>CM060117.1:17753574-18953574 GCA_030522415.1 Channallabes apus | reverse complement strand
GTCAAACGCAAAGCGAAACACCACTCCGAAGTGAGCATGGAGAAAAATAAGAATGTCGAGGCCTCACAACTATTCGCCCCATATCCTGATGCAGTGTTGACAGACTGAACCAGTGACTCAGGTGATACTGTCTTTATACTGTATATTAGTTTTTTTTTATTTCCCCATGTTAAGGTTTTTTTCCCTGACTAACCAAAATCCTTTTCTTCAAATATAGTGTGGACTTTGATATAACTATGTCTAATATATTTTATTTTTCTCACTATAAACATAAATAATATATAGTAAATGTGTTTATTTTATTGTGAAAGTATTATAGTCATAAATGTATTTTTTTTAACACTCCCAAAATTAGCCGTTTTTTTTAGGTTTTATTAGGGTTGTTTTGCTGCTTCAGGACCTGGAAGGCTTGCTGTGATAGATGGAACCATGAATTCTACTGTCTACCAAAAAATCCTGAAGGAGAATGTCCGGCCATCTGTTCGTCAACTCAAGCTGAAGCGATCTTGGGTGCTGCAGCAGGACAATGACCCAAAACACACCAGCAAATCCACCTCTGAATGGCTGAAGAAAAACAAAATGAAGACTTTGGAGTGGCCTAGTCAAAGTCCTGACCTGAATCCTATTGAGATGTTGTGGCATGACCTTAAAAAGGCAGTTCATGCTAGAAAACCCTCAAATAAAGCTGAATTACAACAATTCTGCAAAGATGAGTGGGCCAAAATTCCTCCAGAGCGCTGTAAAAGACTCGTTGCAAGTTATCGCAAACACTTGATTGCAGTTATTGCTGCTAAGGGTGGCCCAACCAGTTATTAGGTTCAGGGGGCAATTACTTTTTCACACAGGGCCATGTAGATTTGGATTTTTTTTCTCCCTAAATAATAAAACCCCTCATTTAAAAACTGCATTTTGTGTTTACTTGTGTTATCTTTGACTAATAGTTAAATGTGTTTGATGATCAGAAACATTTTGTGTGACAAAAATGCAAAAGAATAAGAAATCAGGAGGGGGGGGGGGGAATTGTTTTTCACACCACTGTATATATGTGTGAAAACGCTATGGGAACATCTTGTCATGTTGCCGGTTGTATACATATACATATACACACGTGTGTATATATAATTTTAGCATATTAAGGAAATATTCTTTTATGAACACGAAGTGCTTCGGGCTTTTTAGCATAATAATAATCATATTTTTATCTGTTTGTGTCCAGCATTGAATAATTATTTCATCCATTATTTGACCAAGGCTGGAAATAGTAGCTGTGAATTTTGACTGAAATAAAGCTGTTCGTCACCGAACGGAAAACCGCGGCTCGTACTTTCACTTTACAAAAGGCTAATGTATACTTTCTGTACATTTGTACAATGATTATTTCGAGAATATTTAAAAAATATATATTGAAAAACAAGTTTAAAGTATATTTTCCAATAATATATTTTTTGGAAAGTGTACTATAATACAATTATTTTGAAGTATATTTAAAGTATACTTCCAAAATTTGGTAAAAGCATGATGTTAGTATACTTTTTATATATTAACTGATGGTACAATTTTTTATTAGTATATTTGCAATGTACTATCAAGGATTTCAATATATTTGTAATACACTAAAGTGTTTTTTTTTCCACTGGGGTACCGCGACACTTCGTGTGATCATTCGGTCGCACCGGTAAAAGGTGTCAGGGCTAAAGACAAAGCACCCTGAAGAAGACACAGGCAAAGCCCAAGCCTCTTTCTGACTAAGACACCAGCAAGAAAGTGAGGGAGAGCATCAGTTTAGCGTGCGCTCTTGGGTTAAAGTGCACAAAGCACAAACTCTACTCTATCTCTTCGTATAAATCCTCGGTAAGGGCATAAGCCCCGAGAGGATCTTTTTGTTTTTTGTTTTAGCTTTCAGAATCCCGTCCGTTCTCACGTAGACGGCGTTTATTTTGTGTTTTCAGTTTTCTTTTGATTTCCTTTTAAGTTTCTTAATTAATAATCCCACGCTAAAACGGAAAATGTCCAAACGGAAATGTCTTCCCGTGTCTGTCATAAGCACTCTCACAACAACTCCTATTTCACTGACCCCCTCTAAAGCCCTGCATCAGGGCTCTTATAATCTCTTGGTGCGGATCTCCACACCGCACCCCCTAACAATATAATTAGGAGAAAAATGTAAATTAAGGATGTCTTGAAACATAATGCAGTAACTCTTTATTCATTTGAACACGATAAAGCTGTTAATGTTTTTGTACATTCCTTTATTCATCATTTCTGTTTGTGCTTAGGTTTCACTGTTTTCCATATACATACAACGTTTGGACAACAATGTTCCGGATGCGATATTAAATAAGGAAAATACACAATTTTGTTTCAATACAGTTTTATTAAATATATAATATTTTTATGCTTTGTTGGCGAAATACATTTTAGGCAGAGACGTCTGCTCGGTCTTGTTAAACGGTCTCATTTTAAACCCCCAATTTTGTGAATTCCCCCATCAGCGAAACCAGTTTGATAACTTCACACCTATCGTAAATGAAAGGTGAGAAGAGGGATTACAGTAACTGGGGGGTTCTGTGGGTGTTCACCTTGGAGCGCGCTGTCGCGTTGTATTCAGCAAATAGACTAAAACAAAATCATGTTTATACATGTGGATAAATAATTTTTTAATTAATTTTAAAGCATCCTTTTTAGGCCTAAATATTAGTTTTCATTAATGACCAGGGGCCTGTTTCAGAAAGGAGGTTAAGTGAAAAAAGTTTGGTAACCCTGAGATAAGAGAAAGTCAGAGTTTTCCGTTTCAAAAAGGCAGGTTTGTCAAACCCGAGAAAGCAGGGTAACTCAAGCCTGTTTCTGAAAGAGAGGTAACTATTACTCGGAGTCAGTTACCGTGGTAACTTACTCTGTGAACCTAACCTGGTCAGGAGCAGGTTTTATTCTCTGAACTCTGAACTTTTTTAAAGACGCAGCGGTATTTCTCGCCGTAGCCTTAGTCATTCATTGCCCACATTTCGGACACAAACAGAGAAGACAGTTAGGAGAATGGCTTGTCCTTTTTTGGAGGATCCCATAGATGAGGAGGCTGCATTAATTCGAAGAGAATTACATTTACGTCGGGCAAGGATTTTTTTTGTCTTTTCCCCGTACATTTTTGTTTGAGCGTTACCGTTTTTCATTGCTATCAATTACATATATCCATAATCTAATCCGTCCTTACATCACTAATATCACTCATCGTGGCCGTGCTCTTACATCCGAGCAGATACTATGTGCAGCTTTACGTTTCTTTGCTAATGTAAGCTTTCTGTACAATATCGGGGATGCGGAGCATATTAGTAAGGCCACTGTATGCAGAGCTGTACGGAAAGTGTGCCTCGCTCTGAAACGCTTTCTGCATACTCACCACCACCACAAAAAATTAAATAAAATAAATGAAATGAAATAAACACAAGTCACAACACTTTATTTGGTCTTCTTTATTTCCTAAAAATCAAAACGTCACACATTACTTATTATCTATTATACTGAAATATTTAAATACTTTAAATGTAAAATTACGCATTAACTTGAGCAGCTATGTTTTCCCACGCTACTTGTCTCTGTTTCGCCGATGCAGTGGTGTTACTTTTTTTTTTTTTTTTTAAATATGTGCTCATATTTGCTGTAAGTTTGCATGAGCATATCAAGTTTTGCTGGGGAAAAAAATGCAGATCTCTTTTTTTCTGCTGTTGCCATGGTGACTCGTAATATCTGCGCTCCGTTGATAATGGCTTTTTAGAGTCGCGGTGTACACGCTTAACTCTGAGTTAGTCCACTCAGAGTTGATTGACCTTACTCAGATCAGCTGTTCTGAAACCGAAAACTCTGAGTTTTTAATCTCTGGGTCAATCAACTCAGAGTTCAAGTTTAAACTCCGAGTTGTTTGAACCTCCTTTCTGAAACAGGCCCCAGGTGTATTACGAAGTGAAGACCTGTTGTTCAGTTGTTCTCTGCACGGTCTATCTGCACTGAGAGATTGTGTGTGTGCACGGAGAGTTTGTGTGTGTCTGCGCGCGCGTCTCATACTGTACTCTAGGTATGTATGCATGGAGAGTTTGTGTGTGTGACGTTATCTTCTCCTTCAAATATGCTTCCAACCAACCAACCATTCGTGTTTAAATGAATTCTTAAATCATCGTGTTTACTGCATAAACACCGGAACAAAAGGGAGGAAACGGAGAAGTTTCTTTTTCCATTTTTTGCATTGAGTTTAATCATGCAGCACTTTTAGTATTCATAGCAAAAGCCAACCCAACAGTGTGATTAAAGTACTTGAAATAACACAGAATTTTGACCCTGCAAAAACAACCCAACAACGTGTTTACAGAAACCCAGCATTTTTTGTGTACTACTACTAATGAATGGAGGAAGCGCAGTCAAAGCCCGGGGATTCTGCGTGCTGTCGCATTGTATTCAGCGCATAAACACAATAAAACAATATTGTTTTAGGCTAACATGTCATACATTTTTGTATTATTAGTTGTACTTTGTCTTTTTTCACACACGCGTGGGTGTGTTACAATAATAATAATAATAATAATAATAATAAATTCGGAGCACTACTCCTACTACCACTACTACTACTAATAATAATAATAATACTGAATGGAGAAAGTGCAGTTAAAGTATCATAATTGAAGGAGAGAAGAAAATGAAGAATAAATACATATCAGTATTTACAATTTGAGCTAGACACATTTATGAGCTCTGTTACTTGCTGACACATTTTCAGCTTCAGTAGACACACAATACTTCAGACTGAAACACGACTGCCCCCTACAGGTAATGAAGGGCATTTTCACAGCTTGCTGCACGGGGCCGCAGCAATTCGCGGGATCCCTTTTCTCGAAGAGTTTTTAATGGTGACATCTGTAGATAGATATGAGATATCATAAAGTATACGTGTGGTGTTATGGTGTCTCCACACTGAGGATCAAACGTGCGCTATAGTGGGGAGCCACAAGGCACACTTGGAAACAAGTTGCTGAACAGACCAGTATACAGCAATAAAAATAAAACACTCTTTACTTTGAAATTGTGGCAACAAAATAAACAATAAAAACAGTCTGAGTGCAAGACAGCAGGGAGTCAAAGAAAGGGAAAAAATAGTTCAGAATTTTCAAAAGAAACTTCATTCTAATCAGTATTCCATGAAGGCCAAGTAATAATCCACAAAGTCAGAAGCAAAAAGAACACATCAAAATATTCAAGACTTATATAGGCCAAAAAACTAGAGCACAAGTTACATGTAGTATGGCTTCCTCCAGACTGAATGAAGCTGAAGGAAAATGGTAAGCCCAGTCAGTTAGGTAATTAATGAGAACATACATTACAGGTGGAGTAAACCAAACGAGATTAAGTTCTACAAATAGAAGACTTTGAGTTGGTATTTTTAAAACTGTTTTTAATTGTTTGGAGTACAAGCAGCTATCAGTGTAACATTACAGGTTGCACACAAAACTATTTGAAAAAAAAAGGCTGTGGGAAATTTTTGCTTTTCACTTACAGTACCAGCACTTTCATCAACTCTGGTTGAGTTAGCATGGGGTCTGTTAGCAAAATGAGATGGCACTCCACCACTACCACTGTAACAAAGACAGACCTCACACACAGGGGTAAAGTATAAACAGTGATACGTTTATTGAAAGTTTATCAAGCAGTGCTGTGGCAAGGGGTGGATTAGGCCAGTTAGCCGGGAGGCTAGGTTAGCGATTCCGCTAGCAGGGGGAGCGATGCTACCTCGGAACGCCTTCTCTCGGGAATCCTGAACAGAGAGCGAGAGAGAGAGAGATACTAGACCCGGAGTATCGGGAGGATCCGGCGGTGGTCCAAACCGCGGACACTTGGAGTTTTCCCCTCTGGAGCTGTGACAGGAAGGTACTGCTGGAAACAGAGAAAATGGTAAGTAGATTGGAATTTCAATATACAAATCTTTGACTTGGCCGTCGCGTGTAGGGTCCACACTCCGTAAACGAGCCCGGACGTGGACCGTGGGATGGTGTGTGGCTTTTATGCTCCTGGTGATTAGTGTCAGGTGGTTGTGATTAGTATTCGGGTGACAGGAGGCGCTGTGTTGGGTTTGGATCAGAGCCTGGTTCGACTGTGACATTACCCCCCCCCTCCATGACCCTCTCCTGAGGGTTGACCTCTTCGCCGCTTTGGTGGTCTGCCCCGTCCTCGGGGTGCTGGTTGATTGGGGTGTGAGTTGTGGAACTCCTCCAACAATGTGGGGTCCAGAATGTCGTCGCGGGGCACCCAGGATCTTTCCTCTGGTCCATATCCTTCCCAATCCACTAGATACTCAAGCTGACCACCTTGGCGTCTGGAGCTCAGGATTTCGCTTACTTGGTAGATGTTCCCTTCGTCAACGATGAGCGGCGGAGGGGGTGTTTCTTCAGGACCAGGCTCTGGAGAAGAAACAACAGGAGTTCGGTATGGTTTTAGTAGAGATACATGGAAAGTGGGATGTATTTTTAAATGTGGTGGTAAGTGCAGTCTGTATGTCACCGGGTTTAGTCTCTCTACTACCTCATATGGGCCGATGTACCTGGGGCTGAGCTTTCTGCATGGGAGTCGAAGACGCATGTCCTTCGTGGAGAGCCATACCTTGTCGCCTGGTTGGTATATTGGAGCCACGGATCTGCGTCGGTCGGCGTTTGAAGTAAACCGTCTTACGGCTCTCTGTAAGTGGTGATGGGCCTCCTCCCAAACCTTCTCACTCTCCCTAAACCAGTAGTCCACTGCAGGAAGGTCTGACTGGTCTGCACTCCAAGGGAACAATGGGGGTTGATAGCCTAAGACACATTGGAACGGGGTAAGGCCGGTAGCTACTTGTCTAAGAGAGTTTTGAGCATATTCGGCCCAACCCAGGAACTGGTGCCAGTTGTCTTGGTGTCCATGGCAGAAAGTTCGGAGGAATCTCCCAATCTCCTGTATCTTCCTCTCTGTCTGTCCGTTGGTCTGTGGATGGTACCCGGAGGACAGGCTAACTGACACTCCCAAGAGCCGGAAGAATGCCCTCCATATCCTGGAGATGAACTGAGGTCCCCGCTCGGAAACGATGTCCTCTGGGAGGCCGTAATGCCGAAATACCTGGTTAAATAAGAGTTCGGCTGTGGTCATGGCCGATGGAAGGGCCCTTAGAGGGAGAAGCCGACACCCCTTGGAGAATCTGTCCACTACTACCAGGACGCAGGTATTTCCTTCAGATGCGGGCAGGTCAGTGAGGAAGTCTATTCCCAGATGGGACCAGGGTCTTTGGGGAATTGGGAGTGGAGTGAGCTTCCCTGCCGGTAGGTGTCGAGGGGTTCTGGCCACCGCACACTCCGGACACCCTCGGACGTATCGACGCACATCTTGACTCATGAGAGGCCACCAAAAACGTTCGCGGAGGATTTCCAGAGTGCGCTCTGCTCCTGGATGCCCCGTACCTGGAGAGATGAGATATTGAGATATTGTTCCTTGAGATATTGCAGGTTTTTATGATCCGTGAGTACCTGAAACAGCTGGGCGGCTCCCTCTAGCCAATGCCTCCAGGTTTCCAGGGCCATCTTGATGGCGAGTAGTTCCCTGTCGCCTATGTCATAGTTGGCTTCAGTGGTGTTAAACTTACGGGAGAAGTAGGCGCATGGGTGATAAACTGGGGGCTCTCCCTGTTGTTGGGACAGAATGTCTCTGACTCCAGTGGTCGAGGCGTCCACTTCCACCAGGAACGGTAATTCGGGGTTTGGGTGAGTGAGAATGGGTGCTGTACAGAACCTGTCTTTCAACTCATGGAAGGCTTTGTCAGCTTCGGTAGTCCATTTCAAGGTCCTGGGCTTGCCTCAAAGGAGGGAAGTGAGCGGGGCTGCGAGAATGCTGTAATTCCGGATGAACCTCCTATAGAAGTTGGAAAAGCCCCAAAACCTCTGTAGCTCCTTGATCGTGGTTGGTTGGGGCCAGGTGGTGATTGCAGTGACCTTTTCCTCATCCATCCGTATCCCCTGCTGGTCGATGATATAACCAAGGAATGGTACGGTGGTTTGGTGGAAGGAACATTTTTCGGCCTTGAGAAACAACTGAAACTCTCGGAGGCGTTGAAATACTTGGGTGACGTGACGGAGATGTTGCTGTTCTGACTGGGAGAAGATCAGGATGTCGTTGATGTAGACTATGACAGATCGGTACAAGAATTCGCGAAGTACTTCATGCATGAAGTTCTGGAACACCGCCGGGGCATTGGCCAGACCGTAGGGCATGACGCGGTATTCATAGTGGCCGGTGGGTGTTACAAAGGCGGTTTTCCATTCATCTCCCTTCCTGATCCTCACCAGATTATACGCACTACGCAGGTCCAGTTTGGTGAAAATATTGGCTTCGCGTAGGCATTCGAGTGCGGCAGGTACTAGTGGCAGAGGGTACCTGAACTTTATCGTAGCTCGATTGAGGGTCCGGAAATCGATGCAGGGGCGTAATCCTCCTCCTCGTTTGGCTACGAAGAAGAAGCTAGAAGCGGCAGGGGATGTAGAGGGTCGGATGTACCCCTGTTGTGTCGCTTCCATGATGTATTCTTCCATGGCTTCTTGTTCGGGTCGTGATAAGGGGTATATGTGTCCGTGAGGGAGAGGCTCGCCGGGGATCAGGTCGATTGCACAGTCCCACGGCCGGTGCGGTGGCAATTGGGTCGCCCTGTGGGGACAGAAGATGTCTGCGAACTCTCTATACTGTGGGGGAATGTGTGAGGATTGTAATGCAGTGGGACTTTCGATGGACGTGGCGTGCAGCGGCAAAGGGTGACATTTCTGGGGTAAGCATGGAAAGCAGGTAGGAGTACATTGTCTGCTCCATCGGAGCACTTCGCCCGTCCTCCATGACAGGATGGGGCCATGTTGGATGAGCCAAGGCCGTCCGAGCACGATATCAGAGGTTGCATTCTCCAATACTAATAGCTGGATTTGTTCCTGGTGCAGCAGGCCTACTTGTAGGTTGACGGGGCCTGCCAGCAGGTGAACTGCCCTCGGTGAAAGCGGTCGACCGGTTATGGATTGAAGTTGATAGTGTTTCTCGGTCGGGGTGGTCTGGAGCCGGAGGTGTCGACATAACCTCCCGGAGATGAAATTACCAGCCGCCCCTGAGTCGAGGAGAGCTGCTACAGACACAGAGGTACAACGAGAAGTAAGAGTCACACTAGTTGACAGTGGTTGTAAGTTTTGGATTGGTGTTGGAATCGAACTCACCAAGGGTCGTGGTGGACGGATAGGACATTCCCGGCGAAGGTGGCCCGAGTTCCCAGCGTATAGAGAGCTGAATGAAACTTTCTAATCCTTCGTCATCGTCGTAGGCAGCTAGCATGAGGCGCAAGTTTAGTTCGAGCCCCTGACGGTAGGTGGTGAGCAATGCCTGTTCGTTCCATCCGCTGGTAGCTGCCAAGGTACGAAATTGTATGGAGTAGTCCTGTACAGAGAGGTTACCTTGAGTCAGATGGTATAGCTGTTCTCCAGCTGAAACTGCGGCGTCTGTCCGCTCAAAAACCTCCCTGAAGTGTTCCTCGAAACGGTCGAAGGATTCCGTCAACGGGCCACCATGAGACCAGATTGCCTCCGCCCACTGTAGGGCCTGTCCGGACAACAATGATATCACATATGCAATTTTTGACTTATCTGTGGGATACAGAGAGGGCTGGAGAGCGAAAGTAAGTGAGCATTGCAGCAGGAATCCCTTGCAGTTCCCCTCCGCTCCTGAGAAGGGCGCTGGTCGCGCCATTGGGCTGGAGACCGGCGGCGGCGAGGAAGTGGCTGCTGGTGCCGGCGTGGGAGGTGCGGTGGTTAGCACAGCTTGCCGTAGCAAGCTCACCAGCTCCTGCAATGGCTCCTGTGCGCTCATCCTGTTTGTATGGTCCGGGCTTCTGTAACAAAGACAGACCTCACACACAGGAGTAAAGTATAAACAGTGATACGTTTATTGAAAGTCAAGCAGTGCTGTGGCAAGGGGTGGATTAGGCCAGTTAGCCGGGAGGCTAGGTTAGCGATTCCGCTAGCAGGGGGAGCGATGCTACCTCGGAACGCCTTCTCTCGGGAATCCTGAACAGAGAGCGAGAGAGAGAGAGAGATACTAGACCCATAACCCGGAGTATCGGGAGGATCCGGCGGTGGTCCAAACCGCGGACACTTGGAGTTTTCCCCTCTGGAGCTGTGACAGGAAGGTACTGCTGGAAACAGAGAAAATGGTAAGTAGATTGGAATTTCAATATACAAATCTTTGACTTGGCCGTCGCGTGTAGGGTCCACACTCCGTAAACGAGCCCGGACGTGGACCGTGGGATGGTGTGTGGCTTTTATGCTCCTGGTGATTAGTGTCAGGTGGTTGTGATTAGTATTCGGGTGACAGGGGGCACTGTGTTGGGTTTGGATCAGAGCCTGGTTCGACTGTGACAACCACCACCCCCAAAATTCTTCATTAGAGCTCCTGAGAAAGTAACAAATAATGTTACTGTGTACAGAACAATGTACTGTGTACATTGCTGTAAAAAAAGTATAAAGTAAAACAAATCCATGTATTAATTGTTATTTATGTTAACTATATAGCTTTAGGTTAGTATGAATTTGTTTCATTCTCTAACTAAACATAATTGTTTTAGCCTTTCATTTGATCATAGTGGGTTTTAGTATGGGTATTAGGAAATACACCCTCAGATCAAATACTTTTTTTTTTACTGTGCCATAATTTTTTTAAAACAAAAATGTAGCCAATAAGAAAACAAAACACAGGGAGATTACTAAGAATCCCAATTCTATTTTCTACCCCTGGATTTTATTTTCTAACAAACTTTAGAGATTTTTTTGCAAATGTTTCTTTACAGAATATCACCATAAACACAAACACAAGACTAAAGGCAATATAAATATAATGAAAACTTGTCATAAAAATCTTTATTAGTGGCAAAAATTACTTAACATTTATGGGTCTACTTGCTCGAGTGAGCAGCCATGTTGAAAATTTCGCTTAGCCCTTCGTTTGAAGTCAGGTCCCGAAAAATCTTCGTTTGGAGGGCTATCTGGCCCTTCCCCTTCCCCCTACCCCTCCAACCAAAAGAGAAATGAGACACCCCTACCCCTTCACATGATCACGCCAAACGGAGGGGTAGGGCTAAGTGCAGGGCAGTGGTGGCTCAATCGGTTAAGGCTGTGGGTTACTGGGTTACTGATCGGAAGGTCGGGGGTTCGAACCCCAGCATCGGCAAGTTGCCACTGTTGAGCCCTTGAGCAAGGCCCTTAACCCTATCTGCTCCAGGGGCGCTGTAAGCTGGCTGACCCTGCGCTCTGACCCCAGTTTCCTAATTGGGATATGCGAAGAAGAAATTTCGCTGTGCTGTAAGAAGTACATGTGACAATAATTGAATATTCTTCTTCTTCTTCTTCTAGGGCTAAGTGTAGGGGTTGAATTGGGATTCAGCCTAAGTACCCCTGTAATTCATGATACTGGCCATTACGGCCAAACAACTCCACTTTGTTCTCATCTGTCTTTAGGACATTGTTCCAGGAGCATTGTGCTACAGTACTGTATGTTAAGATACAGTTTTGCAAACCTGCCGTGCATCCATGTCAACAGTTCTAAACAAATGGTACTTGATCAGTCTTCTCATAAATTATACTGTCATGGACTTGTCATGATATGTAGGTCTTGGTTTGTTTTTTTGTTTATTATTTCTCTTAGCATTCACGGTCTGACCTTGTGGTGAATATGCTGGAACATTCACTCCTGTGAATATTGGTAACTGTCACGAATGCTTTCCACCTGTGAATAATCTTTTTTACTGTAGAACGATGAACGCCAAATTGTTTAGAAAATGTTTTATATCTCTTTCCAGATTGATGTGAAGCAATTATTGCTTTTGTAAGGCCATTGTTTATGTATTTTTCTCTTGGCATCAGGTTAATACATACCTGAATACTCCAGACCAGGAAATTGCCAAAATCTCTGGAAAATTTGCCAAAATTATACGCTGTAGGATGTATTTGACTAATAGTAAGACTCACTATGATCAGTATTGATAATTGTGGAAACAGTTTGAAAGTGTCTTTTTCATTTACGTTATTGTTTCTTGTCTTTATCAGCCTTTTATTTGTGGTGCCTTATACTTATTTTAGACATTCTAAACATGAACTGTCACAGTTCCTCCGCCTCGGGATAGGTCTTGGCAGTTTGGGTCAGGATAATCTCTACTGCTTTACCACAGTTTTTCCTCATATAGCTGTTACATTCGGTGTGAGAGAGACCTGTGTGCTACCCAACTGCATTGTTTCAGCAAAAATGGTCCCTGGGCAAACTTCTCAGAGGGACAGGTGCATGGAGGCCCTTGTATGATCTAGAGGTGGCAAGGTCCCTCTGGCACTCACAAAGATTGTTATCCAGGAGTATGGTTGACTTCAGATCATTGGCTTCTCCTCTGGAAACAAGACCATACTTATTCCTATATGAAAGGCTGTGCTGAAAGGCTGCAATGTGGGCCTTTTTATTTTCTGCTGTGATCATAATCCTTGATCGGTCTGAGGAAAACCTGGTTGGCTGGAGTTCAAAGATTAGAGAACACTGAGTATGTGACTCCTGGACACATGTGAGATAAGTAAGATTCACTTACTGCGCCTCTGGAGCTGCATTACGTAAGCAGCAGGCACTAGATTCTTGGACCTATGGATATGTCACATTAAGTCCTTGAACACACTGACAACCTTGTGTCTGAAATATAAATGCTGATTTAACAGAAAATGTATAAGAATTCAAGATGAGAATAAAAGTTTCATGTGATTGGAAAGTCTTAAAAAATCCTAACTCTGATATTTACGTGAATATAGTAATGTGAAATTTAAGAAGATGATGATTGTACTGTATGTGTTAGGGATCTGTGAGGTCGTGATGGATCCAAGTGCAGGTGAAAGATTGGAAGAAGCTCCTTGTGCTGACAATTGGTTGAGGTGAACAGGTTTGGTAGACGACGTAGCCGGCACGAGAGCTCTGTGTGCAGCGAGATACTGGTAGGAATGCAGTGCAGAGAGCCGGCGAGAGAGCTTTGTGTGGAGCATGAGCTGTGCAGGAATGCGGAAGTGCAAATAGCGCTGATAGCAACCTGGTTTGCAGAGTGGCGAACGAGGTGGTGGGGCGAAAAGAGTGGGGTGGATCATGGAAACAGAGTGCACAGGTGATCATGACGGGGCTGTGGCTTGGCGGGTCGTGACAGTAACATTCCAACCCCGTCCCAAGGCTGGTGGCGCTGATAAGGCCACAAAAGGCCTTCCAAAATTCAGTTGAGATTGAGTGGGCGTCTGTGAAGTTGAAAAACATGGTTGATGAGTAGCCTGGTCTTTTCTTTGGTGGATGACAGCAGGTCCAATCTGGAGCTATGGGCCCAGTCTAGTACTTGGGGTCTTACCGAAGCTGGGACGAAGAGCATCCTGGGGGGGCCTGGTTCTTGTTCGAGGGTCTGCTGAACCAGGTTTTCCACATCCAGTCACATAGTGGCCACAAGAAAAAGAAGGGGGAGGTTGGTTTCTGTTGTGGGTGTGTGCTGAGAGGTGGAGAACTGCCGGCAAACGTTTTTTTTTAAAGTTTTTTTAACCCGGCAGGTATGACGGTGTAAAGTGGAAGCGCGAGAAGAAAAGTGACCATCGTGTCTAGCGTGAATTAAGTCTTTTGGCTGTCTTTAAGTACTCTAGGATTTTGTGGTCTGTCCTTACAAGAAAGAGGTGTTCAGCTCCCTCTAGCCAATGTCTCCATTCCTCAAGAGTTCCCGTTCCCCAATATCATAGTCCAGCTCAGGAGGTGTGAGTTGGCGGGGGAAGAAAGAGCAAGGGTGACGTTTGTTGTCTTTGGGTGATCTTTGTGAAAGGACAGCCCCTACACCATTCTCAGAAGCGTCTACTTCTACGAGAAACTGGAGGGAGGGGTCGAGGAAGGAGAGGATGGGTGCGGTGGTAAATCCTTGAAGGAGCTTTGTCTGCCAGGCGGTTCCAATGAAACACCATCTTGGTTGAGGTGAGTGTTATGAGTGGAGTTGCCACCATGCTGTAATTCTTGATAAAGCGACAATAAAAGTTGGTAAATCCAGGAAGCCTTGGAGTTCGCACCTGCATGATGGTAGTGGCTAGTGAGTGACCACCTTCACCTTGGTCAGGTCCATTGTTTATTCTCTAGCAGTCATTGCGGGACCTGACAAATGTGGGGCTTGCGTTTCTTTTCAGAGCATGAGAAAGGTAGGCAAAGACAAAGATATGCCTGGAAGACCACCAGTGCATTGGTTAGATCAAGCGGGATAACCAGGTACTCATTATGGCCAGTTTAAAGGCGGCCTTTTACTAATCGCCCAATCTTACTCTGGCAAGGTGGTATGCATTCCTCAGGTCTAGTTTGGTGAACATACGGGTGTCCTGGAGCCAATGTTCCCTCTAATTTTTCATATGTCTGAGTAAGCACAGATTCCCTGAGCGGTCCCTTGGACCACAGTGAGCAACATCAGATGTGTGCACTGTGGTCACGTCAGCATCAGGTAGAGCAGACCTATCTTGCTCAAAAAAGAAAAAAATCGCACCCAGTTTCACACTTTTTTCTTCTGTTTGCACATACTCTGACAGCCATTCCATCTTAACAGAATTGCATGTCTTTTGTACTTCGGTTTGGTGAGTGGATGTGCCATTTCCGTTCGTATGGGTCAACATAAGCAGCACTTAGCATCGTCCACAATACTTATACAATACTGGTGTCGGCACATAAGGACACTGTCATAGTCTGTCATCATTGACTAGCTGCGTAAATACGTATGTTAATCTCATCATTGGCTTGAGAAGCTAGTCACCGGTCACTCACTGACTCACATTGCAAAATAGCAAAGAATGAATTATGTGTTTATTTTATTTTCAATTCAGGTTGGATTTTTTTTGTGTGCGATTGGATTTTTTTTTGTGCGCGGTTGGATGCTGGATTTTTTTGTGTGCGGAGACCGTGTCAGCAGTAAGCAATTACGCACGTACGTACCATAGAGGGAACAATGCCTGAAGTAGTTCGAGGGCGGATGACATCAGTAGGAGAAGGTAGCTGTTCTTGACCGTGATCTCATTCAGTCCCCTGTAGTCAATGCACGGTCTGAGGTACTTATCTTTATTCTCCACAAAAAAGAATCCTGCCCCCTCCAGGTGAGGAGGATGGTCGGATTATCCCTGCTGCGAATGAATCATAGATATATTGTCACTCGCCACTTTACCTTTACTTTGTCATTTTAATTGTTTACTTGTACCACAGTGTACTAGGAAACGGTTGTTAAACCATATTATAGGTTCTTTATAGTGTGAATTCAAAATCATATTCTATTATTTATGTCTGTGTTTATTTATTATTCCTTTTTTATTATTACCTTTTACTGTAATTTTATTGTTCAATGCCCTTCTATCTCTTTGTTCTTGAGAGGCTAAAACAAAATAAGAATTGAATTTTACCTAGGTATTTATGATAAAAATCCTAAATCTTGAATGGTTTCTCTCTCAGGGTGGGGGAGAGAGTAGAGTCACTCCTTGGGAGGAAGTTGATAGTGCAATCATAGGGGTGGTGAGATGGTAGTGAAACGACCAGTGATTCGAAGACCCGTCGAATGCCATGGTACTCGGTCTGTACTTTGGTTAGATTGGGAATCTCCTATTTACTTCGGGAAAATGCGTTTCACAGTACGAAATAATTTAGGTACTACTGTAGGATGATAAAATTTTTCACTTTCATGAAAAAACTTTCTTGAGCATATTAATCATGAGCATCTGAGCAGCATCTAAACATACAACATGCATTTGTAACATTAATCTTTTATACTGTATATTTTCTTTATATACGTAAAGCAATTATTCTTGCTCAAACATTTAATTTTGTAATACTTTTCTTAGTAGTTGCACACAAAAAAGACAGCCTGGCTGTTTTTCATAGTCATTGGTGATGTATTGAATTTCAGTATTGATATGCAAACAAAGAAAGGCTTAACAATGGCTTGACGTGAGGCATGACGTCTGCATATGGAGATTGCAGAGTGATTTGTAGAGCCTCTTGAGAATATTGCATAATTGTGTGCCAATGTTTTTGAATAATCCCTGCTCACTGTCTAATGCTACTTGTGACATTATTTATGAAGTAATCAAGAAATTCTATATATATTTTCATCTTCAATAATTTGAATGCATCAATGTCAAAGCGTGGATATGTGGGAAAAAACACTAGTCAGTCAAGGTTGGAACAAAACCATAACAATGCCATCTTTATCCAGTTTTCTTTACCCTGTATATAAGGATTATTTATGATTTTTTTTTTTTAACCGCAAAATAATGTCTCATTAGATTTCATTGAATTATTGCATCAGGCCCTTTTAATATAATGGATAGTATTTATGAAGCATATTGCATAATGAGTAATTAATAAGGCATAACAATTTGACATAATTTAACATTAAGAATTTAAGAATAACATTTTAACATTTTAACCCATTGATTGAACCACCATCAGATTGAGGTGAAAAGAAAATGGTCTGACAATGGTCTGAGTCAAAAAAAAGTCTCTATGCTATACACAGAAGGTCTTCTTATTTTCTTAAATTAATGGATTTGTGTTTGCTTGCAATCTTTAATTTAATTTCAAAAGATGCTGTCAGGTGGCGTCACATGGTTCGGAGGAAACACAAGATGGTCTTCGGCCCTCCTGACTGACTGGTAGTAGTAGCCTTAATGTTGGTGTGCCCTAGTGACGGAGGAATTGGATACAACTAAAAAGAATTATAAAAATTTGATTTTTGTAAAATCTAGGGCTTTGGAATTGGGCTTTAGTATGTGCTAAAAATAATCAAATGAATTGTAGTGCAATTAGTAAATGTGCATCTCCCACAACCAAAAATATACAGAATTTAATGTTGTAATAATAATAATAATAATAATAATATTAGAATTGGGTAAATCTGGATTCATCAGACTGTATGATCTTACATGAAAATCCAATGTTTATGCTCTCTAGCAATTGAAGCCTTTTTCTCCTAACATCTTTACTAACAAGCTGATTTATTGTCTATTATTTTACTATGGCTATTATTTTTATTAATTATCTGTTTAGTTCCAATCCTGTGAGTTTTTCTCACATTGTGCGAGTGTAAATGCTCTCACATTCACTATGAAACTAATTATATAATTTTATTTTATTTTTTCTTTACTGTCCTTCCAGGTTTTGTGTTGGATGGTTCTTAACCTACTTTTAGTAATTCCAGTTTTTTTCCCACCGTTTGCTTAGTGCAAGGCAATATTTTGACCCTTATGAAATAACTTTTTATTTATTTATTTATTTATTCTTTTAACCAGGCAGTGTAGGTATGGCATTCAAAGCTGTTATGGTGGTTGCTAGGGTGTTGCTAGGTGGTTTATATAATACAGTATATCAGGAGGTTGCTAACTGGTTGCTAGGCTTTTGCTGTTATAATAGGTGGTTGCTAGGGTGTGTGTGTGTGTGTGTGTGTGTGTGTGTGTGCGCGCGCACAAGTTCGTGCAGTTTCTTTTTGTGACAGAAATTAGAGGTCAGACATCATGACAAGCATCTTGTCAGCGTGTGAATATTTTTGTTTCTTAATAGAAAATCACAATGGGGTAAAATGCAAAAATAGAATGTTTAGCCTTTTATTTGTTTAATAACCTAAATTTTGCTATATATAATCAACACGTTGAACATGTTCTTATATTTTGTAGTGGAGTTTATTTTATGTTATTTTCCATAATCATTATGGAATAATAATCATTATTTTATTATTTTCCATAATATTATTTTCCATAATCTTTCCCAGGTAAGACATCACAGTTTCCCCCCCCCCCCCCTTTTTCTTCATTTCTGAACAGCTTATTTCAAAAGCAAGAGTGAACTCAAGGCTAGAATCCTTTGCAAATGCAAAAAGTCACAAATCAGGAAAAGGACAACAGTAAAAAGGAGGCATATGCTGAATTCTGGGAAGCATCTGGCTGTGCAGCATTCACCTATCAATATTTTATGTTTTCATTTTTGTTGCTATGGGAACCTCTTTCCCTAGCTCCTTCTTGTCTCCATTTTGCAAGTAGATCTTACTGAATCTTCAATCTAAAATTGGAATACTGTGTTCCACAATTTAATGTTTCACACCTGACAAAGGAGAAACAAGCTATGATTAACAAAAAAGAAGCAATGCAAATTAAACAGTCTAAACTGCATAAAACCTTTTTCAATCTTTCTCCTGTTTCATAAAATAATGTGACTTGAAGAATTTTGTGCAAAATAACACGAACGATATGATAAATGAAACATGATGCATGCACTTGAATCTAAAAATGTCTCACGCCAAAGAGCCTTTTTAATAATTTACAGACCGTACAGGACTTTGTACAGGCATTTGTACAGATCCACTGGTTTAACAAATTTATTGGTCCAGGATTCATTTGTAACGTTAGTGAATCTGTGTAAAGCTAAAACAATTTTATTAGGCCCCTATTTTTTTTTTAATCATGCCCCAAGCAATGGATAGATAAATAAATCAATAAATAAATAACATGCCTGAGTGCTGAGGTCTACTTTTTTGCGAGCGAAAAAAAAACAAAAAAACATAGAACAGTGGTAAAAATTTTGGTTGGATTCATAATAAATACACCCTCAAAGGTGTTCTGCTACATTTTAAAATACATTTTTATTTTTATAAACAAAACATTTTATTTATATTTTAGTGCTCCAGCTGAAGCAACCTACTTTATTTTAAAAAACGTCTCACCTCTAAATGGAGAAAATAAAAAATCTTTCAGTTCAACAGAGGGCTCAATGGTAAGCCTACTGTAACTAAGTGAAAGGCATGGCCTATGCCCAAACCCAGACACTGGATGCAGGGCATTCTTATACAGTGTGTCCCAATCTATGCCAAGTTCTTTACAGTTGAGATGGTCCATTGTGGCGATCCTTGATGAAAGAAGAGCGACTTCTTTCAAATAAATATACAATGAAATTCAGATAATAAAGTTGAAGTATCTTAACTGTTTTTATATTTAACTTTGCCACTACAGGTAGTTAAATTATGACATTGCTACCTAATATGATTTTATATCCACAGTTTATCATGCAAATATGAGAGCATGCAGCCAGATGCTAAGAAATGCTTTGGATATAAACTGGCCTAATGCAATCACTTGCTGTTTAACAAAGAACAGATATCTGCAGTATTGTTTAATATCATTTAATTCACACAGACAGAGACAGTGTAATATATATATATATATATATATATATATATATATATATATATATATATATATATATATATATACACACACACACACACACACACACACACAAGTTTTTTAATACTAGCCTCAGAATATAGTAATTACACTCATCGTGATAGTATTTGTTCAACAGTTTGCATTAATAAATAATTCCATAAGTAAACAAGTAAACCAATACAATTCATCAAGTAAACAAATCCATTACAACATTAAATACAGCATACATGAAGAAGCTTTTACATTTATAGTGCCTTTCCAGACTACTGTAAAGAGAACTTTTCTACCTATTTATAACTTCTTTTTTTTTTTGGCTTCTTTAAAAAGTTATTTGACATTCAGTGGTCAGTGATGTAAACTAATGAGAAAGCTTAATCCTGGTTTCTGGCTCACCATAACACGAAGCAGTAAACCAAGATGCTGGGTACACTCAAAACATTCAAGAATATCAGAGGTATGGTTGAAAGATGACTGTAAGAATATTAAGACTCATGCTAATTAACTTCATTGGATGCACCGATTAATATAACACAATGCACTATATCTTTACCTTCTGTACAAATTATGCCGGAGTATAACAGTGCCATGAAACAATGCAATATTACATTTATATTGTTCGAGGACAAACAGGCAAAAATAGCATTTGTAAATAAATACAAATCTGGCTTTAGAGGAAAAGTCTCTGTTTTGTATATGTTGATGGAGTATGGTTTACCAGAAGGTAAAAATTTTAAATGAATGTAAGTTTATCTTCATCCAGGTCACTTAGGCTTCAACTTAACTTTTACAGAGTTTATAATCTAGTTAAGGCAATGAAGTCCCAAGAAAATAAATACCAAATGCTGCCAATACTTAAAAGCATCTCCTTAGTGTCATCACCAAATAACAGAGATGCTATTTAAAACAAAATCAAACATAATACTAAAAAATGAGCCCCTTTGTCCCTAAGATTAGGTGTGTCACCGATTTTGACCCCAAGGAAAACCGATCCTTGATCCTTCCATTTCTCGACCACTAGACAGTCCTAGAGAGCAGTGATCTGAGTGAGTTCAGAGTTAGAGTGTCCTGTCCCTGGATTTGGTGGCTGTTCAGGGCTGACCAGGGGCAGCTCTACGCCTAGTCATGCAGCATTACTGTTTGCCTCTGTAGTTTTGCAGTTGTAGGCAACATCTCTTGCCACGCTGTGCATTCGGCCCGACTGCTGCTGTGCATCCAGGCTGAAAGGCAATGGTGGTTGGCAAAACTCACGAAAGCAACGCTTAAAGTTCTCATCCAGAAAAGCATAGAGAACTGGGTTTAGGCTGCTGTTGACATAGCCAAGTGCAATGCAAAAGTGCATCAACATCACAGTGTGCACACTGCCCAGGTTGACACCCAAAGACTGTGCAAGTGCCATGATCTGGATGGGGGTCCAACATACCACAAATGCTGCCACCACCACCAGCACCATGCGGGTGATTCGGCGCAGGTTGCGATCCTTCTCCTTGGAACCAGATAAAATACGAACATTGCGTAGGCGTTTTACCATCAGACTGTAACACACACTAATAATGGCCACCGGGATTAGGAAGGAGAGCAGGAACACACATGTGCCGAACACTGGTTCCCAATAGCTACGAGGGTCTGGCAGGACCAGGATGCATTCAATGCCTACACAAAGACACATTGACAAAATATGTAAATCAGTACATTTATGATAAGTGAATAAATTTTTTTTTTAAATATTCTTATTAAACCTTAATTGCTTTGACTGAATACTGTATGTCAGTACTAGGTAGGCCTGAAAACCAACCAACTAGGATAAAACTAAAAAGATAAGGTCAGTACTAAAACTTCTGTGACTAAATTATAAATTCTTATATATTGATACCTAAAGTTGGTAAAAAAATATATACAGTATATACACCATTCATGATACAAGAAGAAAATTTTCCCAAACTACCCCATCTGGCAAAACTGTCAGTCTCTTTAAATTCCAGCATGTGCACCAAATGTCAAAATTGAAAGAAAAAAGAGAGGGTGACAATTGGTCAGTCAGTTGAATAGGTCACTCGGCTAATGTTAATGTCCAACAGGTGACTGTATAACAACTGCTGCTGTTGGAGATCTTGGAGAATGTTAACATAATCTTCTAAATCAGTTCTGCCCAGCTCTGTCATGTTTAAATGCAGTTTCAGCAAGCCTGAGGTCATACTTTCCCCTCCAAACCAACTCATAGCTCAAGAATTTGAACAAATAATGTTGATAGTATTTTTAGCTGAACATAGAAAGGGCCAGCAGCCTGCAGGTTTTCATTTTAATCACAATCTACACCAGGTGTTCCCTTTCAAAGGCTTCACTCGATGCTGCGTGAAAACGCTATGGGAAACATCTTGTCATGTTGCCGGTTGTGAAGCATGCCTGTATAAACACGCCAAATTTTGTCCTATATAACCTTGGTCAGGTGATGTCATCTGATGAGACGCACCTGGAGGGTTATAAATAGGCAGAGGTGGAAAGTAACTTTCATTTCCCTGGAGGGAAAAGCTTTTCAGGCAGCAGGTCAGCTTGGTGCTCCTCTGCACACCATGGCGGTTTTGCAGGCCTACCAGGCTGGCCTGCTGAGAGACTTGAGTACTGGCGGGGCTCTTCAAGATAAGTTGTATTGGAATTACGCCGAGCTACAGACTTGTCTCTTCGTGCAACAAAGCAGATGGCTCGTGCTATCGGCCGTTTTATGGCTGCTATTGTTTTCGCAGGAGGCACCTGTGGCTAAATCTCAGGTGCATCAAGGATAGGATTGTGCATTCCTCCTTGATGCCCCTATCTCGCCTTCTGGCCTGTTTAGCAATGTCGTTAACTCGATCGCCACTGAGTTCTGAGGCGAAGTTATATGAACAAGCTTTTGGGAAATTCACTCTCCGCCGTGCTCAAGAGTCGGCATTGTTGGACACCCATTGTCTCGACCGGGTCTGACTCATGCGAGGTGTAAAACACAAGGAGGGTGTTTTTTTGGAGCCGGCACCTCCTCGTAAAGATTGGGGTGTGCCGCGTTGCACTATCCGCATTAAAGAGGTCAGACTGAAAAAAAAAATGGGGGTGGTCCCCCCAATAG
The DNA here is from genome assembly GCA_030522415.1 of Channallabes apus. Classification (NCBI taxonomy): domain Eukaryota; kingdom Metazoa; phylum Chordata; class Actinopteri; order Siluriformes; family Clariidae; genus Channallabes; species Channallabes apus. Next base: position 18,931,179 of record CM060117.1, on the reverse strand, counting down.
GGAGAGGCACCCAGAATTCCTTTCAAATGAATTAAGTGTTCTCCCTGGCACCCCCAGGAGGTTGGTGTTCTTGCTCCGCCACCACTGGTGTTTTGGGCAACACCAGTCTCCAATAGGCTGTTACAGATGTCGCCATTAAAAACGCACGTTTCGAGAAAAGGGATCCCGTGACTTGCCGCGGCTTTGCGCGACTGCGTGCGGGAAGCTGTGAACATGCCCTTCATTACCTGTGGGGGCAGTCGTGTTTCAGTCTGAAGTATTGTGTGTCTACTGAAGCCGAAAATGTGACCAAATTAAACCGCGCATACGTGTTTGGAGACGCTGTGCCCGCGCTGTGAATCAGTCGGTTGGGGATCATCACGGAGATACTACACAGCGTGGCTGGAGTTTGTCGTGTTCGAGGTAAGTTTACCTTTCTGTTTTGGATGTGATTCTCGCTTTCATGACTCCCAATTAATGTTCATCTTAATCTTAGGACGTACAATTAGCAATATTTCAGTTTTTAATAGTGTGGATATTCACAAAACACCGTTTTCGTGTAAAAACCTGAACCTACGGAGCCCCCCAGGGGTCCTGTGGTAAATAAATAAATAAATAAAATAATAACGAACCGAGCGCGCGGATTAATAAACCGAGATGTGTGTTTCTTACCCCCACCATTCGTGAAAACGGCGTGTTCAGAGAAAGGCTCGCCAGTGAGATGCCATTTCTGAACAAACTGAGTCGTGTGTGTTAAAGCATTAAATGGTAAAAGAGCACTAGCAATAAACTTTTTTTTCTGAATCCGAATTTTATTAATAAGTTACAAGTTAAATTTCAACTGTAAAGAACCTGTACATATGTTCATACAGTATTGACAGCAGCTCTAATTTGTCTAAATCGCATTGCAGACAAGAAAAAGAAGTAGAGTCATCCTGTGGCCTTGCATGCATATCTCTGTATTTTTTCACAGCAGTTTGTGACTGAAAGTGTGTCTGCATCTGACTTTAGGAGTTTCCTGACCAACGTATCTAACGGTCATATTTAAAAATCATAAAGTACAAAACGTTTCTGATGGTGTTTAATTTAGTTTCTATGATTAATACTTATTTGTGGTGTTTTATGTTTTGTACATCTTTTCAAATTGAGACCTCATTTGTAAGTTACTGTTACAGTATCTCGTTTTCTCGTTTTTGTATAAATTAATCAAATGTTTGCTTGTTATTAAATGTATTTTTTATAAAAAATAAACGAATCTGTTTTGTTATTAGCTGAGAGTGTGGTTTATTTATTTATTATCATATTTGGTCATTGTAACATGCATTAGGAAGCATTATCTCTGCGACGTGTGTGTGCTATCTGGGAATGAATTACCTTTACTTGATTATTTTAAATAAATCTAATTTGTGCATTAAATATAATTATGTAACTTTTACTTGATTTCTTTGATTGTTAATTTAATTATTAAGTAAATTTTACCTGACAATTACGGGTGAGTTTTACTTAATATTGGAGCAATAAAATGTACGTAAAATCTATGTGTGCAAATAGAAGTTAAGAGGATTTTATCAAGTAAATATTACAAGTTCTTTTTTTCAGTGCATGGGTGAACACGATGATTTAAGAATTTAATCACGTGTATATATATATATGTGTATATATATATATATATATATATATATATATATATATATATATATATATATATATATATATGCAGGGGAAAATCAGAAAAATGAAACCAGAAAACAGCATATAACTTTAAACTTACATTGATTAGCAATATAAACAACACACCTATGAGGCTGGACAATGGAATAAACTGTGTGGGTGCCAATAATATTAAATATTTATCTGTTAATTCTTTGACAATACTGCTGCTTTTTATTGGAAACTGGCAGACATAAAAAATATGAAAAATACTTATAAATAAAATATAAATAAAATGTATAAATAAATATAAAGGGGACGATGGGCTAAAGCCCCCCTAAAAATGGCCTAGCGATGCCCATGTATATATAATGAAAATATTATGTGTAAAGAAAATATAATTTATATATTCGTGTTTAATTACAAAAAAAAAACATTTTAATGGTTAGTGATTGTTGTAGACATTCACATTATTTTTTGGGGAAGAGCTTGGCTTGTACAGGCTACTATACGCTCATCAGCAGTCGGCGCCCCGCTGTAACCAGCATATCAAAGGAGCAGTTATCGGCTGACACGTAGCCATCTGAGTTTGGAGACCCACAGAACCCCCACTGTAATGCCTCTTCTCACGTTTCATTCATGATTTCGCTGATGGGGGAATTCGTAGAATTGGGGGTTTTAAAAACAATTAACAAGGCTGAGTAGACGTGCCAGCAAAACACCTCTCTCTCTCTCTCTCTCTCTCTCTCTCTCTCTCTCTCTATATATATATATATATATATATATATATATATATATAAATTCACAATCACATTCCAGCTCTTATTCCCAGCCGTGGTCAAATAATGGATGAAATAATTATTCAATGCTGGACACAAACAGCAAAAAACATGAAAAAAAGCACTTTATTGCTTTTCATCATGTTTTTTGCTGTTTGTGTCCAGCATATATATAGGCCTATAGTTAATTCATGTCTATTTATGATCTAAAAAAATATATAAAAACATATGATCTTTTTGAGTTATGAGTTGTTGTTTTTTATTATTCATAAGACAACCTTTCAGTTTTGTAAATATTCTAGCGCGTTTATTTTACTCGGTGTATGGATATCGTCGCAACTGGTGTCCGTACACACAACAGCCAGACACTTTTCAACACTGGTTAACGACATCCAAGATGAGCTGCGGGAAACGCTACGCGAACTCGGCTTGCTCCGCGAACCAGGCCTCGAATCCTCGGCGTTGCCTGATGCCGGCGGCCGGAGGAGGGGACAACGGAAGCGGTGTGCAAGGAAGCGGAAGCTCGGCAAGCGTGCGGGAGTCTGTGCTAGGCTAAAAACAAACCCTAGCCGGCCGGCTCTCCTGTCCATCATCTTATCCAATGTCTGCTCCCTGGACAATACACTGGACTACATCCGACTCCAGCAGGCTACATAGCATGAGATTAGAGACTGCTGTGTCTTTGTTTTCACGGAGACGTGGCTTAGCAACAGAGTACCGGACGCCGCTATTCAGCTAGCCGGGCTAGCCTCGTTTCGCTCCGACAGAAATGCAGCTCTGTGCGGTAAGACTCGCGGTGGCGGCTTGTGTGTTTACATCAATGCGAAATGGTGCAAGAGTTCTGTGCTAGTTTCTAGTTATTGCTCATCGCTGGTGGAGTTTGTGTTAGATGCAGACCTTTTTATTTACCACAGGAATTCACCACTGTTTTCACCACTGTTACTGTGTTACACACCCGGATGGACTTTTGGATATTGGATATTGTTGCTGGAGATTTCAACCATGCAAATCTCAAGTCAGTGCTTCCTAGATTCCATCAATATGTGGACTTTGCAACGAGAGGGGATAACACACTGGATCTTGTTTACACAAACATCCCCGGCGCATATCGGGCAGAGCCCCGCCCCCACCTCGGCTACTCAGACCACATCTCTGTCATGCTAATTTCAAAGTCAAATTTTATTGGTCACATACACAATCATACACAGTATACAGACCACTCGTCAGGTGTTCAAAACCGGTTCTGAAGCAAGTGAAAACCTGGCCAGCAGGAGCCATCTCTGCTCTTCAGGACTGTTTCGAGAGCACTGACTGGAACATGTTTAGGGAGGCTGCAACTTACGGCGACTTCATTGACTTGGAGGAGTACACATCATCAGTGACCAGCTACATCAATAAGTGCACCGATGATGTCACTGTCTCCAAGAACATCATCTCACGACCCAACCAGAAACCGTGGATTACTGCGGAAGTGCGTGCACTTCTGAGGACCCGAGACTCTACCTTCAAAGCGGGAGACAAGGTGGCACTTAGGAGAGCAAGGGCCGAACTTTCTCGGGCCATCAGAGAGGCGAAGCGTGCATACGCCCCGAGAGAATCCACAACCACCTCACGGACAGCGGCGACACACGGCGCATATGGCAGGGTTTACAAGCCATCACTAACTACAGGACGACATCACCTGCCTGTGACGGTGAAGGCTCCCTCCCAGATGCGCTTAACAACTTCTATGCCCGGTTCGACAGGCAGAACAACGTGGCGGCGAGGAAGACCACGCCTCCTCCGAACGACCAGGTGCTGTCTCACTACAGCTGAGGTGAAGAAAACTCTACACAGAGTCAACTCACGTAAAGCTGCTGGACCAGACAACATCCCAGGCAGAGTGTTCAGAGAATGTGCTGAACAGCTGACAGATGTTCTCACCGACATCTTCAACATCTCTCTGAGCAGCACCGTCGTTCCCACGTGCTTCAAGGCCACCACCATCATCCCCGTGCCCAAGAAGTCTACTGTGTCCTGTCTCAATGACTACCGTCCCGTTGCACTTACACCCACCATCATGAAGTGCTTCGAGCGGCTCGTCATGAGACAAATCAAGACCCTGCTGCCCCCCTCACTGGACCCACTGCAATTTGCGTACCGTCCTAACCGCTCAGCGGATGACGCCATCTCCACTACACTCCATCTTGCCCTCACACACTTGGACAAGAAGGACACATATGTTCGAATGCTGTACATAGATTTCAGCTCAGCATTCAACACTATCATCCCCCAACAACTGATCGGGAAGCTGAGCCAGTTAGACCTGAACACCTGCCTCTGCAACTGGATCCTGGACTTTCTGCCCGGAAGGCCTCAGTCAGTACGGATCGGGAACTTCACCTCCAGCACCAACACACTGAGCACTGGGGCCCCACAAGGCTGTGTGCTCAGTCCCCTGTTGTTCACACTGCTGACTCACGACTGTGTAGCAACATACAGTTCGAATCACATAATTAAGTTCGCTGATGACACGACCGTGGTGGGTCTCATTAGCAAGAACGACGAGTCAACGTACAGAGAGGAAGTGCAGAGGCTAACGGACTGGTGTAAAGACAACAACCTGTCTCTGAATATTGACAAGACAAAGCAGATGGTTGTTGACCTTAGGAGGACAAGAGGTGACCATTCTCCACTGAGCATCGACGGCTCCTCTGCGGAGATCGTCGAAAGCACCAAATTCCTGGGCGTCCACCTGGAGAAGGACCTCAGCTGGTCCCTCAACACCAGCTCCCTACACAAGAAAGCCCAACAACGTCTCTTCTTTCTGAGGAGACTGAGGAAGGCCCAGCTTCCACCACCGATCCTTACCACCTTCTATAGAGGAACTATCGAGAGCATCCTGAGCGACTGCATCACTGTCTGGTTTGGGAATTGTGCCATATCGGACCGCAAGAACCTACAGCGGATAGTGAAAACAGCAGAGAAGATCATCGGGGTCTCTCTCCCCTCTATTGAAGACATTTACACCACAAGCTGCATCCGTAAAGCCATAAGCATTGTGGCTGATCGGGCACACCCCTCTCACACACTCTTCATACTCCTGCCATCTGGAAAAAGGTACCGAAGCATTCGGGCACACACATCCAGACTGTGCAACAGCTTTTTTCCACAAGCCATCCGTCTCCTCAACAAAAAGGGACTGGACTGATACACACCCAGCTTAACTCAACTACCTCAAAATATTCGGACTGGACTGACAAATCAACACAAGCGCAGACACACTTACCTATACTACCAAACTATCATACACACCAACCTGTAAATGCTTCACTGTTTATCTTTTTTGCACAATAATCATTACTGGACTACTTTTTGCACTAATTCCTCATTCTTGCTAGTTAGTAAATTTATGTTGTAATTTATGTTAGGTCTATCTGTCTTGTCTCTGCTAGCCAGCTAACTAGGCCTCTTTAGTTAGCTAGTTTAGTGTTTCTGTTAATTTATGTTGCATGTAGCACCTTGGTCCTGGAGGAACGTTGTTTCGTTTCACTGTGTACTAACTGTATATGGTTGAAATGACAATAAAAGCCTTTGAACTTGAACTCCTTTCATTGGTCTAGCTCACCCGCACATATACAAAATGCATGGATTTAGTCCTGGCTCTTACGAGAGTAACAGGGCATCCGGTAGCTAGCGATTCGACATCAGCATGTCGTCCTAGCTCATCTCTGTTTCTTAGGATTGAGACCCAATGCCACGAAAGCGTGCTCTTTCCTTTTCAGAGGACAACACATTGGGTGCCATATGGGATTCAATCGTAAGCGGGCACAGCTGTCTCCCGCTCATGTCGAACCCATTCTCAACATCCTCAAGGAAAACAAGCTAGACCAGAAAGTGACCATCACTTTCAGAGATCCTAGCTCTCATGGCAGCTGTATCCACCTTTGTGACCATGGTGACACCTTTGGGCCTTCTGCACATAAGAGCATTTCACGTTGTGGCTAGGAACCAGGGGATTTCACTAGGGCCAATCCCCAATAAGGGTTACGCGCCAGGTGCTTCGTACCCTTTCTATGTGGTTCAGACCCCGGGTTCTACTCTGGGTCCCACTCTAAGTTCGTCTTGTCGTCGCTGATGGTAACGACAGATGCTTCCCTCACAGGCTGGGGTGCGGTCTTAGATGACTGTCCAGCCCAAGGGAGCTAGAGAGGCCATACTCTCGCGCGGCACATCAATTGCCTCGAGATGATGGCTCTATTTTTGGCCCTAAAGCACTTCCTCCAGCAGTTGAGAGGCTGCCATGTCCTAGTGCGGGTGGACAACACTATGGCAGTCTCATATATTATCGCCAGGGCGGACTGTGCTCGCGCCGCTAATAGCTAGCGCACCAGGTTATTGTCCCTCAGGGCGATTTACATTCCAGCATGAATGTGGGAGCAGTAGTACTGTCCAGTCTATCTCTGACACACAGGGAATGGAAACCCCACTCCGAAGTAGTGGGAGAGATTTCATGTAGCAGAGGTGGACCTCTTGCCTTGCAAGATATACTTCGCCTTTTACTGCTCTTCAGATTTACGTCCACCGCATCAGCTAGTGGAGTAGGTCAGAGCAGCTTTTACATGTTTTGGATGAGAGATGCTATTGCCCTCTCCTATGAGGCACGTGGGCTCACTTCGCCTCTTGGAATCAGGGCTCATTCAACCAGGGGATCGCCTCATCTATTGCACTAGCAAGAGGTATTCCCCTGCAGCAAGTGTCTGCTAAGCAGGTAAATCCAGTCCACTGCTGAATTGCTTCAGTGCTGGAGTTTCTGTCCTCGGGTTTGTGCCCTAGGACTCTCAGGACGTACGTAACTGCATCCTCTCTCAACTATCTTCCGAAAGTTCCATAAACCCAACATGTACCCTATTGTTTTTGAAGCCTTCTGTCCTCCGCGTTTACAGCTTCGAGCGGGAGAGACTTCACTTACTGTATCCAGCACGTGTTATTCAGATAACGTCCACCGCATCAGCTAGTGGTGTAGGTAAGAGCAGCTTTTGCATGTTTTGGGGGCCGTCACCGGCGGGCGACCGCCCCTACACCTAGTAGATGCTTTGCCCGATCCTATGAAGTGCGTGGACTCACTTCGCCACTAGGAATTAGAGCTAATTCAACAAGGGGATAACCTAATCTATTGGATTAGCAAGAGGTATTCCCCTGCAGCAAGTGTGTGCCAAGCAGGTAGACCCAGGTAAACTTCACTTACTGTCCAGTACGTGCTCTTCAGATTTACGTCCACCGCACCAGCCAGTGGCGTAAGTCAGAGCGCCACTATACTGTGTGAGTTGCACTAGCAGGAGGTGTTCCCCTGCAGCAATTGTGTGGCGCGGAGGGTTGGTCCTCCCCGCACACATTTCTTACATTTATAATCTGGATGTTCATGCTACTCCGGGCTCACGGTCCCTGAGTTAGCTGCCCAGGCATAGTTCTGAGACCTTCTCAGCCTTGTGTGCACACGCTACACAACCTTGGGGTCCAGACACTTGCAGTGCGGCGGCGTTGGTATTCTCGTTCCCATAGCGTTTTCATGCAGCATCGAGTGAAGCCTTTGAAAGGGAACGTCTCGGGTTACTTTGCTGTAACCCTGTTCCCTGAAAAGGCGGGAACGAGATGCTGTGTCCCAATGCCTCACTGCCTACGTGACCGGACGTCCATTCAGACAAATCAATCTAAGGAATGTTTCTGGCTCACTCCTATTTATAACCCTCCAGGTGCGTCTCATCAGATGACATCACCTGACCGAGGTTATATAGGCCAAAATTTGGCGTGTTTATACACACATGCTTCACAACTGGCAACATGACAAGATGTTTCCCATAGCGTTTTCACGCAGCATCTCGTTCCCGCCCTTTCAGGGAACAGGGTTACAGCAAAGTAACCCGAGACGTTTTCTGTAAGAAACTCCAGCAAGGAATAATTAATCAAACTGTAGTAAACTGCTGCAGTCTGGGATTTAACTAAAAACCCAAAACTGTCTTTAAACTCTGCTCTAATAAAATCAGAATCAAATCTCTAGATAAATACATACTACTGAAACATAGTAATGAATATTAATAAGACAATGCATGTTTTGACAGCATTACATGTATTTTTATAATTCACTGGTACTTGAAATTTTTACCCCAATATTATCCCAGTAACTAGAAAGCAATAAGGAGATTTACATTAATTTTTAAAATAAAAGTCAAATAATTAATGAATAATCATGTTGGTGGACAGAGTATTGATCTTTTAATACAATGGCCCAGAACACTGTTGTAGAAATTGTTCATGAGGCTATAATTGCCAATAATTCATGGAAGAAAATCAAAAGAAATTTTGCAAGAACAGTGGAACCTCGGATTACGAGTAACGTGGTTTATGAGTGTTCCGCAAGACGAGCAAAGATTTTTAATAAATCTTTGCTTGAAAAGATTTATTAAATCTTGAAAACAAGCATTGTCTTGGTTTACGAGCACCATGTATAACGAGTATCATGTATAACGCATGCGCTTCTTGTTTTGACACTGAGCGTCACATCATCACAACTGAGCCAAGGGTTTTTCTCTCTCTTGCGCTGGGGAATTGTAGGTAATCGTCCTCCCTGCTGGGTGAACACACACACACACAGAAACACACACACACACACACACACACACACACACACTCAGAAACTCTGCAGTCACTAAGACCCAGCAGGGGAGATGATTACCTACCGTCCCCTGCTGGGTCTTAGTGCTTACAGAGTTTCTGAGTGTGCGTGTGTGTGTTTTCAGTGTGTGTGTTGGTGTAAGCGAATGAGCGCACACACACACACACACACACACACACACACACAGCGCCTGCGTGCACAAACGGAAACACTTATCTGTTAGGATTTATTTTTTTTTTTTAAATTTTTAAAAGGTAAGGTGCAGGTTAATTTGTTTTATTTTTACTTTATATTTTGTGTTAAATATTTTTATGTATTCATTTTTTTGGGCTGTACTGTAGAATTAATAATTTGAGTTTCCATTATTTCTTATGGGAAAATTAAATTTGGTTTACGAGTGTTTTGGAATATGAGCCCACTTCCGGAACGAATAATGCTCATAATCCGAGGTTCCACTGTACTGAACTTTTTCCCAGGTATAGTTGTTGTTCACGTGCCTTGTTTATGAACTAATCAAACACCACTATACAGTATGTTCCCTTTGAACCTCTAGCAAGGCTTGATTTGACCTATCATTTCTTAACATATAAGGTAGACATGATTCAGGATATGCTTTAATTAACTTCCTGTTGGAATTACCTACTGTATTCCCAAATAAAGATTGAAGACGTCTTAACAAATAACAAAAAGCTCTAGGCTACTGTTTACTTGCTACTGTGCTTGCTACTGTACTTGTACTACTGTACTACTGTACAGAACACTGTTGTAGAAATTGTTCATAAGGCTATAATTGCCAATAATTCATGGAAGAAAATCAAAAGAAATTTTGCAAGAACAGTGGAACCTCGGATTACGAGTAACATGGTTCATGAGTGTTCCGCAAGACGAGCAAAGATTTTTAAATAAATCTTTGCTTGAAAAGATTTATTAAATCTTGAAAACGAGCATTGTCTTGGTTTACGAGCACCATGTATAACGAGTATCATGTATAACGCATGCGCTTCTTGTTTTGACACTGAGCGTCACGTCATCACAACTGAGCCAAGGATTTTTCTTTCTCTTACGCTGGGGAATTGTAGGTAATCGTCCTCCCTGCTGGGTGAACACACACACACACACACACACACACACACACACACACACACACACTCAGAAACTCTGCAGTCACTAAGACCCAGCAGGGGAGATGATTACCTACCGTGCCCTGCTGGGTCTTAGTGCTTACAGAGTTTCTGAGTGTGCGTGTGTGTGTTTTCAGTGTGTGTGTTGGTGTAAGCGAATGAGCACACACACACACACACACACACACACACACACAGCGCCTGCGTGCACAAACAGAAACACTTATCTGTTAGGATTTATTTAAAAAAAAAAATTTAAAAGGTAAGGTGCAGGTTAATTTGTTTTATTTTTACTTTATATTTTGTGTTAATTATTTTTATGTATTTATTTTTTTGGGCTGTACTGTAGAATGAATAATTAGAGTTTCCATTATTTCTTATGGGAAAATTAAATTTGGTTTACGAGTGTTTTGGAATACGAGCCCACTTCCGGAACGAATGATGCTCATAATCCGAGGTTCCACTGTACTGAACTTTTTCCCAGGTATAGTTGTTGTTCACGTGCCTTGTTTATGAACTAATCAAACACCACTATACAGTATGTTCCCTTTGAACCTCTAGCAAGGCTTGATTTGACCTATCATTTCTTAACATATAAGGTAGACATGATTCAGGATATGCTTTAATTAACTTCCCGTTTTTAATTACCTACTGTATTCCCAAATAAAGATTGAAGACGTCTTAACGAATAACAAAAAGCTCTAGGCTACTGTTTACTTGCTACTGTGCTTGCTACTGTACTTGTTACTGTACTAACTCCTCTTTTGCAGGTTTTTAGCTCAACAGTACCCTCTTAGTATTTTTATATATATTTGTGTAAGAACATGTTTTATTGGTGACAAGAAAACAATCTGACCAGTCTCTCTGAGTAAGGATGTCTGCCATACATAGCAAATGTGTTTCATCAACTCAACACAGGAGGATGCATACAGTATGTCCCTACTTACCATGGTCATCCTCAACATCTCCAAGCACCATGGCTGGCACACCAATGGCAGATGCCAGTAGCCACACACATATGTTGACCACCTTGGCCTTGTGGGGTGTCCTCATATCCAGGGCTTTCACAGGATGACACACAGCCACATAGCGGTCCATGCTCATCACAGTAAGGGTGAAGACACTAGTGAACATGTTGTAGTAGTCAATGGAAACCACTGCCTTGCACAAGGTATTGCCAAAGGGCCAGAAGCCTAGGAACACGTCTGTGCCCTGGAAAGGAAGTGTGGCAAGTACTAGTGCATCGGCTAAAGCCAGGTTAAAGATGTAAATGTTGGTGGCTGTCTTCATCTTGGTGTACCTGAATGACAAAGATAGTGAGGACAAGAATTAGACAGATTTCCTTAATTACAATAGTGGAGTATACAAAATATAAACTTATATTGTGAGGGCGATATTTAATTAAAGCACACCTGGCTTTAATATTAAGCACCCTCGGCTTTATTTACATATATTTGTGTAAAGTTGTGTTATTAAAGCTGTTTGTTGTGTGTTGCTAAAATGTGAATCATGATTTTTTTATCATGATTCTTTCAAACAATTCTCTTTTTTTTCAACCCAAACATTTATTGTACTTAAGTAAAACAAGCTTGTGCTGTCTATACCTCCGTTATTTTAGAACCCATAAAATAAACAAATTAAAAGCTGTTGAACATAAATAGAATGTTAACAATAATAAATATAAATAACTAATAAATTGCACCTGTGCTTTTTGGACACTCAGCCAGCTACAATACTACAATACAATGCACTGATTTATATCATTATTTTGTAAATGTAGCAGAGATTGTTAGGTAGTTTATCATATTTATTTTATTGTTATTGAATATTTTATTATTCAATCTTAAACTACTTCTAGTTTGATTCTAGTACAATTCTATGTAGCTTTCAATCTGTTTTAACATTGGGTGATGATGAAGTATATGCTAGCTGCTAAATGCAACATAAGAAAATGTAATGGCTTGACACATTGAGGTGACAAAGAAAAGACTGAATGGAGCCAATTTGAAACCGGCCATCTGAATGCACCCTTCTCCAGCTTCTGATTGACTAGTATTGTCCTTCCTCTAGTCTGCCTCAAACTGAGCAAACACAGTGCTGTGATATTGAGCATGGGCACAATAAAATCTGGGCACAAAACAGAGTTTTACACTCAGGTTTTTGGCACAAAATAACATAATACAACTTCATTAAGTAAACTGACTAGTCTGTTCAGGTCTGCCTTATTTCATATCACGAGTAACTGCAGAAAGTGTAAATGAGGAAGAGAGTTAAGAGGATTGATTAAGTTGTATAATTAGATAATTCACTATTCTCTGGCCTGATTAGTTAATTAATATTGGCTTGTTTTAGACCTTGAGAGTGTGAAAAATGTGTGTGACTGATGTAGCATCTGGGATTGTTATCAAGTGAACATGTGAATGACGCATGAGCTGAATGTAGGGAAATAAATGCAAGTGAATTGGCAAAATTTAGAAATGAGATTGTAAAAAATAAACATGCGGGAGAGAATCAAAAGACAATAACAACAACAACAACAAAAAAAGAAATCAAATGTATGTATAATTTTTTTCAATTAATCGTTCTGCTCTAATTGGATTGAGGCCAGGGCCCGTAGTTAATAAGCATCTCAGAATCTCATAGGAATCATGCTCATTTAGGACCGAAAATATTCCTACCTCAGAGTAGGATATAAAAGTATAAACACACTGTATTATACACACTGTATAAATGCAGATCATTTCCTACTATTAGTATTTCAAATAGCATGGAAAGAGAGCATCCTGAACTATAGGAAAGCTCTTAGTGTAGCTAGATCAACGTATCTCTCCACTCTTATAGAAGAAAATAAAAATAATCCTAGATTTTTATTTAATACCATAGCCAAATTAACCAGAAATAAGACAACTACAGAAATCTCCACAACAACATCATGCAATAGTGAGGACTTCATGAACTTTTTTAATAATAAATTTGTAAATATCAGGCATGAAATTGAGGCTTTGAAACCGAACAATGTAATTGATACAGATGTTAACCTAGCCATGTCAGATTCAAACCTAGAATACTTTACTCCTCTTGAAGAGAATGAACTAATTTCACTCATCTCTTCTGCAAATTCATCAACCTGTATATTAGATCCTATACCGACACATTTTCTTAAACAGATAGTACCAGTAATAACAGAACCGCTGTTGAGAATAATTAATTCCTCACTCAGCATTGGTTATGTTCCAAAATCTTTTAAATTAGCAGTTATCAAACCAATAATTAAGAAACCTGACCTCGACCCCTGTCAGCTGTCCAATTACAGGCCAATATCAAACCTCCCCTTTATCTCTAAGATTCTGGAAAAGATAGTAGCGGAGCAGCTATGCTCATATCTACATAGAAATGGCATACATGAACTGTATCACTCAGGATTTAGGCCACAGCACAGAAACAGCACTCGTTAAAGTAGTAAATGACCTCCTATTGGCCTCTGATCAGGGTTGTGTAACTATGCTTGTATTACTCGACCTCAGTGCAGCTTTTGACACCATTGATCATGCTATTCTTCTTCACAGATTAGAAAATGTAGTAGGAATTAAGGGTACAGCCCTCTCCTGGCTCAGATCCTATTTGACCGATCATTATCAGTATGTAGACTTAAATGGTGATTATTCTGCATGTTCTCTAGTGGAGTTTGGCGTTCCGCAGGGTTCAGTTTTAGGCCCACTGCTTTTCTCCCTTTACATGCTTCCTCTGGGCAACATAATCCGTAAGCATGGAATTAGTTTTCATTGTTATGCTAACGACACACAGCTATACGTCCCAACAAAACCTGATGAGAAAAAAAGTCTTACTAAAGTTGAGCAATGTGTGCAGGACATAAGAAATTGGATGCTAATTAACTTCCTTCTGCTTAATCCGGATAAGACAGAAGTTCTAGTCATAGGACCGCATACACCTAGAAGGAAAATCTTAGATCACACCGTAACTTTAGATGGCCTTTCTGTTCCATCAAGTGCAACAGTAAAAGACCTCGGCGTGATTATAGATTCCAGCCTTTCATTTGAAGCTCATGTAGATAATATCACCAGGATAGCATTCTTTCACCTCAGAAATATTGCCAAGATAAGAAATCTATTGTCGGTAAACGATGCAGAAAAACTAGTTCATGCTTTTATCACTTCTAGGTTGGACTATTGTAATGCCTTACTGTCTGGTTGTTCTGTTAGGTGCATAAACAAGCTTCAGCTAGTCCAGAATGCAGCAGCGAGAGTCCTCACTAGAACCAGAAGATATGAGCACATCACCCCTATCCTATCTTCACTACATTGGCTCCCTGTGAAATTTCGCATTGATTTTAAAATACTACTCTTGACATATAAAGCATTAAATGGTCTCGCGCCGCAGTATCTGAGCGAACTGCTAGTGTCTTACGATCCGCCATGCCTACTTCGGTCAAAGGATGCAGGCTGCTTGTCAGTACCGCGTATTATGAAAACTACAGCTGGGGGCAGAGCTTTTTCTCACAAAGCCCCAAAATTATGGAATAGTCTTCCAAATAGTGTTCGGGACTCACACAGTCTCAGTGTTTAAGTCTAGGCTAAAAACCTATTTATTTAGCCAAGCATTTTTATAAATAGATTTGCCATAGGTAAAGGAGCAGATCTGGGGGACTCATGGACGTAGAGTATTATGGTGAACTGGTATGTTTAGATGCTGTCTTCCTCACTCTCATTTGATCACTCAGGTTTGTTGACTGTGAGGTGATTGTTTGCTTTACATCTCAGGGAGCCCTCATGTTTGTGTTTCCTTCTGGCTCTCCCTTTTAGTTATGCTGTCATAGTTAGTCCTGCCGGAGTCCCTGCTTGCACTCTACAGTAAATATAGATTCATATTATACATTGTGACTGTGACCATAACTAATTGCCATCTCTCCTCTTCTTCCTTTCTCCCCCTCTTTCTCTTCCCTCTCTCCCCCTGTCTCCCCCTTTCACTCTTTCTCTCTCTCTGTCGAGCTACACATGTCATTCCTGAGCTGCCAGTGATCCAGACTCCCTCTGCCCTCCGGACCTATCTGATCCATCCTGGTGCCCCGTTTCTGGTTGGAGGTCTCGTCGCATGGATGCCCCGTGTGTCTCTTTGGGATGCGTCTGGTGTCTGGGGATGATTCTCTCTACTTAGAAGATGGTTCTGGCCTCGACTGGTGTTGTCAGCTGTTTCTCTAAGGACTTGACAATTCGATAGTTCAGGACTGGAACTTTCTACAAGTCTATCTGAGTCTCCAATAACTACTGGACTCCATTTTAACATCAATTAACATCAACTATTATAGCTGAACCTAACACTTAACACTGTATAAATGCAGATAATTTCCTGCTATCTGTTTCACCCAGATGAGGATGGGTTCCCTGTTGAGTCTGGTTCCTCTCAAGGTTTCTTCCTATTACCATCTCAGGGAGTTTTTCCTTGCCACTGTCGCCCGCGGCTTGCTCACCAGGGACTATCTGACCATTTTGATTCATACACATTTACATTCCATACAAACTTAAATAATTCTTTTGATTGTGTAAAGCTGTTTTGAGACAATGTCAATTGTTAAAAGTGCTATACAACTAAAATTGAATTGAAAAGTTATTTATAAACCTTCCTACTCTTACTTTCAGCGAGGAGTAGGGCGGCACAGAGGAAAGCGTGTGACGTCACTTTTTACGAGACTGAGAGTCGTAAAATAGTCTGCATGATATAGTGGGTGTTGTAGATTTAAACAGTGGAAAAGCGAAATGGTGAAATCAGCAGCAGTTGTGTAAAAGCTTGTAAAATTTATAGATGCATGACTTGCTGAATGATGTTATTCTAATCAGACTGCTGTTTAAAACTGTTTAAAGTCCCTGTAATAGAAATGTGTAGGACTTTCATAATCTGATGAAAATGATTCGGAAAAGAAAGTCAAACTGGAGAGAGGATGAGAGTGTTTTGCTTGCGGAAGAGGTAGTTAATGTAACGAAATTATCAAAGCAAAATTCTGCCCTATTCTTTCATTGAAAGCATCAATACCACATCGGTTCACCGTACATACCCTTGAGGAGTATGCATGGAATTTTGGGCCACTTGGGAGTGATTTCCTACTATGAGACGCTTAGTAAATATGGGCTAAGGTCCTTTCTAATACCTTGACGCTTTGTCATTAAGAAATTTTGTCCAAACGTTGGAAGTATGCTTGGGGTCTTTGTCCATTTGGAAGAACCATTTGCGACCAAGCTTTCCTGACCTGATATATTGCTTTAATATATTCACATAATCGTCCTTCCTCATGATGCAACTTATTTTATAACGTGCACCAGACTATTTTAGAGCAAAACACCCCTACAACATAAGGCTGCCACCCCATGCTTCATTGTTGGTATGCTGTTCTTTGACTTGCAATCCTCACTCTTTTTCCTCCCGACAACGATGGTTATTATGGCCAAACAATACATTTTTTGTTTCATCAGACCAGATCACATTTTACCAAGATCTTTGTTTCCTGTACTCTGATTTTTTTTGGCAGGTTTGGAGCAGCGGCTTCTTATTTGCTTTCTCCTATTCTCACATTTTTACATCAATATCGGTTTCATTATATTGTGTTTTCTTGGCATTATGGTATGGGTCATAGTCTTGTAAAACTGTAAACGTTCATCCCACCCTGAGATCCTGAGCACTTTGAAGAAGATTTTCATTCATAACTTTTTATTTGATCTGCATTAGCTTTCCCTGTATAATTATTTTTAAAAACTTTTTATTGGAAATTCAGTTATGAAAACAAACACATGCAATGCTTCTAGAGTTGGGGGGGGTGTAAAAATTTTAAGGGGGAAAAAAACAAAAAAATATATAAGTGAATCGCAGATTAGGGAAATGTAAACACATACATTCCAAAAGATAAAATAAATAAATAAGACAATAATTAAATAAAAGGTGTGTGTGGGGGGGGTGTTAGTGTTACACACATGGCTTCAATATACATGAAAACTAATCAAATTATAATTATAAAATAATTGTCTATTCTTTAACAAAGTCTATAGCAGCAGTCCAGGCATTAATTGTCCTAAGTGTAGCTTTATGAAATCTGGCTGTGGTGCGTTCCAAAATTAAAATATCTATAAAATAGGAATACCATACAGCAGGCGAGTAAGTGTCCGCTATATATAGATCCATGCCTTTTTTTAATTATGTCCAATGAACTCAATTAAGCAACTCAATTCAGCTTGACTGAAGTCCAACTCAATTAGTTGGACACCAGTCAAGTTGTAGAAGCATCTCAAGGGTCACTGATAAGAATAGGATGAACCCAATTACAAGTGTCATAATAAAGGGTCTGAATTAAAATTAGAATTATTTAAATGGAATATTTCAGTTTTTATTTTTTGATAACTAATAAACCTGTTTGACGCATGTGTAGAATGATTCAGAATGAATTTTAATCTATTTTAAGATGTGTGTGAAACATAACAAAATGTGACCTTCTGTCAGCACTGGAGAGTCTTTGGTACCTCTTCACAAGGTCCTTTTCTGTTGTTCTGGGATTGATTTGTACCAAATTACACATCTCCTTCCTGAGCAGAATGATGGCTATGCAGTTTCATGGTGTTTATACTTGTATAGTATTGTTTATACGGATGAACATTCGGGTATTCGGAAATTGTTCCAAAGAATGAAATAGATTTAGGGTGGTCAACAATTTCTTTTGAGGTCAAACAAACAGGGACTGAGATTGAACTTATCAGTAATATTTCAAACTTCCTTCAGAAGAATGCTTTCTGCATTCTATCCCCATCTGTTTGTGGAAACTGATTGCTGCCTACTGTATGTTGAAATTTAAAGTTCCCTTTCAAAGGCTACACTCGATGCTACGTGAAAACGCTATGGGAACATCTTTTCGTGTTGCCGGTTGTGAAGCATGTGCGTATCAAACACGCCAAATTTTGGCCTATATAACCTCGGTCAGGTGATGTCATCTGATGAGATGCACCTGCAGGTTATAAATAGGAGTAAACTGGAAACATTCCTCAGATCTTTTGTCTTCATGACCGCATTGTGCGCGGAGTTTAGAGTGAGATGTCCCCCTACTTGTGAAAATTTTCTTTCGGAGGGCGATCTCCACACTTTCTGTTTTGAATGTTTGGATGTTTGAATGACTGTGAACACTGTGATCTTCTTCCCATGAAAGTGCTTCGCGCGCGTCTCGCATTCTTTAGGGAACCACGAGCCGTGCTGCACTCCTGGGTATCACAAGTCGACCTGGCTGAGTTGCCTGAGACGGAGTCCCCCCTCCTTTCTCTCGCCCTCTCCTCCGATCGCGAAGTCTCTCCTTACACTTCACAAGCGCACTCCAGTGCTTCTCATGAGTGTGTAGAAGAGATTCGTTCTCTTGCTTCCTTGGAAATGGAAGTAGCTACCTCAGAACGCTCCTCTAAGGAAGATAGAGAGTATGAGGAGCTGTTTGAAGTAATGCGTGCAGTCGAGCGCCTGCATATTAACTGGCCACAGGAGCAAGCCCATCCCAAACGTTCAAAACTGGACGACAAATTTCTGTCGGGTGGCTAGGAGATGGAGCCACAACGCCGCTCTCTCCCATTTTTTGCTAACCTCCACAACGAGCACGAGCGGCACAGTGAATGAAAAAGCATTCACAGAATTACGCCGGGCTACTGATTTGTCCATTCGTGCGACCTAACAGATGGCCCGTGCTATGGCCCCCCTGGTGTCTGCAGAAAGGCACCTGTGGCTAAACCTGACAGGCATCAAGGACAAGGATCGAACATTCCTCCTTGATGCCCGTCTCACCTTCCGGCCTGTTTGGCGATGCTGTCAATACCGTCGTCACTAGGTTTCGGAGGCTAGTTTGTATGAACAGGGTAATTTTTTTTTTTGGGTAATTTCTCCCATGCCGGGCTCAAGAGTCGACCGGATCTGATTCTCGCCGGGCGCGAGGCGCAGAAGGAGAGCATCAGCAGCCGAGCACCCCCCCGTAAGGACTGGGGTACGGCTCGCCGCCCCTCACAGGCCGCCTCAAAGAGATCAGACCGCCGCACTTCTTCTTCTCTAAGAAAAAGTCCTGAAGCTCATGCGCCCAGGACCGTGGGGGTGAGCCCCCCCGGGGAGGGGCGCGTAACATCCTTTCCAATAATAGCGTGCCCTCGCTGGCACCCCCAGGGGGTCGGTGTTCAGTTTCCGGCGCCTTTGATGTTTCGGACAACGGCGGTCTCCGACAACACGTTAGTTCTTCGGTCATATCCTGCTTTATTCCAGGATGCCGAACCACTAACACCCCAACCCCCACCCCCATGCAGCCGAAGTGCTAAAATTTGTGCCCCTTTTGGAGAAACTGCTTTTATGGAAGCTACTGCCAGGCATATCTCCCTGGTTGTTAAAGACTGTAGAGAAAGGCTACAGGATTCAGTTTGCACATCGCCCTCCGCGTTTCAACGGCATGGTCTCCACTTCCGTGATACCGGAAAGGGCGCATCTGCTGAATCTCGAACTCCAGGCGTTGTCGTTATTTTTTGGTCAATAAACATGGAGGACTGCGTCCAATCCTAGATCTTCGCGGGCTGAACCTCAAAAAGTACAGATTCAAAATTATTGTCTCACAGATCCAACCAAAGGATTGGTTTGTGACAATAGATCTGAAGGACGCATACTTTCACATAGAAATTTCCCAACAACACAGCTTACCAGTATCGGGTCCTTCCATTTGGTCTAGCTCTATCACCCCGCACATACAAAAAATGTATGGATGCAGTCCATACATTTTAAAAACGCACGTTTCGAGAAACGGGATCCCATGACTTGCCGCGGCTGCGTGCGGGAAGGGGTGAACATGCCCTTCTTTACATGTAGGGGGCAGTCGTGTTTCAGTCTGACATATTGTGTGTCTACTGAAGCCGAAAATGTGCCCAAATTAAACCGCGCATGCGTGTTTGGAGACGCTGTGCCCGCGCTGTGGATCAGTCGGTTGAGAATCATCATGGAGGTACAACACGGCGTGGCTGGAGCTGGAGTTTGTCGTGTTCGAGGTAAGTTTAGCTTTCTTCTTTGGATGTGATTCTCGCTTTCATGACTCCCAATTAATGTTCATCTTAATCTCAGGACGTACAATTAGCAATATTTCAGTTTTTAATGGTGTGGAGATTCACAAAACACCGTTTTCGTGTAAAAACCTGAACCTACGGAGCCCCCCAGGGGTCCTGTGGTAAATAAATAAATAAATTAATAAAATAATAACGAACCGAGCGTGCGGATTAATAAACCGAGATGTGTGTTTCTTACCCCCACCCCTCGTGAAAACGGCGTGTTCAGAGAAAGGCTCGCCAGTGAGATGCCATTTCTGAACAAACTGAGTCGTGTGTGTTAAAGCATTAAATGGTAAAAGAGTACTATCGATAAACATTTTTTTCTGAATCCGAATTTTATTAATAAGTTAAAAGTTAAATTTCAACTGTAAAGAACCTGTACATATGTTCATACAGTATTGACAGCAGCTCTAATTTGTCTAAATCGCATTCCAGACAAGAAAAAGAAGTAGAGTCATCCTGTGACCTTGCATGCTTAATCTTTCCACACATGATTCTTGCTTTTCACTTTTTCCTTAATCTCCGGTTCGGTTCTGGTTTCGGTCTGTTCTCATGAGTTGTGAAGCGAGAGGAACAAAGTATAAATACTGTTCATTTGCTAAATTACGTGTCATGAATTTTAATTGAATATCTATCTCTGTATTTTTTCACAGCAGTTTGTGAATGAAAGTGTGTCTGCATCTGACTTCAGGAGTTTCCTGACCAACGTATCTAACGGTCATATTTAAAAATCATAAAGTACAAAACGTTTCTGTTGGTGTTTAATTTTGTAAGTTACTGTATTCTCGTTTTCTCGTTTTTGTATAAATTAATCAAATGTTTGCTTGTTATTAAATGTAATTTTTATTAAAAAAATAAATGAACGAATCTGTTTTATTATTAGCTGAGTTATGAGGTTTATTTATTTATTATCATATTTGGTCATTGTAACATGCATTAGGGAGCATTATCTCTGCGACGTGTGTGCGCTATCTGGGAATGAATTACCTTAACTTGATTATTTTCAATAAATCTAATTTGTGCATTAAATATAATTATGTAACTTTTACTTGATTTCTTTGATTGTTAATTTAATTAAGTAGATTTTACCTGACAATTACGGGTGAGTTTTACTTAATATTGGAGCAGTAAAATTTACTTAAAATCTATGTGTGCAAATTGTTAAGAGGATTTTATCAAGTAAATCTTACAAGTTCTTTTTTTCAGTGCATGGGTGAACACGATGATTTAAGAATTTAATTAAGCATACATATATATATATATATATATATATATATATATATATATATATATGTATGTGTGTGTGTGTGTGTGTGTACCGTATAAACTTTTTTCTATGTACGGGTACAATCAGACAAATGTAACCAGAAAACAGCATATAACTTTAAACTTACATTGATTAGCAATATAAACAACACACCTATGAGGCTGGACAATGGAATAAACTGTGTGGGTGCCAATAATATTAAATATTTATCTGATGATTCTTTGACAATACTGCTGCTTTTTGTTGGAAACTGGCAGACATGAAAAATACTTTAAATAAATTTAAAGGGGACGATGGGCTAAAGCCCCCCTAAAAATGGCCTAGCGATGCCCGTGTATATATAATGAAAATATGTGTAAATAAAATGTAATTTATATATTCATATTTAATTTAAAAAAAAAAACATTTTAATGGTTAGTGATTGTTGCAGACATTCACATTATTTTTTGGGGAAGAGCTTGGCTTGTACAGGCTACTCATCAGCAGTCAGCGCCCCGCTGTAACCAGCAGATCAAAGGAGCAGTTATCGGCTGACACGTAGCCTTCTGAGTTTGGAGACCCACAGAACCCCCACTGTAATGCCTCTTCTCACCTTTCATTCATGATTTCGCTGATGGGGGAATTCGTACAATTGGGGGTTTTAAAAACAATTAACAAGGCCGAGTAGATGTCTCTACCTAAAATGTTTTTCGCCAGCAAAACACCTACCTATCTACTATATATATATATATATATATATAGTGGTGTGAAAAACTATTTGCCCCCCTAGTGATTTCTTATTCTTTTGCAGGTTTGTCACACAAAATGTTTCTGATCATCAAACACATTTAACTATTAGTCAAAGATAACACAAGTAAACACAAAATGCAGTTTTTAAATGAGGGCTTTTATTATTTAGGGAGAAAAAAAATCCAAACCTACATGGCCCTGTGTGAAAAAGTAATTGCCCCCTGAACCTAATAACTGGTTGGGCCACCCTTAGCAGCAATAACTGCAATCAAGCATTTGCGACAACTTGCAACGAGTCTTTTACAGCGCTCTGGAGGAATTTTGGCCCACTCATCTTTGCAGGATTGTTGTAATTCAGCTTTATTTGACGGTTTTCTAGCATGAACCACCTTTTTAAGATCATGCCACAACATCTCAATAGGATTCAGGTCAGGACTTTGACTAGGCCACTCCAAAATCTTCATTTTGTTTTTCTTCAGCCATTCTGAGGTGGATTTGATGGAGTGTTTTGGGTCATTGTCCTGCTGCAGCACCCAAGATCGCTTCAGCTTGAGTTGAGGAACAGATGGCGAGACATTCTCCTTCAGGATTTTTTGGTAGACAGTAGAATTCATGGTTCCATCTATCACAGCAAGCCTTCCAGGTCCTGAAGCAGCAAAACAACCCCAGACCATCACACTACCACCATATTTTACTGTTGGTATGATGTTCTTTTTCTGAAATGCTGTATTACTTTTACGCCAGATGTAATGGGACATGCACCTTCCAAAAAGTTCAACTTTTGTCTCGTCTGTCCACAAGGTATTTTCCCAAAAGTCTTGGCAATCATTTAGATGTTTTTTAGCAAAATTGAGACGAGCCTTAATGTTCTTTTTGCTTCAAAGTGGTTTGCGCCTTGGAAATCTGCCATGCAGGCCGTTTTTGCCCAGTCTCTTTCTTATGGTGGAGTCATGAACACTGACCTTAATTGAGGCAAGTGAGGCCTGCAGTTCTTTAGATGTTGTCCTGGGGTCTTATGTGGCCTCTCGGATGAGTTGTCTCTGCGCTCTTGGGGTAATTTTGGTCGGCCGGCCACTCCTGGGAACGTTCACCACAGTTCCATGTTTTTGCCATTTGTGGATAATGGCTCTCACTGTGGTTCGCTGGAGTCCCAAAGCTTTAGAAATGGCTTTATAACCTTTACCAGACTGATAGATCTCAATTACTTTTGTTCTCATTTGTTCCTGAATTTCTTTGGATCTTGGCATGATGTCTAGCTTTTGAGGTACTTTTGGTCTACTTCTCTGTGTCAGGTAGCTCCTATTTAAGTGATTTCTTGATTGAAACAGGTGTGGCAGTAATCAGGCCTGGGGGTGACTACAGAAATTGAACTCAGGTGTGATAAACCACAGTTAAGTTATTTTTTAACAAGGGGGGCATTCACTTTTTCACACAGGGCCATGTAGATTTTTTTTTCTCCCTTAATAACATAAACCTTCATTTAAAAACTGCATTTTGTGTTCAATTATGATATCTTTGACTAATAGTTCACGGTTTTTGATGAGCAGAAACATTTAAGTGTGACAAACATGCAATAGAATAAGAAATCAGGAAGGGGGCAAATAGTTTTTCACACCACTGTGTATATATATATATATATATAAATTCACAATCACATTCCAGCTCTTATTCCCAGCCGTGGTCAAATAATGGATGAAATAATTATTCAATGCTGCACACAAACAGCAAAAAACATGAAAAGCCCTAAGCACTTTATTGCTTTTCATCATGTTTTTTGCTGTTTGTGTCCAGTGTATATAATATATAATTTTTTTTAGATCATAGACATGAATTAACTATATAATAATATATATATATTCATTCATTCATTCATTCATTCATTCATCTTCTATACCGCTTTACCTGTGATCAGGGTCGCGGGGGGCCTGGAGCCTATCCCAGGAGGCTTTCGGGCACAAGGCGGGGTACACCCTGGATAGGGTGCCAATCCATCGCAGGGCACACACACACACACACATGCACCCATCCATTCACACACTACAGGCAATTTGGGAACGCCAATTAGCCTAACCTGCATGTCTTTGGACTGTGGGAGGAAACCGGAGAACCCCGAGGAAACCCACCAAGCACGGGGAGAACATGCAAACTCCATGCACACAGGGACGGGAATCGAGCCTGGCCGGGGAATTGAACCCAGACCCTGGAGGTGCAAGGCGACAGTGCTAACCACTACACCACCGTGCCGCCTTATATATATATATATATATATATATATATATATATATATATAGTTAATTCATGTCTATTTATGATCTAAAAAAATATATTAAAACATATGATCTTTTTGAGTTATTAGTTGTTTTTTATTATTCATAAGGCAACCTTTCAGTTTTGTAAATATTCTAGTTATAGTGTGTTAAGTCTATCTTAAACAGTTTGGAGAATTAGACCATCCAGCTAAGATCAATATTATTAATATTAAACATTTTATTTCTATTTATTCTATGTTTTGCTGGAGAAATACATTTTAGGCAGAGACGTCTCGGTCTTGTTAAATAGTTTTAAACCCCTGAATTGTGCCAATTCCCGGTTTGATAACTTCTCACCTATCAAAGGTGAGAAGAGGGACTGAACTGTAACTGAGCGCGCTTTCACGTTGTATATACTGTAAAGACACACACACACACATACATATAGGCACGTGCAGAGGGGGGAGGGCGGCGGGTGCTTGAGCACCTGCCCCTTTCCTCCAGGATTGCCTCCTTTTTTCTGTGTATGTGCATATGGAGCCCTGTCTTTGCCCCTCAACAATAAAATGTAACTATTAATCTCAATTTTGCTAAATAAAAGGATCGGGCTTGCATCAGTCACATGCCTGTTTGTGTGTTTTATGTGTATAGATTCTTAAAAAGGATTACTAATAATATAATAATCAACAGCAACATTATACCCCATCAGGTAAAACATAGGCTACGTTTGCTTTGCATTGTCCCGACCTGATGACAGTCATACAGTATGATGCAATTCCATATTCGTTATGAATGTGAATTGTTGTTATTCAGCATGTTCTATCTTTTTTAACTTTGAGCACCCGCCCCTTTAAACGTCTCTGCACGGCCCTGCACACATATATATATACACAAACCGGATTCCAAAAAAGTTGGGACACTAAACAAATTGTGAATAAAAACTGAATGCAATGATGTGGAGATGGCAAATGTCAATATTTTCTTCAGAATAGAACATAAATCACGGAACAAAAGTTTAAACCGAGAAAATGTATCATTTTAAGTGAAAAATATGGTGAATCAAAATGTCATGTCAACAAATCCCAAAAAAGTTGGGACAAGGCCATTTTCACCACTGTGTGGTATCTCCCCTTCTTCTTACAACACTCAGCAGACGTCTGGGGACCGAGGAGACCAGTTCCCTAGCAAGGCTACACTCGATGCTGCGTGAAAACGCTATGGGAACCAGTTTGTCGCGTTGCCGGTCGTTGAAGCATGCTGTGAAAACACGCCAAAGTTTTTGGCTATATATAACCTCGACAGGTGACGTCATCTGATTAGATGTAGGTGGAGGTTATAAAAACAGGTGAGCCGGCAACGACCTCAGATCATTTGTCTTCAGAGCCTAGTTGTGAAGCGTGCTTGTGATAAACCAGCAAAATAAGAAGGTGTTTAACTCACCGATTTGACGAGTTTAATCCCTCCGTGTGTGATAATCCATATCGGAGTGCGATCTCTACACTGCTTCGACTAGTGCTGCGCGCGCCGCGCATTCCGTGAGAAGCTGCGAGCCGCCGCGCATTCCTGGCTTAAAACTCGTGCATCTGACAGAGCTGCGGCAGACGGAGGTAAGAAAACTCCTTTCTTCCGCGTTGTCATCACGAGGATTTCTCTCTTTTTTTTTACCGGAGATGAAAATAGCCTTAAGCACTAAAACAAGCAGTAGACGGCAGCTTCTGTCGGGTGGCCGGGGGGCGGAGCCTCAATGACGCTCTCTCTCTCTCTCCCCCCCCCCCCTCTCAGCTCTCTTCATATGAGTTAACCCTTTCATGGAGTAGGCTGTATTCATGCTGTGTTTTTCATGCCATCAACTTATTTGTTTATTTAAATATAGTCGATATGGAAACGCGGGATTGTATGATGACGCCCAGATAGCAGAGACGCTTCACAGGCTATCTCTCTCCTGGGACATCATCCTCCCTGGTAAGCTTATACTTCCTTTCTAGCTGTGTAGACTTTTATCTGCCCTAGAGGGAAAAGCTTTTCAGGCAGTGGGCCAGCTTGGTGCTCCACTGCACACAGGAGGTCAGACTGATTTAAAAAAAAAATATATATATATATATATATGTGTATAAAATAAAATAAATGGGGGTGGCCCCCCCAATAGGGAAAGGCACCCAGAATTCCTTTTTAACGAATAAGTGTTCTCCCTGGCACCCCCAGGAGTTCGGTGTTTTGCTCCGCCACCACTGGTGTTCGGGCAACACCAATCTCCAATAGGCTGTTAGTTCTTCGGTTTTTCCTGCCATGCTTCAGGATGCCGAACATCTAACATCCCCCCCCCCCCCCCCCCGTTTAACCAAGCTGCCGAAACTTTTGCCCTTTTATGAGAAACTGGCAGCGTGGAAGCTAGTGCCAAGTATATCTCCTTGGGTACTAAGCACTGGAGAGAGGAACTACAGGATTCAGTTCTCACTTCACCTTCTGTGTTTTCAATGGCGTGGCCTCCACTTCCATGAAACCAGAAAGTGCGCATCTGCTGACAGGCTGCCGGGGAAGGGGGCCATGGAACATGTTCCCCCACCAGACAGTGAGTCAGGCTACTACAGTCGGTATTCTTGGTTCCCAAGAGGAACGGGGGCTGCGTCCAATATTTCAGATTCTGCGGGCTCTCCCGCTACCTGAAAATCAATGAATACAGTTCAGTTCTTGACTGTAAAGGTGATTGCTCTCAACCCTACCAAGCGATTGTTTCTGACAATCGATTTAAGGACGCTTACTTTCATACAGAAACATTGCCACAACACAGGGAGATCCTGAGGTTCGCTTTCGGGGGCGAAGCTTACCAGTATCGGGTCCTTCCATTGGTCTAGCTCACCCGCACACATACAAAATGCACGGATTTAGCCCTGGTTCTTATGGGAGTCCCAGGGCATCCGGTGGCTAGTGCTTCGACATCAGCATGTCGTCCTAGCTCATCTCTGTTCTCAGGACTGGGACCCAACGCCACGAAGGCGTGCTCTTTCCTGTGCAGAGGACAACACATTGGGTGCTATATGGGATTCGGTCGTAAGCGGGCACAGCTGTCTCCCGCTCGTATCGAACCCATTCTCAACACCCTCAAGGAAAACAAGCTAGACCAGAAAGTGACCATCACTTTCAGACATCCTAGCTCTCATGGCAGCTGTATCCACAGTGACACCTTTGGACCTTCTGCACATGAGAGCATTCTAAGTTGTGGCTAAGAACCAGGGGATATCACTAGGGCCAATCCCCAATATGGGTTACGCGCCAGGTGCTTCGTACCCTTTCTACGTGGTTCAGACCCCAGTCTCTACTCTGGGTCCCACTCTAAGTTCATCTTGTCGTCGCTGAGGCTAACGACAGATGCTTCCCTCATAGGCTGGGGTGCGGTCTCTGATGACTGTCCAGCCCAAGGGAGCTGGAGAGGCTATCTTCTCGCATGGCACAGCAATTGCCTCGAAATGATGGCTCTATTTCTGGCCCTAAAGCACTTCCTCCAGCAGTTGAGAGGCTGCCATGTCCTAGTGCGGTGGACAACACTATGGCAGTCTCATATATTATCGCCGGGGCGGACTGTGCTCGCGCCGCTAACAGCTAGCGCACCAGGTTCCTGTCCCTCAGAGCGATTTACATTCCAGCATGGATGCGGGAGCAGTAGTACTGTCCAGTCTATCTCTGACACACGGGGAATGGTAACCCCACTCCGAAGTAGTCAGGGAGAGATTTATGTAGCAAGGCGGACCTCTTGCCTTCTAAGATATGCTTTGCCTTTTACTGCTCTTCAGATTTACGTCCACCGCATCAGCTAGTGGCGTAGGTCAGAGCAGCTTCTACATGTTTTGGATGAGAGATGCTATTGCCCTCTCCTATGAGGCGCGTGGGTTCACTTCGCCTCTGGGAATCAGGGCTCTTTCAACCCTGGGGATTGCCTCATCTATTGCATTAGCAAGAGGAATTCCCCTGCAGCAAGTATATGCTAAGCAGGTAAACCCAGTCCACTGCCGAATTGTTTCAGTGCTGGAGTTTCCCTCCTCGGGTCTGTGCCCTAGTACTCTCAGGACGTACGTGACTGCATCCTCTCTCAACTATCTTCCGAAAGCTCCATAAATCCAACAGGCACCCTATTGCTCTTGAAGCCTTCTGTCCTCCGCGCTTACAGCTTCGGAGCAGGAGAGACTTCACTTGCTGTGTCCAGCTTGTGCTCTTCAGATCTACGTCCACCGCATCAGCTAGTGGCGTAGGTCAGAGCAGTTTCTACATGTTCTGGATGAGACATGCTATTGCCCTCTCCTATGAGGCGCGTGGCCTCACTTCGCCTCTAGGAATCAGGGCTCTTTCAGCCAAAGGGATTGCCTCATCTATTGCACTAGCAAGAGGTATTCCCCTGCAGCAAGTGTCTGCTAAGCAGGTAAACCCAGTCCACTGCCGAATTGTTTCAGTGCTGGAGTTTCCCTCCTCGCAACAGGCACCCTATTGCTCTTGAAGCCTTCTGTCCTCCGCGCTTACAGCTTCGGAGCAGGAGAGACTTCACTTGCTGTGTCCAGCTTGTGCTC
The DNA here is from genome assembly GCA_030522415.1 of Channallabes apus. Classification (NCBI taxonomy): domain Eukaryota; kingdom Metazoa; phylum Chordata; class Actinopteri; order Siluriformes; family Clariidae; genus Channallabes; species Channallabes apus. The sequence goes on along the minus strand of CM060117.1, from coordinate 18,902,094 downwards.
TTCAGATCTACGTCCACCGCATCAGCTAGTGGCGTAGGTCAGAGCAACTTCTTCATGCTCTGGATGAGAGATGCTATTGCCCTCTCCTATGAGGCACGTGGGCTCACTTCGCCTCTAGGAATCAGGGCTCATTCAACCAGGGGATCGCCTCAGCTATTGGATTAGCAAGAGGTATTCCCCTGCAACAAGTGTGTGCCAAGCAGGTAGACCCAGTCCACTGCCAAAATGTTTCAGTGCTGGAGCTTCTGCAGTAAAAGCTTGTCCTTGGGCTTGTGCCCTAGTACCCTCAGGATTTTCTTAGCTGCATTGTTTGAAGCCTTCTGTCCTCCGCCTTTTACAGCTTCGGAGCAGGAGAAACTTCACTTACTATCCAGTATGTGCTCTTCAGATTCACGTCCACCGCATCAGCTAGTGGCGTAAGTCAGAGCGCCACTATACTGGGTGAGAGATGCATATTGCCCTCTCCTATGAGGCGCGTGGGTTCACTTCGCCTCTGGGAAGCAGGGCTCACCCAACCAGGGTGATCATCCCAGTCTCACCAGCAGGAGGTATCCCCTGCAGTAATTGTGTGGCGCGAAGGATTGGTTCCTCCCCGCACACATTTCTTACATTTATAAATCTGGATGTTCATGCTACTCCGGGCTCACTGCCCCCGAGTTAGCTGCCCAGGCATAGCTCTGAGACATTCTTGGCTTTGTGCGCACACGCTACACAACCTTGGGGTCCAGACACCTGTAGTGCGGCGGCGTTGGTATTCTCGTTCCCATAGCGTTTTCACGCAGCATCGAGTGTAGCCTTGCTAGGGAACGTCTCGGGTTACATTTCTGTAACCCTGTTCCCTGAAAGGCGGGAACGAGATGCTGCGTCGCAATGCCGCACTACCACGTGACCGGACGGCTGTTCAGACAAATTAATCTGAGGTCGTTGCCGGCTCACCTGTTTTTATAACCTCCACCTACATCTAATCAGATGACGTCACCTGTCGAGGTTATATATAGCCAAAAACTTTGGCGTGTTTTCACAGCATGCTTCAACGACCGGCAACGCGACAAACTGGTTCCCATAGCGTTTTCACGCAGCATCTCGTTCCCGCCTTTCAGGGAACAGGGTTACAGAAATGTAACCCGAGACGTTTCTCAAGTTTAGAAATAGGAATGCTCTCCCATTCTTGTCTAATACAGGCCTCTAACTGTTCAATCGTCTTGGGCCTTCTTTGTCGCACCTTCCTTCCTTTATGATGCGCCAAATGTTCTCTATAGGGGAAAGATCTGGACTGCAGACTGGCCATTTCAGTACCCGGATCCTTCTCCTACGCAGCCATGATGCTGTGATTGATGCAGAATGTGCTCTGGCATTATCTTGTTGAAAAATGCAGGGTCTTCCCTGAAAGAGATGACTAGATGTTGTTCTAGAACCTGAATATATTTTTCTGCATTGATGGTGCCTTTCCAGACATGCAAGCTGCCCATGCCACACGCACTCATACAACCCCATACCATCAGAGATGCAGGCTTCTGAACTGAGCGTTGATAACAACTTGGGTTGTCCTTGTCCTCTTTGGTCCGGATGACATGGCGTCCCACATTTCCAACAAGAACTTCGAATCATGACTCGTCTGACCACAGAACAGTCTTCCATTTTGCCACACTCCATTTTAAATGATCCCTGGCCCAATGAAAACGCCTGTGATAGAGGATCTTGCTTAGAAATGGCTTCTTCTTTGCACTGTAGAGTTTCAGCTGGCAACGGTGGATGGCACGGTGGATTGTGTTCACTGACAATGGTTTCTGGAAGTATTCCTGAGCCCATTCTGTGATTTCCTTTACAGTAGCATTCCTGTTTGTGGTGCAGTGTCGTTTAAGGGCCCGGAGATCACGGGCATCCAGTATGGTTTTACGCCCTTGACCCTTACGCACAGAGATTGTTCCAGATTCTCTTAATCTTCGGATGATATTATGCACAGTTGATGATGATAACTGCAAAGTCTTTGGAATTTTTCGCTGGGTGACACCTTTCTGATATTGCTCCACTATCTTTCTGCGCAACATTGTGGGAATTGGTGATCCTCTACCCATCTTGGCTTCTGAGAGACACTGCCACTCTGAGAAGCTCTTTTTATACCCAATCATGTTGCCAATTAACCTAATTACTGTTAATTGGTCTTCCAGCTCTTTGTTATGCTCAAATTTACTTTTTCCAGCCTCTTATTGCTACTTGTCCCAACTTTTTTGGGATTTGTTGACACCGTGAAATTTGTAATCAACATATTTTTCCTTTAAAATTATACATTTTCTCGGATTAAACTTTTGTTTATCTGTCATCTATGTTCTATTCTGAATAAAATATTGACATTTGCCATCTCCACATCATTGCATTCAGTTTTTATTCACAATTTGTTTAGTGTCCCAACTTTTTTGGAATCCGGTTTGTAGTTAATTCATGTCTATTTATGATGGAGACACCTTTTTACGTTTTAAATACGTAAAACCTCCGCTGCGTGTATTCATTCACAGGCTGCAGCGCGCGCACAGAGAAAAAATAGGAGACTGTGGTTTAGGAGTGGATTGGAGAGAAGAGAGCTGTTCAGTTAAAAAAAAATCTAAAAAATATATAAAAACATAATATGATCTTTTTGAGTTATGAGGTTTTTTTTTTTTTAAAAACCTTTCAGTTTTGTAAATATTCTAGTTATAGTGTGTTATGTTTTTCTTTAGGTTAAACGGTTTTGAGAATTAGACCAGCTAAGATAAATATTATGTCGTTGGTTGATAAAATCTGGATTAAGGATATTTAATTTAATTTATATAATTAGTATTTTTCATCTCCCCCCCTAAGGGATTGCCACCTTATTGTGGTCAGGGGGTTTGCGTGCCTCAGTGACCTTAAGAGCTATATACCAGCAGGAGCTTACTCTTTGGGGGTGGGGGATGCATGTTGAAAGGCAGACTTTTTATGTCTTTATAATGTCTTCTGATGGTGCTCAATGTTACGTCTACACCAACAGATTTCAGATGGTGGTGTATTTCGTGACTGGAACTTCATTGTCCTGATGTCTTGAGAATGAAGCTTACTGATCTTGGTCATTTTTTAATGCTTCTACTGTACGTGTGGATGGACTGTATTTATCCTGTTAATGTATGTCATAGTGACGTGGAAAGTGAGAATCTGATCTGTGCATGGGCGTCAACTCGCACGTTCTGTAATGTTCCATTGTCTTTTAGAGCCCATTACTAAAGCATTCGCTAGTTATCCAGCTGGTATGCACGTTAATCTGCATTTGAAAAGGATTAAAAATGTGCAAAATCAACCTGAATCTCTCTAAGTAAGTAAGCAAATCAAAGATAAACGAATAAATAGCTTTCAATTGTATTTCAGCATAGTACCCTAGCATGAGTTAATGTATGCAGATGGCAAATAAAGTTTCCGAAAAAAATGCAGGAAAATATGTTTTCCATACTCATAATAACTAACTTGTTCACATTACACTTGTTAAATTGAAAGCTCATGCTGTAAATTGGTGAGCCTATTACTTTCTACTGAACAGCCACAACTCCGAAAACATTAAAGAAATTGTTTACCCCCCCCCAAAAAAATTAATCTGTCATTATCCCTTCAATAAGCGCACCACACTTACCCGAAACTGTACATCTGATTGACCCTACTGAAAAAAATATAGCACTGGCTATATTGAAGATTAAAGGATATATTAAAACAATTAAAGTAATCTGTCACACCTAATATTTTAGCATTGACGTAATGTAAATAAACCTTTTACTCTAACTTAAAATTTTTCATGTAGTTCATGTAAACTAATTTCTGAAGGTGAAACAAACCAAATTTTTTAAGTTGTTCTAAATCTAAATAAATGAGTTGGCTATATTACTTAATGTAAATATTCTACTAAATCTAACCTGAAATTATAAACTTGATATAAACCACTTTTGAATGGTTGAGCAAATTACCTTTTTTTAAGTTGCATCAAATAAAGATTTAAGGCATTCATAATTTAAATATAAAAGCATAAAAAACTTAATTACATATTGATTTACACTCAAAACACATTTCTTTATATAAACATTTATTGTGGAATGAACATATTTTCATCCAAAATGTTAACATTAAGATTTTTTTTCTAAATGTATAAACACCAACAGTCATTCAACACTGCTAACTGAATTTGAAATTGAGAGGGAAAAAAAGATATGTCTGCATTTATCCACAAATTTAATTTTGCAATGGGTACATTTTGTCCTTGTCAAACCTGCTGAAGAAGAACCAAACTAAATACTCTGCGACTAAAATAAATTACTCCATAAAATTACAAATAGTAACACTCAACTTTGCAACATACATTTATTAATTGGACTGAAAAGAAAATTAGAAAATGTTCCTGAAACAAAATCAGCAGAGGTAAAACAACATGGAACATTCATGTGCGACTGATGGAAACTCAATAAGTCACAATCCCGATTTCCTGTGAAGTTCTGCCTGAGCTTCATCTTTCTGAACAACCTAATAAAAGAAAGGACATTCGTTAGACAAGTTGCTCTATTTGGCAAAACAGTGTCTGATGTATGCATGTAAAATCACTTAATGCTCCCTATGAGTGAAAAAAACACCTAGGATTATGGTGCAGCATGATAAATGTAATTAGCTCAATGAATTGGCCAAAACAACTGACATACATATACACACACACATTATGTATTAATGATAAAGTTTATAATTTTAAGTATTAATATAAACTTGAGTAACATCCACTTCTTAATTCATAGGGTTTAATATGATGTTTGGCTTTTGCAGCTATAACAGCTTCTGCTCTTCTATGAATTCTTTCCACAAGGTTTAGGCGAATGTATGTAACTAATGTTAATACATACTGATAAATAATAATAATAATAATAAAAATAAAAAAAAGGTTGTAGGCTGCAGCTGCTAAGGCCAATGACCTCATATCTGTCAATATGAAGGGTCAGAGGTAGTTGTATGGTTTTTGGATGTTGGTATACTGATTGGAAGCTCACAGGTTCAAACCCCAGCACCACCAAGCTGCCACCTGGACCTTTAAACAAGGCTAAGTTATCAATTCAGTAACATTTTTCAGTCCTAAGGATGAAATGCTTCATGAACAAATGCTTACCAGTGCTTAATCAGCTGGTCCACATCTGCCACTCAAATACACCATTTCAACATACATACAACATTTCAGGAGATAATCACCTCCAGGCTCTAGGGATATAAAAACAAACATAGTATTGTTGGTTATGTTAGGCTTGAAAAGCGTGATAATATGAACGTGGCAGACATTGAAACCTGTATTCGGACAGCATACACTAACCTGTGAACAAGTTAAAGAGTATAAAGAGTAAAGAGTTTTATTCTGCTAGTTATGTTTTAAATTAGTGCATCACAGCCAACTTGATTTGGATGCCTTGCTCAGGTCCTGTGGCTTCCATTCACAATATTACATTTGACACCAAGCTAATTTCTGCTTTTTTGAGCGCGTACATACCAGATCGAAAACTTGAAGATGAAGATTATATCTCTGGTCTTCTGTCTGACGGGTTCCTCCCTAGTTTCTGATGATCTCAATTAGTTTGTAGTGTTGCTTGTCCAAGGAAACCAGTAATCTTGCTTGAAGTGGAGCAGATATAATTCTCAGAAACTCATTACTGATCTTAAAAAAAGAAAAAGTTAAAAACAAAAATTGGACAGGCTCAAGTTCTTATGTTAGCAAATCTTAATTACAGTATGTATAGAAAGCAGTATAAGTAAAATAATGCCATTTCAGAAAAGCTAACAGACCTGTAAACACAAAAGTGCATAAAGATTGTTTACTTTTAAAGTTATTTCATGACATCGTAATGGCTAAAATGTACTTGAAGTAACGTTAAATGAACATGTCAAATTTATGCCAATATTTATATACTGATCCCGTTAAAAACGTGTCATAAAGTGTCAGCAGTATGTCAGGAACATGTGCTAAAGCCCCGTTTCATACGAGGGAATATAGTTTTAGTGATATTACATTACTTACACATTAGCAAGTCCAAAAGGTTTTAAGAATAACTATAAATACACTACAAACAGCACTCACTCCAAATTAGCTTGTCCTATGTTTACGTCACTTTCCTATTAATTTTTACATCGTTAACCAACGGTACTTAAATATAATTATTTTCGTATTATTCGGCGCCGCTGACTTACTGTAGAAACTCCGGTGTTTTTGAAAATCACCACGTTAGTTAGATAATGCTAATGTAGGTAATATAGGTGTTTTTAGCTACAGTAGCAAACACGGACACAAAACTCAATCTACAAAGTAGTTGTTCCTGACATAAATCATGAATTTTCTCATAGAAGAGAAACATTTAACATAGAAATGACATGAGTTTGCTTTCTTACCTGGTTTAAAGGAGTTTTCTTTGAAAAACTCGGGCCGCGAGCACGACGTGACTCAGTCCGTGATAATGCTGCGTCATGAGGTCATGTGACACGGTGAACTTTGGTTTGAAGCAGAAATGTCCTTTGAGTGAATGGATTAGATTAGATAAGTTTAATCAGGGGCTTTAACTAACAGTAACTGAAATACAGGTTCTGATATCCTTCCTTACTTGTTTCAACGTCATGCTCCGGTTTGAGGCGGAAATAAAATTATACCGGCAAAACTATGGTTTAAAGACCATACAATTACACTCAACCTAATAAGAGTACCTTGATCAAAATGAAATATTTCACTTTGGTTCCCTGCTGTAAATAGCATTCAACTAAAGTAAAAAAAAAAGATTCACCCATAAGCATAAATTAGACACTTAAGTTTAAAAGAGCAAATAATTTTTTTAAACGAATGGAATGAGAAAAAAAACATTAAACGAACGATAGCTAGGTTTACTTTTTTCAGTGACCTGTCCCTCAAAAATTTCTGTCTCCTTTGCCTGTGTTTGATAATATGAAGCACATATACACTCATTCATCATGAAAGATCTATTATAAAACAAAATAAAATTCATGTTCATGCTTCAGCACTGTTCATCCGCGTCGTTACATTCATTGTTGTACTGGGTCCGGCTTTTAGATAAAGTCCCTCCATGCGCCATCTGGCGGATATTCAGTGAAGCACAACACATTTATTTTAAATTCCTTAATGTTGCCTCCGGCAAGTCCAAGTCGCGGCACGCCGCGCGCTAAATTGCGGCATCCCGCGGGAAAACACGCGCAGTCTTAAAGGCGACATCTGTAGCTCATCTCCATTCGCTAGGATTGAGACTCAACGATAAGAAAAGCGTTCTCTTTCCAGCTCAGAGGACAACATACTTGGGTGTCACATGGAACTCGATCATTATGCGGACACAACTGTCCCCCGCTCATATCGAATCCATTCTCAACACCTTGAAGGAAATCAGGCTAGACCAGAAAGTGACTGTACATCACTTTCAAAAGTGTTTAGGCCCGAGCTTTGGAACCTTCACGTCTGGCCCCTGAACGGGACCAACTAAGTCAAGCTGGTCCCTCCACTAGAAGAGTGTATGCTCTCAAATGGAATGTATTTGAAAATTGGTGAATGACGAAGCAGGTAGAATTGTTTCAGTGCTGCAGTTCCTGCAGGAGAAGTTGTCCTCGGGCTTATGCCCTAGTACTCTCAGGACATACGGAGCTGCTATCTCAGTTTGTCACGTTCTGATTGATGGGGTTACTGTGGGAAAACACCCGTTAGTTGCCCGTTTCATTCGTGGAGCTAAACGGTTGATGCCACCCACTAGAGCCACGGTCCCTTCATGGGATTTATCTATTGTGCTCGAAGGTCTAATTGACACCCCTTTCGACTCACTAGAGTCAGCGCCTCTCAGGTTTCTGACCCTTAAAATGTTTTTTCTCATGGCCATTACCTCTTTGAAGAGGATTGGAGATCTGCATGCCTTGTCAGTCTCACAATCCTACCTAAACTTTGCCCCTGGGCTAGTCAAAGCCATTTTGCATCGTCACCCGAACTAACTTCCGAAAGTTCTATTCTCAACCATGCACCCTGTTGTTCTTGAAGCCTTCTGTCCTCCGCCTTTTACAGCTTCGGAGCAGGAGAAACTTCACCTACTGTGTCCAGTACGTGCTCTTCAGATCGACCTCCACCACACTAGGCAGTGGCGTAAATCAGAGCAGCTTTTTATATGCTAAGGGGGCCACAACCGGGGGGCGGCCGCCACTACACAGACCTTGTCACACTGGGTGAGAGATGCTATTGCCCTCTCCTATAAGGCGCGTGGGCTCACTTCGCCTCTAGGAGTCAGGGCTCACTCAACCAGGGGGATCGCCTCATCTATTGCACTAGCAAGAGGTATTCCCCTGCAGCAAGTGTGTGACGTGGCAGGTTGATCCTCTCCGCACACATTTGTTAGATTTTATAGTCTGGATGTTCATGCCACTCCGGGCTCTCGGGTCCTCGAGTCGGCCTCCCAGATATAGCTCTGTGACCTCCTCGGCCTTGTGCACACACGCTACACAACCTTGGGGTCACGACACTTGCAGTGCGGCAGCATCCGTATTCTCGTTCCCATAGCATTACGGCATGTGCATTTGCTTGCTTTGACCATTGAGTGGCGCTATATAACTACAGACTGACGCCTCATGCCTTAGTTCATTCTCTGGCGCATTAATGAGACGCGTTCCATTAAATAATACACGTAGTAGCCGATAACATCAAGTGAAACACTGTAGTTGACCGAATTCATAATCACAGTACTAAAATTACAGTACAAATGTAGAATTCCAATTAAATAAAATCTTATTAAGATCAAATTTAAGCACAATAAATATTAACACAGTGAGCCTTTAGATTTTATCACGTGTAATTAGAAAAGAAGTGTGTAGGGTTTTATTTAAATATAAATTTCTAAACCAATAAGATCAAATAACACCAAGTTATTATTATAACAGGCTTACTTCGTCACTTATCTAGAACTTGCTTTCAAAGAAGTCAAATGGCTTATTAACGTCTCTGGGGTGCATTGTCTCTAAGTGCCTGCTTGGTGTAGTAGTTAGAGCGCTCGGCCAGAGATCTACAAAGTGCCGGTTCGAATCCTGAGTGATGATGTTTTGAAATTGTTTTATTTTAAAACTAAATAAAATGTTTTAAGTGCGCTTAAGGTAGAGTCTTATAAAGGCTATGTAGACATATATAGTTTTATTATATATTTTTTGCACATTAATCTGAGTCCTCATCTGTTAGATCTGTTTAGTTTTTTTTTTTTTCCTGCCGGCACGAATACGTGGCTCCATCCCTTTCCTGCCTATTCAGGGAGCCTACGGAGTGAGCGTAAGTCCGCGGCGTTTCATGCGGGCGACCCGGGTTCGATCCCTGCGTGATACTGTTTTAAAAAAATTTTTTTTAATTATAGCAAAATAAAAATAAAACAAAATAAAATGTTTTATTTTGATTTTGCTTCAGCATACTATAGGAAAAACAGCAAACTCGCACGCAACCAGTTTGTATTCTTTAAATTTAGGGGAGTGACGACTGTGTATGTGTGTGTGTGTGTGTGTGTCAATATACTGATTGTGTGTGGTGGATTATTCAGTGAAACGAGGCTCAGCTGAAAGATGTTAGGCACATCAGTCACTTAACCCCAAATAAAAGGTATTTCTTTTCTATTATGAAACCATTATATTGCATCTCTTTCCTAATTATATGGAGGAGTGCGCGGGTGCCACCGACAAAGAGCGTGTTGTTGCAGGAGAGATAGAGAGAGGTTGATTTTACGACAGCTGTTTACGGGAGTGCTACTTGACAAGAGATGGTGGCTACGTATGCTGTGAACAAAGAGGGATTTCAGATCTGCATCTATCCTCACAGAACTATTTCTCTTTGTAAAAAGGTTTTCTAAGTTGCAAACCCTGAACTTTACAACAAATGCCATAGCAAGGTTCAAGTGTAAATAGCTACAGTAAAGTTCTATTTAACTACTAAAGATCTGTGGTCAAGCATGATCAGTGAACCATACATCAGTCTAACTGTGCTCTTTGCCAGTGATGGCTTTGAACTAGTGCTGCACGGTTATGCATATCACAATCGCGATGTCAGCCTATGCGATTACATTACAGCAAATGTTGCGATTATATTAAATAAACAAATGCGTTCGTGGACGTAACAAGACATTCATTCTAAGCTGCATGGCCATTTCTTATGTAAAAAAAAACAGTCAGTCTCGTGTAGCGCATGTGCTTGTGGTCACGTGACTTTCCGCAGTGCAGTGTGGAGACGGGAGAAAATGGATGCAGAAGAGATCGATGTTGAACTTGTGCCCAGAAAAAATGCTACCTCTATTATTTGGCGATATTTTGGTTTCAGGATATTGGACACTGAGCAGAAAGAGGTACTGTGCAAAATTGGCAAAACTAAAGTCGCTACATCACGTGGCAGCACGACAAATTTATATCAGCACCTGAAGCAACACAGAAAAGTATGATGAATGCATGGCAGTAAAAGCCAAGAGTAGTAAAGAGACCGAACAAAACAAAGCACAACCCAGTGTAAGCAGAGAAAAACTTTCATTCATTCATTTTCTGTACCGCTTTATCCTTATATACAGGGTCGCGGGGGCCTGGAGCCTATCCCAGGAAACTTAGGGCACAAGGCGGGGTACACCCTGGACAGGGTGCCAATCCATCGCAGGGCACACACATACTCACATACACACACTCATTCACACACTACGGACAATTTGGAATGTCAATTAGCCTAACCTGCATGTCTTTGGACTGTGGGAGGAAACCAGAGTACCCAGAGGAAACCCACCAAGCACGGGGAGAACCTGCAAACTCCATGCACACAGAGACGGGAATCGAGCCTGGCCGGGAATCGAACCCGGACCCTGGAGGTGCAAGGCGACAGTGCTAACCACTACACCACCGTGTCACCCAGAGAAAAACAACACATTATTATAGATGTGTTTTTAAGTCTCAGTAAGTGACTTGCGAGGTTCAACTTGAAATAAGTGCAGTGAAATTCTTTTAAACCCCTACGGACCTTTTGTCAAGCAAGACGACTGAGCCATATATTAGCCTAACCACGCACAATGAGTTTGAACTGAAAAGCCGTTGCCTACAAACATCGTATTTCCCTGACGATCACACCGGAGAGAACATACTGTAGCCGCGAGTTTGAGAGAGGCACTGGCCACATGGGACCTTTGTAAGGATGGTTTGGTTGCTGTCACAACAGACAACGGCACGCACATCGCCAAAGTGGTGGTGCTTAATCACAGGACAAGGTTACAGTGCTTCGGGCATAGACTTCAATTGGCAATTGGTAAGTTAAATTAATTTAATCTTTTCATATTTAAAGCTACTTAACTGTACAGTACGTTAGAGCAGACAGCTTGTAGATGCAGTCATATTATTTCACCAGTTTTGACGCGTAGCTTTGTCTTAAAGTTTCACTCACACGACAGAAGTCCGATCTCTTTGTCTCTTGTAGTTTATTTTGTCAGCATCAAAAAATCAACACTTCATACAGTCGTCTTGAGTAAATCCACTGTGATTACAGACACCAGTTGTTGCATCTTGCAAATCTCTGACTTTTACAACAACCTATTTGCTGTATCTTGTAAATTACAGTCTTAGCTTCCGTATATAACAACACTCTTGTTGTATATCTCTACTTACGGGAGCTTACGGTTACAACAACCTAGTTGCTGTATCTTACATTCTTAGCTTACCGGGAGCTCTCGTTAGCTGACGGTCAAAAGCTTGTGTTTCCGTAGCCTTCCGTATCTAAACTGAACTCTCTTTCATATGACAGTCACACAAATGCATGTAATAGTAGAATGACATCACAGACCAACCTACGATTGTCAAAATGGATGCATAACTTAGAAATATAAAGCTTATGGCTTATGTAACAAACTTAGTGCTTAATGCTTTACTAATGAAAAGAACAAGGTAGAATAAATGAAATAACAACAAATAAAATAAAATAAAATAAACACAACAACAAATTCATAACAAGTACGATATGGCTCTTACATTCCAGCCCCTAATTGACAGGCATGGAGACTGACAATGACAATTTTTTTTTTTTTTTTTTTTGATAAAGCCATTAAATCAGACATTCTTAACCTTCTAAAACGATTGAAATCTTTTAAGTGTGTAATATTTATCTCAGGTGTTTATATTTGCATGTCAAATTTCATAACATATTAACACACATTTAACAGTCCATTTCATATATGAGGCACAGCTTGTCGATGGGTCTTTCCAGAGTGTTGGTCTTGGTTTTAACTAACACACGTCTCACCAGTCCCCCTTTGTCGGGGAACACTTTCGTGATTCGTCCCATGACCCATGAATTTCTTGGAGAAGACTCATCAATTATTAAAACTATGTCTCCAATCGAAAGGTCCCCCCCTTTTTTTTTTTTTTTTGAAACCATTTTTGCCATTCCTGGTGCAAGGGCAAGTATTCACGCACCAATCGCTTCCAAAGCAGGTCTGATGGGTGCTGAATCTGCTCTCTGCGACGTGCATAGATGACTTCCTTTTTGAAAAGTCCAGGTGGCAGGTTTGGCTGTTTTTTCATCAGCAGCAGGTGGTTTGGTGTCAGAGGTTCCAGATCTGTGGGATCCTCCGAGACAGTAGTGAGGGGTCGGTTATTCATTATTGCTTCTACTTCACACATGAATGTATGCAGGCTCTCGTCAGTTAATGTTTGTTCTTTCAGAACTGATCTCAAGATCTTTCTAACTGACCAAATCTGTCTTTCCCATATTCCGCCAAAGTGAGATCCAGAGGGCGGGTTAAATGTCCACGGTATGTTCCTTTGAGTAAGGAAGCTTTCAATTTGTGACTGATTCCATTGCTGAATAGCCTCGCGCAGTTCAGTCTCAGCGCCTATGAAGTTTGTTCCATTGTCACTTCGCATCACTGACACCTGACCTCTCCTGCTTATAAAGCGTCGCATGGCATTCACACAAGAGTCTGTGTCAAGCGAATGAGCAATTTCAATGTGCACGGCTCTTGTTGTCAGACAAGTGAAAAGTACGCCATATCTTTTAACGTTACTTCTGCCACGTTTGACCTCGAAGGGTCCGAAGTAGTCTACTCCCACATTGGTGAAGGGTGGGTGGTCTGGTATTATTCTGTCGAGTGGCAATTCTGACATTTTTTGCTCACATGCTTTAGCTTTAGACTTCCTGCATATCACACACCTGGAGCGAAATTGTCTTACAAGTGAGTTAGCAGTCGGAATCCAGGATTTCTGCCGCAATTCTGAAAGCATGGAATTTCTGCCACTGTGTCCTATCTTGTCATGAATGTCTCTTAATATTAACGTTGTGATATGTGAGTCTTTAGGTACAATGACTGGGTGTTTAACATGCTCTGGCATTGCAGACCTGCCGAGACGTCCCCCGACTCTCAGCAATCCGTCCTGTAGCACTGGGTCCAGTTTGGACAAGCAACTGTTTCTTTTTACAGATGCCTTGCGTTTTTGCTGTGTGTGAATTCCCTGTTTGAGTTCTGCTGCTGCTTTATTCTTTTGCAACATGAGAATTTCTTCCTTAAAATTTTGTCTTTGAGTAAATTTAATGATTTCGTTTTCTGCTCTTGTTGTTTGAGCATGTCTCTGATGCGAAGGATCCAGGCAACGGATCTTTTTAACTTGTGCCAATCAGAGTGATGATTAATCAGTTTACTCACTGCGTCTGCGCATTTTGTAACGCTCACAGTATTTACTAAAGCTGAGAGTTTAATTTCATCATCATTTTGTGTTATTGATGGAGCGAAATTGTCTTACAAGTGAGTTAGCAGTCGGAATCCAGGATTTCTGCCGCAATTCTGAAAGCACGGAATTTCTGCCACTGTGTCCTATCTTGTCATGAATGTCTCTTAATATTAACGTTGTGATATGTGAGTCTTTAGGTACAATGACTGGGTGTTTAACATGCTCTGGCATTGCAGACCTGCCGAGACGTCCCCCGACTCTCAGCAATACGTCCTGTAGCACTGGGTCCAGTTTGGACAAGCAACTGTTTCTTTTTACAGATGCCTTGCGTTTTTGCTGTGTGTGAATTCCCTGTTTGAGTTCTGCTGCTGCTTTATTCTTTTGCAACATGAGAATTTCTTCCTTAAAATTTTGTCTTTGAGTAAATTTAATGATTTCGTTTTCTGTTCTTGTTGTTTGAGCATGTCTCTGATGCGAAGGATCCAGGCAACGGATCTTTTTAACTTGTGCCAATCAGAGTGATGATTAATCAGTTTACTCACTGCGTCTGCGCATTTTGTAACGCTCACAGTATTCACTAAAGCTGAGAGTTTAATTTCATCATCATTTTGTGTTATTGATGTGTCATGAATATTTTCAGGCCATTTGCACTCTGCTTCTTTGAGAAAGGAGGGACCATGGATCCAGTTAACATTTTTCATGAACTTTTCACAGGATACCCCCCTGGAGGCAGAATCAGCTGGGTTTTTTGAGGTATTAACGTGCCTCCATTGCTGTGACTTGGTTGACTCTTATAATGGCGATTCTGTTGGCCACGAAGGTTTTAAAACGAAGTGTTTCGTTATCAATGTATCTCAAAACAGTTGAACTGTCAGTCCAAAACATAGGGTCCAGCAATTTCAATTCTAGCTGTTCTTTCAACATTTTGTCATTTTTCACAGCGACCACTGCTGCAGTCAGTTCCATTCGTGGAATGGTGGTTTGTTTCGGGGGTGCTACACGGGAATTCCCCATCATGAATGCACAATGTGTAAGTCCATCAGCGTTTACTAACCTGAGGTATGAGACAGCTCCGTATCCCATTTCACTTGCATCCGAGAAGTAGTGGAGTTGTGCTGTAGCTGTAATTCCGAAGTCGGCTGGTTTTATGCACCTTGCTACGCTGAACTCAGACAGTCTGTGCAGCTCTTGCAGCCAGGTTTTCCATGCCGTTGCAAACTGCTCGGGAATGTCGTCATCCCAGGCTAGTTTTTCTTTACATAGCTGTTGCATTAGAGTTTTAGCTGGCAGTATGACAGGCGCGAGAAACCCTAAGGGGTCATAAATCGAACTGGTGATTGACAGGATTCCTTGTCTTGTCACAGGTCGTTCCTTTAAACAAATCTTAAACTTGAACATGTCTGAGTTAATGCACCACAGCGCGCCCAGAGCTCTCTCACTGGGCAGTGCATCTTTACTCAAGTCTAAGTCTCTCATGTCTTTGATCCTTTCACTCTTGGGAATGACAGCCAGTAGGGAACGGCTATTGCTTGCCCATTTAGTGAGGTTAAACCCTCCGCTTCCACAGAGACTTGTGAGATCATTGTATAGGGTGACTGCTTGGTCATAACTCGAAACGGATTTCAGACAGTCGTCTACATAAAAGTTTTTAAGCACTGTATTAACTGCCACAGCAGTTGCATTGCTGCGATTTTCTTCTGTTGTCTTTCTGAGGGCGAAGTTAGCATAACTAGGCGACAATTTTGCACCGAACAGATGAACTACCATTTTATTTTCAAATAAGTTTTGGTTCACATCTCCGTTCGGCCACTATAGGAAGCGCAGCAGATCTGTGTCCTTCTTGGGGACTTTCACGTGATAGTACATGGCTTCTACTATTGTGTCCTTTTTCTTGGACTTTATTTTAACGGGTACAATGGGGAGGATGCAATTACCTCCAGCCC
Organism: Channallabes apus; assembly: GCA_030522415.1. Lineage (NCBI taxonomy): Eukaryota > Metazoa > Chordata > Actinopteri > Siluriformes > Clariidae > Channallabes > Channallabes apus. The sequence goes on along the minus strand of CM060117.1, from coordinate 18,886,441 downwards.
CAGTGAGCACATTTGGTGTACTCACAGCAGGTGGTGTATTTGTTGTGTCACTTTCAGTTTCGTTTCTGCGGGCGCTCGTAGCTGACTGCGCCGTGGCTGGCATGGCTATGTGCAGCATGCGTGGATGTGACTTTGAACACAATGAACATATAATTTTTCTGGTACAGTCTTCCCACAAATGACCCTTTGTTAAACATCCGAAACAGAATCCGTTTCTTTTTAAGAATTCTACTTTGTCTTTGTATGTCTTATCATTAAATTGGAAGCAATCTTCTAAGATATGCTCCCCTTTGCAATGTGCGCACGGTTTGGTGAAGGCGCTGACAGGTAATGTACCGGCATTCTTCATTGTAATCAAGTCTTTGTGAATTTTACCAACCTGTCTGTCCTCGGTTGCGATGCTGACCCTGGGTTTTCCTTGGCCCCTTTGTTTGGGTCCTTGAAGGGATGTGTGACTGGGTTTTCTGTCGCTGGTTGCGGCGTCCAGGTCTGTAGAGTGCGCGCTGCTCAGGTGCGCGTTGCTCGATTCGGTGACTGAGCTTTCGTTCACAGACTGCGCTCGGCTGTTACCTGTTGAGTTGGAAAGGTGAAAGTGCACGCTGCTCGGGCACGCGCTGCTCGATTCAGTGACTGTGCTCTCGTTCGCAGGCTCCGCTCGGCTGTTGCATGTTGAGTTGGAAAGGTGAGAGTGCGCGCTGCTCGGGCACGTGCTGCTCGATTCAGTGACTGCGCTCTCGTTCGCAGGCTCCGCTTGGCTGTTGCATGTTGAGTTGGACGGGTGAGAGTGCGTGCTGCTCGGGCGCCCGCTGCTCGATTCAATGAGTGCGCTCTTGTTTGCCGGCTGCGCTCGGCTGTTGGAAAGGTGAGAGTGCGCGCTGCTCGGGCACGCGCTACTCGGACGCGCGCTGCTCGATTCAATGAGTGCGCTCTTGCTCTTAGGCGATCGGCTGTCGTATTTGCGATCTTGACGTTGAAGCACTCTTAATTTGGCATTATGCATAGCGAGCGCTGTTTTGGTTTCCAGTCTTTCTTTTTTCACTTTTAGTTGGGCCATTAGTTGTGCTTCCTCTATTTCTAGTCGTGCCTTTAGTTGCGCCTTTAGCTGTGCTTCCTCTATTTCTAGTTGGAGACGTTCTTCCAAGGTTTCAGCCTTTGCCAACAGCGCTGCCCTTTGGGCTTCTTCTTTCTTTAGTCGGGCTGAGGATGATGTAGAAGTTACAGACCTTTTGGATGCTGCCGTTATCAGTGACACGCTGACGCCCGGCGAGACATCTTCGCGTAGTCGCGACGTCACAGAATGGCTCTTAGTGTCCTTGGTGTCCGCTATCCAGCGACCCACCTTAGCTATGAATTCTGTGCGGCCTTGAGCCTCAGGTGCGCCGCAGGCAACCTGATCGTGTTTGTGTTCGTCTTTATGAGTGTACACAAGCACATCAACGTTACTTCTCATGGAGTTCTCTCTCAGCTTCCCGTATTCGGGTCTGTACTCAGTTTCAAGGATGTCTAACTTGCGTGCATAGTTCATAGGTGTCTTTAATGCAGTAGACATTGCATTCAGTCGAATTCGCTTGCCTTTTCTTGCATCCAGCGCCTCGTTGAGGTTCTTTCTGTTCATCTCGTGGAGCACCGTTAGGCTCCCTAGCCAAGTGCTGGGAGCGTTGTCCTCGTTGTTCGGCATGGTGAAGTTCGATGGCTATTCTCTTTTACTTTCCCTTTCAGCGTTCACTTGGTTTCGTTCAAACAGCGGAAAAGCTTTTGACCTTATGTAGATGCGGTCATATTATTTCACCAGTTTTGATGCATAGCTTTGTCTTAAAGTTTCACTCACACGACAGAAGTCCGATCTCTTTGTCTCTTATAGTTTATTTTGTCAGCATCAAAGAATCAACACTTCATACAGTCGTCTTGAGTAAATCCACTGTGAATACAGACACCAGTTGCTGTATCTTGCAAATCTCTGACTTTTACAACAACCTATTTGCTGTATCTTGTAAATTACAGTCTTAGCTTACGTATATAACAACACTCTTGTTGTAAATCTCTACTTATGGGAGCTTACGGTTACAACAACCTAGTTGCTGTATCTTACATTCTTAGCTTACCGGGAGCTCTCGTTAGCTGACGGTCAAAAGCTTGTGTTTCCGTAGCCTTCCGTATCTAAACTGAACTCTCTTTCATATGACAGTCGCTCAAATGCATGTAATAGTAGAATGACATCACAGACCAACCTACGATTGTCAAAATGGATGCATAACTTAGAAATATAAAGCTTATGGCTTATGTAACAAACTTAGTGCTTAATGCTTTACTAATGACTAGAACAAGGTAGAATAAATGAAATAACAGCAAATAAAATAAAATAAACACAACAACAAATTCATAACAAGTACGATATGGCTCTTACACAGCTATTAACAGATTTATTTAAGAATGGAATGGAAAAAATGGAAATACAGTGTAGAAATCGGTGTCACAAAGAACACTAGAAATGTCCCATTTAAATTATTTTCATGATTATTAGCATGACTCTAAAATTTATATTTTTAAGGGACACTTTTCTTTCCTTTAATCTTTTCTTCATCGTTAGATTAAAAATGGTGAGTGATTTGATAAGAATACCAATAAAGTATATGTTACATCCTCCTTAAATGTCCCTGTTTTGGGACAACATGTAAAAATATATTTTTAAGTGGGTATTTGTTTTATTTATCTATACTTTTGACTGTTTAATTTTATTTTAAAGTAAATTTTATGTAACTTAATTCAGTAATGTAGAGATGTTACTGTTATTTAATTTTGTACAATTTTGTTTTAATTTGAAAACATTGTTCATTTCTAGTTGCTAGATTGCACTGTATACTATATCTCAGTTGAGAAATGAAAATTTCAGCATTATTAGTAATGCAAGTTGAGTCATACCACTTGTTTATCGTATCGCAATCGTAAATCACAATTTTGACCTTAATAATCGCAATATGACATTTTTCCCAAATCGTGCAGCCCCAGTTTGAACTAAAGAGTTGCTGCTTGCAAATGTCTTGTTACCCAGAGGAGCACAGCTGAGAGAACGCAGCCTTGAGCTTGACAGACGCACTGGCTTTATGGGACCTGTGTGAGAAACGTGGCTATACAGACAACGGCACTAACATTGTTGAAGTGGAGAAGTTTAATCACTGTACTAGAATCCAGTGCTTTGAACATAGGCTTCACCTTGCCATTTGGTATGTTAAATTAATTTTATAGGTGTGTCAAAGCATTTAATAATAATGATATGTCAACTCTGTAATACTTTATTATTAATGATATTATTATTATTATACTTATATTAGTGTAGTTTTAATGGGAAAGAATAAGCTTTAAGGGGATATACTTTGGTGGTGACAAACAGTAGCCTACTTGATTTACGGCAAATTATTGGCATACCGTATAAAGAATATTCGAGCTACTATTTGCCTACAACTGTACTATAATCTATGAGGTTTACAGGTGTGTAATAACATTTGATGAATGTCATTAATCTTTTAGATCATTAAAAGGCAATTGGAAATGTAATCAAAGTGTGAATAGTAAATGTGATTAAAAATGTAGTTAGTGATTCATGTTTTCACCCTCTTCCTTCTTTTTCTTCACAGAAAATACCCTAAAAGATGATGCATAACACATTAATGGGGCTACTGAGATAGGCAGGAACATTGTGACCCAATTCTCCCAGAGCTGGAAGAAAAGAGTGGCCCTCAATCTTCCAGAACCATTGTGACAACTACCCTACATGATGGGGTTCCACATAAAAAATTATAGCTAAATTCCTTGTGCCTCCTCCAAGGTTCTCTCTATAAACTGCAACATCTGACACCATCTGACCTTATGGCAGAACTTAGGGTCTTAGAATCTATGACTAAGGCACCCCAGACATTAATTTTTTTTTTTCTTTTGTGTCAAAGAATTTCGAAAGTGAAAAAGGATATTGAAGTACAACTTGATAGATTTACAGAATTCATGTAACATATTACTAAAAAATCATATATATATATATATATATATATATATATATATATATATATATATATGTGTGTGTGTGTGTGTAAAAGTAAGTACTACATCTTTTAATTCTGTACAAAAACAATTAATACAAATAATCTGATCTTAGCTGGTTTTAGAATGAGGCAAATACAACCTCAGATGAACAACAACTGTTTTCTTTAACAAAATGTAACAAAAAAAACAATAACAAAACATACTTCTTCCACAGGACTTAAAAGATATGTTGCAACAGGTGCTGGTAATTATCAGTTCTTGATTAATTGATCATCAGCAGGTGTGCAAACCTCTATAAAAGAGGTGGTTTTGGAAGTTTGTTGGTGTGGACCATTCAGGTGTGTGGTAACACAATGTCAAGGGGGAAAGATATAGGCAATAGTCTTATAAACCCATTCCACTAAACCAATTTCGCTACAGATCTCTCCCAACATGATTACGATTTGTAATCAGCTCCAAAGTTGTTGTGGTCGGTACCAATTCAGTTAATTTTCCGAGCGTAATGACCTCACATTGAGACACCAAATTTTACCACAAGCCAATTACGAAGTGTTAGCGACATGATAACGTTTCAATAGTGAGCTGGAATTTAATGATGTTATACCAAGCCCTAAAGAATTGATAATGAAATGGTACCATCGCTACCGACATGAAGCGAAATTAAAAATTACGCTACCGACTATTACGAACTATTATGTTGGTGTTAATGATATGATAATGACCACACATTATCTCATAAACAGATAGACACTGACCTTTTATGAAGGCCGAAACAAACTGTGTTTGACGGTCTTTAAGAACTTCATATCCTCACGCAGAAAGAGGAAGGGAACGTTGGGCATCCACGGTGTGTTTTACCCAGAAGTAGACAAGCCTCAATTATATTCGGAGGTAAAACGCATCGTGGACGCCCAACGTTCCCTTCCTCATTCTGCGTGTGGATATGAAGTTGGTGGACAACTTCTTGAAGACCGTCAAACACAGTTTGGTTAAGGTCAACATCCATGTCAGCATCAAGCTGAACTAAATCGTCCATTAATCTTTCAACTCGATATAAAACGTAGTCATTTGCTGCGAGGTTCTCAATTTCACCGGCTAATGATTTTAACTGATTAGCGGCAGCTTGTAAAAAAAAAAAACAATAAAAAAAAACAAAAAAACACCATAGTTGCCAGACAGCAGTCATTACAAGCCAAGGCATTACTAGTTGAGTTGAAACAATCTCACTTCATTTAACCAATCACGGTTTCGACTAAGGCTTGGACCGCCAACCTTATCAGAATACAACGACAAAGAAATGTGGAAATGCAGAAATAAATAAATGTGGAAATACAGAAATAAATAAATGAAGAAATGTGGAAATTCAGAAATAAATAAATCTAATAATAAATAATAAATATGTTAATAAACAAAAGTAGGAATATATTTAGCAATTTTCCGGGACTTATTGTATTTATGTATTTATTTATTTCTATATTTACTTATTTATTGACACATTTATTTATTTCTAATAATGTCATGTTTAGCACGGTGGTGTAGTGGTTAGCACTGTCGCCTTGCACCTCCAGGGTCCGGGTTCGATTCCCGTCTCTATGTGCATGGAGTTTGCATGTTCTCCCCGTGCTCGGTGGGTTCCTCCGGGGTACTCCGGTTTCCTCCCACAGTCCAAAGACATGCAGATTAGGCTAACTGGCGTTCCCAAATTGACCATAATGTGTGAATGAGTGTGTGTCTGTGTGTATGTGTGTGTGTGTGTGTGTGCTCTGCGATGGATTGGCACGCTGTCCAGGGTGTACCCTGCCTCGTGCCCAGAGTCTTCTGGGATAGGCTCCAGGTCCCCGCGACCCTAAATACAGGATAAAGCGGCACAGAAGATGAATGAATGTCATGTTTAGTCCTCCATAACCTACAGACACTGGAGAAATGGGACACATGTCCCATAGTCCCACCTGCACTCAGTCACATAAACGGGTATACTGCACCCAGAGCTCAGCAGCTGCATCATTAAAGCATGAGTGTGGGCAGTGACAGTATTATCCGAATTGCTTCACAGGATCACACAGCACTTGATTCTGTGCAGCATTGGTTCAATCCTCCTCTTCAAAAGATTTATATGGTATAGTGGCTGTTGCAGTTCTGTAGTTCACAGAACCACAGTAAAGGGACCTTGCTAGGAACTTACAGTATTGGTGGCACTGGGGAGCAAGTGAAGTAAGCAGTCACCGGGCTGGAACTCCCGGGGCCATGTGAGTCAGTCATAGGCTCTCCTCTGCTTTACCTAGGCCTTCTCCATTGCCGTCAGACAACCTGAAGCACACAGTTAATATTAGTTTGAATATGAACATATTCTATTACTAATCTAAACAGCGATGACTGCTCTTCCTAGGCCTCTTTCGCCAAGCAGATTTCATGCCATCTGGCTGAATAGCAGATCAAAGGTGGTGAAACCGGTGGAGGCTTGGGATGTTTCTCTTACTGTGAAGAGCACATGTGGGATGTGTCCCTCCGCAGGTGGTACACTGAGGTGCAGATCTGAGGTGCGGCACCAGTTCTTGAGCGAAAGCTTAGCAAAAGAGCATTCCAGCCGCGCATACCATGTCACACATATTTGCCGGCAGTCGAATGCCTACCGCCTTTCGTTCCTTTTTCAGGAGGAAGCGCAGCACACAATTCATCACGACTCTCTCAGCGGTTTCTTGTAAAGTTAGGTGCTCTTGCTGAAGTCAGTGGATTTTGATTTGGATCTGCCGAGTTCTCATCGCAGTCTGAGAGTCAAAAGACCACTTGGGGAAACTCGAGCATGGCTTTTGTGCTAGAGAGGACACAGTATGGTAGAATTACCACTTTGATTAGGTGACATAATTTTCGTTGGAGAGAAAGAAATGTATATGCTGAGCTTCATCAGTGAGAAGTGGAGTATTGTGCTCCACTTCCGTCTGGGCCATCCTTCGTGCTCTGCGGTCTTCTGGAATCAGGACATTCTTTAGGGTTTTATTATATTGTTTCAGTTTGTGAGACATCATAATTGTAAGAGCCATATCACATTTGTTATGTAATATGGATCTGCAGAATTTGTTGTTGTGTTTATTTTATCTGTTTTATTTCATTTATTTTATCTTATTCTGTTCATTAGTTAAGCATTAAGCATTAAGTTTATTACATAAGCCATAAGCTTTAAATTTGTTAGTTAAGCATCCATTTTGACAATCGTAAGTTGGTCTGTGATGTCATTCCACTATGACATGTATTTGTATGACTATCGCATGATAGAAAAGTCAGTTTAGATGCGGAAGGCTACGGAAACACAAGCTTTTGGCCGTAAACTACCCATAAGCAGATATATACAACAAAAGTGTTGTTATATGCGTAAGATACAGCAAATAGGTTGTTGTAAAAGTCAGAAATTTGCAAGATACAGAAACTGGTGTCTGTAACCACAGTGGATTTACTCAAGTATGTAGTTACTGTATGAAGTGTTGATTTTTTGATGCTGACAAAATAAACTACAAGAGACAAAGAGATCATCGGACTTCTGTTGTTGACTTCTGAGTGAAACTTCAAATTAAAGATACGCGTCAAAACTAGTGAAATAATATGTCCGCATCTACAAAAGTCAAAAGCTTTTTCGTTGTTTAAGCGCGAAGATAAGTGACTGTTGAAATCGAAACAAAAGAGGATTTGAGTTCTCCGTGCCTCACTATGTCTGACGACGAGAACAACAAAGTTATAGCCAAGTCTGAGCGTGAGACAGCGCTCGAGGAAAAAGACCCAATAAGGAAGCTTCAAGAATTAATGAGAATTCGAGAAGAAAAGTGGAGGCAAGTAACTGCACTATCCAACGAAATAAGATTGCTCATGTACGATGTCTGTAACTTGTACAACACTGAAATTAAGTACCATTCAGACTACTAAGAGCTGCTAAAGAACTTTACTCAGAGCAATAGAGAAGTGCGATTGTGTTTAAACGAACGCGAACGCGAACAGGACCAGCAGAATTGGCACAGGCCCAAATCACTGCGCATTACAGAATTTAAGGAAAAGGCGGAATCGTGGATTACCGAAACGAAGAGCCGCTTCATGACATCTCACACGCTCAATGATGGAATTACGCCAGATGAGAGCGTGTCAATGGTGAAGTTTAAGACGTCCGCCTCTAGTAGGCATGAAAGCGTAGCGACGGCAGCATCCAAAAGGTCTGTAACTTCTACATCCTCTTCAGCCCGACTAAAGAAAGCGGAAGCCAACAGAGCAGCCTTGTTGATTAAAGTAGCAGCCTTAGCAGAACAGCGGGCGATAGAACAGAAGGAAGCACAATTAAAGGCTGAGGAAGAGCAACTGAAAACACGATTAAAGAATAAAGAGGCAGAGCTAAAGACTGATAAAGAAAGGTTGGAATTAGAAACTGCGCTCGCAATTGTCGATGCTGAATTACAGTCTTATCAGGGTTGTGAAAAACGACAGCCTGCATCAAAGAGCGGAGTCATCGACCCGAGCTGCACGCACTCGAGCAGCCCGCCTTGGACGGGCCACAAGCCTGAATATGACAGCCAACGAAAGCCGGTAAGAGAGAGCTCAGTCAACGAACCAAGTAGCGCATTGGAATACAATGAACTTTACGAACGCAGTGCGTCAACAGAATACCTCGGACTGCCATCACGTCTCAAGACAGACCATCCAAGTGTACCAGTAAGTTTTGAACCAAAATTGAAAAGTACTTTAAATGAATAGTGTACCCAAGACAATAAATACACCCGCCATGACATTGATACATTAGAATCCCAGAGCATGATGCAACAGCAGGCAGACATCACAGCAATGCTTGTGAAATGCCAAAGGCAATCCTTCTTTCCTCAGCGTAATGTTCCTGTGTTTCATGGTGACCCTGTTAAGTTTACGTCCTTCATGAAAGCATTACATGCTATTGTTGACAAAACCGATAGTGATGCTGATAAGCTGTTTTATCTTGAGCAGTTTACTAAGGGAGAGGCTAGAGACCTCGTTATGAGCTGTCAGATTATGCCAGATCAGCGTGGTTATGTAGAGACAATGAGACTGTTACAGGACAGGTTTGGAAATAAATAAAAAATTGCAAACACGCTGATGCGAAAGGTAGCCAATTGGCCAGAAATAAAGTCAGCGGATGGAAAGTCGTTAAGCGCCTTCTCCGTGTTTCTTGCATCCTGCTACAACGTCATGGCAAGCATCGACCACATGGAGGAGCTAGATAACGCTACCAACATGCAGACTATTACTTCAAAACTGCCCTACAAATTGCGTAAGAGATGGGAGGGACCAAGTATACAAGCTTGAAGAGCTCAAACAGCGACCCAAGTTTAAGCAGCTAGCGGAGTTCGTAGACCAACGAGCTAAAGTAATCTCAAACCCAATCTTCAGAAACCTGAATGCTTCAACCAGCGACAAAAGACACTTGAACAAATCCCCTCAAGGACCCAAGTCAAGAAGAGAAGGGAAGGCCAGGGTCAGCTTCGCAACCCGAAGTCAGACAGGTTGGTAAAATTCACACAGACTCGATTACAATGAAGAATGCCGGTACATTAGCTGTTAGTGCTTTCACTAAGCCGTGCGCATATCGTAAAAAGGGCCATATCTTAGATGAGTGCGTAAAAATTCAACGATCAGACACACAAAGACAGAATTCTTAAAAAAGAATGGATTCTGTTTCGGATGTTTAAGAAAGGGCCATTTGTGGAAAGACTGTGCCAGAAAAATTATATGTTCATTGTGTTCAAAGCCACATCCTCGCATGCTACATATAGCAGTGCAAGACACGGCGCAGTTAGCCACAAGCGCCAACGAAAACGAAACTGAAGGTGACACAAAAAATACACCACCTGCAGTGAGTCACGAATCAAATGCCATCACTGGGGCTGGAGTTAATTGCATCCTCCACATAGTACCTGTTAAAATAAAGTACAAGAAAGGTGACAAAAGTGTATGCATTTATAGACCAAGGTAGTTCCGCCACATTCTGTACAGAGTCATTAGCAAGGCAATTAAATGTACAAGGCAGAAGAGTTCAGATACGGCTGAGCACCATGAACTCCACAAAACACTACATGCTCAATGATTTGGAGATCAGTAGCCTGGAGGAAAACACCTTTGTTGAACTTCCCAACATCTTTACACAAAAGAATATCCTAGCTACAGTGGAAAGTATTCCACAACAGCACGACATCGACCTGTGGCCCTACCTTAGCGATGTAAAGTTGCCCCAGATTAACGCTGGAATTGAAATTCTCATAGGAAATAAAAAGCACAAACTCTTAGAACCACGGCGAGTAATTAATAGTAGGCATGACGGGCCATACGCAGTACAGAATGCTCTCGGGTGGACTGTGAACGGGCCTCTCCGAGAACCCGACGAACCAGTGAGCGTTACAGTTAACAGAACCTCCATTGAAAGTGTAGAACAAATGCTGATACAGCAGTTCAACCACGATTTTCCCGAACGAAATTGTGATGATAAGGCCGAGTGGTCACAGGAAGACTATCAGTTCTTGGACTCCGTGAATAACTCTTTGCAGTTCATGCATAATCACTACCACATCGGCCTTCCACTAAAAAAGGCAGTCATTCAAATGCCAAATAACCGAAGTGCAGCTATGCAACGTGCATTAAACCTCAAACGAAAACTTAGCTGCAACAGCTCCTTTCACGAGGAGTACACAAACTTCATGAATGACATGCTTAAAAAGGGTCATGCAGTCAGGGTCCCAACACATCACGTAAACCCCCAAGACGGTCATGTGTGTTACATACCGCATCATGGCATCTATCATCCTCAAAAGAATAAACTGAGGGTGGTTTTTGACTGTGCTGCCTGTTATCATAGAGTGTCACTAAATAGTGAGCTCCTACAAGGACCAGACTTAACAAACTCACTCATCGGCGTGCTCACACACTTTAGACAAGAAGAAATTGCCATGATGGCAGATGTAGAAGCCATGTACTATGAAGTGAGAGTCCCCGAGGAGGACACAGATCTGCTGCGCTTCCTATGGTGGCCAAACGGAGACGTAAACCAAGATCTAGTTGAGTATAAGATGGTAGTTCACTTGTTTGGTGAAAAATCATCTCCTAGCGTTGCTAACTTTGCCCTTAGAAAGACAGCAGAAGAAAACCGCAGCAATGTACCTGCTGTGGCAGTTAACACAGTGCTTAAAAACTTTTACGTCGAAGTCTGTTGCAACCCAGGATCAAGCAGTCGCCCTGTACAATGATCTCACTAGCCTCTGTGCACGTGGAGGGTTGAACCTAAGTGGGCAAGCAACAGCCGTGCCCTACTAACTTCCATACCCGAAAGCGAAATGATCAAAGACATGAGAGACTTGAGTAAAGATGCACTGCCCATTGAGAGAGCTCTGGGGGTGCTGTGGTGCATTGATTCAGACATGTTCAAGTTTAAGATTAGTTTGAAGGAACGACCTGTGACAAGACGAGGAATCCTGTCAATCACTAGCTCAACATACGACCCGTTAGGCTTTCTCTCACCTGCCATACTGCCAGCTAAAACTCTAATGCAATAGCTATGTAAAGAAAAACTAGCCTGGGATGATGACATTCCCGAGCAGTTTGCAATGGCATGGAAAACCTGGCTGCAAGAGCTGCACAGACTGTCCGAGTTCAGCGTAGCAAGGTGCATAAAACCAGCCGACTTCGGAGTTACAGCTACAGCACAACTCCACCACTTCTCGGATGCAAGTGAAATGGGATACGGAGCTGTCTCATACCTCAGGTTAGTAAACGCTGATGGACTTACACATTGTGCATTCATGATGGGGAACTCCCGTGTAGCACCCCTGAAACAAACCACCATTCCACGAATGGGACTGACTGCGGCAGTGGTCGCTGTAAAGAATGACAAAATGTTGAAAGAACAGCTAGAACTGAAATTGCTGGACTCTATGTTCTGGACTGACAGTACAACTGTTTTGAGATACATTGACAACGAAACACTTCGTTTTAAAACCTTTGTGGCCAACAGAATCGCCATTATAAGAGAGTCAACCAGGGCACAGCAATGGAGGTACGTTAATACCTCAGAAAACCCAGCTGATTCTGCCTCCAGGGGTGTATCCTGTGAAAGGTTCATGAAAAACGTTAACTGGATCCATGGTCCCTCCTTTCTCAAAGAAGCAGAGTGCAAATGGCCTGAAAATATTCATGACACATCAATAACACAAAATGATGATGAAATTAAACTCTCAGCTTTAGTGAATACTGTGAGCATTACAAAATGCGCAGACGCAGTGAGTAAACTGATTAATCATCACTCTGATTGGCACAAGTTAAAAAGATCCGTTGCCTGGATCCTTTGCATCAGAGACATGCTCAAACAAAAAACAGAAAGGGTCAAAACACAAGTAGATAACCCAAAGACACAAAATCACAAGTCGCTAACAGCTCAAGAACTAACAAAGGCAGAAAACGAAATCATTAAATTTACTCAAGGACAAAATTTTAAGGAAGAAATTCTCACGTTGCAAAAGGGTAAAGCAGCAGCAGAACTCAAACAGGAAATTTTCAAACAGCAAAAACGCAAGGCATCTGTAAAAAGAAACAGTTGCTTATCCAAACTGGACCCAGTGCTACAGGATGGATTGCTAAGAGTCGGAGGACGTCTCGGCAGGTCCGCAATGCCAGAGCACGTTAAACACCCAGTCATTGTACCTAAAGACTCACATATCACAACGTTAATATTAAGAGACGTTCCTGACAAGATAGGACACAGTGGCAGAAATTACATGTTTTCAGAATTGCGGCAGAAATACTGGATTCCGACTGCTAACTCACTCGTAAGACAGTTTCTCTCCAGGTGTGTGATATGCAGGAAGTCTAAAGCTAAAGCATGTGAGCAAAAAATGTAAAAATTGCCATTCGACAGAATAATACCAGACCACCCACCCTTCACTAATGTGGGAGTAGACTACTTCGGACCCTTCGAGGTCAAACGTGGCAGAAGTAACGTTAAAAAATATGGCGTACTTTTCACTTGTCTGACAACAAGAGCCGTGCACATTGAAATTGCTCATTCGCTTGACACAGACTCTTGTCTGAATGCCATGCGACGCTTTATAAGCAGGAGAGGTCAGGTGTCAGTGATGCGAAGTGACAATGGAACAAACTTCATAGGCGCTGAGACTGAACTGCGCGAGGCTAGTCAGCAATGGAATCAGTCACAAATTGAAAGCTTCCTCACTCAAAGGAACATACAGTGGACATCTAACCCGCCCTCTGGATCTCACTTTGGCGGAATATGGGAAAGACAGATCAGGTCAGTTAGAAAGATCTTGAGATCAGTACTGAAAGAACAAACATTAACTGACGAGAGGCTGCATACATTCATGTGTGAAGTAGAAGCGATAATGAATAACCGACCCCTCACTACTGTCTCGGAGGGTCCCACAGATCTGGAACCTCTGACACCAAACCACCTGCTGCTGATGAAAAAACAGCCAAACCTGCCCTCTGGATTCTTCAAAAAAGAAGACATCTATGCATGTCGCAGGGAGAAGCAGATTCAGTACATATCAGACCTGCTCTGGAAGCGATGGGTGCGTGAATACTTGCCCTTGCTCCAGGAACGGCAAAAATGGTTTCAAAAAAACCTCTCGATTGGAGATATACTGTTAATAACTGATGAGTCTTCTCCAAGCAATTCATGGGTTATTGGATAAATCAGGAAAGTGTTCCCAGAGACGTGTGTTAGTTAAAACTAAGACAACTACTCTGGAAAGACCCATCGACAAGCTGTGCCTCATATATGAAATGGACTGTTAAATGTGTGTTAATATGTTATGAAATTTGACATGCAAATATAAACACCTGAGATAAATATTACACACTTAAAAGATTTAAAACGTTTTAGAAGGTTAAGAATGTTTGATTTAATGGCTTTATCAAAAAAATAAAAAAAAAAACAAATTGTAATTGTCAGTCTCCATGCCTGTCAATTAGGGGCTGGAATGTAAGAGCCTTGTTGTTGTGTTTATTTTATTTTATTTGTTGTTATTTCATTTATTCTACCTTGTCCTATTCATTAGTAAAGCATTAAGCATTAAGTTTGTTACATAAGCCATAAGCTTTAAATTTCTAAGTTATGCATCCATTTTGACAATCGTAAGTTGGTCTGTGATGTCATTCTACTATTACAGTGGGAGCCACGTCAAACAGCCGCCTGGAGCATGATGGCTCCATGGCAGGATCATGAAGGGTTAATGCACGCTTCGTGCACGGAGTGTGATCCCCCGCGATGACGCAGTTAACAATGCCCCGCCCCATAAACGCCCCCATGCGCTTTCTAAAAAGATGGTTGCAATGCCGTATAATTCCGCCAGATGGAGCATTGACTGGCACAGTAAACTGCAGTGTCCAGGAAGCCCAATACCGTATCTTTAATATACAGACAGTTCTTGTATTGTCAACATAGTTTCATAAATAGATGACGTGGTAAAAAACAACAACAACAAACCGATTAATAAAACAGATTTGTTAAATCACTCAATACACAACCCATGATGATTATGCTATTTATTATTTAATAATGACTTAATAAAATTAGTTAGTGAAATATTTTTTAAGACATCCTGAAATCAGGGATTAAAGTGAAAAAAAATCTTCTGACTGAACTTTTTTCAGGCCAAGCCATATTACTTTAACAAACACTTTATTTAAATAGTCGAGACCAATAGCGTTAGGGGAGATTAAACTGCTTTAATATTGCCAGTTTGCATATTTTAAAAGCTATTTGTAATCTTTGAAAGAAAATATACCTTGACAAATAATCAACCATATACCACAGTGTAAATGTAGCCAAAGAAAACATCTTCGTTTTCAGCTTAGATGACAATTCGGATTTCCAGTAAGCGGCTACGTTTACACTGCCAGGTAAATGTGACCCAATTCCGATTTTTTGCTCATATGTGACACATATCGGATATGTTCTATGTCCGTGTAAACAGGAAAAAAACGCATGCATTCCGATATTTAGAGATCGGTTTCGATCGATATTTAGAGGCCTCCTTGGCTACGTTTACACTGCAGGTCTCGATGCTTAGTTCTGATTTGTTGCCTATATCTGATATTTTTGACCGTCTGTTTACACGTTATTTCCACTATGACTCATATCCGATTCACGTGTTTACACTCGCCATACCATCTGAAACATCGCGCATACTTAAAGGAGGGTTCTTGCGCTGCACAACAGCCAAGAAAGATGAAGGTGAAATATGCTTAACGCTATCTCTGCTATATATGCAAAGTTCGCGCACCATGGTTTTAAAACGGAGGAGAAAAAAACGGCATAATTGCAGCCTGCACATATGCTTTATTCATCAAATACTGATTTAATGTTATTTAGCCCAAATAAGCATTAACACAGGGGGGGGGGGTGTTCTGTTCCTTTTCCATGTCACCTGCGATGTTGTAATTCAACACGCGCTTCCACCGGAGAATAACGTATAATGCTATTCTCCGGTGGAAGCGCGTGTGGAATTACAACATCGCAGGTGACATGGAAAAGGAAAAGAACAACGCCCCCCCCGCCATTAAATCAGTATTTGATGAATTAAGCATATGTGCAGGCTGCAATTATGCTGTTTTTTTCCCCCTCCTCCTCCGTTTTAAAACCATGGTGACGGTTCGTGAAGTTTGCATACTGTATATAGCAGAGTGTTAAGTATATTTCACCTTCATCTATCTTGGCTAGTGTGTAGCGTAAGAACCTCCCTTTAAGTATGCGCGATATTTCAGATGGTATGGCGAGTGTAAACACGTGAATCGGATATGAGTCATAGTTAAAAGAACGTGTAAACAGACGGTCAAAAAAATCAGATATAGGCAACAAATCGGAATTAAGCATCGAGACCTGCAGTGTAAACGTAGCCATAGACAATCTTGAAAGTGCACTCTTGTCGTTGACAACTGATTGCATTAAATTAACTAGTGGTTGTGAGACTGTGAGCGACAGGTCATGCTCCGCTATGAAAGAACATAGGCGCACTTTTACATCGCGCACACGGTCGGCCACAGATGTGTGAATCTCCGTTGTGGTTCTTGTCGCAGCAGACAGGGAGCATGTGTACTGTTAGAGCACGAACCGCAGCATTGTGACGAGCTGCTGACTGATGGCGAACTCGCACTTTTTTTTGCCATTATTGCCATATTGAAGTTTCCTGTGGCATACTGTGCAGAGACACCTACCTGGATGTTTGATTTTTTTAGTCCACGAACTAAAAGGCTTGCCATTCTCCCCAATTTCGCTAATCCAAGCCCATCTCCATTTATTTTATTTTTTTTACACTTTTATCAATCTCCGAAACATCGGAGCCTTCCTGCATTAAGTGTGTCCATGCTATCTTAAATATAGTTATACCGTAGCCTGACATGCAGTTCTTCAAAACTAAACCAAAACCCGGAGTGGATCCATACCGGAGTGATAACAAAACGCTTAGAGTGGAGAGACAAACGTGCATTCGCTCCACTCCAGGCTTTGATCACATCCTCCTCAGCAGACTGAATACACTGTCTTTCCTTAATTTAAGACCCATGTAAGTCTATATATACACAGCATTAACATTATGAAAAGTGAATTTTAAACATTAAGGACAGGCGGAACAGTGTGATTGACGGAAATCCGTCGTAACGACGGAGAACTTTAATCCCTGTGAAATGATCCTTAAAGACACGGTAGCGGCTGTAATTGGTCTATACCGATCATTGAAGGTACGGAATAAAAACGCGGGCTATGTACAGTATTTTATATTACTGTGTATTTTACCTCGTTCCATTTAATACACTGATAGATAATATTTTGCTGCAAAATAAAGCTCAAAATGTAACGTCTGCTTCGGATTGTTTTCGTTATATTTTTTATGATGTTTTCGCTGATTTTTTTTTTCACTGATAGTCAACAAGTGGCATAAGAAAGGCAATTAATGCTGCATGCAACCTGGAACAAATATCTGCCCATATGGATCAGTATTTCTTTAGTCATTTAATCATGCATAATGCTCCCCCGTCAAAAAATCTGATGGGGCATTAATCACTTATCACAACTGTGAATGGATGCGGCAGCAGAGACAGATTAAATCCCCATAAAAACTTGGAGACAATAGTAAAAAAGTTCCAGAGGGTTATCGCCTGTTATACTAATGTATTTTTACAGTTTTTTTTACTGCTTATATTTCGTTTGGTTTTACGCAATTTCATGTGTGTGTGCACGAGAGAGAGGGTACTCTGACAAGAGCAACTTCCATGTGGCTCCAGTGGCGCAATCGGTTAGCACCCAGAGTATTTTACTGCATATCGCACTGTGTATGTGACAAAACAAATTTTTATTTGAAAGTAAAGCTTAAAATTTAACTTCTGCTTGGGTTTGTTTGCGTTATATTTTTGATGTTTTCGCTGATAGTCAAATTGGCATAACAAATTGATTAATGGCGCATAATATCTGGAACAAATATCTGTCCATACAGATCAGTATTTCTTTAGTAATTTAATCAGCATAATGTCCCACATCAAAGATTTGATGGGGCATCAATCATTTACCACAACTGTGTATAGATGCGGCAGCAGAGACAGATTTAATCCTCAAACATTCACACTTGAAAACAAAACTAACAGAAGTAAACAGTTCTAGAGTGTTAGTGCCTGTTATCACAGGACAGGAATCACCTACAGGATACTACTGTATTTTTACTGCTTATATTTTTTACCATAGTTTCATTTGGTTTTACGCGATTTCATGTGTTATTTCATGTGTGTGTCTGTGTGTGTGTGTGTGTGTGTGTGAGAGAGATAGCATGAGAGCGCGTGCGCGAGAGAGGGCTTACATGGTGATTTGTCCAAGGTTCCTAAAACCTGGCTTACTACCTATAAAAATTATATAAATTTAACTCATGGGTCTCAATCACAGATGACACGACAAATTATATACTCTGAAACGTTCATTTGAACATTTAAAAATATATACAAAAACATAAAAACTAATGTTATCATGGTGTAAATTATTAACATTAGGTTAGGTCCTGCCCTTAATTAATTCATATTATAATTACTTTTACATAGTATAGTTACTGGACTGACATGACCAAAACTAGCTATTTCATTTAGCCTTTCTAAAATCAACCCATCTATCATTTATAATCAACATAAACATAAAACATATTATGATCTGTTCAATAGCCCATCTGTTTTAATTTAGTTTGTATTTTTTATTATTCATAAGACAACCTTTCAGTTTTGTAAATATTTTAGTTATAGAATTTGACCATCCAGCTTAGATAAATGTTATGTCATTGATTGATAAAGGATTAAGGATATTTTATTTTATTTCTTTAATTTTTATTTTTTAGTTTCCCCCCTGCGGGATTGCCACCTTATTGTGGTCAGGGGGTTTGCGTGCCTCAACACAATTCAGCAAGGACTGATACTGTTAATTATATATATATATAACATGTATATATATACAGTAAGCCCAGGGTAATACAGTGCTCGAACATGATGCCCCTTTCACATTTCTGACTGTGCCCCTCCCCCCCCTGGTCTAGAACGGCCCTGAGCCTCTGACCGTCTTTTGTCTTGTAAATGAGTATTCTCACTCACCTTCCAATCCCCCCAGCACACACACACTGTTTGTTTGTCCTGTAAACTGTAACTGTGTTTGCTAGGGCACTTGGTTATACACAGTACTTTAATGTATGGAACACTTACTTACTTAACTTACTGGTTTGGTTTAAATATCGCTTATTAACTTATTCAGCAAAATAAATTCATTATTAACGTATTGAAGTATTTTAGTTAAGGACAAAAACAGACCCTGCGCTTGTGTTTAGAACTGCTGAACAGCCGTGTTCATACTGTAGTTTAATCAATGATGGATGAATGGAGAGGTGTGTGTGTGTGTGTGTGTGTATACGCGCGCGTGCACTCTCCCCTGAATTTCTCCGTTGGCTTTAACATGCACACCCATCCCCCCGGCAAAAACACAATTAACACCATGTCATACTCAGTATTCTCCATTGAGGTTTCTCACCTTCCACTCCTAAGTTTGTCGTTGCTCTTTTGGAGATCTTAAAACCCAAAACATTTATTTATAGTGAGAAAAAATTATTATGGGTCACATAATCACAAACACAAATACATATGATCAAGTGTTTAATTGTTTTCATTTGTTTCTATGACCAATAATTATTATTATTATGATGATTTTCAGCCCAACTCTTTGACTATTTAAAACAAAGTTGTGTCCCATTTTTTGCCCATTGAAGTTGTTGGTTCAACTAAACGTTTTTTAAATACCCAAACAATCCCCCAAAATTAAAACACGCAAACATGACTTTACCAATTCAATTTATTCTTCCAAAACTAGTCAAAGTTAAAACAGTAATTTGTATAAAAACAGGTGAATACATGTTGTCTTTTTGCTTAAAGTTCATTAAACAACCCGGATACACCAGCTGCTTATAAGTCTCTATCTATAGGTCTTTTATATTAAAATATAAATTTTTCAAATATCAAAAGTATTAAACATGGAACAGTTTAAGTCTTTGTTTCCCCCAAAGTACTGTATCAGACATTTAGCAGTTCTATGTTCAGAATATACAGTAGACCTGACCAAACATCATTCTAAAGCTATCGGACTGTGACGTCATCCCTCCTACAGCTCCCTCAACAGCTTGTTCAGGCTCCTCCACTCCTGTAGCTCCAAAAGTCCAGCCGTCAGCCGTCTGACCCGCCAATCCTCCACAGTGGAGCTCTGCTTAAAGACAACAGGAGAATTTAGTGAAGACAAAGACAAATAAACTTTACATAACATATAGTTCTAATAAAAATAATATATATTAATAAACCTATTTACCACAGAGGGTGTAAAATACTGTTTTGTGAATTCTGGAATGTAAATAAACTGCCTGTGCTAAGGTTAACCAGTGAACAGTGTTAGTGTTAACCAGTGACTGTCTGTATTATCGTCTGCATTAAATTAACAGAGAATTTACTTAATGCGCTTCTCATACAAATAAGTTAAGCGATATAACACTAGTATATGAGCATTAGTTCATCCCTGAAGCCAAACTATAACTTACTGAAGCCCCTCACACGCAAACACATACACACACACACCTCCCCCCTCCTCCTCCTTAACTGAAACACTTCAGTGTTGTTATCCAGCTCGTTAACTAAGCGCTCGCGCTACCGCGGAAAGTCACGGCCAAAGTGTGTAAAATATAAACCCGGTTATGAGCGTTACTAGCTCCTGTACAGCTACCCTCAGTCTGTGTCCCTCATCAACTGCATCATGTTATATTACAGTCACAGAAATAACCTGCAGATTAACTCTTAACCAAAGAATAAATAACCGCTGAATTTATCCAGACAACACGCGGTGAGATTCTCTCAGTATTTACAGAGAACACAAACACTCTTCATCGGGTAGTGCAGCTCTTGTAATAGGGACATTAATAGTATTGTCGAAGCTTGAGCATGTTTTTGAGTTAAAGTGGAGTGACATTGTGAGTTTGTGACACTGACAGTAAGCTGTAATATTAACTCCAGACTTGGTAAACAGAACATTAAGTTCTCTAAAGTCACATCTGACCGTTGCTAGTGCTGCCAGTGATATTTAAAACGGCCAATAAAAAACTAACCTGGAAAATAAACTGTAAACTACCCCAAACACATTTTATAAAATAAAACATCACTTACCACGAATAGTCCGTTAAGCCGCCATCTTCATCTCTGTAGTTTGGTAGCGTCAGTTCGGCGGGGGTGGAGGCGGGTTGTTAAAATCACGTGATTGCAACTCACTATTGCTTTAACGTGTTCTTAAGAACGAAGCGCCATCTAGTGGTGGCACCAGGTCAATGAATAAATAGGGCTTGAATGGGCGTGTTTACTGTGAAATCTTGACACGCCTTTCTGGCAGAAAAGGGAGGGGGGATTACGGCGTGCAAAGGGCATTCACACGCCATTCACACGTCAGCCACACAGTAGCGGCTATTTGGCTTGTCTCCCACCGTACATGCATTTGTGTGACTGTCATATGAAGGAGAGTTCAGTTTAGATGTGGAAGGCTACGGAAACACAAGCTTTTGACCGTAAGCGTAAGCGTACGCTCGTCAGCTAACGTAAGCTACCGTGAGCTGGGAATGTAAGATACAGCAACTAGGTTGTTGTAAACGTAAGCTCCCGTAAGTAGAGATATACAACAAGAGTGTTGTTATATACGTAAGCTAAGACTGTAATTTACAAAATGCAGCAAATAGGTTGTTGTAAAAGTCAGAGATTTGCAAGATGCAGCAACTGGTGTCTGTAATCACAGTGGATTTACTCAAGACGACTGTATGAAGTGTTGATTCTTTGATGCTGACAAAATAAACTACAAGAGACAAAGAGATTGGACTTCTGTTGTGTGAGTGAAACTTTAAGACAAAGCTGCGCGTCAAAACTGGTGAAATTGTTATCTTTCGGTCGCACCGGTAAAAGGTGTCAGGGCCAAAGATAATAATAAAACACAGATGCGTTTATTTTTTATAAAAAATACATTTAATAACAAGCAAACATTTGATTAATTTATACAAAAACGAGAAAACGAGATAACAGTAACTTAGGCTGAATCCCAATTCTATTTTCTTCCCCTACCCCTCGCCCCTTCCCCTTGTCCCTTGAAACGAAGTGGAAAGGGGAAGGGTTTAAATGTTTCCCCTAAGAAATGGGACACCACTACAACACTGTTATACGTCATCATACGTAGTCGCTAGTTCCTAATGTTACGTCAGAGGACATGCGCCGATGTTTATCACACAGTCCAATAAGAGAGAGATTACTCACTCCCAAAGTTTTTTTGCGCCATATTTCGATTTTTAAAAAAGTTGCTCATTTTCATCACGAACACGGATGAGCCTTCGGGTTTCCTCAGCCGTCCATATACAGAATATAAATTACAAAACTGTGGTCACGGTGCAATAAGCAAGTTATCAAATGCTCGGCAAACTGCCGTGCTACTGAACTTTCATATTTGTTTGTAGCATGCAGTAAAGTGTATGTGACATAAAAATATATTTGTAATATCGTGTATTCTGTGCTATCCGCTAGCAAACTTTAGCGATTTTTTTTTGCAAACGTTTCTTTACAGAACATCACCATAAACACAAACACAAGACTAAAGGTAATATACATACAATGAAAACTTGTCATAAAAATCTTTATTAATGGCAAAAATGACTTAACATTTATGGGTCTGCTTGCTCGAGTGAGCAGCCATGTTGAAATTTTTCGCTTAGCCCTTCGTTTGAAGTGAGGTCCTGAAAAATCTTCGTTTGGAGGGCTATCTGGCCCTTCCCCTTACCCCTCCAACCAAAAGAGAAATGAGACACCCCTACCCCTTCACGTGAACGCGCCAAACGGAGGGGTAGGGCTATGTGTAGGGGTAAGGGGTAGAAATGGGATTGAGCCTTACAAATGAGGTATCAATTTGAAAAGATGTACAAAACATAAAACACAACAAATAAGTATTAATCATAGAAACAAAATTAAACACCAACAGAAACGTTTTGTACTTTATAACTGTACGTTATGATTTTTAAATATGACCGTTAGATACGTTGGTCAGGAAACTCCTGAAGTCAGATGCAGACACACTTTCAGTCACAAACTGCTGTGAAAAAATACAGAGATAGATATTCAATTAAAATTCATGATACTTACAGTGGTGTGAAAAACTATTTGCCCCCCTCCTGATTTCTTATTCTTTTGCATGTTTGTCACACAAAATGTTTCTGATCATCAAACACATTTAACTATTAGTCAAAGATAACACAAGTAAACACAAAATGCAGTTTTTAAATGAGGGGTTTTATTATTTAGGGAGAAAAAAAATCCAAACCTACATGGCCCTGTGTGAAAAAGTAATTGCCCCCTGAACCTAATAACTGGTTGGGCCACCCTTAGCAGCAATAGCTGCAATCAAGCGTTTGCGATAACTTGCAACGAGTCTTTTACAGCGCTCTGGAGGAATTTTGGCCCACTCATCTTTGCAGAATTGTTGTAATTCAGCTTTATTTGAGGGTTTTCTAGCATGAACCGCCTTTTTAAGTTCATGCCACAACATCTCAATAGGATTCAGGTCAGGACTTTGACTAGGCCACTCCAAAGTCTTCATTTTGTTTTTCTTCAGCCATTCAGAGGTGGATTTGCTAGTGTGTTTTGGGTCATTGTCCTGCTGCAGCACCCAAGATCGCTTCAGCTTGAGTTGGCGAACAGATGGCCGGACATTCTCTTTCAGGATTTTTTGGTAGACAGTAGAATTCATGGTTGCATCTATCACAGCAAGCCTTCCAGGTCCTGAAGCAGCAAAACAACCCCAGACCATCACACTACCACCACCATATTTTACTGTTGGTATGATGTTCTTTTTCTGAAATTCTGTGTTACTTTTACGCCAGATGTAACGGGACATGCACCTTCCAAAATGTTCAACTTTTGTCTCGTCGGTCCACAAGGTATTTTCCCAAAAGTCTTGGCAATCATTCAGATGTTTTTTAGCAAAATTGAGACGAGCCTTAATGTTCTTTTTGCTTAAAAGTGGTTTGCGCCTTGGAAATCTGCCATGCAGGCCGTTTTTGCCCAGTCTCTTTCTTATGGTGGAGTCGTGAACACTGACCTTAATTGAGGCAAGTGAGGCCTGCAGTTCTTTAGATGTTGTCCTGGGGTCTTTTGTGGCCTCTCGGATGAGTCGTCTCTGCGCTCTTGGGGTAATTTTGGTCGGCCGGCCACTCCTGGGAAGGTTCACCACTGTTCCATGTTTTTGCCATTTGTGGATAATGGCTCTCACTGTGGTTCGCTGGAGTCCCAAAGCTTTAGAAATGGCTTTATAACCTTTACCAGACTGATAGATCTCAATTACTTTTGTTCTCATTTGTTCCTGAATTTCTTTGGATCTTGGCATGATGTCTAGCTTTTGAGGTGCTTTTGGTCTACTTCTCTGTGTCAGGTAGCTCCTATTTAAGTGATTTCTTGATTGAAACAGGTGTGGCAGTAATCAGGTCTGGGGGTGACTACAGAAATTGAACTCAGGTGTGATAAACCACAGTTAAGTTATTTTTTAACAAGGGGGGCAATCACTTTTTCACACAGGGCCATGTAGATTTAGAGGTTTTTTTCTCCCTTAATAACGTAAACCTTCATTTAAAAACTGCATTTTGTGTTCAATTATGTTATCTTTGACTAATAGTTAATGGTTTTTGATGAGCAGAAACATTTAAGTGTGACAAACATGCAAAAGAATACGAAATCAGGAAGGGGGCAAATAGTTTTTCACACCACTGTAATTTAGCAAATTAACAATATTTGTACTTTGTTCCTCTCGCTTCACAACTCATGAGAACAGACCGAAACCAGAAGATTAAGGAAAAAGTGAGAAGCAAGAATCATGTGTGGAAAGATTAAGCATGCAAGGTCACAGGATGGACTCTACTTCTTTTTCTTGTCTGCAATGCGATTTAGACAAATTAGCGCTACTGTCAATACTGTATGACCATATGTACAGGTTCTTTACAGATGAAATTTTACTTGTAACTTATTAATAACATTCGGATTCAGAAGAAAAAGTTTATTGCTAGTGCTCTTTTACCATTTAATGCTTTAACACACACGACTCAGTTTGTTCAGAAATGGCATCTCACTGGTGAGCCTTTCTCTGAACACGCCGTTTTCACGAGGGGTGGGGGTAAGAAAAACACATCTCGGTTTATTAATCCGTGTGCTCGGTTCGTTATTATTTTATTTATTTATTTATTTATTTACCACAGGACCCCTGGGAGGCTCCGTAGGTTCAGGTTTTTACACGAAAACGGTGTTTTGTGAATATCCACACTATTAAAAACTGAAATATTGCTAATTGTACGTCCTGAGATTAAGATGAACATTAATTGGGAGTCATGAAAGCGAGAATCACATACAAAACAAAGGTAAACTTACCTTGAACACGACAAACTCCAGCTCCAGCCACGCCGTGTAGTACCTCCGTGATGATCCACAACCGACTGATCCACAGCGCGGGCACAGCGTCTCCAAACACGCATGCACGGTTTAATTTGGACACATTTTCGGCTTCAGTAGACACACAATACTTCAGACTGAAACACGACTGCCCCCTACAGGTAATGAAGGGCATTTTCACAGCTTCCCGCACACAGCCGTGCAAAGCCGCGGCATGTCACGGGATCCCTTTTCTCGAAACATGCGTTTTTAACGGCGACATCTGTACAGGCACAGAGGCAGTTGTTGCCATGGCATGTAGTTGTTGCTGGGTTTTTTCATATGTGCAGTTGGATTTATTTATTTTTTTGGAGCACATGGCTTAGAGCCAACCTGTTGCCCCACTCTGGGCACCCTGACATGCTCCGGCTTTTGCAGACTCAACATTGCATTGGGTATAGCTTTCTAATAATACCAGACAAAAAACTAAAAAACAAATGGGCTTAAATATAGTAACTAATCAACAAACTTGGACCACGTTTACACAGGAAGTGCTCTTCACACATACCAGTGTCAACATAATCTTCAAAATAATAGCAGTGTGTTGAAAAAAGTGAGTAAAGCTCCATATCCATATATTAACTTTTAATTTAAATCACAAAAATGCATTGGACACCCTGCACATTCTATTCTGAATCACAACATGAAAAAAAATGTGCTAAATGTATTATTAGTTTAATGTAAGATGAACATGTAATGTAATGTAAGAAAAACTAATATTAGCCTGTTAAAAAAATAGCAGTGTCATCACTCATCTTTACAAAGTGATGAATTTACTGTATAAACAATAATGCTTGAAGTGTAATCTTTCTTGTGCATCTCTGAAATAATATTTAGTTGTATAACCATACTTTCTAAAAAAGCATATGTGAAAATTGGACTACATGCCACAATTGTCTGCATTTCTTGGTTTTGCCTCAATTTTGTCTGAACGAACGTCCGGTCACGTAGGCAGTGCTGCATTGGAGCGCAGCATCTCGTTCCCGCCTTTTCAGGGAACAGGGTTACAGCAAAGTAACCCGAGGCATTCCCTTTCAAAGGCTACACTCGATGCTGCATGAAAACGCTATGGGAACGAGAATGCCAACACCGCCGCACTGCCAGTGTCTGGACCCCAAGGTTGTGTAGCGTGTGTGCACAAAGGCCGAGGAGGTCTCAGAACTATATCTGGGAGGCTGACTCGAGGACCCGTGAGCCCGGAGTAGCCTAAACATCAGACTATAAAATCTAACAAATGTATTCGGAGAGGACAACCTGCCGTATCACACATTTGCTGCAGGGGAATACCTCTTGCCAGCGCAATATATGAGGCGATCCCCCTGGTTGAATGAGCCCTAATTCCTAGAGGCGAAGTGATTTCCACGCACCTCATAGGAGACAGCAATAGCATCTCTCACCCAGTGTGACAAGGCCTGCCATAACATATGAAAAGCTGCTCTGACTTACGGCACTGGCTGGGGAGGTGGACGTAAATCTGAAGAGCATGTACTGGACACATTAAGTGAAGTCTCTCCTGCAAGCTGTAAGAGGCGGAGGACAGAAAGCAGAACAACAGGGTGCATGGTTGAGAATGGAACTTTCGGAAGATAGTTCGGTGAGGATGCAAAATGACCCTGACTAGCCCAGGGGCAAAGTCTAGACAGGATGGGGAGACTGACAAGGCGTGCAGATCTCCAATCCACTTCAGAGAGGTAATGGCCATCAGAAAAACCATCTTAGGGGTCAGAAACCTGACAGGCGCTGACTCTAGTGGTTCGAAAGGGGTGATAGATAAATAAAGTGGGTGGCCTCAGAAACTCCAGCACTGAAACAATTCGGCAGTGGACTGGGTCTACAGATCTGGCCTTTAAAAACGACAGAGGTCATAAACATGTCAAGCTCAAACATGTCAAGCTCAAACATCATGAATATGTATTCATTCTTCATTTTCTTCTCTCCTTCAATGATGGTACTTCTTTGACGGTATAATAATTATTATTATTAGTAGTAGTTCCCCCAATTTATTATTATTATTATTATTATTATTGTAACACACCCGTGCGTGTGCAAAAAGGCTACAAAGATTTATGCGCTTTAAATATACACGGGGACTGGTGGCTCAGTCGTACAGTGGTCACCTAATCGGAGCGTTCGTTTTACCGTTGCGGCGCTCCGCGACAGCATTTGGGTTTGTGCGTTTGCTGGCTTTTACCACTGAGTGGCGCTATATAACTACAGACTGACGCCTCATGCCTTAGTTCATTTTCTGCCGGATTAATTAGACGAGCTCCTTTAGAACTGCACGTAGTAGCTGATAAAATCAAGTGAAACACTGTAGTTGAATGAATTCATAATCACAGTACTAAAATTACAGTACAAATGTAGAATTCAAATTAAATCAAATCTTATTAGGATCAAATTTAAGCAGAATAAATATTAACACAGTGAGCCTTTAGATTTTATCACGTGTAATTAGAAAAGAAGAGTGTAGGGTTTTGTGTCATCTTATTTCTTGTGTTCTTTAAATTTATAGTAAATTTATTAACTGAAATAAATTACCATATTTCTGTCATTCCCCATTTAAGGGGGTGGGAGAATTTTCAAGCCCCACTTGTCAACAAAATTATAACGAAATCGGCCAAGTTTACTATTTATTGAAATATAAATTTCTAAACCAATAAGATCAAATAACACTAAGTTGAAAACAGATAAAATACACAGGCAGTTATTATAACAGGCTTACTTCGTCACTTATCTAGAGCTTTCTTTCAAAGAAGTCGAGTGGCTTATTAACGTGACTGGGGCGTGTTGTCTCTAAGTGTCTGAGTGGTGCAGCGGGTAAGTCCGCTCCCTTTCATGTGGGAGATCCAGGTTCGATCCCCGGGTGATACTGTTTTAAAATTGTTTTATTTTTTTTAATTATAGCAAAATGAAAACAAAACAAAATAAAATGTTTTATTTTAATTTTGCTCAGCATACTATAGAAAAAACAGCAAACTCGCACGCTACCAGCTTGTATTCTTTAAATTTGGGGGAGGGACGACTCGGTCTGCTGTGTGTGTGTGTGTGTGTGTGTGTGAGAGAGAGAGAGGTGTCACAGTCTTACATACTGATGAAAAGTGGTGGATTATTCAGTGAAACGAGGCTCAGCTGAAAAATGTTAGGCACATCAGTCACTTAACCCCAAATAAAAGGTATTTTTTACTCATTATTGTACAGTACATATCAATAGCTGTGGTTCAGATTTTTCATGTTTGTTGTGGAATTTACCATCACTGTTGTATTTACTGCGATGAATGAAAATGTCACTTTGCGCCACCTGGCGGCCATTTTACGAATGACGTTGAAATGCAACTGATTTATTTAATTAATTAATTAATTAATTAATTTAAGAGAGTTTAAAATTGAGGTCATTTCTAGAAGGAAAAGATGAAAGTACAATTGTTCCTTTTTAATTCTCTGTTTATGTATAAAATATTTTGCATGTGAGATGTGAGAACTGAATCCTGTAGCCTGTAGGTCTTTAATACCCAGGGAGATATGCCGTAGCTTCCCCGCTGCCAGTTTCTCCGAAAGGGGCACAAGGTCTTAGCACTTCGGCTGCACGGGGGAGAGTTAGTGGTTCGGCATCCTGGAGTACAGCAGGATATGACCGAAGGAGACCAGTATTGTCCGAAACACCAAAGGCGGCGGAGACTAAACACCAACCCCCTGGAGGTGCCAGGGAGGGCACATACTTCTATGAATGTTACGCGGGATTGGGGGTCACCCCCACGGTCCTGGTGCATAAGCTTCAGGACTTCTTCCAGTCCTTACGAGGGGTGCCCGGCTGCTGACGCTTTCCTTCTGTGCCTCCCGTCTGGCGAGAATCAGATCTGGTCAAGACAGAGTGGCCGACAGACTCGACTCTTGAGCACGGAGTGGGAGCAATTTCCCGAAAGCCTGTTCATATAGCCTAGCTTCCCGAAACGTAGTGGCGAGGGAATTAACAGCGTCGCCAAACAGACCGGAAGGTGAGACTGGGGCATCAAGGAGGAATGTTCAATCCTTATCCTTGATGCCTTAAGGATAAGGATCCTTGATCCTTATCAAGTTTAACCACAGGTGCCTCTCTGCAGACAACAGGGAAGCCATAGAATGGCCAATAGCACGGGCCGTCTGCTTGGTCGCGTGAAGGGACAAGTCAGTAGACTGGCGTAATTCTGTGAATTATATATCATTCACGGTACCGCTCGTGCTCAAATCCTTTAGCAGATCAGCCTGATATGCCTACAAAACCGCCATGGTGTCCAAAGAAGCGCCGGCCTGACCTGCTACTAAAGCCTACTAAAGCCTTTCCTACCAGGGTAGAAGAAGTCCTACACGGCTTGGAGGGATGTGTTTGCTTCTTCAGTGAGGATGATGTCCCAGGAGAGAGATAGCCCGCGAGCATCTCTTCTATCTGATCATCATCATTTAACCTCATGCTTTTGCATCAATGATATTCGCATAAAACAAAGTTGATGGTACAAAATATTGGAAGAATAAGGCTTGCTTCAGGAATGAGTTCATTCGTAATGGAGGTCGCCAAAAAAGGGGAGAGAGCAGCATTGTGGCTCCATCTCCTGGCCACCCGACAGGAATCGGTCATTTAATTTGGAATATTTGGGGAAGGCTTGCTCCTGCGGCCAATCATTGTGCAGCCATTCGACTGCATGTGTTATGACTTCAAGCAGCTCCTCATATTCTCTATCCTACTTAGAGGAGCGTTCTGAGGTAGCTACTTCCATTTCTACAGAAGCAAGACAGCGGAGTGTGCTTGTGAAGTGGAAGGAGAGACTTCGCGATCGGAAGAGAGGGCGAGAGAAAGGAGGTGGGACGCGCGCAAGCACTTTCATGGGGAGAAGATCACAATGTTCGCAGTCTCCATGAAGCCACGGAGCAGTTGTGCAAAGAAAAACTCACATAGGATGACGACATTCCTGAACAGTTTGCAAAACGATGGAAAGCCTGGCTACGAGAGTTGCATCAATTGTCCGAGTTTAGTGTGGCGAGATGCATAAAACCAGTTGACTTTGTCCCAACTACAGCACAACTTCATCACTTTTCAGACGTAAGTGAGATGGGATATGGAGTTGTCTCATACCTCAAGTTAGTAAATGCTGATGGACTCACACATTGTGCCTTTATGATGGGGAATTCTCGCGTAGCACCCCTGAAACAAACCACTATTCCACGAATGGAATTGACTGCTGCAATGCTGTGAACAATGACAAAATGTCGAAAGGTCAACTGGAAATAGAATTGCTGGACTCTATGTTTTGGACGGACAGTACAACTGTTTTAATTCAATTCAATTCAATTTTATTTATATAGCGCTTTTAACAATGGTCATTGTCTCAAAGCAGCTTCACAAAAATTTAAGAAATTTAACAAAAATAAATAAATAAATAAAATAAAATAATAATAATAATAATAATAATAATAATTATTATTATTATAGAAAAGAAAATATATTGTGTTAAAATATATACATGTTTTAAGATATATTGACAACGAAAACTTTTTTTAAAACCTTCGTTACCAACAGAATTGCCATTATAAGAGAGTCAACCAAGCCACAGCAGTGAAGGTATGTAAATACTTCAAAAAATCTAGCTGATTCTGCATCCAGGGGAGTAT
The DNA here is from genome assembly GCA_030522415.1 of Channallabes apus. Lineage (NCBI taxonomy): Eukaryota > Metazoa > Chordata > Actinopteri > Siluriformes > Clariidae > Channallabes > Channallabes apus. Next base: position 18,855,709 of record CM060117.1, on the reverse strand, counting down.
CCTGTGAAAAATTCATGAAAAATGTCAACTGGATCCATGATCCCTCCTTTCTCACAGAACCAGAGTGTAAATGGCCTGAGAACATTCATGACCTGTCAATAAAAGAGGATGACATTGAGATTAAACATTCAGCTTCAGTGAATCTCAATGGAATAATGGAATAATGGAAACTCACAGCCCCAAAAAATAAATACATAAAAATAATTAATACAATATATAAAGTAAAAATAAAACAAACTAACATGCACTTTACCTTTAAAAAAGTTAAAAAATAAATCCAGACAGATACGTGTTTCTGTTTATGCACACACACATTAATGGAAAGACTGTTTTATCGGAAAAAATGTGTTTCTGTGTAAAGCAGAGAGTGTGCGTCTGTATGTGTGTGGGAAGCCGAGAGTAGGAGAGGGTAGGAGGGAGGGGATGTAAAGCGAGAGTGTGTGTGTGTTGGTGTGTGTGAAGGAGCACGGTGTCAAATTAAGCGCACACACACACATAACTAATGAAAGGCTGATACAGAGAGGGAGAGAGAACATGGATCTTTAACCTCTAATGAGACGCACACATGTGTGAAACAGTACACGCGCACTGTACACATATGCTTACAAACACAAAATAAAATATGTTTCACGCGCACACACATACTCAGGCAGTCAAAATCTCTTCCTCGTCGAAATAGACTCTCTCATGCCTAATTGTATTCCTCCTTGCTCAAACTGTATTTCCACTCTATTCTGCATGCACTCAATATCACAACACTGTTTTCACTCACTGGCAGCCAATCAGAGTCAATCAATACCATCCAATCATAAGCAGGGTGTTCTTCGTACGTCGCTTGACACATCCGAGATGAACTGATACATCTAAGATGAGATCATCATGCTAATTAAGACCTGGCTAAATTGGTTCTTCAAGCACACCTGTTGTTGATGATTAGTATGGCCGGATTGAGTTGTCTAGGATTATTGCGCGTTCGTGCGTTGGTTTAAAAGGCGATATGCATCGACAGTAGAAACACTGATCACAAGTCCTTTGATTGTCAAAATGGCAAAAAAGAGCGAGCGCATTTTTTTTCACAAGCGGAGCAAGAGCTTCTATTAGAAGGTTACGAGGAATTCCAAACGTTAATAAAGACTCCGGGAAACACAGCAAATGCTGCAAAAGCCAGGAAAGAGGGCTGGCAAAAAGTAGCCAATAAATTAAATGCGTGAGTGCTGCCCATGTTACATGTTTCTTGATATTTTATTTAGATCTTATATATATATATAAAATGTGTATATGTGTGTATATATTATATCAAATCCAATTTGTATTAATTGTCTCTTTTTGTCATCTTTTAATGTCAGAGCCAGCAGTGGACCCATGCGAACATGGGAACAAGTAAAAGTGAAGTACAAGAACATCTTACAAAATGGTAATCTTAAGTGTAGTTATCTTGATCTTCTTTTAAGACCCTGGCAAATCAATGTGTCTCATGGTTTAAAACAGCAACCAAGAAAAAGGCGGAACAGAAAAAAACAGGTGGTGGTCCGGCACCCTCTCCCTATACCCCAGCAGAAGAGCTCGCCCTGGATTTTAATATTAACAGACCAATTGTGGAGGGCATCCCTGGGGGTAGCACCTCCTTAGACCTAGGGTTGGGTACCGAAACCCGGTGCCAATACGGCACCGGTACCTATGGAACCGGTATGTACCGGACCGAAACAGAACGCGAATTTCGGTGCCTCATTTCGGTGCCACTTAAATGCCTGAACTGTCGATTGAAATATTTGTTCTCTAGATTCATATATTTTTGTAGATTAATCGTTTTTTAGATTAAATAAAAAAATTAAAAGCACAAATCATCCGGAAATGAGAGCCCATCCGACATGCGCGTGAATGCAGTAACTAACGTTACACTCGCTCTGACGGCAGCAGGCGGTCTACCGATAGCTTAGCATGCTAAAGTAAACAACTCTCGTTAAAATGCCTAAAACTAAACGGTCGAAAGTGTGGCTGTATTTCACAAGAAAGGATTCCAGCACCGCGACGTGCATCGAATGTCTTACAGCAGTTGCGTGTAAAGGCGGAAACACGTTAAATCTAATGAAACATTCGAGGGCAGACGGAATAAAGTTAAAAGCAGAGGGAGGCACCGTGTTTAACAGCTTGTGGACAACAGCTGACAATATCAGTGTGGACGACCCCAGTCCCAGTCACACCAACTGTAGCAAAAAGGAGTCACCGATTATGATGACGTCAGCAGCCTTTCCGCAGGTTAGTAGTAGGATAATGTAATGTTAATAGCAAAATGCAAATCTTGCATTCATGCTAACAAATAGTCAAACGATTTGTAAAAAACTAATGTAACATGGATTCTGTTTATAATTATGGCTTTCCAGCTAGTACTAGTAGTACTACAACAGTGACCCCATTTACCATTGTAAAGAAGGCTATACATGTCCTGTGCAGAGCAATAAGTCAGGAAAGGTGTCATATTTTGACAGAAAAGGCGAATATGGTGAAATTTCTGCAAAAGAATTGCTAAAATTTGAAGCTTACATATTCATATATACTTTAAACTTTTAATATATTGTTCAATTTTAAGCATAAAATTTTTTGTTCAATAAAAATTCATTCTTGAGTCATCCACTATAATTTTTTGGCTTAAAAGTATCGGTTCAAGCACCGTTTTGGCACCAGTACCATTTTCAAAGTATCGATTTGGCACCGGTATCGAAAAAAACCCAAACGATACCCAACCCTACTTAGACCCACAGCCAGGGACCAGCAGCAGCAGCAGCACCTTTATTTCAGGTAATTTATTTAATTTGTATTGGAAAAGTGCTACAGCTGCAATGATTTCTAACTACCTTAAAGTCTAAACAACAAATGTGTGTTAGTCAGTTGAACTGTCTTAAATCATGAGTAAGAATAAATTAATACTACATTTGTACATGAGTTATGGATGACTTACACTATAGTTCATTTAATGCTGTTTTGCCACTTACTGTATGTGCAGTTCGAAACAACACGCCCACACTTTTACCTATCCCACAAGTGATGCCTGAAGCATGTGTAGTAAGTCAAGTATTTATTGTGGTTTTTGTTGGTGTTTAATTTTTTTTTCTGTGTCTTTTAAATTATACTGTAGAAATTGAGGTGAGTGACCTCTTTGTAATTACCTATTTGTTTCCATTGCACAGGACAGTGAAGAAACCCTGTCTGACGAGTGTCTGGAGGAATTACCTGTAAGAATGTATGATACAGGACGTATGTGTCTTTATCTGTATGTAATATGACGGTATTTTATTATTTGTGAGGTGCCGGAGTCCCCACCTCCACAGAGGTCCACAGATAGGGCTCCAGAGAAGCCTATAGAAAGTGCTGCAGAACACTCCACACACAGAGGTGCCCAGTGTTATACTTGTCATTGAATTCTGTTGTGAGAGACACGTATTGACGTGTCCCCCTTTAGTTTTTCTGTATATATATAGAGATATGTATATATATATATATATATATATATATATATATATATATATATATATATATATATATATATATATATATATAAATAATTTTTTTTATTTATTTATTTTTTTTTTTACATTTTCTTCTCCTTCACAACTGGCACAGAGTGACATCCGTTCTTTGTACAGAAGAAACCTGCAGCTTAAAAATTAGTACTTGGTGTTGATGAAACGGAGGATGGAAGGACAAATCGATGTAGATAATTTAAAAAAACAATAATTAGCACTTGAGATTCAGTTGCTTCAAAAGGAACTTCACAGTAAGTGATGTGACTTTCACACATGGTACCCTACTATTGTTGACCTTGTATAACACTCTCTATCTCTCTTTATGCAGGCAAAAGATGAAAGATGTGATGAATTTCAAATAAAACAAAAGAAAATAACTTTGTGCAGTGTTCTTTTATTCTGTAAATAATTAAGTGAAATGATATTGTACAATTCTGTCCCGTGCAGCTTTTCCACTTGGTTGATCCAAGTGCACTGGCTGGAGGTCATCATCAGGATGCACATCCATCACAGCGGTCCTCTCCTTTCTGATGGTGGCGATGTTGTGTAACACAGTACATGCAACAGTAATGTCACAAGCCCTGTCAGGTGCAACCCTCAGACTTTTCAGACACTGAAATCTTCCCTTCAGTTGCCCAAAGGTAATTTCAATGCGTGCCCTTGTCCGAGATAGAGCTGCATTGTATTGGGCTTGTGGACCTGGGTTTGGGTCTGGGAATGGAGTCATGCAATACTGCCTGCAGGCATAACCCCTGTCTCCAATAAGAACCCCATCGTTCTCATCGTTTTATGAGAAAAGTCAATCATGTTATCCCCAGCTTACTGTAAGTGTACATAAAACATTGAGCTTCACATTTCCCTTACCACGTTCAAATCGTTGGAACAAACGTGACTCTCTGAAAATTCTGGAGTCATGCACTGAACCAGGCCATCTGGCTTCCACATTCGTAATGTGGCACAAAGAATCACACACCATCTTAGAAATCAGTCAAAGGCATACTTTTTCATTTCATTACGTTAAAATAGTTCTTATATTAACTTACCTGCACATTACTACTGTGAACACCCTTGCGATTCACAAAATCCCCTTCATTGGGGCCTGGTGGGGCCTTGATAGGAATATGGGTGCAGTCTATGGCACCAATCACATTAGGGAAGCCTGGGGACACACTTCATACTTATTGGAATGATCATAATTGCATTATTTTAATCAACAATATCTATACCGTACCTGCAATGGCAAAAAACTTCTGTTTTACAGCCTGGGGTCTTAAGTGGCTTGGAAATAGCACAAATGCCCTCAAAAACTGTTTGAGTGCCAAGTACACTTTGCGAATGGCACGACAGACAGCACTTTTCGCCACGTTCTCCGCGTCTCCAACGGTGTAAAGGAACGTGCCACTCGCAAAGAACCTCAGGGCAATACACACAGTTTGTGCAGTTGTTAACGCTCGACTCCGGCGAGTTGAACATTTCACATGAGGGTTTAACAAAGAAATGATATAAAGGATACCCTCACGAGAAAAGCGGTATCTCTCAATAAGTATGTTGTCATGCTGTACCAAAGGATCCTGTCTATCACGCAATACACGAGGAATTGGAAAAACTCTGCGGATAATCCTCGCACCTTCGGTAACCGGCTGCTCTCTCAGAAACGGACAAGACATGGCTGCTCCAGATTTAAGAAAAGTACCTCCACTTATATAGATGCAATCAGGGTATAGAATGTTACATATTATTAGATTAACACACAAATGATGACCACAGGCACAGACATGTATACATATACTGTATGTATGTTTAAATATATCCATATATATATATATATATATATATATATATATATATATATATATATATATATATATAGATAGATAGATAGATAGATATCAGGGGATTAAGGCTGCATATATATATGCAGCCTTAATATGCAAGATTAATATGCAAGATACTTTTCTTTTCCCCACGTGAGTCAGTCCACGTCAGTCGTGCACTTTAACCAATCAGATGTGACCTCAACATTTCAACCAATCATAACGTGGCAGGAGCGCAGCCTTAATCCTGTTTAAATGAAATAAACCTGCTACCGAGCAGGTTCAAGCTTACGGACATGTTGCTATGACAACAAGTGCGAGAAGCGCATCGAAGAACGAAACAATCCAAGATCAGGACAAATCCACAACAATCAAATCCAGCTAACTAAGTTAGCGACGTACGAAGAACACCCCCCTGGTCTGCAAATATGTCAATCCATAACATTTTCTTCTGTTGCTATTATCATCACATGCCACATTAGCATTAGGTACTGGTCTCACACTAGTGCGCGCACACATACACATGCACATACACTAAAAACTAAAATTAATACTACACTATGAACAGAGAGAGGCCTGTACAATTCCAATTGGGATATACTGTATTAGTTAATTAAACATGACACATTTATTCCAGCTGTTACACATACTGAAAAGGGATTGAATGCTACAGAGAAGTAAACAGTTTGTTAGTTTACATTATAGAATTTATTGTTATTGTTAAGTTTTTATTGCTCCGTCTTAACATATAATCTCAGCATTTAATCTATGTATTTAATTTCAAACAACCTAACAAATTCTGTGACATTTATCTTATGCTGATACAATTAATGATAATTTAAACTAACGCATGCCATGATGAAATGCTGCAATTGGCTAAAGTAAAGCACAGGTGCTATTGATTAGTTATTTTTATTTATTACCGTTATGGAAGTATAACAGAGACAAAAATTCAGGTTGACAAAATTTGAGTCTTTAAATTTAGGTTGACAAAATCCAGGTTAAAAAATTCATGTTCCCTTTCAAGGCTTCACTCGATGCTGCGTGAAAACGCTATGGGAACCATTTTGTCGTGTTGCCGGTCGTTGAAGCATGCTGTGAAAACACGCCAAAGTTTTTGGCTATATACAGAGGTGTCAAGTAACGGAGTACAAATACTTCGTTACCTTACTTAAGTAGAAATTTTGGGTATCTATACTTTACTGGAGTAATTATTTTACTGCCCCCTCCCCGCCGGTCGCATGATAAGAACGCGCACAACGCACCAGCCAATCCCCCCACTCCATTGAACCCTAGTATCTATACTTCTACTCAAGTAATGAATGTGAATACTTTTGACACCACTGGCTATATATAACCTCTACCAGGTGACGTCATCTGATTAGATGTAGGTGGAGGTTATAAAAACAGGTGAGCCGGCAACAACCTCAGATCATTTGTCTTCAGAGCCTTGTTGTGAAGCGTGTTTAACTCACCAATTTAACGAGTTTAAACCAGATATCCCTCCGTGTGTGATAATCCATATCGGAGTGCGATCTCTACACTGCTTCGACTAGTGCTGCGCGTGCCGCGCATTCCGTGAGAAGCTGCAAGCCGCCGCGCATTCCTGGCTTAAAACTCGTGCATCTGACAGAGCTGCGGCAGACGGAGGTAAGAAAACTCCTTTCTTCCACGTTGTCATCACGAGGATTCCTCTCTTGCTTACCGGAGATGAAAATAGCGTTAAGCACTTAAAAAAAAAAAAAAAAAGAACAAGCAGTAGACGGCAGCTTCTGTCGGGTGGCCGGGGGGGGCGGAGCCTCAACGACGCTCTCTCCCCACCCCACCCTCTTAGCTCTCTCCATATGAGTTAACCCTTTCATGGAGTAAGCTGTATTCATGCTGTGTTTTTCCTGCCATCGACTTATTTATTTATTTAAATATAGTTGATGTGGAAACGCGGGATTATATGATGACGCCCAGATAGCAGAGACGCTTCACAGGCTATCTCTCTCCTGGGACATCATCCTCCCTGGTACGCTTATACTTCCTTTCTAGCTGTGTAGACTTTTATCTTCCCTGGACGGAAAAGCTTTTCAGGCAGTGGGTCAGCTTGGTGCTCCACTGCACACCATGGCGGTTTTGCAGGCCTACCAGGCTGACCTGCTGAGAGACTTGAATACTGGCGGGGCTCTTCAAGATAAGGTTAGCGATGTCGTTGACTCAGCCGCCACTAGGTTCTGGGGCGAAGTTATACGAACAAGCTTTTGGGAAATTCCCTCCCCGCCGTGCTCAAGAGTCGGGATTGTCGGCCACCCAGTCTCGACCGGGTCTGACTCTTGTGAGGCGTAAACACAAGGAGTGTGTTTTTTTTTGGACCCGGGCACCTCCTCGTAAAAAATTGGGGTGCGCCGCGTTTCACTATCTGCCCCAGGAGGTCAGGCTGATTTAATATATATATTATATATATATAGTGGGAGCCACGCCAAATAGCCGCTACCGTGTGGCTGAAGTGTGAATGGCGTGTGAATGGCCTTTGCACGCCGTAATCCCCCCTCCCTTTTCTGCCAGAAAGGCGTGTCAAGATTTCACAGTAAACACGCCCATTCAAGCCCTATTTATTCATTTACCTGGTGCCACCACTAGATGGAGCTTCGTTCTCAATAACACGTTAAAACAAGCCAGCTGCGCTGAGTTGCAATCACGTGATTTTAACAACCCGCCTCCACCCCCGCCGAACGGACGCTGCCAAACTACAGAGATGAAGATGGCAGCTTAACGGACTATTCGTGGTAAGTGATGCTTTATTTTATAAAATGTGTTTGGGGTAGTTTACAGTTTATTTCCCAGTTAAATTTTTTTATTGGCCGTTTTAAATGTCACTGGCAGCACCAGCAGCGGTCAGATGTGACTTTAGAGAACTTAATGTTCTGTTTACCAAGTCTGGAGTTAATATTACAGCTTACTGTCAGTGTCACACACTCACAATGTCACTCCACTTTAACTCAAAAACATGCTAAATTTTCAAAAATACTATTAATGTCCCTATTACAAGAGCTGCACTACCCGATGAAGAGTGTTTGTGTTCTCTATAAATACTGAGAGAATCTCACTGCGTGTTGTCTGGATAAATTCAGCGGTTATTTATTCTCTGGTTAGGAGTTAATCTGCAGGTTATTTCTGTGACTGTAATATAATGTGATGCAGTTGATGAGGGACACAGACTGAGGGTAGCTGTACAGGAGCTAGTAACGCTCATAACCGGGTTTATATTTTACACACTTTGGCCGTGACTTTCCGTGGTAGCGCGAGCGCTTAGTTAACGAGCTGAATAAAAACACTGAAGTGTTTATCAGTTAAGGAGGAGGAGGGGGAGGTGTGTGTGTGCGTGTGGGGGGGTGTGTGTGTGCGTGTGAGGGGCTTCAGTAAGTTATAGTTTGGCTTCAGGGATGAACTAATGCTCATATACGAGTGTTATATCGCTTAACTTATTTGTATGAAAAGCGCATTAACTAAATTCTGTCATGAACTAACCTCAGTGACCAGAAGACGTAGCTTAGCGGTTAGCCCAATGTAGCGTGGATGGTAAACCCAAACGCAGAGATAGGCGAGTGGATAGGATAACCATGCGATTTATTCTAAGGAGCAAGGGAAAGACACAAATTTAACCCGCGTCCTAAAATACACACTCAAAGATCAGAAAGTAAAAACCCAAGAATTGGTGAGTACTCACAGTTTTGGAGAGGGACAATCTGAACCGACATGGGAAACTCAATGACTGAGCGCTGCACTGTGGCTTGTTTACTCCTCTTATACTTCCTGGTTCGCGACCGCATTACTTCCGGGTCCTAGTGCCGGTCGCGTATTTGGTGTGCATGACAAATTCTCGGTTAATTTAATTCAGACAATAATACAGACAGTCACTGGTTAACACTAACATTGTTCACTGGCTAACGTTAGCACAGGCAGTTTATTTACATTCCAGGATTCCCAAAACAGTATTTTACACACTCTGTGGTAAATAGGTTTATTAATTTATATTATTTTTATTAGAACTATATGTTATGTAAAGTTTATTTGTCTTTGTCTTCACTAAATTCTCCTGTTGTCTTTAAGCAGAGCTCCGTTGTGGAGGATTGGGGGGTCAGACGGCTGACAGCTGGACTTTTGGAGCTACAGGACTGGAGGAGCCTGAACAAGCTGTTGAGAGAGCTGTAGGAGGGATGAAGTCACAGTCCGACAGCTTTAGAATGATGTTTGATCAGGTCTACTGTATATTCTGAACATAGAACTGCTAAACGTCTGATACAGTACTTTGCGGGAAACAAGGACTTAAACTGTTCCATGTTTAATAGTTTTGATATTTGAAAAATTAATATTTTAATATAAAAGGACTATAGATAGAGACTTATAAGCAGCTGGTGTATCCGGGTAGTTTAATGAACTTCAAGCAAAAAAGACATGTATTCACATGTTTTATATAAATTACAGTTTTAACTTTGACTAGTTTTGGAAGAATAAATTGCATTGGTAAAGTCATGTTTGCATGTTTTAATTGTTGGGGGATTGTTTGGGTATTTAAAAAATGTTTAGTTGAACCAACAACTTCAATGGGCAAAAAATGGGACACAACTTTGTTTTAAATAGTCAAAGAGTTGGGCTGAAAATCATAATAATAATTATTGGTCATAGAAACAAATGAAACCAGTTTAACACTTGATCATATGTATTTGTGTTTGTGATTATGTGACCCATAATAATTTTTTCTCAGTATAAATAAATGTTTTGGGTTTTAAGAACTCCAAAAGAGCAATGACAAACTTGGTATTCTCCATTGAGGGTTCTCACCTTCCACTCCTGAGTATTACATGGTGTTAATTGCTCTGTGTGTGTGTGTGTGTGTGTGTGTGTGTGTGTGTGTGTTTTTGGTGGGGGGATGGGTGTGCGTGTTAAAGCCAACGGAGAAATGCTGCAGAGCGCACGCGTATATACACACACACATCTCTCCATTCATCCATCATTGATGAAACCTATGAACACGGCTGTTCAGCAGTTCTAAACACAAGCGCAGGGTCTGTTTTTGTCCTTAACTAAAATACTTCAATACGTTAATAATTTATTTTGCTGAATAAGGTAATAAGCGATATTTAAATCAAACCAGTAAGTTAAGTAAGTAAGTGTTCCATACATTAAAGTACTGTGTATAACCAAGTGCCCTAGCAAACACAGTTACAGTTTACAGGACAAACAAAGTGTGTGTGCGCTGGGGGGATTGGAAGGTGGGTGAGAATACTCATTTACAAGACAAAAGACGGTCAGAGGCAGGGCCGTTCTAGACCAGACCAAATGGGGGAGGGGGGCGCAGTCAGAAATGTAAAGGGGGCATCATGTTCGAGCACTGTTTTTCCCTGGGCTTACTGTATAGTAACAGTATTGTATTTGCTGAATTGTGTTGAGGCACGCAAACCCCCTGACCACAATAAGGTGGCAATCCCTCAGGGGGGAAACTAAAAAATTAAAGAAATAAAATAAAATATCCTTAATCCAGATTTTATCAATCAATGACATAACATTTATCTAAGCTGGATGGTCAAATTCTCAAAAACGTTTAACCTAAAGTAAGACTTAACACACTATAACTAAAATATTTACAAAACTGAAAGGTTGTCTTATGAATAATAAAAAATACATGAAAACAGATGGGCTATTGAACAGATCATAATATGTTTTATGTTTCCTGATTATAAATGATAGATGGGTTGATTTTAGAAAGTCTAAATGAAATAGCTAGTTTTTGGTAATGTCAGTCCAGCAACTATACTATGTAAAAGTAATTATAATATGAATTAATTAATGGCAGGACCTAATCTAATGTTAATAATTTACACCATGATAACATTAGTATTATTGTTTTTGTATATATTTTTAAATGTTCAAATGAACGTTTCAGAGTATATAATTTGTCGTGTCATCTGTGATTGAGACCCATGAGTTAAATTGAAATAATGTTTATAGGTAGTAAGCCAGGTTTTAGTAACCTTGGACAAATCACCATGTAAGCCCTCTCTCGCGCATGCGCTCTCACACTATCTCTCGCACTCACACGATACACACACACACACACTGTACACACACAGACACACACAAATAACACATGAAATCGCGTAAAACCAAATGAAACTAGGGTAAAAAATATGAGCAGTAAAAATACAGTAGTATCCTGTAGGTGATTTCTGTCCTGTGATAACAGGTACTAACACTCTAGAACTGTTTACTTCTGTTAGTATTGTTTTCAAGTGTGAATGTTTGAGGATTAAATCTGTCTCTGCTGCTGCATCTATACACCGTTGTGATAAGTGATTTATGCCCCATCAGATCTTTGATGTGGGACGTTATGCTGGTTAAATGACTAAAGAAATACTGATCCGTATGGACAGATATTTGTTCCAGATATTATGCGCCATTAATCAATTTGTTATGCCAATTTGACTATCAGCGAAAACATCAAAAATATAACGAAAACAAACCCAAGTAGAAGTTAAATTTTAAGCTTTACTTTCAAGCTGTACTCTCTCGTGCACACACACATGAAATTGCGTAAAACCGAACGAAATATAAGCAGTAAAAAATCAGTAAAAATACATTAGTATAACAGGCGCTAACCCTCTGGAACTTTTTTACTATTGTTTCCAAGTGTTTATGGGGATTTAATGTGTCTCTGCTGCCGCATCCATTCACAGTTGTGATAAGTGATTAATGCCCCATCAGATTTTTTGACGGGGGAGCATTATGCATGATTAAATCACTAAAGAAATACTGATCCATATGGGCAGATATTTATTCCAGGTTGCATGCGCCATTAATTGCCTTTCTTATGCCACTTGTTGACTATCAGTGAAAAAAAAAATCAGTGAAAACATCATCAAAAATATATGAAAACAATCCCAAGCAGACATTACATTTTGAGCTTTATTTTGCAGCAAAATATTATCTACCAGTATATTAAATGGAACTAGGTAAAATACACCGTAATGTAAAATACTGTACATAGCCCGCGTTTTTATTCCGTACCTACAATGATCGGTATAGACAAATTACAGACGTTACCGTGTCTTTAAGGATCATTTCAGGATGTCTTAAAAATATTCACTCACTAGTTTTATTAATTCATTATTAAATAATAAATAGCATAATCATCATGGGTTGTGTATTGAGTGATTTAACAAATCTGTTTTATTAATCGGTTTGTTGTTGTTTTTTACCACATCATCTATTTATGAAACTATGTTGACAATACAAGAACTGTCTGTATATTAAAGATACGGTATTGGGCTTCCTGGACACTGCAGTGAACTGGCGGAATTATACGACATTGCAACCATCTTTTTAGAAAGCACATGGGGGCGTTTTTGGGGCGGGGCATTGTTAACTGCGTCATCGCGGGGGATCACATTCCATGCACGGAGCGTCCATTAACCCTTCATGAACCTGCCATGGTGCCGTCATGCTCCAGGCGGCTGTTTGACGTGGCTCCCACTGTATGTGTAAAATAAAATAAATGGGGGTGGCCCCCCAATAGGGAGAGGCACCCAGAATTCCTTTCAAACGAATAAGTGTTCTCCCTGGCACCCCCAGGAGGTCGGTGTTTTTGCTCCGCCACCACTGGTGTTCGGGCAACACCAGTCTCCAATAGGCTGTTAGTTCTTCGGTTTTCCCTGCCAGGCTTCAGGATGCCGAACGTCTAACAACCCCCCCCCCCCCCACCCCGGTTTAACCAAGCCGCCGAAACTGTTGCCCTTTTATGAGAAACTGGCAGCGTGGATGCTACTGCCAAGTATATCTCCTTGGGTACTAAGCACTGGAGAGAGGAACTACAGGATTCAGTTCTCACTTCACCTGCGCTTCTGCTGACAAGCTGCCGGGGAAGGGGGCCATGGAACATGTTCCCCCACCAGACAGTGAGTCAGGCTACTACAATCTGTATTCTTGGTTCCCAAGTGGAACGGGGGCTGCGTCCAATTTTTCAGATTCTGCGGGCTCTCCCGCTACCTGAAAATCAATGAATACAGTTCAAATGTTGACTGTAAAGGTAATTGCTCTCAACCCTACCAAGCGATTGTTTCTGACAATCGATTTAAGGACGCTTACTTTCATACAGAAACATTGCCACAACACAGGAAGATCCTGAGGTTCGCTTTCGGGGGCGAACCTTACCAGTATCGGGTCCTTCCATTGGTCTAGCTCACCCGCACACGTACAAAATGCACGGATTTAGCCCTGGTTCTTACGGGAGTCCCAGGGCATCCGGTGGCTAGTGCTTCGACATCAGCATGTCGTCCTAGCTCATCTCTGTTCTCAGGACTGGGACCAAACGCCACGAAACGTGCTCTTTCCTGTGCAGAGGACAACACATTGGGTGCCATATGGGATTCGGTCGTAAGCGGGCACAGCTGTCTCTCGCTCGTATCGAACCCATTCTCAACGCCCTCAAGGAAAACAAGCTAGACCAGAAAGTGACCATCACTTTCAGACATGCTAGCTCTCATGGCAGCTGTATCAATTGCCTCGAGATGATGGCTCTATTTCTGGCCCTAAAGCACTTCCTCCAGCAGTTGAGAGGCTGCCATGTCCTAGTGCGGTGGACAACACTATGGCAGTCTCATATATAATCGCCAGGACGGACTGTGCTCGCTCCGTTAACAGCTAGCGCACCAGGTCCCTGTCCCTCAGGGCGATTTATATTCCAGCATGGATGTGGGAGCAGTAGTACTGTCCAGTCTATCTCTGACACACGGGGAATGGTAACCCCACTCCTAAGTAGTCAGGGAGAGATTTTCATGTAGCAAGGCGGACCCCTTGCCTTCCAAGATATGCTTCGCCTTTTACTGCTCTTCAGATTTACGTCCACCGCATCAGCTAGTGGCGTAGGTCAGAGCAGCTTCTACATGTTTTGGATGAGAGATGCTATTGACCTCTCCTATGAGGCGCGTGGGCTCACTTCGCCTCTAGGAATCAGGGCTCATTCAACAAGGGGATCGCCTCAGCTATTGGATTAGCAAGAGGTATTCCCCTGCAACAAGTGTGTGCCAAGCAGGTAGACCCAGTCCACTGCCGAAATGTTTCAGTGCTGGAGCTTCTGCAGGAAAGGCTTGCCCTTGGGCTTGTGCCCTAGTACCCTGAGGATGGTCTTAGCTGCATTGTTGAAGCCTTCTGTCCTCCGCCTTTTACAGCTTTGGAGCAGGAGAAACTTCACTTACTGTCCAGTATGTGCTCTTCAGATTCATGTCCACCGCATCAGCTAGTGGCGTAAGTCAGAGCGCCACTATACTGGGTGAGAGATGCATATTGCCCTCTCCTATGAGGCGCGTGGGTTCACTTCGCCTTTGGGAAGCAGGGCTCACCCAACCAAGGTGATCGTCCCAGTCTCACCAGCAGGAGGTATCCCCTGCAGTAATTGTGTGGCGCGAAGGGTTGGTCCTCCCCGCACACATTTCTTACATTTATAATCTGGATGTTCATGCTACTCCGGGCTCACTGCCCCCGAGTTAGCTGCCCAGGCTAGTTCTGAGACGTTCTTGGCTTTGTGCGCACACGTTACACAACCTTGGGGTCCAGACACCTGTAGTGCGGCGGCGTTGGTATTCTCGTTCCCATAGCGTTTTCACGCAGCATCGAGTGAAGCCTTGAAAGGGACCGTCTCGGGTTACATTGCTGTAACCCTGTTCCCTGAAAGGCGGGAACGAGATGCTGCGTCCGAATGCCGCACTACCACGTGACCGGACGGCTGTTCAGACAAATTAATCTGAGGATGTTGCCGGCTCACCTGTTTTTATAACCTCCACCTACATCTAATATCAGATGACGTCACCTGGTAGAGGTTATATATAGCCAAAAACTTTGACGTGTTTTCACAGCATTCTTCAACGACCGGCAACGCGACAAAATGGTTCCCATAGCGTTTTCGCGCAGCATCTCGTTCCCGCCTTTCAGGGAACAGGGTTACAGCAATGTAACCCGAGACGATTTCTGGTATAATAGCACAGAAAGAGAAATGGATTGCCAGCTGCTGCGATCCATTCGGCGATGTATATTCGGTCAAAGCAGTGGTCCCCGATT
Source organism: Channallabes apus (assembly GCA_030522415.1). Taxonomy (NCBI): domain Eukaryota; kingdom Metazoa; phylum Chordata; class Actinopteri; order Siluriformes; family Clariidae; genus Channallabes; species Channallabes apus. Next base: position 18,840,279 of record CM060117.1, on the reverse strand, counting down.
GGGTTCTGGGTGATTATACTGTATATATACTGTGTGTGTGTGTGTGTGTGTGTGTGTGTGTGTGTGTATATATACAGTGGTGTGAAAAACTATTTGCCCCCCTCCTGATTTCTTATTCTTTTGCATGTTGTAATGGAAAAATCATTTTTTAATTATGTATTAATTCTGATCCTTGAAGTAAGTGTGTCACGTAGACGTTAGAAGTTTGAACTTGGTTGTCGAAGCTTAGAGACACAAGGCCGAGAACAGAATAGAAACAACCTGATTGTAGTTATCCCTGAATAAATGATAAGGTATAGACATCTGGTCTGGGGCAGATAAAGAGTCGTGAGTTTGAATGTAGGAACTTCATGTACGGGGCGTTGATTATGTTAACAGAGATGTTTGTGTATAAAATAGGTCAGCTGGAGAAAGAGATCACCTTTCTCCATGCTGCAACTGTTTGCTGTATGAGACTGGTCCTTCTGCAGATGTTTAAAATAAAACGTTTGTTACTTTGCTCTTCCCCAGTGTATGAATTACTTGTCTTTGTAATATTTTCAGAATTTCCACCACAACTTGGCGTTGTCGGCAGTTCTCCGTGTTTGAGGAAGGCATTGGAGAATCCCGGGGAGGCTTAAGCGCTGACGCCTTGAAGGCTTTTCACTTCATCTCAAATGCTTAATTGGCAATCGAGCGTGAGAGGACCGGGGATTCACCATGTCACCTCAACACCGGAGTTAAAAGAACTAAAATAGGGTGGTAAGGAAATTTTTTAAGTTGTAAATCTTTAAGTTGTAATTGTCAAAGTCTTTAAGTTGTAATTGAGTAAGAAGTGCGCTTTCTCAAAGTGCCTGGGATAGATTTAAACTTGGATCTATCACACGAGTCTGGGATTCGTGAAAGTACCCAAAAAAGTGCAAAGGCGCACAAAAGAGAGAGAGATAGGGTACTGGTTTCGCCTCGTTTACGAAAACTTGGCCCCGCAGCAGACGTGCTCGGTGTGAGGACCTCCGGAGGTAAATCACGTCAGAGTGCAGGGTTGCAAGGTGTACACGTAAAAGTCAAGAGGACTTTACGGGAAAAAGGAAAAACAGTCAAGGGGACTGTTGAGGTAAATTAAGGTAGAGTGTAAAGTGCACCGGTAAAAGTCAAGAGGACTTTACGGCAGAGTGCAAGCTGCACCAGTAGCAGTCAAGGGGACTGTGAGAGCACTGTGAGTTAGTGGCACGCGTAAATTGACAAGTAAAAATCATGGGTAACAGCAAAAAAAAAAAAAAAAGATTGTTACTCTGTTACTCTTGTGGCGTTCCTTGGTAAAGATAACATCTAAATTATGTTTGAGAAATGTGGAAATCCAGGGAAAACAAAAGAAAAAAAAAAAAAAAAGAGAGAAATGTAGAATTATTAATTACTGAGATTGCTTTTGAGTTGTGGATGTGTGAATCATGTGTAGATAGATAATTACAATAACAAAAAGAAAAACAAAGTAAACATTAATTGGGTAGGATTTAATATGTGGAAGGCAGAAGCAGAAACAGAAGAGAAAAACGCATACAACCTAAAATGCAAGCGCAAAACATTGATTCTTTTCAGTGTGTTAAGTCTGTTTCAGATCCTGACCTGGACGGCTGCCCCCCGCGACCCCCAGCTATTAGACAGATAGCCCCTACAGCAGATCCAGTAAGACAGCATGGACAAGAGACTTCTCAGCAGGCCCCAGGCCCCAGCACAGCAAGGACGGCTCTGTCTCCAATTTCGTCACATACTCGAACCAAGGCTCAGCTGAAAAGAGAAAAGGCTGATCGACAACCACCACCTGATGACAGCGAGGACGAGAGGAGCTCTTAGGAGCTACAGGAAGTGGTCATCAAGTAATCACTGCTCCAATGATGGAAGTAGCAGGGGCGGATGGCACAGCGATGCTTGTTCACCAACAATGGATTATAAAGGATATCGAAAATGCACATGGACAACTCCCAGACCCGCGAGAGGGGGGAGGACAGAAATTCGGTGATGAAATGAGCAGATTTTGCTCAGAGTTTCGCCCGACATCTTATGAAATGCGACGACTTTTGGGGAGAAAACTAGGTGCGGACTTTGCAAAGATTAAGTATTCCCCCTTTTTGCAAAGATTAAGTATTCCTGGCCAACGGACATGTACAGTACAGGAGACGTGGAAGAGGACGAGGAGGCCGTGGACGTGGGAGAACAAATGGCTGTTATGCATGCGGAAGTGAAGACCATTGGATTAGAGACTGTCCGAGAAGGAGCAGAGGAGAGGAATGGATTAGGAGAGGTGAGGATCAGGGTGGAAATTGACAGAAAAAGGCCGGGGGCGTGGGGAGCAGACCCGAAGGTGAGGGTGAGTCAAAAAATTTTTTCCTACTAACACTTCTTGCTCTGATCGCAATGAAGAAAAGCTTGCTATCTTTTTCAATGATTCAATTCACGTTTGTATCTTAGACACATCCACACATGCTACGTATGATCTTGAAGTATACAGTATCAGTAAAATGCCAACAATGGAATTGCAGCTCCATGACAAACAAAATTCATTTTGCTACATTCCCTGCAGGTCATTCAGTCATTAAAGCGTGTGAATTTGACAGTTTAGTGAAACAGAGTGGCAGATTCCTGAACTCTGTGGGCACTTCAGGACATGCAGCTGAAACGAGCCTCATAAAGCCAAGCGTGTGGCTTTTTCCAGGTGTACATGATAAATTTAGATTTTTTGCTGCCCAGTAAATCTATTGGGGTGAAGATTTCATATGTAAATTAGGTATAAAACTCTTGAGACTAAACCAGTATTGAGCCTGAGGATTTCACTCTTGTGAAATGTGATCTGTTGCCCCAGTTGTACAGTATGTGTATGAATGGAAGCTCTGCACTTCAACTGTGAGTTCAGTAAATGCTACGGTGATAGACAAATATATACCAGTAAACACATTATGATATTAGATATGTGTCACATATCTAACTTTTTTAAAGATAAGCTCAGATGTGTAGTTAATGTAGAGATAAGCAGTGTGCACATGAGAAAATGTAGCACAAGTGTCACAGTACCTTAATCACAGTAGGGACACCCCTAATGTGTTATTGGATAAAAGTAATAAGGATGAGGGGAAAAAATATATATATATTGGGCCTTTGAGTGACATGTGGTATGAATGAGAGTGATTGAGAATGAACCTCTTATCTGACATTACATTACAGCCACAGAGAAACAAATGCTGATTTAGTGCTGTGATAGGCAGAAAAATGAAGTTCTCAGCATGCGGAACCTTTTGCTTTTGTTTTTTAAAATAATTTACGTTTATCATTACTCACTAAAATGTATGGACTAATGGGAAGCATGATGTAGGTTTAATTAAGCGAAGTGAACTGGTGGTGATCACCCCAAAGTAAAATTTTGGTTTTACAAACTTTTTTCTTACATACTGTACCTACCTGAGTCTTTAGCTGAAATAATTCCATTTAATAATTTAATAATTCTTTATTTTAAAGCTGTTGTCATGGTACACACTAGCAACTTCTTATTGTCCAGCAGAACAAGGTCATAAAGCAAACCATATAAAAGCTACAATTCGCACGTACAAATCATATCTTAGGTCAAATTGTTTTGGAACAAGATAAAACTTTGGATCCAAGTACAGTAGTAGTCCAAAATATTCTAAAACAAATAAGAAAATTGATGCCAAAGTAAAAATGTAAAAAGTAAAAGTGTTTTATTACAGAAAAGTAATTTTGACCTATGCAATCCTCGAGGCCCCAGTGAGCTACACACTCATGGGAAGGGCCTACTGGCCCACAGTGCACTTAGTTGAACTCCGGAAGCAAGAACAATCTTTCATTGAATCAAATTTGGCAGTATAAACTACTTTAATATTGGACATTTCAAATTCTAAAAGGCCTTTTACAAAAACTGTTGATGAAAAAAATTGGCTGCATGATTTCAGTTTTGCTACAGAAAAAAAAAGAAGGAATTATCTCACTTCTCAGCCAAATCAGATCCTGTAGCAGCAGGATCACCCATGTGTTTATGTCCAGTACCAGAAGCTGAGAAGGCAGGTGTAGAATAAAGATATATATATATATATATATATATATATATATATATATATATATATATATATATATATGGTGATAGCACATGGAATTTTAATAGTGTAAATGTAATGCTCACACTAACAAATTAGATTCTATTTCAGAAAAGCAGATGCAGCAGCGAAGGCCGTGGCCAAACTTCCCCTTTCCTATAACCATAACATGTGTGTATCTAATTCTCTCACCCCCAAAGCTAACCTTGACGAGCTGCAGAGCACAGCCACTCCAGGAGAGAAAACACTCTGGAGAAAAGCGGGATTTGTTTTCATAGAAGGGGTTTGGTACGACCCTAATCACAAGCCATGTCTACCTATAAAGCTATTTCCTTTCTATGCTAAGTTGACACACGAGTAAGGACCATGTGTCAAAAGGGGGAATAAGCGATAGTACTGTATGTGCATTTGTGTTACTAATAACATACTGTACTGTAGATAAAGGAATTAAGATGAAGCCAGAGCACACAAAAAGTAAAAGGACATTGTGAAGATGAAATATTATGTTAGGCGGCGCGGTGGTGTAGTGGTTAGCACTGTCGCCTTGCACCTCCAAGGTCTGGGTTCGATTCCCCGGCCAGGCTCGATTCCCGTCTCTGTGTGCATGGAGTTTGCATGTTCTCCCCGTGCTTGGTGGGTTTCCTCCGGGTACTCCGGTTTCCTCCCACAGTCCAAAGATATGCAGGTTAGGCTAATTGACGTTCCTAAATTGCCCGTAGTGTGTGATTGTGTGAGTGTATGTGTGTGTGTGTGTGCCCTGCGATGCATTGGCACCCTGTCCAGGGTGTACCCTGCCTAGTGCCCGAAGTCTCCTGAGATAGGCTCCAGGTCCCCCGCGACCCTGAACACAGGATTAAGCGGTATAGAAAATGAATGAATGAATGAATGAATGAAAATATTATGTTATTGTGCAAAACTCTTTGAGGATTTATTTTTAATACAGGCCCACTGACGGTGCTCCTAACACCACAAAAAGAAGTCAAAGTAGTGGAAACAGAGATGAGGGTACACGCCAGCAACCCCAAACATGTTCCAGAACCTAAGAGAAAACAACACAGAGGTCAACAAGGGTGAACAGTGATGTGCTAGTAACCTCTCCTGTAAACCCCAACAGACCCTCACCTGCACGCAAAGTGCATGGGTCAGAAGAACCAACTAGAGTGACAGAAACAACGCAGAACCACAACTCTCCACTCAAATTCATCACAACAAGTACACTACATTTGAGGACAACACGTGAGGAAAGTGTAAGGTGTCAAAGTAGCAGTAGCACTGAGTAACATTGGTGACATATAAAAGTAATTAGAGTTAAAGTAAGTGTTGTAACTACTGACAGGATAGAAGACTGTTTTAGAGGACGGAGAATATTAGTGACTGAGATTATTCACACTACAGACATTGAATTAGCTGGACTGGACCCTTGGTTACAAATGAGAAAACAACACCCCAAAGCAATTTGGGTAATTTTAGGAATAATAATAGTTATGGTTACCCTGATGTGCCTACTTATTGAGAATTCGGAGAGAAATGGCCATGGAAATGTCTATTTAACAAACTCATGCCACATGCATTTAACTAGAATAAAGAGAAGAGACAGCATGATAAAAAGGCATAATGCTAATCTCAATAGATGTGCAGGGAATTAGGGATGTGCCTTATCATTAAACATTGCTGATAATATAACAGACATACACAACCTCTTGTGTTGTGTATGCCATGTCATGTCCTCGAGCTGGGTAGCACTGCCCCTAAATAATGTTACAGCAGCAGAAGCAAATGCAAACAACACGTCTTGTATCATCCCGATAACCATCATGGCCATCTTACAGATATCTGCATACTACAAACAAACAGGGAGCTATTGCTCCCCAACGCCTGTTAAGAAATATGAAGACAATTCTACTTATATGGTCCCTTGGCAAAAAGGAGACACTTGCGTTGTGCAAGATCAAAAGGAAAATGGGGAACATGACTTAGGATGGTCTGAGTGCACCATTTACTGTACGTTCGTATAACCAATTGTTCAAAAGGTAGGTCACCTAAATGTAGTATAGATGGTAAATATTTTCCAAATGATGGTAGTTGTCCGTTCATAGAACTATCGTCAACAAATACAGTAATGTGGGTGTGTGGGTCAATCGCATATGTGACGTTACCCAGGTATTTCAATTGGACAGGCTCTGTTATCCTGCATATGTAACCCCTAGTGTGTCAGTACACACAGAAAATCTGTGGGGGCCAGGAATGTCAGAGAATAGAAAAAAAAGACATGTCCCTATTAAATTTCATGGTTACACTTTAGGAAACCCGTGGACTTGCCCATGAGCAAATGTAGGCTGGTCACTCTTCCTCGGCAGAGGAACAGCTGTAGCCCAAAACAAGGTAAATGGTTTAGCATACATGTTACTGGTACTAAAAAATGACACAGTGAATGCCTTTCAGTTAATAAATTATAAACTTAAGCAGGTTAGAGAGATCACAATTCAAAATAGAATGGCTCTGGATATTTTACTAGCCGAGAGAGGGGGAGTGTGTAAAGTTCTAAACACCTCTTGTTGTTTCTATGTACCTGACAATCATCAGAATATCAGCAACATCATAAACCACATGAAGAAGGCTTTGCAACCACCTCCCCAAGTCGAGTCTTGGATCTCGTGGTTAACGCAATTGTGGGGAGGCTGGGGTTATTGGCTGGTTTATACAGTGGTGTGAAAAACTATTTGCCCCCTTCCTGATTTCTTATTCTTTTGCATGTTTGTCACACTTAACGGTTTTTGATGAGCAGAAACATTTAACTATTAGTCAAAGATAACATAACTGAACACAAAATGCAGTTTTTAAATGAAGGTTTGTTATTAAGGGAGAAAAAAAACTCCAAATCTACATGGCTCTGTGTGAAAAAGTGATTGCCCCCTTGTTAAAAAAGAACTTAACTGTGGTTTATCACACCTGAGTTCAATTTCTGTAGTCACCCCCAGGCCTGATTACTGCCACACCTGTTGTCAATCAAGAAATCACTTAAATAGGAGCTACCTGACACAGAGAAGTAGACCAAAAGCACCTCAAAAGCTAGACATCATGCCAAGATCCAAAGAAATTCAGGAACAAATGAGAACAAAAGTAATTGAGATCTATCAGTCTGGTAAAGCTTTGGGACTCCAGTGAACCACAGTGAGAGCCATTATCCACAAATGGCAAAAACATGGAACAGTGGTGAACCTTCCCAGGAGTGGCCGGCCGACCAAAATTACCCCAAGAGCGTAAAGACAACTCATCCGAGAGGCCACAAAAGACCCTAGGACAACATCTAAAGAACTGCAGGCCTCACTTGCCTCAATTAAGGTCAGTGTTCACAACTCCACCATAAGAAAGAGACTGGGCAAAAACGGCCTGCATGGCAGATTTCCAAGGCGCAAACCACTTTTAAGCAAAAAGAACATTAAGGCTCGTCTCAATTTTGCTAAAAAACATCTCAATGATTGCCAAGACTTTTGGGAAAATACCTTGTGGACCGACGAGACAAAAGTTGAACTTTTTGGAAGGTGCGTGTCCCGTTACATCTGGCGTAAAAGTAACACAGCATTTCAGAAAAAGAACATCATACCAACATTAAAATATGGTGGTGGTAGTGTGATGGTCTGGGGTTGTTTTGCTGCTTCAGGACCTGGAAGGCTTGCTGTGATAGATGGAACCATGAACAGATGGCCTGACATTCTCCTTCAGGATTTTTTGGTAGACAGTAGAATTCGTCAACTCAAGCTGAAGCGATCTTGGGTGCTGCAGCAGGACAATGACCCAAAACACACCAGCAAATCCACCTCTGAATGGCTGAAGAAAAACAAAATTAAGACTTTGGAGTGGCCTAATCAAAGTCCTGACCTGAATCCTATTGAGATGTTGTGACATGACCTTAAAAAGGCGGTTCATGCTAGAAAACCCTCAAATAAAGCTGAATTACAACAATTCTGCAAGGATGAGTAGGCCAAAATTCCTCCAGAGCGCTGTAAGACTCGTTGCAAGTTATCGCAAATGCTTGATTGCAGTTATTGCTGCTAAGGGTGGTCCAACCAGTTATTAGGTTCAGGGAGCAATTACTTTTTCACACAGGGCCATGTAGGTTTGGATTTTTTTCTCCCTAAATAATAAAACCCCTCATTTAAAAACTGCATTTTGTGTTTACTTGTGTTATCTTTGACTAATAGTTAAATGTGTTTAATGATCAGAAACATATTGTGTGACAAACATGCAAAAGAACAAGAAATCAGGAGGGGGGAAAATAGTTTAACACCACTGTAGTGTTCTACCAATTGGGATTATAATCTTGCTTGTCCTCTATATAACACCCTGTATTTGCAGATGTATACAGGGACTAGTTCTGAACACAGTAAATTGTTAAATGTTAAGACAGACTGACAACACAAAACGGAAAACGGACTGGGACGACCCGACTTCTGACAGTTCAAAATTCCGGTGACTATCATTTTGAATTTTTAGATCATGATATGGAAGAAGATTTGTAAATCTTTAGAACATAATCTAAATCTTTAGAGAAATATAAAGCATGTACTGTATATTTAAGTAGGTTGCAGAATTTTTCAAAAATGCTTTTGTGTCAGGGGTCTGTCCCCATAAAAACAGCTGTACTGTAGTGTCCTCTATATGCATTAGAGTGCTAGTGATGATGATGTTTAAAAACCCAGGTTGGAGAGACAATATATGATGAAATTTACCTAATGCATTGCTTATTAGTATTGTTTTGAATTATAGAATTTAAATATTTAGGTTGTCATAGAATGACAAAAGGGGGAAATTGTAATGGAAAAATCATATTTTAATTATGTATTAATTCTGATACTTGTAGTAAGTGTGTCACGTACTGTAGACTTTAGAAGTTTTGAAGTTGTTTGTCGAAGCTTAGAAACACAAGGCCAAGAACAGAATAGAAACAATGTAGTTGTCCCTGAATAAATGATAAGGTATGGACATCTGGTCTGGGGCAGATAAAGAGTCATGAGTTTGAATGTAGGAACTTCATGTACGGGGCGTTGATTATGTTAACAGAGATGTTTGTGTATAAAATATGTCAGCTAGAGAAAGAGACCTTTCTCTATGCTGCAACTGTTTGCTGTATGAGACTGGTCCTTCTGCAGAAGTTTAAAATAAAACCTTTGTTACTTTGCTCTTACCCAGTGTATGAATTACTTGTCTTAATAATATACTAGGGGTGGGCGGTGTACCGGTATACACGGTTAACCGGTAGAGATTTTGATCTATCGTCTTAATCGCGGTTGAGATCACGTGACGTTGCATGTTACGTAACCACGCAATACACATTCACATCTATGGGAAGCCAAACACATCTAAAGTGGGATCCGATTGTGCCGGCGTGGGCAGACCAAATATCCAGACCCGGTGGATCGCGCAGCGCCGACCAACTTGTGCAGCGCTGCTCGAATCACAAACCAGCGCGACGCTGATAGAAATAGACCACGCCGACCATCAAAATACATTTTACCCCGCTGGGATGCGCACGTACAAACCAGGCATGGCAAGGCAGAGGCAATATTAAACAGTCCTGACATTTTAAATAAACTGTGAGTCGCGCAGGTTTGTGATTCGAGCCGTGCTGCGAGATCCACCGGGCTGCGCAAATAAACTAGATCAACTCTGCGCTATTCAGATAGTCTGCGCTGCGTTGTCCACTGGGCCGCACAGATATTTGGTTCAATCGTGTGTAAAAACAATAAAAACGAGAGCACACAATCCTTATCAACTGTTTATTCTCCTTTATTCACAAAAACAAACTGAAACTCTAGAGCAGGAAGTGCGCATGCGCCTTTTGCCCTTCTACGGCAAGCCCCGAGGGGATAAAAACCTCACGAGTGCCTGTGCATCTAACATAAGCACAATATAACAAAATCAAATTTAGTTTTGTTACACATCCAATCGAATATGGCCAAAGTAAAAAAATGGCGCAAACCTCAGCAATTCCCAGTTTTAATAAAATTACATTATGTAAAACAGTTTCTTTGTGTTTGAATTTTTATTTATGCGTTTTCAGATACAAATTGCTATATTGTTATATATCGTTATCTAGGTAGAAAATTGCTTCTACCGTTATAGGAGTTATAGGGAGCATTTAAAAAAAAATGGCGGCGACCCAAATGTGACAATAATAGTACTCCAAAGTACACAGGAATTGATTAACTAATTGATTATCCTCCGCTAATTTCTTACATAAATTATCAGGTGGGCGATATTAATTTCCTAAATTAGGTCAAGCTCAAATAAATTCCTGCAGTGATTCTGCACGTGCTGCGTCTCCCCTGCTCGTTCAACATGCTCTCCGCGTACGCGCGACTTCTCGATTCCTGCCTGCATGCATGTGCAACATTTATTTTCTGTGCACGCTCGCTTAACTTTGTCCAGTGTTACAAAAAACAGCCACAAAACCAGCCAATCACAGACATCCACACACTACTGCTGATTGGCTGTTCCTTTTCTATATCCGCGAACCTGATTTCCCCCCCCCCGCATCCACAGTACGCGGGAAATCCGGCATGGTGCCGGAACGCTATCACCCCTGATCATGTTACAGTATATTGTATTTATTATGTTTTGTTTTGTTACAAACATGCGATAAACCGATAAACCGGTTCATGGAAAATTGTCATAAATAATACTGGTCTACAGTGCAATAAAGGTTGGAGACCACCGCTTTAAAAAGAAAATGCTGTCTTTTTTCTGCTTCCACAGGAAAGCTGATCGGAGCTCATCACTTGAATCTAACTGTTTCGATTGGCAGTTAAGCAAAAGAACAAACATTATGCACTAAAATATACCCTTGCCATGAAGACTCCCCTCCCCATAATTAAATGGCATTCTTCAATTGCCTGTTGTGTGTCATGCGTTTGTGTGCCCTGTGATGAATTGGCACCCCGTCTTGTATTCTACCTTTGTTTCCAAAGTCTCCTGGGATAGGTTCCAGGCCCCCTGCAACTCTGTACAGGATAAGCAGTGTAGAACATGGATGAATGAATTAATTTTGTCAACCTGAATTTGTTCATCTCAATAAAAAAAAATTCAGTGTTCAACAAGTGAAACATGTACATTATATAGATTCATTACACACAGACTGTTATATTTCAAGTGTTTATTTCTTTTAATTTTTATGATTATAGCTAATGAAAACACAAAATTCAGTATCTCAGAAAATTTGAATATTACTTAAATCAATATATTTATTGGTGTGCTTTTTAACATAGAAATGTTGCACTATTGAAAGGTATGCTCCCTTTGCATGAATTACTACAGCAATGTGGCGAGTTTGCTAGCTAATCAAGCACAGGAATATCATGGTCCTTAAACCAGGTATTAGTTTAGGCAGTGTGGGCAGGTGCCCTGCTGTTAAATTAAATCAGCATCTCCTTAAATCTGGTCAGCAGATAGATGCATGAAGTGCTTTCAGATTTCCTGGTAGATGTCTGTGCTGACCTTGGACCTGATAAAACATAGTGGACTAGCAGATGACATGGCTCCCCAAACCACTACTGATTGTGCAAATTTTTCAGTGGACCTCAAGCAACTTGGATTCTCGGCCTCTCCTCTCTTCCTCTATGCTCTGGGACCTTGATTTCCAAATAAAATGCAACATTTACTTTCAGCTAAAAAGAGGACTTTGGCCCGCTGAGAAATAGCCCAGTCCTTTTTGTCCTTAGCTCAGGTACGACGCCTCTGACATTGTCTCTGAGACAAGAGTGGCTTGACACAATGTATGCGACAGTTGTAGCCCATGTCCTGGATACGTCTGTGCGTGGTAGCTCTTGAAGCACTGACTACAGCTGCAGTCCACTCCTTGTGAGTTTCCCCCAAAATCTTGAATGGGCTTTGTTTTACAATCCTCTCAATGCTGCAGATATTCCTATTGCTAGTGCACTTTTTTATACCACATTTTCTCCTCCCATTCAACAGTAATCTGTGAACAGCTAGCTTTTTGAACTAGGCTGGGAGACCATTTAAAGGCTCAGGAAACCTTTGCAGGTGTTTTGAGTTCATAAGCTGATTAAAGTGTGACACCACGAGTCTCCAATATTCAACTTTTTCACAATATTGATATGATATGGAATTTTGGGTTTTCATTAGCTGTAAGCCATAATCATCAAAATTAAAATAAATCCTGGAACAGTGCTAGTTTTTCTGCATTTGGCCTCAGTACACCACCCATGTATTATTATTATTTATTTTTATTTTATTTATTTATTTATTTATTTATTTATTTATTTTTGTTAAATTTCTTTAATTTTTGTGAAGCTGCTTTGAGACAATAACCATTGTTAAAAGCGCTATATGAATAAAATTGAATTGAATTGAATTGAATGTATCTGAAATGAAACACTGAAGGTGTAGCCTATGGCTCAGGTCAAAATCACTGGTAATTCTCAAAAACAAAAAGGTCAGGTTAGGCATAAAACACCAGAAAACACAGAAAAAGCCTGCCTAGTTCTGGAAAAAGTTCTTTGGACTGATGAAACTACTGTAAGATTAACATGTACCATAATGGTGGGAAAAAGAAATGTATGTAGAAGGAAAAAAACAGCTCATACCATATCATTTGTCAAACATGGTGGGGCTGTTGTGGCATGGCGTGTATGGCAAGGGAACCGTGTCGCTGATGTTTATTGATGACCTGACTGCTGATAAAAGTAGCAGGATGATGTCTGAAGTATATAGGGCTATACCCTCTGCTCATACTTGTACAAATGCTGCAAACTTGTTTGAATGGCACTTCATATTGCAGATGGATAATGACCCAAAACATACAACAAGAGCTACCCGAGAGTTTCTCAAGGAAATGTGAAATGTGGGGTTTTCACTGGCCAAGTCAGTCACCTGATCTCAACCCTATAGAGCATGCATTTTCACTTACTAAAGTCAAGACTAAAGGCTGAAAGACCCACAAATTGTAGGCAGCTACAATGGAGGCCTGACAAAGCACCTTTAGAGATTACGGTGCTTTTGGCTCACTGTACAGCAGAAAAAGTGTAGGGAGTGTAGCGACAGTTTGTAAATTTGTGTTCAGGTTTAATTTATAAATAATAGTGGTATTGCCTGTAATAATTTTAGAACACTCATGAAGAGGAGATTGGATTATAATTAATATTTTGATTCAGGGCGGCGCGGTGGTGTAGTGGTTAGCACTGTCGCCTTGCACCTCCAGGGTCTGGGTTCGATTCCCCGGCCAGGCTCGATTCCTGTCTCTGTGTGCATGGAGTTTGTATGTTCTCCCCGTGCTTGGTGGGTTTCCTCCGGGTACTCCGGTTTCCTCCCACAGTCCATAGATATGCAGGTTAGGCTAATTGGTGTTCCCAAATTGCCCGTAGTGTGTGATTGGGTGTGTATGTGTGTGTGTGCCCTGCGATGGATGGGCACCCTGTCCAGGGTGTACCCCGCCTAGTGCCCAAAGTCTCCTGGGATAGGCTCCAGGTCCCCCGCGACCCTGAACACAGGATTAAGCGGTATAGAAAATGAATGAATGAATGATTTAGATTCAGATGCTGCACATTTAACTGTGATCAGATAAAGTCAGACAAAACATAACATGTAATAAAGCTGAGTAAGTACTACAGTATAGGAGACTCTCACAGTTCTATAAGAAAATTATCTGAAAGATAATATAAGTCCCCATAATGGCATGTGCAATGCACGTAGTGTCACGCGCACTCAGCCGCGACCGGCACTAGGACCCGGAAGTAAGACGGTCGCGAACCTGAAAGCATAAAAGGAAACAAGATGGCACTGCACATCGCTCTGTCATTGAGTTATGCCCATGCCGCTTCGGAATCGTTCGTTTGCACGTGAGTACTCACTTTCTTGGGTTTACTTTCAGACTGAGTGTGTGTATATAGGACGTGGGTTAGATTGTGTCTTTCTCTTGCTCATTTACTTTGAGAGTCCTAATAACAAATCGCATGATTATCCTGCCCGCTCGTGTCCATCCGTGTTTGGGTTTACCATTCACGCTACAGGGATAACTGCTAAAGCCAAGTCTTTCTGGTCTCCTCAGAAAGACTAGTTCATGACAGAATGACAGAGCCCAAAGCAGTAAACCCAGGCGATCACGCGCGCTTATGTGATGTGGTTGACCAGCATGCTATGCGAATCAACAAGCTAACCGGAGAGCTCGATACTCTGCGCCGGAGTGTCCAAGACAGGGCCGCGAGGTTGCGGAGCTCAAGCGGGAGAACGCGAGCCTCCGTGCGGCCGTTGATGGCATGGCTAGCGGTCCGCCCACCGCAGTGGCCGCGGCCCCGCACCAACCCACCCCCCTCCCCCTTCTGATGTTTTCCTCGCATTACCGGATAAATGGGATGGCATGGATGGGAAGTGCAGTGTGTTCTTAACATTGCTGGAACTGGTGTTTGAGTTTAATCCCACCAAGTACTCCACCGACCGGCTACGCATCGCACTACTCGTTTTGTTGCAATCAGGGCAGGCAGTTGAGTGGGCCACGGCAGTTCTTCGCGCTGATATAACTCATATAACGAGTTCACCCGTTAGCTCAAACTTACCTTCGAACATCCCGCGGGCGAGGTGGAGACCGACACGAAGCTCTACCATCTGCGACAGGGAGGATTGTCCGTGAGCAGGTACACTGCGGAGTTCCGGACCCTCGCCATCCAGACCTCGCTGGCCCTCCGAATCGACCAGCACCTCCTCTCTCGTCCGAAGCCAGCACCTCGAACCCTGTCGCCCGCTCCCACCTATTCACATGCTGCACAAAAACCACCATCCGCCTTCACCACTGCCTTCCCCGGACGTGTCGGATCTCCACTCCCTGCCGTGGTTGACACCGGAGACTGGGAACCCATGCAACTAGGACGCGCCTCCCTGACGGAACGCGAGAGGTGCTACCGCGAGGAATTGTGCGCTTACTGTGGCCTCCAGGGCACACCACTAAGCGACCTGCCCATTCCGTCCGGGAAACGCCCAGCCCCGGTGAATGACAGGAGAGACTCACTGGGCACCGTCCACCTCTCCACCACGACCGAAACCACCACTTCTCGCCTCACGGTTCAGGTAATCCTCCACCTTGGCCACAAGGCGGGTCCGAAGTACCGCGTTCATCGATTCCGGTGCCGCGGGTAACTTCATTGACTCTACGTACGCCAAAGGGTTGGGGGTAAGAATTGAGGCGTTATCCCAGCCTATGAAAATTGTCTCCGTCGAGGGGCGGCCCCTCTCATCTAGCCCCATCACCCAACAAACCCAACCCATCATTCTCAACCTTGGCCAACACCAAGAACAGATTCAGTTTCACCTCACCCATCTCCTCTCCACCTCTCATCCTCGGATATCCCTGGCTACTGAAACACGACCCCCTGATTTCCTGGACACAGAACCGGATCCTTCAGTGGGGGCCAACCTGCACCGAATTATGGCTGGGACGTGTTCCACGGAGTCAGAGGCCCCCGACGTCGACATCCATGCAATCCCTCCGCCCTATCGGGACCTGGCTGAGGTGTTTTGTAAACGCCGAGCCAATCACCTGCCACCTCACCGTCCCAATGATCTGGCCATTGAACTCCAGCCGGGTTTCTTTCTGAGACTGGTTTTACATCCTCTAATGCAGTGGTTCTCAAAGTGTGGGGCGCGCCCCACTAGTAGGGAATACAGACATGACAGGTGGGGCGCAATGAACTGGAGGAAATTAGTGGAAAATAATAGGAAAAAACTAAACAATCACACACAAATAAATGGATCATTAATACAAGTAAATTTAAAATAACATCAGTTGTGGGCCGGCAGAAAAAGTGGAACCATAGTGGAACAATAACGGTTTAATGTCGGACAAACTTGAGCAGTGCTGCTCGAATCACAAACCTGCGCGACCCACTGGGCAGCGCTGCGCGACTCCGACAGAAATAAACCGCGCCGACCATCAAAGTACATTTTACCCCGCTGGGATGCGCACGTACAAACCAGGCATGGCAAGGCGGAAACAATATTAAACAGTCCTGACATTTTAAATTGTTTTTAAATAAAAACACAGTGGGTCGCGCAGGTTTGTGATTTGAGCGGCGCTGCGTGATCCACCGGGCTGCGCAAATAAACCAGATCATCACTGCGCTATCCAGATAGTCGCACTGCGCTGTATTTGCGCAGATATTCGGTTCAATCGGGTGCCGCGGTTTCGTCCCACTTTTGATGTGTTTGGCTTCACATTCACTTCGACAATGGAAGATGGTGCAGCAGCAGTGAGTTTGCTTACATGTGACGAGGAGATTGTAAAGAAAAAATGTGCCTCGTCTGTGGTGTGGAATTGGTTTGGGTATAAGAAAAGTTATACGAATGAGATGAACGTGATTTGGAAGGTACGCAAGTGCACAGTTTTAACAAATGGTGGAAACACGTCAAACCTTTTCTATCATCTGAAATCCAAACATCCAAACGAATATGGCCAAAGTGAAAAAATGCGGCAAACCTCAGCAATTCACAGTTTAAATAAAATTACATTATGTAAAACAGTTTCTTTGTGTTTGAATTTTTATTTATGCATTTTCAGATACAAATTGCTATATTGTGAATGATATAGCAATTGTGATTGTAATCATTATCGAGGTAGAAAATTGCTTCTCCTGATTTTGGTTATATCACCCACCCCTAATGAAGCCTATCTTGAGCTTGGATTCATGGTGGGGATGGTGGGGGCAGAAGAGAAGCTCGTGTGTGTTTTGTGTCTTATACCGTTGGCAGCAGACCGCATGAGACCCAACAAATTAGGAAGACACTTAGAGACAACACACTCACCGTCACGTTAACGGTGCGTAGCCGCTCGACTTCTTTCAAAGAAAGCTGGCAGAATACAGACAGCAGGATAATCGCATGGTAAAATCTGAATCAGTGGACAGCAAAGCACAAATGGCTTTATGCCAGAGCAAAAAAAAACTACAAACGATTGCTGAGCAGCTAATAAACATGGGGTTAATTAAGCAAAGATAAGTGCCAACGTAAGCCTTTTATAACAATTGCATGTGTATTTTATCTGTTTTTAACTTGGTGTTGTTTGATCTTATTAGTTTAGAAATTGATATTTCAATAAACAGTAAACGTGGCCGATTTCGTTATTATTTTGTTAACAAGTGGGGCTTGAAAATTTGCTCACCGCCTTAAGTGGGGAATGACAGAAAAAGTTTGAGAACCACTGCTCTAATGTATGAAACATAAAGATTTGATTGAGGGTTCTGACCAATGTATAAACAAAACTTTTCTTTTATTCATACAGATTTCTGCACGTAAATATTTGTGAACAATAAATACATTGCTTGAATGCCACACAATTTATGTATGAACACACACACACATCTAAGAGCAACAACTAAACATGTGGAAATTTTCCTTGCTCTTGTACAACAGCCATTTATAGATGCAACAGATGCAGCATTCTCATCTCTGGCAGAAAGCTTCATAAATCCACAAACTTCATTTCAAGCATAATAACATAAACAAACCTGGCTCAGTCCAATTAGTTATTTCATGAAGCTGTCAATTTAAAAAATACACTATGCAACATGGTCTACAGTAAGTAATTAGGCATATTTAAGGTTTCTGGTGCTGTCACCGCTACCATTTTTCATCTCCAGCTTATGTTGGACATGTTTTGTTTTCACTTATTCTACTTTCCTTGTAGTGCAAGAACAGCCATCTAGCTTAGAAATATATTGAAATACAATTCTCTGCTTTGTCTAGTCATATCAATGCCAGACATCCTTCCAAAAGAAATTTTGCTAATTACATTCATTATGACCTTAAAGCATGAACACCACTAACAGAAAGACTCAAGTGGGCACATAAGTTCA
Source organism: Channallabes apus (assembly GCA_030522415.1). Lineage (NCBI taxonomy): Eukaryota > Metazoa > Chordata > Actinopteri > Siluriformes > Clariidae > Channallabes > Channallabes apus. Next base: position 18,822,344 of record CM060117.1, on the reverse strand, counting down.
AATTTTTTATATTTTGAGGCTCCAAACAAATGATAAAAACAAATAACCCAATAAAAATCTGTGTGAATAAAAAATTATTCTGATTTAGCTTCACTTTTTTTTTATTAAATACACCATAGGATTAATATCACATTATTTATGAAACTGAATTTAAGGCCTTTGTTAAGGAAACTACTTAAATAAATTAAAGAATAAACCATTATTAAGCCTTTATTATACATTACAGAACAGTGAAACAGTATTATTTGTAACAAATATTTTATGGATTTTAATGGATTTGACAGAACAGACCTAACAATCTCTGGTTCACCTTCATAGTTTTATGCAAAGAACCTTGTAAAACCAGTAGAGAAATGTACATATTAAAGCTTGTTAATGCAATAGAAGCATAATTGTTCCTATTGCAAAGCCAGTTTTTATTGCTTATGCATGATACTCCATCAATAATCTTATGTAACTACTGACACCAAGTCTGTCCACAGTCATCTTACAGACGCCAGCCCACCCCTACCCCTGCCTGCCATTTAATTGGCAGCAGGCGGTCTGATAACAGAGGAATCACCGGATGAGCAGAACAGATCATCATCTATGCAGGAGGCAAGAGTGTGATCAAAGCTACGGCGCAATAAGCAAGTGCTCCCATCACTTATGTTACAACAAAAATTATATATTTTGCTCTTTCAGTAGTCACAAACACAAAAACAAACCTCGTCACCATGTTCAATCAAAAAGCCCTGAACTTAGAATGATAGCCTACTACCACATAATGTTAGAATTTAAATTAAGTAATAATTATAAACCAAAAGTACTAACTTCATATAATTTCATTTATGTCCAACAGTATACAGTGTAGGAATTACAACTATTTGTATGTGTTTTCCCTCTTTTTTTATGGGGCCAAAACACAATTTGCTGCTCAGCTGTTCCATGACAAGGTGTGTGTGATGGTCCGTGTTATTTTACTTACAAGTAAGCAGATTAAAACGCCTAGAAGTAGTTAGGGTATTTGCACATGGCATCAACTAATGTTAATGCTCAGTGAGTTACATTTATGAGAATTTTATCTGGTGCCCCTCAATAAGAATGTGTTTCCTTTCATTATGGTTCCTTTCAAAGTTTTTCCTTGCCACCTTTGACTTCAGCTTTATTATTAAGGGAAAATTGATAAATCCATGATTAAAATTTTTTTTATAAATACACTTACACTTCTGTAAAGCTAAATCTCAGCTACAGTATGGTGCTATACAAATGTGCTATACAAATAACATTTATTATTATTATGTTGGTTATTGGTATTACTTTATCATGAAGAAGTGCTGCCAAAGGTTTATGAGACAGACTCAATATCTAGCTTGGCAGGTGTGCAGAGATATTTTCTAGCAAGCTTCTGATTCCAATATTACATGAGACAGTGTACATGAAAATAAAGGGCAAGAAAATAAATTTTGCAACATGGGATCATAGGCCCTGGTCTAGTCCATAAGACCAATGACACCATCAGGGTTATGTACTGACTTCAGAAGACTCAACCAGATGTCTGAGTTTGAATTGTGACTTTGGATGAGCACCTGGGGAGAGCCAGATTTATTTCCACACGCATGCTGACCAAGGCTTACTGGGGATTCAGTACCACCCTGCTACGTTAATGAAATAGCTTTCAGTACCTCTCGAGCCACTGGCAGTATGGGGTTTCCCCTTTGGCCTCAATTTGCCCACAGTCATTTAAATTAAAGGCAGAAGAAGAAAAACATCCAGCCAAGGATACCTCCACCCGGCACTAGGACACAGGTCTTTCTGGGGTTGGCCAGATATTATGTTTATTTATACCCAACTTTTCCTACTTGCAGACGTGATGAATAAGGGACACCCACACAAGGTAAAGTGGGCAGGGAGGCATTCCAGGCCCTCAAGACACCTCACTAGCTGCCTGTCATACAATCCCAACATCAGCAAGCTCTTCATTCTGCATACAGATGCATCAGAAATGAGTCTGGCTGATGTTGGCTCAAAAGAGTTCAACATGAATGAGCCCCTGGTTCTATATATGATTAAAAACTCTTCACTTCAGTAAAATATTCTATGTTGCAGTAGAATTATACGAGAACCTCAGATATTATGTGGCAGGCTGCCATTTTACATTATTGATCATGTGACTTTACAACAGATAGCCAAGTTATACAAGTCTTTATCCCCCAAAACCTGCTTTTTTCTCTCTCCAATAATTCTGATTCTGGTCAAGCACAAATCAGGAGAAATGCTAATGGCCTATCTAGAGGTATGTACTGAAGGAGCTGCTATCTGATGTACACTGAAATCGGTTCTGAAATCGGTACACTAAATTCTTGCCTTCTCTGTACAAATTTAACCAAAGACACTCTGCATCATGACCTGGAAGCGTCAGACATTGCCGACTGGCAGTCCTGTTGACATGTGCTCAGCTAAAACACTGTGCAACCCATGGAGAACAAAGCACGCACCTGATTCACCTTCTCACATTTGCCCTTTTCCTTCTGAGCGAATATATAAATTTTAGAAGTCTTTTCCACCTCCCTGTGTCTGTGTTCTACCGCATTGCTGCAAGTTTGCTACAATTTTTATTGCATCAAGTTTTTTTTTTTTTTTTTTCAAAATGCAATAAGCCAGATTTATTTCCACACGCATGCTGACCAAGGCTTACTGGGGGTTCAGTACCACCCTGCTACGTTAATGAAATAGCTTTCAGTACCTCTCGAGCCACTGGCAGTATGGGGTTTCCCCTTTGGCCTCAATTTGCCCACAGTCATTTAGATTAAAGGCAGAAGAAGAAAAACATCCAGCCAAGGATACCTCCACCCCGGCACTAGGACACAGGTCTTTCTGGGGTTGGCCAGATATTATGTTTATTTATACCCAACTTTTCCTACTTGCAGACGTGATGAATAAGGGACACCCACACAAGGTAAAGTGGGCAGGGAGGCATTCCAGGCCCTCAAGACACCTCACTAGCTGCCCGACATACAATCCCAACATCAGCAAGCTCTTCATTCTGCATACAGATGCATCAGAAATGAGTCTGGCTGATGTTGGCTCAAAAGAGCCAAATGCAATATGCAATATGCACTTATTAACTGCAAAACCCATCAAACAAGTCCACTACTTCCAGACAGGACTGAAAAAAGCAACATTCCATCGTCTGTGTATGTGTTTCTGATGATCTGGGTGGAGAATAACAGAATGAAATAACGCAGGGATAAGGAGGGGTGGGCAAAGTAGTGTTGGTATATTGAAAACAATACCATACCAGCATTTTAAAATAATCAATACTTTTACTATGTTTATGGATTTTATCTGAGTAATAGGATTCTGTTTGTTTAAGCACAGTGCTGACAGCAGTGATACGTGTGTGTCATAGCAGGGAAAATTACAGAGTTTGTGGGAAGCATTGAAAAATAATCATAGCAACGCCAGCAAGAGTGGAGAGTCTGGAATATGTTTCTGTTTTATTCAGGGAGTATACTTGAAAAGATGGCCAAAGAAAAAAGGTGGCCAAAAGTTAAATATTTAGATATTTGGCTATAAAGTGGCCATAAAAGATGAGCATCTAAACAGAGTGAAGTTAACTTGGTTTGATACTGAGATATTCACTGCACATTAAATATTACTGTATCTCTTTTATTCTTTAGGAAATAAGCACACACAAAGGACAGAATGTTTATTGTCTTATTCTTGAGTGGAAAAAAGTACAACTGAACATATTTTAAAAATCCACTGAATCAATATCTCGCTATGAAATGCTTATCACTGGCACATTATATTAATAGAATCGGCTAGGGAGTCTTAAAACTGCATTACCTGAGCTACTGTGTATGATTCTACAAACATTCTACAAGCAGAGGTGGAAAGAGTAATAAAATTTTGTACTCAAGTACAAGTACTGTTACTGCAGTGAAATTTTACTTAAGTACAAGTAAAGTTACCATTATAAAAATCTACTCAAGTAAAAGTAAAAAGTAGCTCATTAAAAAATTTACTCAGAGTAAAAGTTACAGAGTTACTTTTTTATTTTTATTTTTTAACAGCGGGGGTGGGATGAGGCATTCTAGCATAGTTCAAAAAAGATGAGCAGATATAAATCTCAAACTAGTTGTTTTTAACTGAAGGAACACCTTTGCATAATAAAGCTGTTGTCTTTCTTGTGCTTGGAAATCAAAGTGGTCACTTAAATATGGTGTTACGTCCCAGTCTAGGGCCATACAGCAAAAGAATGGTTCAGGGTTCTATTTTAAACTGTATGGAAATGGTGGCATATGGCAGAAAGAACTAGATCCAATCATTAACTGATGAAATAATGAGATTTGTATATACAAACACACACACACACACACACACACACACACACCAGGAGGAGGAGGATCAGATTCAGGATGGACCCAGGCCAAAATAATAAACAAAATGGTATTTATATTTAGTAGCTAGATTACCTGCAAAAAAAAAAAAAAAAAAAACACAAACAAAAATACACGTAGCTTCCCGGACTCCCTAAACCAAAAACAGTGAAATTATCTACAAATACAGTGGTGTGAAAAACTATTTGCCCCCCTCCTGATTTCTTATTCTTTTGCATGTTTGTCACACAAAATGTTTCTGATCATCAAACACATTTAACTATTAGTCAAAGATAACACAAGTAAACACAAAATGCAGTTTTTAAATGAGGGGTTTTATTATTTAGGGAGAAAAAAAAATCCAAACCTACATGGCCCTGTGTGAAAAAGTAATTGCCCCTTGAACCTAATAACTGGTTGGGCCACCCTTAGCAGCAATAACTGCAATCAAGCGTTTGCGATAACTTGCAACGAGTCTTTTACAGCGCTCTGGAGGAATTTTGGCCCACTCATCTTTGCAGAATTGTTGTAATTCAGCTTTATTTGAGGGTTTTCTAGCATGAACCACCTTTTTAAGGTCATGCCACAACATCTCAATAGGATTCAGGTCAGGACTTTGACTAGGCCACTCCAAAGTCTTCATTTTGTTTTTCTTCAGCCATTCAGAGGTGGATTTGCTGGTGTGTTTTGGGTCATTGTCCTGCTGCAGCACCCAAGATCGCTTCAGCTTGAGTTGACGAACAGATGGCCGGACATTCTCCTTCAGGATTTTTTGGTAGACAGTAGAATTCATGGTTCCATCTATGACAGCAAGCCTTCCAAGTCCTGAAGCAGCAAAACAACCCCAGACCATCACACTACCACCACCATATTTTACTGTTGGTATGATGTTCTTTTTCTGAAATGCTGTGTTACTTTTACGCCAGATGTAACGGGACACGCACCTTCCAAAAAGTTCAACTTTTGTCTCGTCGGTCCACAAGGTATTTTCCCAAAAGTCTTGGCAATCATTGAGATGTTTTTTTAGCAAAATTGAGACGAGCCTTAATGTTCTTTTTGCTTAAAAGTGGTTTGCGCCTTGAAAATCTGCCATGCAGGCCATTTTTGCCCAGTCTCTTTCTTATGGTGGAGTCGTGAACACTGACCTTAATTGAGGCAAATGAGGCCTGCAGTTCTTTAGATGTTGTCCTGGGGTCTTTTGTGGCCTCTCGGACGAGTTGTCTCTGCGCTCTTGGGGTAATTTTGGTCGGCCGGCCACTCCTGGGAAGGTTCACCACTGTTCCATTTTTTGCCATTTGTGGATAATGGCTCTCACTGTGGTTCGCTGGAGTCCCAAAGCTTTAGAAATGGCTTTATAACATTTACCAGACTGATAGATCTCAATTACTTTTGTTCTCATTTGTTCCTGAATTTCTTTGGATCTTGGCATGGTGTCTAGCTTTTGAGGTGCTTTTGGTCTACTTCTCTGTGTCAGGTAGCTCCTATTTCAGTGATTTCTTGATTGAAACAGGTGTGGCAGTAATCAGGCCTGGGGGTGACTACAGAAATTGAACTCAGGTGTGATAAACCACAGTTAAGTTATTTTTTAACAAGGGGGGCAATCACTTTTTCACACAGGGCCATGTAGATTTGGAGGTTTTTTTCTCCCTTAATAACGTAAACCTTCATTTAAAAACTGTATTTTGTGTTCAATTATGTTATCTTTGTCTAATAGTTAACGGTTTTTGATGAGCAGAAACATTTAAGTGTGACAAACATGCAAAAGAATAAGAAATCAGGAAGGGGGCAAATAGTTTTTCACACCACTGTATATACAAAGACCAACCAAACCAAAGGGACAAAGCAATAATCAAAGTCAATTGGAGGCAAAAAGTCAAACTAGAATACACAACCAAATGTCAAAACGCCAAAATCACAACCTCTTTCATCTTTCCCGCGTCTCTCTCCGGTTTATATATGGTCGCGCTAGTCGATGATGTCACTCGCAAGGCGGAAGCGACCGTGTGGAAGGTCGGGTAGCTGCCGATGTCAGAAAACCTGGCGTGGAGTCTGGAGCGGCGCGCGACCAGGACATGATACACACACGCGGCGCAACGGAGCATTTATAAAGCATAATATTTTTATTTTTTTATCATTTTCATTCATTTACTTTTTACTCAGTAGCGAATATGATTGAAAATGTAGCGAATTACAATACTTCAAACAAAACGTACTTAAGTAAAAGTAAAATTACAGATTTTTAAAACTACTTTAAAAAGTAGAAATACACAAAAAAGCTACTCAATTACAGTAACGCGAGTAAATGTAATTCGTTACTTTCCACCTCTGTCTACAAGTCATCTAATTTGCAGGGTATCTAACATGCTGCAACCCAGTGTGGATACAGGATTTATTTCTTTTTACTATATCATATGTATTTTATTAATGAATATTGATTATGCACATTTGTAAACGAGTAATTACACATATAAACTTGGTGTAGCATATGAAACGGGGATAGTCTTAGGAACTACTGCAAGAATAGAAAATACTGAAGGAATGAAGCCTATCACAAATATCTCATGCTGCAATTGTAAAAGTCACTGAAAATTATTATTCATTATAAAAAAAAATATTTTAAAAAGTGGTATTTCCGAATTCTAGAATGTCACTGTACATTCTACACACAAATAATTTACCTTGCATCAAATGCTTTAATACTCTACGTCTCTCTAAAATGATTTCTTATGATGCTCATCTTCGATCAAATAAGATAAGAAAACATGACCAGTTTCTTGTGGTCTTTTATCCAGAATTGGTTTTATTGGTTGTTACTGGACACAACTTTTAGGAATAATAGTGTCTATGGCAGACACTACAGTATCTGCCTTATTAAACACGTGTTTTGAAGCAATGCCATTATATTCCAGATATATATATATACAGTACATTCAGTAAATCGCTCCAAATCCGCTCTTTTTCTGTTAGTGATCTGTTAGCTTCTTTACACCAACATAAAAATGGTTTGTTTGAGAGCAATCAATGCATTGACCAACACACAGTACACAGTGAGGTCTAATGAGCTCAGTACAAATCGGAGGAAGGTGAAAGAAAATTTATAATATATGTCTCTTGAAGTTATTGGAAGATATAGCCACTTTGCCCAGGTCTATAATAAGACACAAACTGTCATTTTTTCCTCAGAGGGAATTCATTAAGATGTTTAGCAACAACCCTCATCCTACCAAAATTCTGCCAAATCCTTGTTGATGGATAAGAAAAGCATCTTCCAAAGATGAAAATGTAATGCTAAGGCACATTCAACCAAACATAATAAGTGTGATGTATGTATATCTTTAACCCTGTAAGTGTCATTTTTTCTTCTTTATAATTTCAGGAAAAAGCAACAAAATATATAAAAACTAAAACTTGTTCACCAAATTTTTTGGTTTTTCTTTCTTCTTTTTATGTACATTCTCATCATACTCCCCCAGAAAAAAAAATCTCAGTTTAAAGAAATCACTGAAAGCTTAATATTGCACTTGACGTTCATGCTCATTATGAGTATACAGTATATACACTTCCTACTGCCGATTTACATCATCTCACATTAGAGCCCACATACATGATACCATGAACATATTTCAACATTCACTGTTCAGAGGAGCCTGCATGATTCAGGACTTCAGGGTCGAATTATGGCAAAGAAACCATTACTTCAGAGGGACAACAAGCAGAATAGACTTCCTTGGGCCAAGAAACATTGGGAAGATCAGGGGAAAACTGTGCTATGGCCTTATAAGTCCATTTTTGAGATTTCTGAACTCAAAATTGAGGGTACACTTGTCCAGCATGGCTAACACAGCATTTTGCAGGGCATGCCAAGTCATCTGATTTGCACTTAGTGGGACCCTCATTTGTTTTCCAACAGGATTATTACTCAGCACGTCTGGGAACTTCTCTGGTAGTGTATATACACCAGAAAGTGTCCAGGATTATATTTAACAAACTACTAATTATGCTTCTAGTTCTCGCATGGTCAGACGGAAATCTTTATTGACTGAAAACCTTAAACATTCAACTTTCCCAAGTGTTCTGCTTGTTGCTGGCCTTCCAGAAGGTTGATCACGTTTAACTTTTCTCAGACAGCTTTGAGAAAAGTGCTTGTGCCATACTTTTATTTGTGCTGCAGTCATCCCTGAAAGACTTCTGAATGATTCCGAATTATTTTGCCTAACACAAACTTTTATGCAGATTCATTGCTCTACTCGCTCAGTGAATTTTAATGCAGTGTCCACAGTATACATTCTCACTTAGTGATGTTTAGCACACACTGACTAGTACAGTAAAGTCATTATTGTCCACACATGCCAAGTCCAGTCCATGCTCCTAGGCTGCCAGGACATCGATGACATGCAAAACATTCTTGTTATATTAACTCTCCTATTATCTTTGGGGTTATTTTGACCCCATTCAGTGTTTAAAGACTCAAAATAAATAATTGACCTTTTTTTTGCTTCATATTCAGTGACTTTTATATATAAACTTGGGTAATTTTAATTATGAAAATTTTCTGGAGGTTGACACTGCTGGGGTCAAATTGACCCCAAGGATAAAAGAAGGAGGGTTAACATTGACTGGGCTTTTTCAAGTATTCATACTCCTTGAGCTTTTTCACATTTTGTCACATTAAAACCACAAACATAAATGTAATTTATTGGGATTTTATTTGATAGACCAATACAAAGTGGTACATAATTGTGAAGTGGAAGAAAAATGATAAATAGTTTTTACAAAGACAGATCTGAAAAGTATGGTGTGTATTTGTATTCAGCCCCCCGGAGGCAATACTTTTTTACACCTGCAAGTCTTTTGGGGTATGTCTCTACCAGCCTTGTATATCTAGAAAGTGAAATTTTTGCGGACAAAAATTGAAAATTTTTTGCTTCATATTCAGTGACTTTTATATATAAACTTGGGTAATTTTAATTAGGGCTGCACGATATATCGGAAAAATATCATTATATATATATAATTTATATCTTTATACTTCATTCTGTCGCGAACTAACCCCGGATGATCAGAAGACTTAGCGATTAGCCGTTAGCCTTTTGTAGCGTGGACGGTAAACCCAAACGCGGAAGCAAGCGAGTAGGCAGGATAACCACGCGAATTAGTTTAAGGACTCTCACAGAAGGGGAGCAAGGGAAAAGCACAAATTTAACCCGCGTCCTATAAACACACATTCGAATCAGAAAGTAAACAATCTGAACCGACATTCGCAAACTCAGTGACTAAGCTGTATGCAGTGGTTTGTTTACTCCTCTTATATTTCCTGGTTCGCGCCCACATTACTTCCGGGTCCTAGTGCCGGTCGCGGAGCGAGTGTGTGTGTGTCTGTGTGTGTGTGTGTGTGTGTGTGAGACAAATAGTATTTTTTTATTTAATTTTTGTTTAATAATATTTATTTTTATTTAAAAAAGACAAACAAAACAAAAAGGCAGGCAAGCCAAAGAGAATATTTTGCTCTTGTTTTAAGACACTATTGATCAGTGTATGGTTACACGTAAATAAAAAGTAATGTCTGAAAGTAATTCATATTGTGTTGACAGGTCTATGTTAACAGCAAACCAGAAGTCAAAATATCTGCTGAGGGTTTTAAATCATTCATAGTGTTTTGAAGTCTAAATATTTGCAACTTCCTTGACATATAGTTTCTTTTTAGCCTGAATTAGATTTAATTACATCAGACGAATATCTATTACCTGTTTATTTTAGTATGATCATTACATATAAATAAATAATTAAAAAAATAGGCAATAATAATAATAAAAAATGCATTTCCCTAGGGAAATGTTATATCGCAAGAAATATCGTTATCGCAATATTCAACAACAATATCGCATATCGCATATTTTCCTAATATCGTGCAGCCCTAATTTTAATTATGATAATTTTCTGGAGGTTGAAATTGCTGGGGTCAAATTGACCCGAAGGATAAAAGATGTTAGTAAATTAGAGGGTAACAGGAGGGTTAACACTGTCTGGGCTTTGTCTGGACAGACAGCTTTAATCTGAAAAGAGGACTACGGACTACTTAGAAGTGGTCTAGTTTTTTTTTTCCTTTGCCATTAAGATGCTACTGATGTTTCTGATGTCTCAGGTTCAGGAGTGGCTTGATACTATCACTGTAACAGCTGCAGCCCATTTCCTGAAGATGTCTGTGTGTGGAACCTCTTGATGCACTGACTCCAGCCTCACTCCACTCATTGTGATGCTTTTCCAAGTTCTTGAACTGGCTTTGCTTTACAATCTTCTTAAACTTGTGTTCGTCCGGGTTGCTAATTTACCGTTTTATTTATCACACTTTTCCCATACATTACATTTTTCATGACTATACTTTAAAATAGCACTTTGCAAACATCCAACTTTTTCAACCTTTTGTGGATGGTGTTGATGACGGTGTCCTGGACAATGGTCGAGTCAGCAGTCTTCCCTGATGTACTGAACTAGACCAATAGTTACATGTTATACTTATTAAATAGTAATTTGCTCAAACTTTAAATTAAATATTCTAATATTTTGAGATATACAACAAGTTTAAAGTGTTGATTTAGCCTCAAAATTTTCCAGATCTCAGTTAATCAAACATCTGCACGATGTGTCTGAAAAACAAATCTGCTCTTTGGAACCCCCACCTTACAACTTACAGGACATACAGTAGGAGCTGCTACTCACAAGTGCATACAATAGCATACCTTCAAAAGTCTAGTGGAGTCCATGCCTCAGGGGTGTTTCAGCAAACAGGGCACCTACTCTATCTTCAGCTTGTCATCATAATGTTATGGCAGTATATATAATTGAGGGAGAACTAACTTTAACCACTAAAGATAAACTACACAATGCATACAAAATGACCAATGGCTTTATGAGCACAAATTTCAAGGCAGGAAGCAAAGTTAACAGGTTGAGTGGGTGGCAGTGGGGGAAATCGGGTTGTTTGCTATTGAATCATTCATACCTCATTGAAAACCACACAAATGAGTCAACTAATTGTTACTCTTGCACTACATAACAGTAAACATGATCAGATAAGCAGTGATAGGGTGTGTAGGCATGTACTACTTATGGGTACTGAAAGCAAGTAAAAAAGATTCATGAAAGGTGGAGTAAACATAAAGATAAGTACAGGTTAATCCATGTTTGTACACAGTGTGTCACACTGATATATTGTTTATAAACATAAACTGAGCAAACGCTAAAAATTAGAGTTTCTAAATTAACACTGCATGTTTTTTTTTTCAGAAACATTTATATATGTATTATTTATTCAGTCATGTAGTACTAGTAGTCAAGTAATAAGGAAGCTGATAACTAACTTACCAGCAACCAAATATGGCATAAAAGCTTCACTTAGCTTGGCCTGTGTTTTGGAAGCTCGACAAACACTGGATTTCATTCTTTATTTATTCATTTATTTACCTCAACAGGGATAGTATTTGTGTCTTACACATCAAATACAACGAAATGTACTCCCGATAGCCTTAAGTGTGATGGTGTAAACAGCTGCTTTCTGTCAACTATTTTCATTCCAAACCATTATTAATTAGCCATGTGGACACACGGACAGGCTTACCTGATAATGACAAACATCACTAAGCAGTTTCCTACGAGTCCCACCATGCACACGATCATATAGACCAGTGCGATGGTGATCCTCACACTGCGCGGAAACAGGTCATCCGCGTCGATGAACTCACTGAAGTTGTTTTGGAAAAACGACTCGTTGTCATTAAGGTGAATATTCGTCGGATCCACAAAGCGGAATGACTGATTTCTCTCCATTTGGGGACGCCTGTGGGGTAAGAGTGAAACAAGGGGGCTCTGAGATAGACGTTACCGTGTATAACGTTTGAATAAAATCACTCCTTCAGCAGGCTTAGGCATTTGGCTGTAGTCGATTAAAATAAGGCGTCAGCAGCCAAAGAAAACAGCACTGCAATACATAAGCATTCACATACACCGTAGCCAAAATGCCTGAAACAGATGGTTGACAATGCACCATACTAAATAATCGTTTCTGAGATCGCTTTCGATGTCGCTGCTGCAAGACATTTTAATTGACCGTTACATACCGTAAAGGAGGAATATTTGTTTTTCTTAAATCCCTAGAATCTCCTGAAGACGACTACGAATACGTATGTTCATACGGAGGCATCTGAATCCAAGAAGCGATGGTTGAATGTACTGTAGCTGATATCCTTCACTCCACCTCCATGCGGTTTTCAGCAAGCTTGTTTTCCGACGAGCAGTTTAGCAGAAAGCCATTCCGAGAGTGCTGCATACGGCTCGAGGATGAGAGCCAGGGTGTGGGTTTTTTTTCACCCTCTCTTGCGCGATAGGCAACGAGTACCAAGGGGAATGGGAGGTGCGGTAATGTTTTTTTTCCGCTTCTTCTTGAGAATCTCTAGTCGCGCCTCGAATCTGCAGTAAGCATTCCACTCTCTCTCTCATGACACGCTTACATACAAACGAAATATCATAGTTAGTTATTTCATCTTCCATTGAACCAACTGTGTTGGAAACCTGCCACAGGTCTGAAAAAAATCTTGGTGGGAAAACCTACAATGCAATATATGCTATATTTGTGACATGCACCTGTTTGAGGCAGTTGATTAGAATTAACCTTTATATTCGTATATCGTATTCTTATGCTCATCAGTAACACAACCTGATGCATTTATGTATGCAGTACAGTATGTGTTATGCTGAAACTGACAGCTGTCTCCACATACAGTATGGCAACTTAAATACTCACCAAGGGGCATGATGGTTCATTGGTAAACAGGGCCAGGGGTAGCTCAGTGGTTAATGCTTTGGACTACGGTTTGGAGGATCCCAGGTTCAAACCCCACAACCACCAAGTTGCCACTGTTGGGCCCTTGAGCAATGAGATAAAAATGTAAGTCTGCCAAATTGCTGTCTCCAGGGTTTGGGGGTTTGAATCTCATTTTCTGGTCTGTGTGTGAAGTTTGTATGTTCTTTCTGTGCTTCATGTTCCTCAGGAACAACAGAAATAAATTACTTTGTGGGAGAGTAAAGTATATTGGCCATAACCCATAAACCATATATACACCCTGTATACAGGGTCACGGACACACGCACACACTATATACACAGCAAATTTCTGGAGTTGAATAATCTGGAGTTAGACATAAAAATGTGAAAGAGTTAAATTTAGGGAGTTTATTTTCTAATTTTGACTACGGCCGGTGTTTAGAGTTACTCTGAAGCGGTGTAATATTTTGGTGTTCATTTTGTGGGTGTTGAGGAGCCTAATTCAACTTCCCCTGGTGTTGTTTTGTTTCTGCACCTGGATGCATTCTGTTGAACCGTGTGGTCATTAAGGTAAAAGAGCCGTTTTAAATTATTTAACTACTGAACATTTCATGCTGTGAAGGCTTTTCAGATAGTAATGACCTTGTTTGTGGTTTTTGGCTACATGAATTCTTCAAACGCTGAAGTATGGTAGTAAGCTAATTCCTTGTGTCCTTGGCTTTCACGTTACTCATGAGGTCGCGCGCGCTATTAAGTCTATATTAGTTTTTTTTTTTAGGCGAGATTAGCTTAACTCAATAAATATACAAAACGTTGTTACTGAAAACGTTTGTTTCTTTTTCTTTAGCGGTGTTAGCCCGTAAGGGTGGTAACAAACGAGATGCGTGTGCTGCATTGAATAAACGACAAAGTAACGTTTAAATTTAGCATTAGTAAATTTACCTGCATGATATTAATATAATTACTTAATGTACATGATTAACCAGAACACAACCCTGTCTCCAGTGTTGACAAGATATTTTTACAAGTAAACGGCGGACACGTGTAGGTTGCTAAACTTTGTCTAGCTAACTAGCAAAAAAGTTGAGTAGTCTGAACAGGCTAACACAAATGTTTATAGATAAAGTTATACGTTGTATAAGAGCTACACAGTCCACAAGTTGCTTTTATTAGTAGTAAAAGTGTTTTTTAACGTTAGGTGGTCACGATGTTGATAAAGGTAAAACATGGAGAAACAAAGAAATATGTGAAACTGGAAGAAGGCAGTTTCTCAGAATTTGTCAGCCTGGGTAAGTTATGCATATTTTGTGACCTTAGTAATGTTCTTTACAGGGGCAGTAACGTTAATAATACATTAATGGAGTATTGATTGTTTCAGTCCAGCAGAAGTTTTTCATACCGGAAAATACAGTACTGAAAATCTCAGATGAGCAGGGTATAGAAGTGGATGAGGATGTCTTTCCAGAACTTACAGCAGTCAAGGAAGTGTGTTTTGTCATCTATACTGCTGAGGGTAAGTGAATGCAATGTTTTGTTTTGTTTGTTCTAATACACAAGATTTATATATTCACTCTTGAAAAAGAAAAAAGTTAAAGTTTCAGTATTGTCTGAAACCTGTGCTAAATAACAATTACAAAATTAGTTAAAACTCCACATTGAGTTGGTTTTATCATGTTGATTTCAGATCTCCTAACAGCAGAATCATCTAAGAACATATCTGACTGCTCAGACATGACAGAATTTGTGACAGTCACATCTTGTGGTAAGCAGGATTGTTGTATTATAATCCTGTTCATTATTGTTTAGAATGAAATATGGAATAACCATCTGGTTTCCTGGGTCAAATTGTGATATGGAAAACAAAATTTTTGCCTCATTCTGCTGGCACACAAAAATTTTTTGCCACGTACAAGTGACTTTTTTTATTTAAAAAATATTTTCATATATTCACTAGGTGGAATTTAAATATGATAAACTTGAAATGTTCTATAGAATTTACACTTTTACTAATATCTGTAGTGCTAAAGAAAAGCACAGCCTGAAGCAAGATTATTTTAAGGATGACTCTGGTAGAAAGTTTGGATGAATTTGCTAGTAAAATCAGTCCAGGTGATTTGTTGGACTGAAAATATCCATGGTACACATGCATAAATGCTGGTTTTGTGTTGGTTGATTTTTAAATTTTTTGTATTTGCCTTGAATCCCAAAAGTTATTTGTGATCTTCAGATTTGACTGTCCTGCAGCAAGATGGTCAAAGGCCCTCCTCCCCAAGTCTAACGGATACATTGTCTGTCTCAACCATCAGCAGTCAGTGCAGTGACACAAGGGATGGTGGATGTCAAATAATTCAACCTGTCATGGACAGTACCCATGCAAGAAATGTAATTTTATTACTTACTTATTTACTTTTGCACATAGCTTTTGAGTTGGTATTACTTAAAAATCAAGCTTAAATACAAAAATAATAATAACAAACAGAGAACTAAAAATAGGATTTTTATTTTGTATATAATTGAACTCATGTAGTCAATGGACTGAACGAGTTTTGATTAAAAATTGTCTTACTTTTGTTGTTAATTATTGTTTTATGTTAAATGTATTTAGACAGTGGAGCAAATTCTGACTTCCAAAACAGCAGGGATTACTGTCATCCAAGAGTATGAAGAAACTGGGAGTTTGAAAGATTCCACCAGGCGATTAATGGTGAACATCATTGTAGCTCACATGCGTGAAAAGGAAGGGTAAGAGGGCTGATGTTAATCCTATGAGTTTCTTATTTTTAATAAGAATCTGTAATAAGAACCTTTTTACAAACTATATTCATGCTTATTCAGGAGAGCTGTAAGTAAAGTAACAAAGGAGTTTCATGCCCTTGGAATTGTGTCACTCTTCTCATCTTTGAAGGACCCATACTCAAAAAAGGGATATGTGAGTTTGCATTGTAACTGTTGTGTGAAATAATCACAGTGGTTAGACTTTGGTTGTTTATTTTATAAATTTCATGTATGAACATATATACTTTATACAGGACAAAAACTTGATATTGTCTGCACTCAAATTAGGACTCATAGTTTTTCTTTTATTTATTTCTTTTTTTAGGAACATTTCTATGACATTCAGAGCAACAAAGGCTTTCTTGAGTGGCGTGTCAAGACAGTGCAACGTCAGTCCAAAACCACCACTATATCCCAGAGCAGATTGGAGCTGAAAGGGGGGCCCACCTCACCAAGAATATTTGGTTGCACAGATGACCAGCGATCAGGAGATGAATGTATGGAGGCTGTGTCTCTTCTTCACCACACCACTGACCCTAACATAGTCATCCAGAAGATGAGAGAAACATTCCATTATCATCAACAGATGCTGCATGACCCACAGCAATCGGCAGCTATTCTTCAAGTTTTTCCTCGTTTCTTGGACACTAAAGGACTGGTATGTAACACATGTGAATTTGAAAAAAAAACTTAAGTTACAATACTTGAGGTAATGTAAGGTGATAGTAGTACTTCCCTTTATTATTATTTTTTTTTAGATATTACAAGACTTCACAATGATGTTTGGAACAGATACTGCTTCCAAGTTTCTGGAAAAATGGAGCACCAGTTTTAAAGACAAAGTCATCAGGGAGGCCAGAGCCCTCAAAGAGACTCATCTTCTGAAAAAACAGCTGAAAGCAACCTTGAATGAAGAGTGTGACACAGCTGATGAGCCAGGTAGTATCACAAATGTAACACTTTACTGGTGTAGTTATTTGCAAAGATATCATCAAATCAGCAACTTGCACGATGTGTGTATGGATTACCTCTTGTCTATATACACACTCAACCAGTCGTTAATGAAACGAGTGGCTAATGGAAGTGTAGGACTTTATATAACATATGGTTCCAAATATTAGTATTGAATTCCTTAACACTGTTTGCAGAGTGGGACAGCGACATGGCTTCTCTTCTTGTTTTGCTGCATCTTCTCACTCCTCAACCAACTGGGAGGAAACAACCCAAAAAGATCAGTGTTGGAGAGGCAGTAGATCATCTGGTGAAATTTCACAAGGTTTGTCAAGACATTCCGAATATTGTGGTACAAAATTTGTTTAAACTAATGGCTTATACAAATATTTCTTTCATTATGTTTCAGTCCTGCCAGAGCCTTGAGGATCATCTTGTACACATTGAAGGAAACCCCCAACCATATCTCCTGGCGAGAGGGACTTCAAAAGCACAGGTTTCCAGCTTCTACATAGTCTTGGATAGAAAGCTTCTTCCATGTCAGTCATGCACATCCTTGGGCGCATTTGATGAGCTGTTCAAGTCCCACTTTGTGTTCAGTGTAAAATATGATGATGCCCTGTACACATTTGTGCAGACTACTGTTTACAATATTGATATAGGTACAACAGAAGAAAGTCCAAGAGTCAGAGAGGTGAGAGCAAGATTGTTGAACAAGCAGTAACTAGCTTAGGCAGCTAAAATGCTGATGTGTTTTCTCTGCACTTCATCCTTTGGTACAGCTTTACTTTTGTTCAGGCACCTAAAACTAGCTCATGGAATGTATCCTGGGAAAAATTTGAGACTAAAATGTGGTCAAACAGGATGTTATTTACAATTCTCAAGTTATTCTGGATTTAGAAGACATTTGAATAAGATTCATGCCCCTACTGTTAGTGCATGTGTGCCTCATGAGACCCCTTCTGACCATGACACCCAACAGCACAGTAATTCTCAGATCTTAAATGATGAAACACCATCGACTTCATCTCAGTGCCAAAATGTTGAAGCAGGCCCTTCATGGGAAACTCACAGCAAGGATATGTGTGCTTCCGTTATAGCCAAACTTCTGGCGAGTGGTGTAACAAATACTGTAGTTCTTTCTACAATTGAGAATTTACAGGAATTAGTGGAAGATTTGCAGTCTAACATTCAGGAACAAGTACTGAACTTACTACCAACCCACAATCAGCCATAGAGAAGTTATTTAAAAGTTTGGACAATCCTTTTAGCCAGCTGAATTCTGATAGCAAATGGAAGAAATTTTTTAGGGAAAAATGGGAAATAGTACAGCCTGTTGAACTGCACCTAGGTGTAAGGTATGACACCAGACGATGTAGTAAAACTGGAATGTATGAGCAGGTTCCAATTAGTGACAAATTCATATATAATCCCATATTGAAAACACTTCAATTCATTTTCAAGAATGAAAGTATTTGTGAGATGATACAAATATGTACTCAGTCTGACAAATATGAGGACTTCTGTGATGGAAGCTACTTTAAAACTCATCCTTTATTTTCAAGTAGTAAGTTTGCCCTCCAAATCCAATTATACTATGATGACTTTGAGTGTGCAAATCCTTTAGGCTCAAAAAAGGGCATACATAAAATTGGTTGTCTTTACTTCATTCTTCGAAATCTTCCACCCAGTGTGAATTATGTTTTAATGAACATTCACCTGGTATCACTGTTTTATGCACAAGATGCTAAGAAATATGGAATTGATGAAATACTGAAACCACTAGTCAAGGACCTGAAAATGTTAGAGACCACTGGGGTTGCTGTTCCATTTGCTGAAGTTCCTGTATATGGCACTCTTGCACAAATTACTGGTGATAATTTGGGTATGCATAGTATTCTTGGATTTTTGGAATCTTTTAGAGCAAATTATTTCTGTAGATTTTGCTTAACTGATAAATCTTCAGCTCAGTCAGTTTTTTCAGATGACGACCCATCTTTGACTTTAAGATCAGCATTTCTGAATGACCAACACTATCTCAATTTAGTAGATGACCCAACCTTAGCCTCTTCATTTGGCAATAAAAGAAAGAGTATACTTAATACATTGCAATATTTCAATATTGCAGAAAATTATGCTGTTGACATCATGCATGATCTTTTGGAAGGGGTTGGTCAGTATGAGGTGAAATTGCTTTTTGAATATTTAATTGAACATTTCATCTCTAAAGAAAGGTTGTTAAATAGGGTATATGCTTTTAATTATGGCTATTTGGAGAAGCGAAATAAGCCAACAAATGTTAACCTTGATTGTGGAGGGCATGGAATAGGCTTAAATGCATCACAAACACTGTGTTTGATCACGAATATACCTTTGATATTTGGTGACCTGGTAGCAGAGGATGATCTGCATTGGCACTTGTTGCTTTTGTTGTTGAACATTATAAACATTGTGTTCTCATACTCAATCACTGAAGGGATGACTGTAAAGCACCTTATTATTGAAAACCATAAACTCTTTAAAGAACTGTACCCATCATACAACTTAATTCCAAAACATAATTTCATGGTCCACTATCCAAGGTGCATTCGAAAGATCGGTCCACTAATTCATATCTGGACTATGAGATTCGAAGCCAAACACAAATTTTTTAAAGACTGTGTGAAGAACTTCAAGAATTTGACTATATCACTTGCTAGGAAACACCAGTTTGCAGTAGCGTATCATTGGGAATGCATGACTTTAAAAGCCATTGAGTCTGGTCCAGTTAAAATGTGTTTACTTGAAACACAAGAATGTTCAGAAGTTTTATCTGCATATTTTCACATTGATTCAAAAGCCACTATTAATCTCACAAACTGGGTGAAGTGTTGTGGAGTTGAATATCGTGTTGGCCTCTTTGTTTGCACAAGCACTGATGAAAACATGCCAGTGTTCAGCAGAATAACCTCTATCATTTTGCATGATGGTGAAGCTGTCTTTGTTTTGGTTGAGCATGAAACTTGTTTCCATGACCACTTTCATGCTTTTCAAGTAACTGAAAGCATCCCTAAGAAGATCCTGGTTCTAGAAAGGAAGAGACTAAGACATTTCAAAAGTTTTGATATCCAGATGTTATATGGATGTAATTCGCAATTTTATGTTGTGTCAGAAAGTTGTATACTTTAATTTGCAGATACTGTTGGCTTGAGTTTAATTGGAATTGATCCCCGCTTTAATGTACATGTTTATGCACTTTACAGATTTTAAAGTCAACAGTCTGCCTCATGTTAACAATTCTGCATTAGAAAATTTTTTTTTTTAATTATTTATTTATTTTTATTTTTTTGTGGTAATTTCTCAGAGAAGTGGTATTGACACTGTGTTTTAAGTTTATTAAAATATGTAATTTCCTTTCATTGAAATTAATAGGTCAAATTCATTACATTTTGATCACACATTTCCCAAATGTTTAGCTGCTATTATAGCAGCTGTTTTACGGGTAAATGTTTTCTGTTACTAAGTGAAGACCGTTACGAAGCATCATACAGTGTGCATTTGTAAAAACATTTATTTTGTTAAATAAAAGTAAGACATTCATAGTAACCAGTATGGTGTTTTTTGTGTGTAATTATTTTCACCTGAAACCATTTTAGTGTTTTGGATTTTTTAACACTATGAAAGAGTTATTATTAAAATTAACTCAAGTTAGGGGTTAAATTTTACTCGATATGGTAGTAAAATTTTAACTCCACAGGAGTTGTTTAAACTCCTGAAAAGAGTTGAAAAATCAACTCACAGAAAAGAGTTAATTTAACTCTGCGCTAGAGTTTATTCGATGGTCACGCATGTACACTCAAATGTAGTTGAAATAAACTCTCAGAGAGTTTATTCCAAAGGCCAGAATTTGCTGTGTAGGCAATGCCTAATCTTCATGTCTCTGGACTGTGGGAGGACCCAGAGGAAACCCACAAAGCATCGAGAGAACTTCATGCACATTGACCCCGAGGAAGGAATCAAACCTTCAAGGTGACAGTGATGACAGTACAGTACCATGCTGAATATACTGTATACACATTTTATTAATTTAATAAATGACCTATGTTTGTTTGTTTTATTTGTATAGTGCTTTTAACAATTGACATTGTCTCAAAACAGCTTTACACAATCAAAAGAATTATTTAAGTTTGTATGGAATGTGAATTTGTATGAATCAAAATGTTCAGATATTCCCTGGTGAGCAAGCCCGAGGGCGACAGTGGCAAGGAAAAACTCCCTGAGATGGTAATAGGAAGAAACCTTGAGAGGAACCAGACTCGACAGGGAACCCATCCTCATCTGGGTGAAACAGATAGCAGGAAATGATCTGCATTTATACAGTGTTAAGTGTTAGGTTCAGCTATAATAGTTGATGTTAATTAGTTGACCTATGTGAGAAGATTAAGTATCGTTATAGATACTAGTACTATTTAAATGCTTTATAGTCACTGTGCATAAACCAAAAACGCTAAGTAAATTTAAATCTAAAAGTATAGTGTGTTTTTAAATCTGTGCATGTCAAGACCAGATTTCAGCTATGGATCAGAGCCAGTTGGAGTTGTCATGGAGTTGCTGCATGAATGGATTATTAAGTCATCTTAGGTATTGCCTTTCTGTTTTAGATTTGTGATATTGGGACCATGTGTTTTATAATAGTTTATTATTATGTTTTTTCTAATATCTTAAACTGTTTTATTTTTATTTTAAATTGTTTTAATTAATTTAAATTAGTTTATAGTTTTATTGCAAACTGTTTTTATTTTTATTTTAAATTACATTTTAAAAGTTTTCGTTAAAATGTTTTATTGCTATTATCTTTTATTTCATTTTATGATTATTTTCTTTTCTTCTATGTAAAGCACTTTGAATTACCACTGTGTATGAAATGTGCTATACAAATAAACTTGCTTTGCTTTGACACAATATAGTGCTGCATTACTGTTCATAATTACATTAACATTAGTTTTAACCAGATAACCTTAGTAACATTTAGTCATTGTGATTTATAACAGTTTAATTGCTAACATTATGGGAAAATTATTACATCCACAAGTAACTATGAATTAAGTCTCCACTATTTATTGTATTGTTAAAAAAAAAAAGAAATTAAGGCATAAAGGTCTTGAAAGAGAAGGAGCTTTAGTCAAAAGTAGATACGTAGAAATATATCTAATGGGGTCATGCTTCTGTAATAAAACTCATCCTGTCAGGTTAATATTAGTGTATGTTTTAGAAATAATCAATCTGTTTTCTTTATTTTAGAATGAGCCCTTCATATGAACTTGGATGAACAGAACCTATTGGTATTCTCCTTTGGCATTTTCTCCCAGGGCCAATAGAAGCCAAGCTTCCCCTGCTTTTCCGACTGTAATTCATGCAATTTTAATAAAAATAAAAAAAAATTAATTAAACAGTTTTGTTTTAGTAATAAACTCTTTTGTGCTGTTACTGACTACCACATCCTCCAGATTTTCACTGAGTATTTCACAGTGAGTTAAAAAGCACCTCTAAATCCCATCAGTCACATGAGGCTATGATCATACTGTACCATTGTCAATGTGTGATTTCTCTGTGACCTATGCCATTGCAAGCCAGATCCCCTTTGGCTTTTCACCATTAAAATCATAATTGCATGTTGTCAATGTCACCATTAGCCATTTTGTTTTGATATTACTTTTTAGTTTTTAAATGAGTAAAAAGAAGGCATTTGGACTTTCAGTGCAAATTATATCCACACCAAATGACTAGTTGTAGTAGTAAACTTCGGCTGATGTTTTGCTAGTGGTGTCTTTTTATATTGTTTATTGTGTTCTGCTAGCCTGGATTTAGCTGCATGTGTTTTATTATAGTTTTTGCAAACAGTAAATAAGCAGCATGCACATAAAGAACATTTGGCCTAATTTTAAACAATGAAGAAATATAGGATTTGTGTATGCCAGGCTCAAGTTTGTAGGCTAATGACACTTTATGATACGAATGTAAATTAAAAGTCTTGTGCCCAAGTTTGTAATGAAATCTTATTTTATTCATCTGTAGTGCACATGAAGTGACTGGGTATGTATTTGGATGGAGAGTTCCATGAATTATGTAATATGAAAATACTGGAATTAAATGTTTAGTAGAACAATCGCCTTGCACCTCCAGGGTCTGGGTTCGATTCCCTGGCCAGGCTCAATTCCCGTCTCTGTGTGCATGGAGTTTGCATGTTCTCCCCGTGCTTGGTGGGTTTCCTCCGGGTACTCCGGTTTCCTCCCACAGTCCAAAGACATGCAGGTTAGGCTAATTGGTGTTCCCAAATTGACCGTAGTGTGTGAATGAGTGTGTGAATGTGCGTACGAGTGTGTGCCCTGCGATGGATTGGCACCCTGTCCAGGGTGTACCCCGCTTTTTGCCCTAAGCCTCCTGGGATAGGTCCCCGCGACCCTGAATATAAGGATAAAGCGGTATAGAAGATGAATGAATGAATGAATGAATGTGTTTGTGAGAGAAAGTGTATCAGTAAATGCAAGTGGCTTGAGTGTGTTCACATGCTTGTGTAGCATCACATGTCAGATCGGAAACTTCATCTAGTAACATTTAATTAGCTGTTAAACCAGTGACATATGCTGGATGACATACACATAATAATAATAATAATAAAAAATTTAAATTGAACCTAGGTCTCAGTTGGCTTTATCAGTTATTTCCCACACATCCTAGAAACTAGAAATGACACATTATACAGTATAAACCTTTCTATATTAAACTTTTTTATTTTTATGTTTGTCTTTATTTATGCATGCATCATGTAAAAAATATTTGAATGTTATCTCGACAACACGAGGAAGACGTGCCTGTCATCCCCACATCATGAATCATCGCACCCCTCCACTGGGATATAGAAACAAGGGCTCGCCAGGCACAGGCTGTGGAGGCCGGGCCGGCAGGTCCTCCACCTGGACGACTCTACGTCACTCCTCGCCCATCGCGGGACACCCCGTAACCCGACGAACACTACTGTTTGTAAAACGGGCGTTCTGGTGGCCCACCATGAAGAGAGACATCGAGGAGTTCGTTCAAGCGTGCCCAGTATGCGCCAGGGCCAAGGACGTAAACCAACCTACCACTTCAACCACTTGCTTAAGAGCTTCAATCACTTTCCGTTCCTCGACGACCCTGGATGCACATCGTCTTGGATTTCATCACGGGCCTGCTGATTTCCAAAGGAAAGAACACTATTTTAACTATCGTCGACCGGTTCTCCAAAGCAGTACACCTGGTGGCCCTCTCCGGACTCTTGTTAGGAAAAAACACAATCTTCACGTCTCATCGGCCACCAATCTAAGCCCATTTGAGGTTTGCCATGGTTTCCACCCTACGATGTTCAACCATCAAGAACCGGAGGTTGACGTACCATCGGCCCAACAGTTGGTCCATAGGTGTCGGCGGCTGTGTAATCAAGCGAACCTCGCCATCCAGCATGCTAACACCAACTATGTTGCCCAACATCACCGTTGACACCCTCCGGGACGTTTCTACCAAGTAGGTAACAAGGTATGGTTATTAACAAAAAACCTGCATCTGCACACCGAATCCACCCATTAGTTTGTGACAAATACAGTATACAGTAGGTATAAATAGTATATACAGTATTAGTAGATAGTATCTTATAGCGTTCCTATGAACCGATATTCGTATGGCATTCATAGGGCATTTTTAAGGCAACAATAAGGTGTTCACAAGGCAGCAGTATGTCATTGTAGCCGCATATGTGCTGTATGATTCCTCATTTTCTGCTGAAAGTTTTCAAGAGATAACAACTAATTTCCTCAACATTTCTGGATTGTTACATCTGGATATTTCTGCATATCTTGCAGTTAGGGTTTGTTAAGGTATGGTGTTAAGGTATGTTTTTTAATCTGCAATATTTATCATCATGTGATCTCTCGTGCTCTTCTTGCTGAACCAAACCATCAGCTACAACTGCTACATCTTCTACTTCTTTGTCTTGCAACTGCATCTGCAGAAGGAGCAACTGCAGTCATTATTGCCATTTCGGAATTGATAATTTTCTAGCAACAGAGAAAGAGGATAGCTATAACTTTCTATACTATGACAAAATGTGCAGACAGACAGGAGACGTCCCTACCAACTACTTGAGAGTGTCCCGTAAGTTGCACATATGGGTGCCATACGACAACATTAAGACAACTTTTTTTTTGTCAAAATAGACTTTTCTGAGAGAATGACTTCAAGAATGCCTTAAATTGTTCTTAAGCATTAATCGGCAGCTGTTCCAACTTCCTTAGGAGGTTGTAGAAAAGTATGATCCCACTAATGGTTGAATTCGTTGAAATTGGGAGATTCGTACAAATCCATTGTTCATAAGTATATTTATGACAGAGGTTTAAGCTTTATCCTTAGCTTAGCTTCTCACAGTATCTAAAACATCTAGTTAATGTCCACATTAACATTTGATATGAAACAAGCTTATTTGTCAAAAGCTGCTACCTAATTTCTTGAACATTCTTTGTTTGAGAATTCTTTGTTCAGGTTCATTCTATTGTGATGAATTTTCAACAAAAATCCAGATATAGCTAATAAAGATCCTGTATTCATGAGATGATGTATTGTTCAGTTTGGTTAAAATACGGTTTGGTAAAAAAAAAAAAAAAAAAAATTGGTTGTTTACAGTGGCAAAACAAAAAAAAAAACAATGGATTAAAAATAATTCTGCTATTCCCTATTCCCTAGGTACTAATAAAGAAATGTTTATTGTTATAATTCTGATATTTCTTGGTAAGCATACATGGAGATATGAGATACATTGTTACTGTTGCCTTTCTATCAGCTACAACTAGTCTGGCCATTTTCATCTGGCATCAATGAGGCATTTTTGCCCAGATAACTACTGCTCACTACAGCTTACTGTAGAACTACTGCTTACTATATATTTTTTATTTTTCACCATACGGATGGTCATGCATGAAAATTTCAGTACATCAGCATTTTCTGCACCAACAACCATGTCACTTTCAACGCCACTTAAATAACCTTTGTTCCCCATACTAATGCCTAGTTTAAACTTTATCAGTTGTTTAATTAAATTTTTTTTATTATTATTATTTTTTGGGTTTTTCCAATTTTCTCCCCAATTTAGTCGTGGCCAATTCCTCCCCGTCGCTAGGGGGGCTCCCACATTAAGGCTATCACTACCATTCAGTCAGGAGGGCAAAGACTATCATGTGTATCCTCCAAACCCCGTGACGTCAGCCGACCGCATCTTTTCGAACTGCTTGCTCCCGCACCATTAGGGGCGGAGTAACACACTCGGAGGAAAGCGCTAGACGCTCCTTCAGCGTGCGCGAGCACACAGACGCCCCTGATTGGCTGTAGAGGAGCGCAAGTACCTCTCATCCCTCCCCCCTGAGAGAGCTCGACGAATCAGCTCTCTCTGTGCCGCCGGCTGTGAGAGGAAAACAGCATCACCTGGGGTTCGAACCAGCGATCAGTTGTTTAATTTCTACATGCCTAAATGCATTGAGTTGCTGCCATGTAATTGACTGATTAGTTATTTGCATTAACAAGCAGCTGTGCAGACATACCTAATGAAGTGGCCAGTGAGTGTGTATGTTTTATGCATAAAACAAGTTATGCTCTGTATAAGCAGTATGGCTCGTGAGGTGTCTCTGTAAATGTTGCAGGTCCGTCTCTCGAGGCTCTGTAGGCACGGTGTTATCAGAAGCACACCTGCTGAGGAGGTGAGACAAGTGGAACTGAGCATGTAGCACGATGCAGGCAGAGACAACAGACAGACAGCTTGTGAGAGCGGGAGGCAGGCGTCTTTCTTCTTGGAGAGTTGGTCTTGGACATAGTTAGGCCCCTTTTTAGGCACATGGCATGTGTAACGCAGCTTACAGCATGTGTGCAATATGTGCATGCAAGAAACGTTTGTATTGAGTAGCCTGCAGTCACAATATATTTACATATACATATTGTAGCGGGTCAGGCACACGGACAGAACTCACAGAAAGCAGGCGTCTCAACAACTGTTCTTTAATGAAAGCTTAGTTTAAACATTCAATACTTTACTTAGAATATGCTACATGCCATATTTGCTTAGAATTCGCTTCATGGCACAAAAGCACCGGCTTTATAGCCAGCTTGATGAATATTGCAGTTCCATGGGGCGCGCCTCAGCAGATGTGGCGTCATCAGAGGCGCACAGCTTTGAGCAGGTGAGACCAGTGGCGCTAAACAGGTGGCATGTTGTATGCAGAGACAGTAAAGCAGGCACGTGGACGGATATCAGGCAGCTATCTCCTAGGCAAATGGGATACAGAGCCACTCGAATCTAGGGAAACAGTAGACTTGTGTAAGTTCAGGTTAATTTTGATGCTACTCACAGAGGGAAGCAGAGGACGCCTTTTTAAAGGATGTGCGGACACTGAGTGTTTTGATTGGTGATGAGCTTATTCTGGTGGCCCGCCGTCTTGTTGGGGGCACTTTGCCGGTGGCTCACCCTACCCTGTGTGCGCAGTGTGTGCGCGAGGAGGGCCTGCACTGAGGAGCCTGCCGTCACACTACCACAGTGTCAGTTTAGACAACAAAGGCGCAGTTGAAGACGGGAGAACTGTTTAGTGTTTAGTGTTTTGAATGCCTGCTCTTCTTTAGTTGTCCAGGAGTCTGTAAGGGACTGCCCCTAGAGGGCACTGTGGCTGTGTTTGTTTTAAGGTTTTGTAGTTTTGTTAGTAGACCCAGTTTCCCACAAGGCACCTCGGTCAGGTGATGACGAAGTTTCACCTGTGCCGAGGTGGCTCATTAGTGATCTTATAAAAAGCTGTTAGCTCTGGGAAACTAGGTCGAGCATTAAGATTGTCTGGTGGGCTTTTGTTTTGTTATGTTTTATTTAAATTCCGTGTGGTGTTGAACTGGCTCTGAGGTTTTTTTTTTCAGTGTTGAATGTGATTTGGTGTACCTTTGATGTTACCTTGAGTTTGTCTGAGTTAGTCTGAAGAATGGAATTATTGTTCTTTTGTTTTGTTTCTAGTCAGTCTTGTTTTCATCTGTGTGTACCTACTGTCTTTCCCCCTGGTTAATCAAGGCTGAAAGCCTGTACATGCTTCTGCATGTGTGTGTGTGTGTGTGTGTGTGTGTGTGTGTGTGTGTGTGTGTGTGTAAGATGTGCATAGGTGAGAGTGTAAGATGTGGGCATAGGTGAGGGTGTGTATGATGTGGGCAAAGGTGAGGGTGTGTATGATGTGGGCATAGGTGAGGGTGTGTATGATGTGGGCAAAGGTGAGGGTGTGTATGATGTGGGCAAAGGTGAGGGTGTGTATGATGTGGGCATAGGTGAGGGTGTGTATGATGTGGGCATAGGTGAGGGTGTTTACAGTGGGAGCCACGTCAAACAGCCGCCTGGAGCATGACGGCTCCATGGCAGGTCCATGAAGGGTTAATGCAGGCTTCGTGCACGAAATGTGATCCCCCGCGATGACGCAGTTAATGATGCCCCGCCCCATAAACGCCCCCATGCGCTTTCTAAAAAGATGGTTGCAATGCCGTATAATTCCGCTAGATGGAGCATTGACTGTCACAGTTAACTGCAGTGTCCAGGAAGCCCAATACCGTATCTTTAATATACAGACAGTTCTTGCATTGTCAACATAGTTTCATAAATAGATGAAAGAACAACAACAACAAACCGATTAATAAAACAGATTTGTTAAATCACTCAATACACAACCCATGATGATTATGCTATTTATTATTTAATAATGAATTAATAAAATTAGTTAGTGGAATATTTTTTAAGACATTCTGAAATGATCCTTAAAGACACGGTAGCGGCTGAAATTTGTCTATACCGATCATTGTAGGTACGGAATAAAAACGCAGGCTATGTACAGTATTTTATATTACGGTGTATTTTACCTCGTTCCATTTAATATACTGATAGATAATATTTTGCTGCAAAGTAAAGCTCAAAATGTAACGTCTGCTTGGGTTTGTTTTCGTTATATTTTTGATGATGTTTTCGCTGATTTTTTTTTTCACTGATAGTCTACAAGTGGCATAAGAAAGGCAATTAATGGCGCATGCAACCTGGAATAAATATCTGCCCATATGGATCAGTATTCCTTTAGTCATTTAATCATGCATAATGCTCCCCGTCAAAAGATCTGATGGGGCATTAATCACTTATCACAACTGTGAATGGATGCGGCAGCAGAGACACATTAAATCCCCATAAACACTTGGAAACAATAGTAAAAAAGTTCCAGAGGGTTAGCGCCTGTTATACTAATGTATTTTTACTGATTTTTTTTTTTTACTGCTTATATTTCGTTTGGTTTTACGCAATTTCATGTGTGTGTGTGTGTGTGTGTGTGTGTGTGTGTGTGCGCACGAGAGAGAGGATACTCTGACAAGACCAACTTCCGTGTAGCTCCCGTGGCGCAATTGGTTAACGCGTGACACTTATAAAGCAGTCCAGGTGAAGCAGTGCCGAGTTCGAGCCTCACCTAAAGCACCCAAAGCATTTTACTGCATATCGCGCTGTGTATGTGACAAATCAAATTTGAATTTGAAAGTAAAGCTTAAAATTTAACTTCTACTTGGGTTTGTTTTCGTTATATTTTTGATGTTTTCGCTGATAGTCAAATTGGCATAACAAATTGATTAATGGCGCATAATATCCGGAACAAATATCTGTCCATACAGATCAGTGTGTCTTTAGTCATTTAACCAGCATGATGTCCTACATCAAAGATCTGATGGGGCACAAATCACTTATCACAACTGTGTATAGATGCAGCAGCAGAGACAGATTTAATCCCCATAAACATTCACACTTGATAACAAAACTAACAGAACTAAAGAGTTCTAGAGTGTTAGTGCCTGTTATCACAGGACAGGAATCACCTACAGGATACTACTGTATTTTTACTGCTCATATTTTTCACCCTAGTTTCATTTGGTTTTACACGATTTCATGTGTTATTTGTGTGTGTCTGTGTGTGTACAGTGTGTGTGGGAGTGCGAGAGATAGCGTGAGAGCGCGTGCGCGAGAGAGGGCTTTCATGCTGATTTATCCAAGGTTACTAAAACCTGGCTTACTACCTATAAAAAATATTTCAATTTAACTCATGGGTCTCAATCACAGATGACACGACAAATTATGTACTCTGAAACGTTCATTTGAACATTTAAAAATATATACAAAAACATGAATACTAATGTTATCATGGTGTAAATTATTAACATTAGGTTAGGTCCTGCCCTTAATTAATTCATATTATAATTACTTTTACATAGTATAGTTACTGGATTGACATGACCAAAAACTAGCTATTTCATTTAGCCTTTCTAAAATCAACCCATATATCATTTATAATCAGAAAACATAAAACATATTATGATCTGTTCAACAGCCCATCTGTTTTAATTTAGTTTGTATTTTTTATTATTCATAAGACAGCCTTTCAGTTTTGTAAATATTTTAGTTATAGTGTGTTAAGTCTTACTTTAGGTTAAACGTTTGAGAATTTGACCATCCAGCTTAGATAAATGTTACGTCATTTATAAAATCTGGATTAAGGATATTTTATTATATAATTATATATATATATATATATATATATATATATATATATATATATATATATATATATTATTTTTATTTTTTTTAGTTTCCCCCGTGAGGGATTGCCACCTTATTGTGGTCAGGGGGTTTGCGTGCCTCAACACAATTCAGCAAATACAATACTGTTACTATACAGTAAGCCTAGGGAAAAACAGTGCTCGAACATGATGCCCCCTTCAAATTTCTGACTGCGCCCCCCTCCCCCCACCCCGTGTTGTCTGGTCTAGAACGGCGCTGCCTCTGACCGTCTTTTGTCTTGTAAATGAGTATTCTCACTCACCTTCCAATCCCCCCAGCGCACACACTCTGTTTGTACTGTAAACTGTAACTGTGTTTGCTAGGGCACTTGGTTATACACAGTACTTTAATGTATGGAACACTTACTTAACTTACTGGTTTGGTTTAAATATCGCTTATTACCTTATTCAGCAAAATAAATTCATTATTAACGTATTGAAGTATTTTAGTTAAGGACAAAAACTGTGCTTGTGTTTAGAACTGCTGAACAGCCGAAAACACACACACACCCATCCCCCCGCCAAAAACACACACACACAGAGCAATTAACACCATGTCCTACTCAGGAGTGGAAGGTGAGAAACCTCAATGGAGAATACCAAGTTTGTCGTTGCTCTTTTGGAGTTCATAAAACCCAAAACATTTATTTATACTGAGAAAAAATTATTATGGGTCACATAATCACAAACACAAATACATATAATCAAGTGTTTAACTGGTTTCATTTGTTTCTATGATCAATAATTATTATGATTTTCAGCCCAACTCTTTGACTATTTAAAACAAAGTTGTGTCCCATTTCTTGCCCATTGAAGTTGTTGGTTCAACTAAACAATTTTTAAATACCCAAACAATCCCCCAAAATTAAACACGCAAACATGACTAACAATTCAATTTATTCTTCCAAAACTAGTCAAAGTTAAAACAGTAATTTATATAAAACAGATGAATACATGTTGTCTTTTTGCTTAAAGTTCATTAAACTACCCGGATACACCAGCTGCTTATAAGTCTCTATCTATAGTCCTTTTACATTAAAATATAAATTTTTCAAATATCAAAACTATTAAACATGGAACAGTTGAAGTCTTTGTTTCCCCCAAAGTACTGTATCAGACATTTTGCAGTTCTATGTTCAGAATATACAGTAGACCTGACCAAACATCATTCTAAAGCTGTCGGACTGTGACGTCATCCCTCCTACAGCTCCCTCAACAGCTTGTTCAGGCTCCTCCAGTCCTGTAGCTCCAAAAGTCCAGCCGTCAGACCCCCCAATCCTCCACAGCGGAGCTCTGCTTAAAGACAACAGGAGAATTTAGTGAAGACAAAGATAAATAAACTTTACAGAACATATAGTTCTAATAAAAATAATATATATTAATAAACCTATTTACCACAGAGTGTGTAAAGTACTGTTTTGGGGATTCTGGAATGTAAATAAACTGCCTGTGCTAATGTTAACCAGTGAACAGTGTAAGTGTTAACCAGTGACTGTCTGTATTATCGTCTGAATTAAATTAACCGAGAATTTACTTAATGCGCTTTTCATAAAAATAAGTTAAGCGATATAACACTCGTATATGAGCATTAGTTCATCCCTGAAGCCAAACTATAACTTACTGAAGCCCCTCATACCCTCCCCCCCACGCACACACACCTCCCCCCTCCTCCTCCTCCTTAACTGAAACACTTCAGTGTTGTTATTCAGCTTGTTAACTAAGCGCTCGCGCTACCGCGGAAAGTCCCGGACAAAGTGTGTAAAATATAAACCGGGTTATGAGCGTTACTAGCTCCTGTACAGCTACCCTCAGTCTGTGTCCCTCATCAACTGCATCACATTATATTACAGTCACAGAAATAACCTGCAGATTAACTCTTAACCAGAGAATAAATAAACGGTGAATTTATCCAGACAACACGCGGTGAGATTCTCTCAGTATTTACAGAGAACACAAACACTCTTCATCGGGTAGTGCAGCTCTTGTAATAGGGACATTAATAGTATTGTCGAAGCTTGAGCATGTTTTTGAGTTAAAGTGGAGTGACATTGTGAGTGTGTGACACTGACAGTAAGCTGTAATATTAACTCCAGACTTGGTAAACAGATCATTAAGTTCTCTAAAGTCACATCTGACCACCGGGGTGAAGTTGGTTTTATATTGGACATTCGCCACACATTCAAGATTAACTCATCTGTTTATCAATAATTATGAAAAAAAAAATTGTATCTTTTCTTACTCTGGAGTAGACAAAGAAACTAGTACAAATAAAAATATTTTTAGATCTTCTCCTGTTACAGCCTGCTGGAGCTAAATCTTTCAGAAACGCTGCGTATCACCGCTTTATAGCAATAGAGCCACTAAGGGACCATCTAAAAAGTGCATGGCCAAGACCCAAACGTTTGTTTACTGAAGAATATACACGATTACAGAGGAATACCTCACAGGACATCAAACATATTACACTGTTAGGCTACAGTATGGATTATTTGTATATTTATTTGTTTGTTGAATGCATTAATAATTATTTTAATGTACATTATAAAATAAATTATTACACAGACAATTCTTGTGCCAATAAAACAGATAAGTTGTTTACTGAGAGTTGGGCTGTTTTTATGACTGTACTATAATCCACTCCATCATAGCTAATAACAACAACCATTGCCTTTGCAATATTCAGTTTGATAATTTTTTTATTAATTTTTTATTTAAAAATTATTAATTTTCAATAGCTTTTTCATTAAGTGGGTTACACATGTAAAACCAACTGGACTATAATCCACTCCATCATAGCTAATAATTACAACCATTCTCTTTGCAATATTCAGTCTGTTAATTTTTTTTATTAATTTTTTATAAAAAAAATATTAATTTTCAATAGCTTTTTCATTAAGTGGGTGATGCAGGTAAAACCAACTGGACTATAATCCACTCCATCATAGCTAATAACTACAACCATTGCTTTTGCAATATTCAGTTTGATAATTTTTTTATTAATTTTTAATAAAAAAAATATTAATTTTCAATAGCTTTTTTGTTAAGTTGGTTACACATGTAAAACCAACTGGACTATAATCCACTCCATCATAGCTAATAACTACAACCATTCTCTTTGCAATATTCAGTCTGTTAATTTTTTTAAATAAATTTTTTATTAAAACATTATTAATTTTCAATAGCTTTTTCATTAAGTGGGTGATGCAGGTAAAACCAACTGGACTATAATCCACTCCATCATAGCTAATAACTACAACCATTCTCTTTGCAATATTCAATCTGTTAATTTTATTATTAATTTTTAATAAAAAAATTATTAATTTTCAATAGCTTTTTCGTTAAGTGGGTTACACATGTAAAACCAACTGGACTATAATCCACTCCATCATAGCTAATAACTACAACCATTCTCTTTGCAATATTCAATCTGTTAATTTTATTATTAATTTTTAATAAAAAAATTATTAATTTTCAATAGCTTTTTCGTTAAGTGGGTTACACATGTAAAACCAACTGGACTATAATCCACTCCATCATAGCTAATAACTACAACCATTCCCTTTGCAATATTCAGTCTGTTAATTTTTTTTATTAATTTAGCTAATAACTACAACCATTCCCTTTGCAATATTCAGTCTGTTAATTTTATAATTAATAAAAAAAATTAACAGACTGAATATTGCAAAGGGAATGGTTGTAGTTATTAGCTATGACGGAGTGGATTATAGTCCAGTTGGTTTTACATGTGTAACCCACTTAATGAAAAAGCTATTGAAAATTAATAATTTTTTAATAAAAAATTAATAAAAAAATTATCAAACTGAATATTGCAAAAGCAATGGTTGTAGTTATTAGCTATGATGGAATGGATTATAGTCCAGTTGGTTTTACCTGCATCACCCACTTAATGAAAAAGCTATTGAAAATTAATAATTTTTAAATAAAACATTTATAAAAAAATTATCAAACTGAATATTGCAAAGGCAATGGTTGTTGTTATTAGCTATGATGGAGTGGATTATAGTACAGTCATAAAAACAGCCCAACTCTCAGTAAACAACTTGTCTGTTTTATTGGCACAAGAATTGTCTGTGTAATAATTTATTTTATAATGTACATTAAAATAATTATTAATGCATTCAACAAACAAATAAATATACAAATAATCCATACTGTAGCCTAACAGTGTAATATGTTTGATATCCTGTGAGGTATTCCTCTGTAATCGTGTATATTCTTCAGTAAACAAACGTTTGGGTCTTGGCCATGCACTTTTTAGACGGTCCCTTAGTGGCTCCATTGCTATAAAGCGGCGATACGCAGCGTTTCTGAAAGATTTAGCTCCAGCAGGCTGTAACAGGAGAAGATCTAAAAATATTTTTATTTGTACTAGTTTCTTTGTCTACTCCAGAGTAAGAAAAGATACGATTTTTTTTTTCATAATTATTGATAAACAGATGAGTTAATCTTGAATGTGTGGCGAATGTCCAATATAAAACCAACTTCACCCCGGTCATCTGACCGCTGCTGGTGCTGCCAGTGATATTTAAAACGGCCAATAAAAACTAAACTGGGAAATAAACTGTAAACTACCACGAACACATTTTATAAAATAAAACATCACTTACCACGAATAGTCCGTTAAGCCGCCATCTTCATCTCTGTAGTTTGGCAGCGTCAGTACGGCGGGGGTGGAGGCGGGTTGTTAAAATCACGTGATTGCAACTCAGCGCAGCTGGCTTGTTTTAACGTGTTCTTGAGAACGAAGCGCCATCTAGTGGTGGCACCAGGTAAATGAATAAATAGGGCTTGAATGGGCGTGTTTACTGTGAAATCTTGACACGCCTTTCGGTCAGAAAAGTGGGATTACGGCGTGCAAAGGCCATTCACACTTCAGCCACACGGTCGCGGCTATTTGGCGTGGCTCCCACTGTATGATGTGGGCATAGGTGTGTGTATGAAGTCCGTGTGTGTGTATGATCTGCATAGGTGTGTGAGTGTATGATATGTTCATGAGGTATGAGTGTTCTTAGGTGAGTATGTGTGTGAGCGTGAGTCTCGCTCTTAAAGAGCGTAAATGTGAGAGTCGCACGTAGAAGCAGAAGAGGTCTAATACCATGTATAAAATGTATTAGCAGAGGTGGAAACAGTAATAAAATTTTGTACTCAAGCACAAGTACTGTTACTTCAGTGAAATTTTACTTAAGTACAAGTAAAGTACCATTATAAAAATCTACTCAAGTAAAAAGTAGCTCATTAAAAAATTTACTCAGAGTAAAAGTTACCGAGTTACTTTTTTATATTTTAACAGCGGGGGTAGGATGAGGCATTCTAGCATAGTTCAAAAAAGATGAACAGATATAAATCTCAAACTAGTTGTTTTTAACTGAAGGAACACCTTTGCATAATTAAGCTGTTGTCTTTGTTGTGCTTGAAAATCAAAGTGGTCACTTAAATATGGTGTTACGTCCCAGTCTAGGGTTGGGCCATACAGCAAAAGAATGGTTCAGGGTTCTATTTTAAACTGTATGGAAATGGTGGTTTATGGCAGAAAGAACTAGATCCAATCATTAACTGATGAAATAATGAGGTTTATACACACACACACACACACACACCAGGAGGAGGAGGAGGATCAGATTCAGGGTGGACCCAGGCCAAAATAATAAGCAAAATGGTATTTATATTTAGTAGCTAGATTATCTGCAAAAAAAAAAAACACAAACAGAAATACAGGTACCTTCCCAGACTCCCTAAACCAAAAACAATGAAATTATCTACAAATACAGTGGTGTGAAAAACTATTTGCCCCCTTCCTGATTTCTTATTCTATTGCATGTTTGTCACACTTAAATGTTTCTGCTCATCAAAAACCGTGAACTATTAGTCAAAGATAACATAATTGAACACAAAATGCTGTTTTTAAATGAAGGTTTATGTTATTAAGGGAGAAAAAAAACTCCAAATCTACATGGCCCTGTGTGAAAAAGTGATTGCCCCCCTTGTTAAAAAATAACTTAACTGTGGTTTATCACACCTGAGTTCAATTTCTGTAGTCACCCCCAGGCCTGATTACTGCCACACCTGTTTCAATCAAGAAATCACTTAAATAGGAGCTACCTGACACAGAGAAGTAGCCCAAAAGCACCTCAAAAGCTAGACATGCCAAGATCCAAAGAAATTCAGGAACAAATGAGAACAAAAGTAATTGAGATCTATCAGTCTGGTAAAGGTTATAAACCATTTCTAAAGCTTTGGGACTCCAGCGAACCACAGTGAGAGCCATTATCCACAAATGGCAAAAACATGGAACTATGGTGAACGTTCCCAGGAGTGGCCGGCCGACCAAAATTACCCCAAGAGCGCCGAGACAACTCATCCGAGAGGCCACATAAGACCCCAGGACAACATCTAAAGAACTGCAGGCCTCACTTGCCTCAATTAAGGTCAGTGTTCACGACTCCACCATAAGAAAGAGACTGGGCAAAAACGGCCTGCATGGCAGATTTTCAAGGCGCAAACCACTTTGAAGCAAAAAGAACATTAAGGCTCGTCTCAATTTTGCTAAAAAAAACATCTAAATGATTGCCAAGACTTTTGGGAAAATACCTTGTGGACCGACGAGACAAAAGTTGAACTTTTTGGAAGGTGCATGTCCCGTTACATCTGGCGTAAAAGTAACACAGCATTTCAGAAAAAGAACATCATACCAACAGTAAAATATGGTGGTGGTAGTGTGATGGTCTGGGGTTGTTTTGCTGCTTCAGGACCTGGAAGGCTTGCTGTGATAGATGGAACCATGAATTCTACTGTCTACCAAAAAATCCTGAAGGAGAATGTCTTGCCATCTGTTCCTCAACTCAAGCTGAAGTGATCTTCGGTGCTGCAGCAGGACAATGACCCAAAACACTCCATCAAATCCACCTCTGAATGGCTGAAGAAAAACAAAATGAAGACTTTGGAGTGGCCTAGTCAAAGTCCTGACCTGAATCCTATTGAGATGTTGTGGCATGATCTTAAAAAGGCGGTTCATGCTAGAAAACCGTCAAATAAAGCTGAATTACAACAATTCTGCAAAGATGAGTGGGCCAAAATTCCTCCAGAGCGCTGTAAAAGACTCGTTGCAAGTTATCGCAAATGCTTGATTGCAGTTATTGCTGCTAAGGGTGGCCCAACCAGTTATTAGGTTCAGGGGGCAATTACTTTTTCACACAGGGCCATGTAGGTTTGGATTTTTTTTTTCCCTAAATAATAAAACCCCTCATTTAAAAACTGCATTTTGTGTTTAATTGTGTTATCTTTGACTAATAGTTACATGTGTTTGATGATCAGAAACATTTTGTGTGACAAACATGCAAAAAAATAAAAAATCACTAGGGGGGCAAATTGTTTTTCACACCACTGTAAGAACTGTGGCAGCAGGCACACCTAAAAATAAATGCAGGATTATTTTGTATAGTCTAAATAAAAATGCTTTTACAAATGTGGGCTACTGTTATCTACTTCAAATATTTGTTAAAACAGCCAGGAAACTCACTCTGACCATTTTAATAATTCATTGATAAATTAGTGATTCCTTTGGTTTCGGCTGTGCTGAAGGTGATCATGTCATCTCGTCGTCTCCGCAGCAGTGAGCGCGCCTATAATTCACTTTTCATACGAATTACATAATCTAATAATTTTTTTTCATTAGTCTATATAAAAGCAGATATTTCGCTTTCTATATATTTTTCACGTCTGTGAGGCGAGTATACACAGAGTTTGGGTTCATTTTCTGACGCGCTCAAGTTCACCAAAAACAATACAGAACCCCGTTTACTTTCTTTATTTAACTAAATCATAAAGTTTTTTCGTCATTGTGAGTGCACCTAAATAAAAGTAGAGTCTTATAAAAGCTACAAATTTAAAGAACACAAAATATGAGATGACACAAGACCCTACACGTGTAGCTTTTCTAATTACACATAATAAAATCTAAAGGCTCAGTGTGTTAACATTTACGTTGCTTAAATTCGATCCTAAAAAAAAAATTTAATTTAATTTTAATTATAAATTTGTACTGTAATGTTACTACTGTGATTATAAATTCGTTTAATTACAGTGTTTCACTTTATTTTATCTGCAACGACCTGAGCCTCTTTAAGCCTGGAGAGAACGAACTGATGCCTGAAGCGTCAGTCTATAGTTATATAGCGCCGCTCAGCGGTAAAAGCCAGCAAACACACAAACCCAAATGCTATCGCCATAGGCCGTGACGGTAGAAGTCACATACTTCTTGTGCACCCACTGTACACCACACGTTGCATCCGCAAAGACATCCTGTACTTATGACTTTAATTTGAATAAAAAGTCCTTTTTTTTTTTTAAACAAAGCTATGCAGCTAATTAAACTGCCTGCCTCCAATGCTGTATAGCATTCATATACCTTTACTGGACTCAGAGTTGTGCTCTCTGCAGTGTTACTGCTGCTGGAGGCACAGCTGATGCATTTACGTTTTTCAAACTACTGCTGCATGCTCAGTGTTTAAGTCTTGAGACTGAGCCACAGCGGGGCTGCGCAGATCCCGTACTGCCACGACATGACCTGTGCCTAAACACTGCTGGACCACTGACACTATACATCACTTTCTGTTCAAAGCTGGTTTGGTCTGCTTTTACTCCTTAAAGTGTCCAAGTGAAACAAGCTGACTCGCGGTTCTGTTTATGAGGTAGACCATTAAGTATTTGAATATGCTAGTTTTATATTTTATATTTTCTAAAAATTCTAATATTGTGGTGTAACCACAGCCACCTATACACAGAAGCCCAATGTAAAGTTCGACATGCACGCACATGCTGCTTAAACAAACAAATCTCTCTTTTTTCCACCAGATTTTAAGTATCTGTATTAATTGCGCTTTAACTGAGCAGTTTGGTTGTTGGAACAAAAAAGCTAAATAACATTGAACTTGCCTATTGCTTGGTAGCTATTGTGTGTGACTGTGAGAGAAGTAACTTGCACCGTATAAAGTTGTGTATGCATGCAGGCAGAGTCATTATTTCACTTTCACAAAAGTTCTAGGATCTTCTTAGTTATATAGAGTTATATAGTTACTCTTACAGCAGTGTGTCCTCGCTTCTTGTGTCTGATTTGGGATCAGACTTCCCATGAGCTCCTTGCGTGGGGGAATTTACTCAATCTTAATATGACGGCGGGTTTACAGCCCACACTTGACATAAACACGCAGCTTTTCGCTCAAAAGGGAGACGGAGCGCATTCCGCACCGTGGACAGTGACTAAGGGGCGGGGCGCCAAAATTCTCCACGGTCAGCAGCTCGTAATGCCATACCCTCCATAGATTCCGACAGTACTGAGAATCGGATGCACCGAAAGCCCCAGTGGAGAAGTGAACGCACCGAGCCTCCAGCCTCCGCTGCTCACCTGCACGTGCCACCACGCACGACACAGGACGCTGCCTGTCCTGACCGAAGAGGCTGCATCTTTTGCACTGCTTCACCTCCCTCATCTCCGAGGACCCCCAGAATATTGATTTGGAATTAGTGATGATTGTAGTTTTTGAAACTAATCAGTATAATTACCCCATTCTCAAATATTTTGATTGAAAAGTATCAAAATCATTAAATGCATGTTAAAAATATTAAATTCAGAAACAAATGCAAATTTCTATTTATGAAATAAGCTTGAATTATAGTGTAAATTTAAGACAAAGTTAACAGTTTTTTAGGCATTTATTTTAATTTGTCCAACTCAAACAGTACTTTGACATAACCTTTTATTATTGTGAAATTTACAAAGCCACAAAATTATTTTTAGAGTGCACCAATCAGCCACATTACCTTAACCAGGCCGGCGTAAGCGCTGAACAGAATAAAAGCAAGTTGACACTAATAAACTGGAAAATGCTACCAGATCAAAGCAGAACCAATAGCAATGCAACGCCATGTAGAAGCAAAGGGCTGACAGCAACGGAAACATACTAAATAATACATCTACCTGCCACACCAACAAAACTGGCCATGGAATATGACCGTATGAAAGCATCGGATCCTAAAACAAAAATTCAAACACAACTAATCTCCCACATATAGCTAAAAGCTCACATTAAATGCAAAGTTTACACATAACATAGTCTGACCAAACACAAGTCACAACCATTAACCAGACGGCTATAAATGATACAAAAGCTATAACATTAGTATAACAAGCCAACACAAACACGCTTAACCATACTACTGTAAGGCTTACCTTTCTGATTGAAAAAAAATCAAACAAAAAAATCAACCAAAGACAAAAAAAAATCAACCGAGGGATGACGGAATTAGCCACACCACTAACAAACACAAAGTGTTAAACATCAAGGCCAGAAATGGCTGGGGGCACCTGAGAGTGAAACATGCAACTGACAAATCAGCCCTTTATAAACCGAATTATGCCCACTGATAGGCATAACAATATTGTGACATCAATACAGGGAGGATCTAACTACCCTGCCACCAGAGGTGGAAAGAGTAATTTTGTACTAAAAAAATTTTGTACTCAAGTAACATTGCATGAAAAGAGCTGTATCTGGACAAATATGGTATGGGAGATTGTCTCGGGTTACTTTGCTGTAACCCTGTTCCCTGAAAAAGTGGGAACGAGATTCTGCGTGAAAACAATATGGGAACATCTTTCTGTGTTGCCGGTTGTGAAGCATGTGTGTATCAAACACGCCAAATCTTGGCATATATTCAATTCAATTTTATTTGTATAGCGCTTTTAATAATTGTCATTGTCGCAAAGCAGCTTTACACAATAAAAATAATTATTTAAGATTGTATGGAATGTGAATGTGTATCATATGAATCAAAATGGTCAGATTGTCCCTGGTGAGCGACAGTGGCAAGGAAAAACTCCCTGACATGGTAATAGGAAGAAACCTTGAGAGGAACCAGTATAAATAAATAGGTTTTTAGCCTAGACTTAAACACTGAGACTGCGTCTGAGTCCCGAACATTATTTGGAAGACTATTCCATAATTTTGGGGCTTTGTAAGAAAAAGCTCTGGCCCCAGCTGTAGTTTTCATAATACGCGGTACTGACAAGCAGCCTGCATTCTTTGATCAAAGTAGGTGTGGCGGATCATAACACACTAGCAGTTCGCTCAGATCCTGTGGCGCGAGACCATTTCAGAATCAGAAAGTTTTATTGCCAAGTACGCTTGCACGTACAAGGAATTTGTTTTAATGACAGAGCTGCCAGAACAAAAAATACAAATGACGAGACAAAACAGCACGACACACACAAAAAAAAAGGTTGACATCCAATGGAGTAGGGTTGGAATAAGTTACATAAATATCTGAAATCTGTGGAATTATACAGTATATTGCACATATATTTACTGATAATACAATAGAAGGTGGCTTGGGTGTGAGAGGTCCAAAGTGATATTCCGAGCCCATTTCTTCACTCTGGATATATACAGTTCTTGCAGCGTGGGCAGGGGAGTGCCAATAATTCTTTCAGCAGTCCGAACCGTCCTTTGTAGTCTTCTATGTCTGCTTTCATAGCTGAGCCAAACCAGACAGTTATTGAAGTGCACAGGACGGATTCAATGACGGCTGAGTAGAACTGTGTGAGCAGCTCCTGTGGCAGGTTGAATTTCTTCAGCTGGCAAGGGAAATACAACCTCTGGTGGGCCTTTTTAACAATGGAGTCAATGTGTATGTCCCACTTCAGGTCCTGAGAGATGGTTGTGCCCAGGAACTGGAATGACTCCACTGCTGTCACAGTGTTGTTCATGATGGTGAGTGGGGGAAGTGCAGGTGGGTTTCTCCTGAAGTACACGATCATCT
This sequence comes from Channallabes apus, assembly GCA_030522415.1. Lineage (NCBI taxonomy): Eukaryota > Metazoa > Chordata > Actinopteri > Siluriformes > Clariidae > Channallabes > Channallabes apus. The sequence goes on along the minus strand of CM060117.1, from coordinate 18,779,943 downwards.
CCACTGTTTTAAACGTGTTAAACGTGTTTTAAACTGCACCAGACAGCCAGCTGTTCAACCTCACTTCTGTATGTAGACTCGTCACCGTCCTGGATGAGGCCAATGATTGTAGTGTCATCTGCAAATTTCGGGAGCTTGACAGTGGGGTCTGTGGATGTGCAGTCGTTGGTGTAGATGGAGAAGAACAGTGGGGAGAGAACGCATCCCTGAGGGGCTCCAGTATTGGTGGTGTGGCTGTTGGACATTAATTTTCCCAGTCTCACTAGCTGCTTCCTGTCTGTCAGAAAGCTGGTGATCCAGTGACAGATAGAGCTAGGAACAGAGAGCTGGTTTAATTTGGTCTGACGCAGTGCTGGGATGATCATATTAAAAGCTGATGAAAAGTCTACAAACAAGACCCTTCCATAAGCCCCTGGTTTGTCCAGATGTTGAAGGATGAAGGATGAAGTGCAGTCCCTGCATCATCAACAGACCTGTTTGCTCTATAAGCAAACTGCAGGGGGTCCAGTAAGGGTCCTGTGATGTCCCTCAGATAGGCCAACACCAGTCTTTCAAATGTCTTCATGACCACAGATGTTAGGGCGACTGGTCTGTAGTCATTAAGTCCTGTGATTTTAGTTTTTTTTTTGAATGGGGATGATTGTGGAACGTTTAAAGCACAAAGGCACTTCACATTGTTCCAGTGATCTGTTGAAGATCTGTGTGAAGATGGGCGCCAGCTGGTCAGCACAGGATTTCAGATAGGCTGGTGTCACGCCGTCTGGGCCTGGAGTTTCAGAAAGACCTGGTGAACATCCTTTTCACAGACCTGGAGTACAGGAAGGGAAGAGAGGGTGGTTGTCAGAGGTGATAATGGTGGTGTAGAAAGAGGGTCAGGACAGGAGTGTGGTGTGAGACTGGGAGTTTCAAATCTACAATAGAACTCATTCAGGTCATCAACCAGTTGTTGATTCCCTACAGAGTTGGGGGATGGCATCTTGTAGTTAGTGATGGTTTTCAGGCCTTTCCACACTGAAGCAGGGTCATTTGCAGAAAACTGATTTTCCAGTTTTTCAGAGTAGCTTCTCTTAGCCGCTCTGATCGCCCTTGTTAGTGTGTTCCTGGCCTGGTTGTACAAGATCCTGTCCCCACTCCTGTAGGCATCCTCTTTGCCCCGGTGAAGCTGTCTGAGTTTTGCTGGTTTGTCATTGTTATGCGTTAAAAATGTCCTAGTGGGGATGCACATGTCCTCACAGAAACTGATGTAGGATGTTACAGAATCTGTGAGCTCGTCCAGATTGGTAGCAGCAGCTTCAAAAACACTCCAATCAGTGCAGTCAAAACAGGCCTGTAATTCCTGCTTTGCTTCACTCTCTTAACTGTCCATCTCTTAACTGTCCTTACTACACGCTTAGCAGATTAAAATTTTTGCCTATAGGTCAGGAGAAGATGAACCAGGCAGTGGTCAGAAAGTCCTAAAGCTGCTCTGGGGACGGTGCGATATGCATCCTTTATTGTGGTGTAGCAGTGGTCCAAAGTATTTTTGTCTCTGGTGGGGCATGTTACAGGTCCTTCTCAAAAAATTAGCATATTGTGATAAAGTTCATTATTTTCTGTAAAGTAGTTCAAACATTTTATTTTTTTAATATTGATGATTGTGGCATACAGCTCATGAAAACCCAAAATTCCTATCTAAAAAAATTAGCATATTTCATCCGACCAATAAAAGAAAAGTATTTTTAATACAAAAAAGTCAACCTTCAAATAATTACGTTCAGTTATGCACTCAATACTTGGTCGGGAATCCTTTTGCAGATTCTTGTGTCTTGTGTCTCTCAACTTTCTCTTCACAATATCCCACAAATTCTCTATGGGGTTCAGGTCAGGAGAGTTGGCAGGCCAATTGAGCACAGTAATACCATGGTCAGTAAACCATTTAGCAGTGGTTTTGGCACTGTGAGCAGGTGCCAGGTCGTGTTGAAAAATGAAATCTTCATCTCCATAAAGCTTTTCAGCAGATGGAAGCATGAAGTGCTCCAAAACCTCCTGAATCTCCAGCAGCTGACATGGCACCCCAGACCATCACTGACTGTGGGTACTTGACACTGGACTTCAGGCATTTTGGCATTTCCCTCTCCCCAGTCTTCCTCCAGACTCTGGCACCTTGATTTCCGAATGACATGCAAAATTTGCAACCTGTAGCCCATTTCCTGCACACGGTGGCTCTGGATGTTTCTACTCCAGACTCAGTCCACTGCTTCCGCAGGTCCCCCAAGGTCTGGAATCGGTTCTTCTCCACAATCTTCGTCAGGGCCCGGTCACCTCTTCTCGTTGTGCAGCGTTTTCTGCCACACTTTTTACTTCCCACAGACTTCCCACTGAGGTGCCTTGATAGAGCACTCTGGGAACAGCCTATTCGTTCAGAAATTTCTTTCTGTGTCTTACCCTCTTGCTTGAGGGTGTCAATGATGGCCTTCTGGACAGCAGTCAGGTTGGCAGTCTTACCCATGATGGCGGTTTTGAGTAATGAACCAGGCTGGGAGTTTTTAACACTAGAAGCGCCGAGCAAGGTCATTTTGACTGCAAGGGGAAAAAAAATTATAATTTCACACTCGATCAAAATCCAGGACCCTCCATTCATGACTTTTCCTAGATCTGTGAGCTTAATCATCCTGCATGCTTAAATTTTCTAAATCACACCAGTAAAAGCCAGTGTAAAGCTTTTTTGCTCTTATTTACGTGTGTAATGGAAAAATCATATTCTAATTATATGTATTAATTCTATTTGATTCTTGTAGTAAGTGTGTAACGTAGGCCTTAGAAGTTTGAACTTGGTTGTCGAAGCTTAGAGACACAAGGCCGAGAACAGAATAGAAACAACCTGATTGTAGTTGTCCCTGAATAAATGATAAGGTATGGACATCTGGTCTGGGGCAGATAAAGAGTCATGAGTTTGAATGTAGGAACTTCACGTACGGGGCGTTGATTATGTTAACAGAGATGTTTGTGTATAAAATAGGTCAGCTAGAGAAAGAGATCACCTTTCTCTATGCTGCAACTGTTTGCTGTATGAGACTGGTCCTTCTGCAGAAGTTTAAAATAAAACCTTTGTTACTTTGCTCTTACCCAGTGTATGGATTACTTGTCTTTATATTGGTTTCAGAATTTCCACCACAACTTGGCGTTGTCGGCAGTTCTCCGTGTTTGAGGAAGGCATTGGAGAATCCCGGGGAGGCGTAAGCGCTGACGCCTTGAAGGCTTTTCACTTCATCTCAAACGCTTAATTGGCAATCGAGCGTGAGAGGACCGGGGATTCACCATGTCACCTCAACACCGGAGTTAAAAGAACTAAAATAGTGTGGTAAGGAAATTTTTTAAGTTGTAAGTCTTTAAGTTGTAATTGTTAAAGTAAGTTGTAATTGTTAAAGTTAAAGTAAGTTGTAATTGTTAAAGTCAAAGTAAGTTGTAATTGAGTATTAAGTGCGCTTTCTCACAGTGGCTGGGATAGATTTAAACTTGGATCTATCACACGAGTCTGGGATTCGTGAAAAGTACCCAAAAAAGTGCAAAGGCGCACAAAAGAGAGAGATAGGGTACTGGTTTCGCCTCGTTTCCGAAAAACTTGGCCCCGCAGCAGACGTGCTCGGTGTGAGGACCTCCGGAGGTAAAAGCAAGTCAGAGTGCAGGGTTGCAAGGTGCACACGTAAAAGTCAAGAGGACTTTACGGGAAAAACAGTCAAGGGGACTGTTGAGGTAAATTAAGGTAGAGTGTAAAGTGCACCGGTAAAGTCAAGAGGACTTTATGGCAGAGTGCAAACCGCTGCACCGGTAGCAGTCAGGGAGACTGTGAGAGCTCACTGTGAGTTAGTGGCACGTGTAAATTGACAAGTAAAAATCATGGGTAACAGCAAAAAAAAAAAAAAAAAAAAAAAAAAGATTGTTACGCTTGTGGGGTTCCTTGGTAAAGATAACATCTAAATTATGTTTGAGAAATGTGGAAATCCAGGGAAAACAAAAGAAAAAAAAAGAGAAATGTAGAATTATTAATTACTGAGATTGCTTTTGAGTTGTGGATGTGTGAATCATGTGTGGATAGATAATTACAATAACAAAAAGAATAACAAAGTAAACATTAATTGGGTAGGATTTAATATGTGGAAGGCAGAAGCAGAAACAGGAGAGAAAAACGCATACAACCTAAAATGCAAGCACAAAACATTGATCCTTTTCAGTGTGTTAAGTCTATTTCAGATCCCGACCTGGACGGCTGCCCCCCGCGACCCCCAGCTCTTAGACAGATAGCCCCTTCAGCAGATCCAGTAAGACAACATGGACAAGAGACTTCTCGGCAGTCCCCAGGCCCCAGCACAGCCAGCACAGCCAGCACAGCCAGCACAGCAATGACAGCTCTGTCTCCAATTTCGTCACATACTCGAACCAAGGCTCAGCTGAAAAGAGAAAAGGCTGATCGACAACCACCACCTGATGACAGCAAGGACGAGAGAGAGGAACTCTTAGGAGCTACAGGAAGTGTTCATCAAGAAATCACTGCTCCAATGATGGAAGTAGCAGGGGCGGATGGCACAGCGATGCTTGTTCACCGACCATGGACAATAAAGGACATCGAAAATGCACATGGACAACTCCCAGACCCGAGAGAGGGGGGAGGACAAAAATTCGATGATGAAATGAGCAGATTTTGCTCAGAGTTTCACCCGACATCTTATGAAATGCGACGACTTTTGGGGAGAAAACTAGGTGCAGACTTTGCAAAGATTAAGTATTCCTGGCCAACGGACAATGTTTTCGCACGGCGAGCTCAGGCTGATCATGAAGAAAACAAGCATTTAACGGTTTTGTGGTGTGCCTTACAGCAGCGTGTAGAGAAGCGTTCCCAGCAATAATGGATATGACTAAAATATCAATGTGCAAACAACAACCAGGAGAGAGCGTGTCACACTATCTCACCCATCTCACTGAGGTACATGATGCGAACAGCGGGTTGGAGAGGCAGACATGTCTGTGGCAGCAATTTCACCGTATGAAGCACATTTGAGGAACAGTTTCATGAATGGATTACAGGAGGACATCGCTCAGAAGGTGAAAAACACATGCGTTGGATGGGACACTGGAAAACTTAGTCTCATTGAACAACATGCAATACGCGCGGAAAAGCTGGTATCACAAGAAAAAGATAAGCGCAACAAGAAGAGAGAAGACCAGAGTGACAATGCACAGCTGGCAGTGTTGCAGATGGTAAGACAAACTGCGGATGTACAGTACAGGAGACGTGGAAGAGGACGAGGAGGCCGTGGACGTGGACGTGGGAGAACAAATGGCTGTTATGCATGCGGAAGTGAAGACCATTGGATTAGAGACTGTCCGAGAAGGAGCAGAGGAGAGGAATGGATTAGGAGAGGTGAGGATCAGAGTGGAAATTGACAGAAAAAGGCCGGGGCCGTGGGGAGCAGACCCGAAGGAGAGGGTGAGTCAAAAATAATTATTTTTCCTACTAACACTTCTTGCTCTGATCGCAATGAAGAAAAGCTTGCTATCTTTTTCAATGATTCAATTCACGTTTGTATCTTAGAAACATCCACACATGCTACGTATGATCTTGAAGTATACAGTATCAGTAAAATGCCAACAATGGAATTGCAGCTCCATGACAAACAAAATTCATTTTGCTACATTCCATGCAGGTCATCCAGTCATTAAAGTGTGTGAATTTGACAGTTTAGTGAAACAGTGGCAGATTCCTGAACTCTGTGGGCACTTCAGGACATGCAGCTGAAAAGAGCCTCATAAAGCCAAGCGTGTGGCTTTTTCCAGGTGTACATGATAAATTTAGATTTTTTGCTCTTATTGCTGCCCAGTAAATCTATTGGGGTGAAGATTTCATATGTAAATTAGGTATAAATCTCTTGAGACTAAACCAGTATTGAGCCTGAGGATTTCACTCTTGTGAAATGTGATCCGTTGCCCCTGTTGTATGTGTATGAATGGAAGCTCTGCACTTCAACTGTGAGTTCAGTAAATGCTACGGTGATAGACAAATATATACCAGTAAACACATTATGATATTAGATATGTGTCACATATCTCATTTTTTTAAAGATAAGCTCAGATGTGTAGTTAATGTAGAGATAAGGAGTGTGCACATGAGAAAATGTAGCACAGTAAAGTGTCACAGTAATGTCCCTTAATCACAGTAGGGACACCCCTAATGTGTTATTGGATAAAAGTAATAAGGATGAGGGAAAAAAAATAAAAATTTTACATAAATAAAAAAGTGACATGTGGTATGAATGAGAGTGATTGAGAATGAACGTCTTATCTGACATTACATTACAGCCACAGAGAAACAAATGCTGATGCAATGCTGAAAAATCATGTGTTAAAGTATAAAAGAACTGTATATATTACAGTACTTACAGTCACAAGACCTGGCCAGGCAGAAAAAATTAAGTTATCAGCATGCAGAACTTTTTCTTTTCTTTTATAAAAAGAATTTATGTTTATAATTACTCACTAAAATGTATGGGCTAATGGGAAGCACGATGTAGGTTTAATTAAGGGAAGTGAACTGGCGGTGATCACCCCAAAGTAAAATTTAGGCCCTACAAACTTCATACTGTATCTACCCGAGTCTTTAACTGAAATAATTCCAGTGTTTAATTCTTTATTTTAAAGCTGTTGTCATGGTAAACATCAGCAACTTCTTATTGTCCAGCAGAACAAGGTCATAAAGCAAACCATATAAAAGCTACAATTCGCACATAAGTCATATCTTAGGTCAAATTGCTTTGGGACAAGATAAAACTTTGGATCCAAGTACAGTAGTAGTCCAAAATATTCTAAAACAAATAAGAAAATTGACGCTAAAGTAGAAATGTAAAAAGTAAAAGTGTTTTATTACAGAAAAGTTATTTTGATCTATACAATCCTCGAGGCCCCAGTGAGCTACACACTCATGGGAAGGGTCTACTGGCCCACAGTGCACTTAGCTGAACTCCGGAAGCAAGAACAATCTTTAATTGAATCAAATTTGGCAGTATAACCTACTTTAATATTGGACATTTCAAATTATAAAAGGCCTTTTACAAAAACTGTTGATGAAAAGAATTGTTGCATGATTTCAGACTGACTGCAGGAAAAAAAAAACAGAGAGAAAGAGAGAAAAACAATGAGATCTTTATCTCACTTCTCAGCCAAATCAGATCCTGTAGCAGCAGGATCACCCATGTGTTTATGTCCAGTACCAGAAGTTGAGGAGGCAGGTATAGAATAAAGATGTATAGTGGGCTACAGTAATTTGACATTTCTAGTTCATGAAGTTTCAGTATCTTTTATACAGAGAAGAATCACACTTATTTGCAACAGAGTGGTTAAAGTACAATACTAAATTATAAATATCAATGTGGAAAGATGTATAGTTCTAACCCTCTAACTCCTTTCTTTCACTGTTAAACAACTTTGTTCCACTAGGATTGATCCACAGTAAGCGCCACTACAGAATCTGGATATAAAATGAATGTGGATGGAACAATATTTTGTGATAGAGAAATAGGTGCTAACAGGAGTTTGTCATAGTTATAGCACATGAAATTTAAATAGTGTAAATGTAATGCTCAAACTAACAAATTATATTCTATTCCAGAAAAGCAGATGCAGCAGCGAAGGCCGTGGCCAAGCTTCCCCTTTCCTATAACCATAACATGTGTGTGTGTCTAATGCTCTCACCCCCACAGCTAACCTTGAAGAGCTTCAGAGCTACAGTCACTCCAGGAGAGGAAACACTCTGGAGAAAAGCGGGATGTGTTTTGACAGAAGGGGTTTGGTACGACCCCAATCACAAGCCGTGTCTACCTATAAAGCTATTTCTTTCTATGCTAAGTTGACACACGTGTAAGGACCATGTGTCAAAAGGGGGAATAAGCGATAGTATGTGGATTTGTGTTACTAATAACATACTGTACTGTACTGTAGATAAAGGAATTAAGATGAAGCCAGAGCACACAAAAAGTAAAAGGACATTGTGAAGATGAAATGTTATGTTATTGTGCAAAACTCTTTGAGGATTTATTTTTAATACAGGCCCACTGACAGTGCTCCTAACACCACAAACAGAAGTCAAAGTAGTGGAAACAGAGATGAGGGTACACGCCAGCAACCCCAAACATGTTCCAGAAATCAACACCGAGGTCACCAAGGGTGAACAGTGACGTGCTAGTAACCTCTCCTGTAAACCCCGACAGACCCTCACCTGCACGCAAAGTGCATGGGTCAGAAGAACCAACTAGAGTGGACAGAAACAACGCAGAACCACGACTCTACACTCAAATTCATCACAACAATAAGTACACTACATTTGAGGACAACACATGAAGAAATTGTAAGGTGTCAAAGTAGCAGTAGCACTGAGTAACATTGGTGACATATAAAAGTAATTAGAGTTAAAAGTAAGTGTTGTAACTACTGACAGGACAGAAGACTGTTTTAGAGGACGGAGAATATTAGTGACTGAGATTATTCACACTACAGACATTGAATTAGCTGGACTGGACCCTTGGTTACAAATTAGAAAACACCCCAAAGCAATTTGGGTAACTTTAGGAATAATAATAGTTATCGTTACCCTGGCGTGCCTACTTATTGAGAATTCAGAGAGAAACGGCGATGGTAAAGTCTATTTAACAAACTCAAGCCACATGCATTTAACTAGAATAAAGAGAAGAGACAGCATGATAAAAAGGCATAACACTAATCTCAATAGATGTGCAGGGAAATTGGGAATGTGCCCTATCATTAGACATTGCTGATAATATAACAGACATACACAACCTCTTGTGTTGTGTATGCCATGTCATGTCCTCGGGCTGGGTAGCACTGCCCCTAAATAATGTCACAGCAGCAGAAGCAAATGCAGACAACACGTCTTGTATTATACCGATAACCACCATGGCCATCTTACAGATATCTGTATACTACAAACAAACAGGGAGGCCAAACCCAGCAGTCCCTGAGTGTAATTATTCCAATAACCTATGTTTTGATGCCCCAGGGAGCTATTGCTCCCCATTGCCTGTTAAGGTATTTCAATTGAACAGGCTCATGTTATTCTGCATATGTAACTCCTAGTGTGTCAGTACACACAGAAAATCCGTGGGGGCCACGGATGTCAGAGAATAGAAGAAAAAGAGATGTCCCTATTAAATTTCATGGTTACACTTTAGGAAACCCATGGACTAGCCCAGGAGCAAATGTAGGCTGGTCACTCTTCCTCGGCGGAGGAACAGCTGTAGCCCTAAACAAGGTAAATGGTTTAGCATACATGTTACTAATACTAAAAAATGACACCGTAAAGGCCTTTCACGCCTTTCAATGATGATCATCAGAATATCAGCAACATCATAAAATACATGAAGAAGGCTTTGCAACCACCTCCCCAAGTAGAGTCTTGGATCTCGTGGTTAACGCAATTATGGGGAGGCTGGGGTTATTGGCTGGTTTATAGTGTTCTACCAATTGGGATTATAATCTTGTTAGGCCTCTGTATAACACCCTGTATTTGCAGATGTATACAGGGACTAGTTCTGAACACAGTAAATTATTAAATGTTAAGACAGACTGACAACATAGAACGGAAAACGGACTGGGACGACCCGACTTCTGACAGAGTTCAAAATTCCGGTGACTATCATTTTGAATGTTTAGATCATGATATGGAAGAAGACATAATGTAAATCTTTAGAGAAATGTCAAGCATGTATATTTAAGTAGGTTGCAAAATTTTTTTTATGCTTTTGTGTCGGGGGTCTGTCCCCATAAAGACAGCTGTAGTGTCCTCTGTGTGCATTAGAGTGCTAGTGATGATGTTGTTAAAAACCCAGGTGGGAGAGAGAATATCTGATGAAATTTACCTAATGCATAGCTTATTAGTATTGTTTTGAATTGTAGAATTAAAATATTTAGGTTGTCATAGAATGACAAAAGGGGGAAATTGTAATGGAAAAATCATATTCTAATTATATGTATTAATTCTATTTGATTCTTGTAGTAAGTGTGTAACGTAGGCCTTAGAAGTTTGAACTTGGTTGTCGAAGCTTAGAGACACAAGGCCGAGAACAGAATAGAAACAACCTGATTGTAGTTGTCCCTGAATAAATGATAAGGTATGGACATCTAGTCTGGGGCAGATAAAGAGTCATGAGTTTGAATGTAGGAACTTCACGTACGGGGCGTTGATTATGTTAACAGAGATGTTTGTGTATAAAATAGGTCAGCTAGAGAAAGAGATCACCTTTCTCTATGCTGCAACTGTTTGCTGTATGAGACTGGTCCTTCTGCAGAAGTTTAAAATAAAACCTTTGTTACTTTGCTCTTACCCAGTGTATGGATTACTTGTCTTTATATTGGTTTCAGAATTTCCACCACACGTGAAATTCCTGACAGCTGCGAGGCGGCGTGAAGTTTCCTGCCTTTTCCAAACTGCAATTCTCATTACTCTCAGCAGATGGCGCAAGGGATCGCGCATACTATCTATGCGTCATTCAGTGAGTATATGGAAATATCTCAGGTTTCACTCCATATATGAAGTTTATATATATATATATATATATATATATATATATATATATATATATATATATGCTTCCGTGAAATATCGACAATTCGCCATTCATTCCCGCAATGATAATCAGCGATATTTTATAAGGAGATTTAGCTCTAGTTAATTTTATAACGTTTTAAGAAAATTAATTAGTTCGTTCAGTCTATTTGAAGCTTCTGAACATCCCGGATGTTTTTTTTTTGTGTGTGACAGTGCCTGAGGATATAAAGCTTTATTATTGTGTTTGAATAAATCAGATCTACCACAAACTGAACAACTTCACTTTTCCGGTATGGTAACATAAGCACCTCGGATACCTGTCGCTGCTGCTGTGGAAATATTACGCTACTGATATTAAATATAGAATATATATTGAAACAAAAACTAATACCATTTTAAAATATATAACTTATTGAAACGTTTATAACTTATCGAAAATGATTCGATTGATTTACGAATTGATTTACGAAGATGTATGCTATATAATACTAAGGGTTTCTGGGGGTATGTGTTTCGTCTGCCATGTGGGTTCGATTCCCAGCCAGTGACCAACAACAATAATGCTAATTGTGTTTCTAAATTAAGTTGAAATGTAAATTATTGTGTCCTATTTATATGATGTCCTCGATAATGATTATAATAAATATATAATTAATACAGTAAACAATAAACACTGCCTTTTGCAAAGTGAAAGTGAGTGCCGATGGAGCAGGAGCAGCGATTTAGTTCTGAACACGTTTCCGTGAAATTATCGCTAAAACAATATAAAATTTTAATAAATCAGATAGCATAGTTTATTATCTATCTATAATAAACTATGCTATGTCATAACTGAAGCAAACACCACGATTATGCCTCGTTTCGTTCAGTGTTGCTAGACAACGGACCACGCGCCTAATCGGCGGGAACGTGGTTCAATTTTTCGTTCACCTCTGAGAAAAAAAGCTGTATTTTGTTTGCATACATTTTGAATTTTTACAACAGTACAAGAAGTACGTGCGCGCACAGCAATTGCAGCGATGAGTCCACGTCCGCTGAATTCGACAGACTGAAGACAAATAACCGTTGTCTGACAGACCCCTATACGTAAATGCCTAAGTAAATGAATATAGTCTAATTTACCTCGTGTTTTCTACTATAAGATTATCATAAACCAAATTTAAGCTAAGCGTTACATTTTTAAGTTCTTGTCCTATTGGCAGGAATGCACTATAGTAAAAGCCTATAGTAAAGTTGACAATATCCATCTACTTAGAGCTGTTAAAAAAATTAAAAAATCTAAATATCTGCTTTAACTTATGTTTTTTTTATTCATGAGACAACCTTTCAGTTTTGTAAATATTCTAGTTACAGTGTGACAAGACTTGTAAATGTTTTTAAGTATTAGACCACCCAGCTAAGATAACTGTTATGTCGTTGATTGATAAAATGTGGATTAAGGATGTTTTATTTTGTTTTATTTATGTTTCACTGTTTATGACATAGTGACACTAAGCAGCTGAACAACTTCCCTTTTTTGAGAATTGTTTTTCAACGTTTTTGAGAATTAGAACATCCAGGTTAGTTTTTTTAAAATTATTATTATTAAACTAATTATCACAACATAACTAACCCAACAACATTGATCATGTAACAGAAAGTGTAGATGCAGATTCCAAATGTATAAATATGCCTGCTATATATATATACAGTGGTGTGAAAAACTATTTGCCCCCTTCCTGATTTCTTATTCTATTGCATGTTTGTCACACTTAAATGTTTCTGCTCATCAAAAACCGTGAACTATTAGTCAAAGATAACATAATTGAACACAAAATGCTGTTTTTAAATGAAGGTTTATGTTATTAAGGGAGAAAAAAAACTCCAAATCTACATGGCCCTGTGTGAAAAAGTGATTGCCCCCCTTGTTAAAAAATAACTTAACTGTGGTTTATCACACCTGAGTTCAATTTCTGTAGTCACCCCCAGGCCTGATTACTGCCACACCTGTTTCAATCAAGAAATCACTTAAATAGGAGCTACCTGACACAGAGAAGTAGCCCAAAAGCACCTCAAAAGCTAGACATGCCAAGATCCAAAGAAATTCAGGAACAAATGAGAACAAAAGTAATTGAGATCTATCAGTCTGGTAAAGGTTATAAACCATTTCTAAAGCTTTGGGACTCCAGCGAACCACAGTGAGAGCCATTATCCACAAATGGCAAAAACATGGAACTATGGTGAACGTTCCCAGGAGTGGCCGGCCGACCAAAATTACCCCAAGAGCGCCGAGACAACTCATCCGAGAGGCCACATAAGACCCCAGGACAACATCTAAAGAACTGCAGGCCTCACTTGCCTCAATTAAGGTCAGTGTTCACGACTCCACCATAAGAAAGAGACTGGGCAAAAACGGCCTGCATGGCAGATTTTCAAGGCGCAAACCACTTTGAAGCAAAAAGAACATTAAGGCTCGTCTCAATTTTGCTAAAAAAAACATCTAAATGATTGCCAAGACTTTTGGGAAAATACCTTGTGGACCGACGAGACAAAAGTTGAACTTTTTGGAAGGTGCATGTCCCGTTACATCTGGCGTAAAAGTAACACAGCATTTCAGAAAAAGAACATCATACCAACAGTAAAATATGGTGGTGGTAGTGTGATGGTCTGGGGTTGTTTTGCTGCTTCAGGACCTGGAAGGCTTGCTGTGATAGATGGAACCATGAATTCTACTGTCTACCAAAAAATCCTGAAGGAGAATGTCTTGCCATCTGTTCCTCAACTCAAGCTGAAGTGATCTTCGGTGCTGCAGCAGGACAATGACCCAAAACACTCCATCAAATCCACCTCTGAATGGCTGAAGAAAAACAAAATGAAGACTTTGGAGTGGCCTAGTCAAAGTCCTGACCTGAATCCTATTGAGATGTTGTGGCATGATCTTAAAAAGGCGGTTCATGCTAGAAAACCGTCAAATAAAGCTGAATTACAACAATTCTGCAAAGATGAGTGGGCCAAAATTCCTCCAGAGCGCTGTAAAAGACTCGTTGCAAGTTATCGCAAATGCTTGATTGCAGTTATTGCTGCTAAGGGTGGCCCAACCAGTTATTAGGTTCAGGGGGCAATTACTTTTTCACACAGGGCCATGTAGGTTTGGATTTTTTTCTCTCCCTAAATAATAAAACCCCTCATTTAAAAACTGCATTTTGTGTTTAATTGTGTTATCTTTGACTAATAGTTACATGTGTTTGATGATCAGAAACATTTTGTGTGACAAACATGCAAAAAAATAAAAAATCACTAGGGGGGCAAATTGTTTTTCACACCACTGTATATATTTGTATAATATATATACACAATACTCTTAAAATAAAATCGCTATTACTTGACCCTGAAGTTTAGTTTTGCACACAAAAAACTGAAAAGTAATTTCTGGTAAATCAACTGCATTTGTAGTTTATTTACAGTAATTCATAAAAAACAAATATACATTTTACAGAACAAGGTAAACACGAGAAAGATTACAAAATGAAAAAAAAAAACAGTGTCTACTGTAAAAACAGCTTCCATTTCAAGTGGAGAGATATTTGACCGACAGCCTAGAACAAAAGAACCGTAGGTGTGATCACAACCCCCTCCTCTGCCAATTTGACTGCCTCCACTGAGTTTCAGGTAAAGGTCGCTTGCATGCGCACCCGTTTTCAGGTGCGCACATAGCTCCTTTACCAACTCCAGAATAAATCTCCTCCTGCTTATGGTCACATTCATGCACTGTTCATATAGAATATGTGCATTAATTGCCGCCAGGTCTAGGAAGTTGTAAAACACAGCCACATGCCAGCGCCAGGTGCCTCCCTTTACTGAATACAGCCGCGCCATTTCATCCATGACATCAACGCCAACTTTAGTGCTGTTGTAATAGAAAATTGTTTCAGGCAGTTTCTTTTTGCCATTATCAGTTGAAACTGCCTGATGCATTGTGCTCAGATCGCATACATTCTTCTTTCGTTTTGCCTGGTAAATCATGAGCGTGGCCTTTCCAGCCTTCAACAACCTGGTTCAGACTGTGCCTGTGTACAAGGGAGCATTTCTCATCTGATTTTATTCATCGTGCCAACAATGGTGGTTTTATTCACCAAAAGATTGTTTGCCAGTGCTAACGAAGTAAAGAAATTGTCTGTTGTTATATTTCTTCCTTTCCCCAGGAAAGGCTCCACAATGCGCATTACAACGGTGTCTGATAACCGCTGACTAGCCTGTCGTCTTTCCCAAGATAGGGAATTGCGTTCAAATTCAAATTCAAATTTTATTGGTCACATACACAATCATACACAGTATAATATGCAGTGAAATGCTTTATACGACCGCCAGTGACCTTAAAAAAAGAAAATAAAAGCTTGTACGTAAAATAAATAATCAATAAAAAGGAAATACTAAAGAAATTATTTTAACTAGTAAAATTAACTGTGCATAAGGGCATAATAAAATATTGCAAAAATATAGGATTAAAGTGACAGTGGTTGTGCAAATATGCATGGAGGTGACATGTGCAATTGTCCAGATGTATGAGTATTTAGTGCAAGTGTGTATGAATGTGTCCATGATTGTCCAGTCAGTGTTGTGAGCTTAAAAGATGTTATTAGTCCTGTGTGGAGGTGTGATTGTGTGATTGAGAGACCTTATCGCCTGCGGGAAGAAGCTCCTCCTCAGTCTCTCTGTGTTGGCCTTTAGGGAGCGGAATCTCTTCCCAGACCGCAACAAAGAGAACAGTCCATTACTGGGGTGACTGAGGTCCTTCATGATCTTCCTGGCCTTAGTCCAGCACCGCTTGCTGTAGATGGAGTGTAGGTCAGGAAGCTCAGTGCGGATGATGTGCTCGGCTGATCGCACCACCCTCTGTAGAGCTTGTCTGTCCTGCATGGTGCTGTTCCCGAACCAGGTCGTGATGTTTCCCGTCAGGATGCTCTCTATGGTGCAGGAGTAGAAGTTCCTGAGCACCTTGGAGGGCAGTCTAAAGTATCTCAAGCGTCTGAGGTGGTAGAGACGCTGCCGGGCTTTTTTCACCACGGTGCTGATGTGACAGGACCATGATAGGTCCTGCGTGATGTGAACACCGAGGTATCTGAAGCTGTCCACTCTCTCCACTGGGCTCCTGTTGATGACGGGGGTCTGGTAGTTCCTCTCCTGCTTTGTACTAAAGTCCACTATCAGCTCCTTTGTCTTACTGACGTTCAGGAGGAGATTGTTCCTCTGGCACCAGTTCTCCAGATTTCCAATCTCCTCTAGGTAGTCCGACTCATCATTGTTGGTGATCAGTCCGACCACGATGGTGTCATCAGCAAACTTGATGATGGAGGTGGAGTTGGTAGTGGCAACGCAGTCGTGGGTGTACAAAGAGTACAGCAGGGGGCTCAGAACACAACCCTGGGGGGCTCCAGTGCTGAGAGTGAGTGTGGCTGAGACATGTCCGCCCATCCTTACTGCCTGTGGTCTGCCAGTCAGAAAATTGGAGATCCACTGACATATAGATGAACTCAGTCCCAGGTGCTCCAGCTTGGTGGTGAGTGTGGATGTCACGAACTAACCGGGATGACCAGAATGATGATCGTGCTATCTGTCACGAACTAACCAGGATGAACAGATAGCCTTAGCAGTTAGCCCTGTAGCGTGAATGGTAAACCCAAACGCGGATAAACACGAGCAGGCAGGATAATCACGCGATTTATTATAAGGACTCTCACACACAATGAGCACAGGAAAGACACAATCTAACCCTAGTCCTATAAATACACACTCAGTCTGAAAAGATAACCAAGAAAGTGAGTACTCACATATACTGGAACGATTCCGAACAGACATGGGCTTAACTCAATGACAGAGCGATGTGCGTCGCCATCTTGTTTCCTTTTATGCTTTCAGCTTCGCGACCGCCTTACTTCCGGGTCCTAGTGCCGGTCGCGGCTGAGTGTGCATGACAGTACCCCCCCGTCCAGGACCGACTCCGGACGGTCCAGGGGTGGAGGATACCCGGTGACGGTAGTCCCTAATGAGCCCGGAGTCGAGGATGAAGCGAGCCGGAATCCAGGACCGCTCCTCGGGGCCGTAGCCTTCCCAGTCGACCAGATACTGGGTGCCCCTGCCCCGAGGGTGCGAGTCGAGGATCCGTCGCACGGTGTAGGCGGGACCGCCGTCAATGATTCGGGGAGGAGGAGCAGGGGGGGTGGGTGGAACCATGGGTGAGGTGGTGAATGGTTTCAACTGTGAGGTATGGAAGACAGGGTGGATCCGGAGCGCCGCAGGCAGCTGGAGCCGGTAGGTGACAGGGTTGATCCTGAGTGTTATGCGGTATGGCCCGATGAATCTTGGTGATAATTTTTTGGATTCGGTGTGCAGGTGGAGGTTCTTGGTTGATAGCCACACTTTGTCACCTACGTGGTACAATCGTCCCGGGGGGTGCCGGCGGCGGTGTTGGGCCACATAGTTGGCGTTGGTGCGTCGGATGGCGAGGTTGGCTTGGTGCCATAGCCGCCGGCACCGGCGAACCAACTGTTGGGCCGATGGTACGTCAACCTCCGGTTCCTGGTGGGTGAACATTGGAGGCTGGAAACCATAGCACACCTCAAATGGACTCAGGTTGGTGGCTGAGGAGACATGGAGGTTATGGGATAACTCGGCCCACTTGAGGTAGCGGGCCCAGGAGCGCTGGCGGTCCGACACAAAACATCTCAGGTAGCGCTCCAGCTGTTGGTTGGTTCGCTCCGTCTGACCGTTCGTCTGAGGGTGGTAGCCGGAAGACAAACTGCAGGACGAATCGATCAGACGGCAGAAGGCCTTCCAGAACCGGGCGGTGAACTGGGGACCTCTGTCCGAGACGATGTCCTTTGGGAACCCATGCAATCGGACTACGTGTTCCAGAATCAGCTCGGCTGTCTCCTTCGCTGACGGGAGTCCGGTGAGGGCCACCAGGTGCACTGCCTTGGAGAAGCGATCCACAATGGTCAGGATGACGTCTCTTCCATCTGAATCCGGCAGGCCCGTGATGAAATCCACGGCAATGTGGGACCAGGGTCGACGGGGAACTGGGAGTGGTTGGAGTTCCCCTGGAGTTGGTTGGTTAATGTCCTTCGCCCTGGCACACATTGGGCACGCCCGAACGAACTCTGTGATTTCCCTCCTCATGGAGGGCCACCAGAAGGCCCGGCCGATGAAGGTGGTGGTTCTCCGGCTTCCCTGGTGTCCTGCGACGGGTGACGAATGGCCCCACTGGAGGACCTCAGTTCGGAGTCGTTCGGGGACGAAGAGCCGCCCGGGCGGCACACCTGCCGGTGCTGGGTCCCTGGTCAGTGCCTGGCGGACCCTCGTCTCCAGGTTCCACTGCAGGGGTGCGATGATGCGGGTAGGTGGAAGGACAGGCACGGGGTCCGCCCGGGGCGTCTCTCGCTCGTGTTGCCGGGAGAGGGCGTCAGCCTTGGTGTTCTTCGACCCCGGGCGGTACGAGAGGTGGAAGTTGAATTGTTCGAAGAACAGTGCCCACCGTGCCTGTCGTGGGTTCAACTGCTTCAAACTGCGGATGGTGATCAGGTTTTGGTGGTCCGTCCAGACGATGAATGGCTCACTGGCGCCCTGGAGCCAGTGACGCCACTCCTCCAAGGCCCACTTTATGCCCAGCAGTTCGCGGTCCCCCACACCGTATCGCTGCTGAGTGGGGTTAAACTTTTTGGAGTAGAAGCCACATGGGTGCAGCTTCTGGTCTGGACCTCGTTGGGAGAGAACAGCGCCGGCGCCCACCTCCGACGCGTCCACCTCCACAACGAACGGTTGGCTGGCATCTGGATGAAGCAGGATGGGTGCGGTGGTGAACAGATGACAGAGTCGATGAAAAGCTGAGATGGCGGTAGGGTTGAGTCGAAAGGAACTGTTGGAGAGCCTGGTAAGTGCAGTGAGCGGTGCTGCAACTGTACTGTAGCCCCGGATAAAGCGACGATAAAAGTTCGCAAACCCGAGAAAGCGTTGGAGCTGTTTGAGTGTCCTGGGTAGGGGCCAGTGACGTACAACCTCCAGCTTCTGCGGGTCCATGGCCACACCCTGGGGCGAGATGACAAAACCCAGGAACGTGGTGGAGTGCTCGTGAAAAGCACACTTCTCCAGCTTACAGTACAGCTGGTGGGCGAGCAATCTCTTAAGGACAGCTCGAACGTGTTTGGTGTGTTCAGTGGGGTTGCGTGAATAAATTAAAATGTCATCCAGATAGACAAACACCCATCGGCCTAGCATGTCCCTGAGGACATCGTTGATGAAAGCTTGGAAGGCCGAGGGTGCGTTACAGAGACCAAATGGGATGACCAGGCTCTCATAGTGTCCGGTAGGGGTGATGAAGGCTGTCTTCCACTCATCACCCTCTCTGATGCGCACCAAGTTGTAGGCGCTCCGGAGGTCCAACTTAGTGAACATGGTGGCACCAGAGAGGGCGTCCAGGGCTGAGTTGGTGAGAGGCAGCGGGTGACGATTCCGAATGGTGATCTTATTTAGCCCCCGATAGTCGACACATGGACGAAGTTCGCCCCCTTTCTTCTTTACGAAGAAGAACCCCGCGGCAGCCGGCGAGGAGGAGGGCCTGATGGTGCCATTTCGCAGGGCGTTGGTGACATACTCCTCCATAGCCTGGGTCTCGTTGGTAGAGAGAGAGTAGAGATGGCCGCGGGGGGGGCTGGAGCCTGGCTGGAGCTCAATGGCTAGGTCGTAGGGTCGGTGAGGTGGAAGGTGGCTGGCCCGGCGTTTACAGAACACTTCAGCCAGGTCTCGATATGATGGAGGAATGGCGTGGATGTCGACGTCGGGGGCCTCGGACTCCCTGGAACACGTCCCAGCCTGGGCCTGTAGGCATAAGTCGGTACAGGTCGGCCCCCATTGAAGGATCCGGTTCTGAGACCAGGAGATGAGTGGGTCGTGCTGTAAGAGCCAGGGATAGCCGAGGATGATGGGTGGAGATGATATGGGTGTGAGGTGAAATTGTATGGACTCCTGATGTTGGCCGAGGACGAGAGTGATGGGTAGAGTCTGCTGGGTGATGGGGCTGGATGAGAGGGGCCGCCCGTCGACTGAGATGATTCTCATTGGCTGGGATAACGCCTCAATCTTTACCCCCAATCCTCTGGCGTATGTTGAGTCAATGAAGTTACCCGCGGCACCGGAATCGATGAACGCGGCACTTCTGACCCGTTTGTGGCCAAGGTGGAGGGTTACCTGAACCGTGAGTCGAGTGGCGGTGTGATCGGTGGTGGCGGAGAGATGTATGGTACCCGGGGAGTCTCTCCTATCTCTCACCGGGTCTGGGCGTTTCCCGGGCGAGACGGGCAGGTGGCTCGGTGGTGCGCTGCTGAGCCGCAATAGGCGCACAGTCCCTCGCGGTAACGTCTCTGGCGTTCCGCCACGGTCAGGGAGGCGCGCCCTAGTTGCATGGGTTCCCCGGCTCCGGTGTCAACCACGGCAGGGGGTGGAGATCCGACACGTCCAGGAAAAGCTGTGGTGACGGTGGGTGGTGGTCTTGGTGCAGTGTGGGTATAAGTGGATGGTGGCGACAGGGTTCGAGGTGCTGGCTTCGGACGAGAGAGGAGGCGCTGATCGACCCGGAGGACTAGCTGGATTAGCCCTTCCAGTGTGGCTGGTAGCTCTCGTCCGGCTAGCTCATCTTTGATACGATTCGCCAGCCCCTCGAAGTAGGACGTCCGGAGAGCTGCGTCTCCCCAGGAGGTCTGGATAGCGAGGGTCCGGAACTCGGCGGTATATCTACTCACGGACAGTCCTCCCTGTCGCAGGTGGTAGAGCTTTGTGTCGGTCTCCATCTCGCCCGCGGGATGTTCAAATGTTAGCTTGAGCTGACGGGTGAATTCATTATATGAGTGCGCAGTGTCTGTGTCAGCGCGCAAGACTGCCGTGGCCCACTCTGCTGCCTGCCCTGATAGCAACGAGACGAGGAGTGCAATGCGCAGCCGGTCGGTGGAGTACTTGATGGCATTGAACTCAAACACCAGTTCCAGCGATGTTAAAAACACACTGCATTTCCCATCCGTGCCATCCCATTTATCTGGAAGAGCTAGAAAAACGTCAGAAGGGGGGGGGGGATGGTGCGGTGCCGCGACCGACGCGGCGGGCGGACCGCTAGCCAGCCCACTAACCGCCGCCCGAAGGCCCGCGTTCTCCTGCCTAAGCTCCGCGACCTCGCGGCGCAAGGCCGCGGTGTCTCGGACACTCCGGCGCAGAGAATCGAGCTCCGCGGTTAGCGCATTAATGAGCAAAGCATGCTGGTCAACCACACCGCGAAGGCGGGCGTAATCCGCTGGGTTTACTGCAGGCTCTGTCATTCTGTCACGAACTAACCGGGATGACCAGAATGATGATCGTGCTATCTGTCACGAACTAACCAGGATGAACAGATAGCCTTAGCAGTTAGCCCTGTAGCGTGAATGGTAAACCCAAACGCGGATAAACACGAGCAGGCAGGATAATCACGCGATTTATTATAAGGACTCTCACACACAATGAGCACAGGAAAGACACAATCTAACCCTAGTCCTATAAATACACATTCAGTCTGAAAAGATAACCAAGAAAGTGAGTACTCACATATACTGGAACGATTCCGAACAGACATGGGCTTAACTCAATGACAGAGCGATGTGCGTCGCCATCTTGTTTCCTTTTATGCTTTCAGCTTCGCGACCGCCTTACTTCCGGGTCCTAGTGCCGGTCGCGGCTGAGTGTGCATGACAGTGGAGGGAATTATTGTGTTAAAAGCAGAGCTGTAGTCGATGAAGAGCATTTTAACATAATTCCCTTTCCTAGTGTCCAGGTGAGTGAGTGATGTGTGGAGGAGATGAGAGATTGCATCGTCTGTGGAGCGGTTCTGACGGTATGCAAACTGTAGTGGGTCCAGTGTGTCGGGTAGTGAAGAAATGATGAAGTCTCTGATAAGGCGTTCAAAGCACTTCATCACTACTGAGGTGAGGGCGACAGGGCGATAGTCATTGAGAGAAGCAGGATGTGGTTTCTTTGGAACAGGAACAATAATGGACTCTTTGAAGCATGTGGGGATCACCGACTGAGATAAAGAGATGTTGAATATCTCAGTGAACACAGGTGCTAGCTGGTCTGCGCAGGCTCTGAGAATACGACCTGAGATGTCGTCTGGTCCTGCTGCTTTCCTGGTGTTCACTCTCTTGAAGGCTCTCCTCACGTCGTGCTCGGAGATGATGAGCGCGTTCCCGGTGCTGGCTGTGTCTTCCTGTCTGCAGCCGTTAGCGCCGCTAGTATTAGCGCCGTTAGCATTAGCGCCGTTAGCATTAGCATTGCTAGCGTCTTTAGCTGCAGCCTCGAAGCGAGCGTAAAATGTGTTCAGCTCGTCTGCCAGAGTCGCGTCCGCGTTCGTCATACCGGATGCTGGTGCTTTATAGTCCGTTATTGTTCTTAGTCCCTGCCACAGGCTCCTAGAGTCACTCTGTTGAAGCTGTGACTCTAGTTTTCTCTCGTAGCGCTGCTTCGCCTCTTTCACCGCCTTCCGGACGTTATATGACGCAGCCTTGTACGGTTCCATGTCCCCCGACGCAAGTCCCGTGTTGTAGGCAGCTGTGCGAGATCTCAGAGCGTCGCGGATGGTTTTATCCACCCACGGCTTCTGGTTGGGAAACGTTCTGATAGTCTTTTTCTCTACCGTATCGTCCACTAGCTTTTCAATAAATCCCACAACCGCTTCCGTAAACACGCTGACGTCATCATCGGAGCTGTTTCTGAACATGTCCCAGTCTGCGTCATCGAGTGCGTCCTGTAACGCGGCCACCGATTGGTCCGTCCAGCGCGCGACCTCCCTCAGGACCGGAACTTCCTGTTTCAGCCTTTGTTTATATTTTGGCATGAGGAAGATGGCGGCGTGGTCGGATTTACCAAACGCTGGACGAGATCGTTCAACGTGTATTTTGTTTCAACATCAGCGGTCATCCAGAATTTGATACTAAACTTGTCTGGTTTATTGGCCATGTACTGCGTGAAATGGCAGCGCGCTTTAGTAGGGAACAGTTGCTCATCTACTGTTATGTTCACACCGGGTGTGTAAGAGGCAATGCTGTTTTTCACAAATTTCTCGAATATCTCCGAGATCATGGCAAATTTATCATTCACAAGTCGGGCAGCCCTTGTGTTCTTGTCATCAAAGCGCAAATAGCTGCGTATTTATGCATTTGGAATCTGCATCTACATTTTCGTTCAACAACATAACATTTATCTTAGCTGGATGTTCTAATTCGCAACTCACACTGTAACTAATATATATATATATATATATATATATATATAATGTGTGTGTGTGTGTGTGTGATGTCTGTGTGTGTGTATATATATATATATATATATATATATATATATATATATATATATATATATATATATAGAGAGAGAGAGAGAGAGAGAGAGCTGTTCATTTTACGATAAAAAAGATGGGCTATAGTACAGATCATATGTTTTTTGATATTTTGTTTTTTTGTCATTTTTTTTATCGTAAATGAACAGCTCTAAGTAAATGGATATAGTCAAATTTACTGTAGGCTACAGGACAAGAACTTAAAAATGTAACGCTTAGCTTAGACTTTATATTTAGTTTGTGAGTATATTAACATGTGCAGACATTTAATTGAGGGGGCGCTGCGTATTTATACATTTGGAATCTGCATCTACATTTTCCGTTACATGTATATAATTAGGTTCAAGCTGAAACTTGTAGTGATAATTAGTTTCAGCCAAATCACTAAAACTAACAATGGGCTATGGAATGTGTTACTCATTTATTTATTTAATTAAACAACATAACATTTATCTTAGCTGGATGTTCTGATTCGCAACTCACACTGTAACTATATATACGATATGATAAAAAAGATGGGCTATAGAACAGATCATATGTTTTTTTTATATTTATAAATTTTTTTTATCGTAAATGAACAGCTCTAAGTAAATGGATATGCTTTTACTATAGTGGATTCCTGTCATCAGGACAAGAACTTATTCACCCATCAGGGGAACCATCACCCATCACCCATCAGCGAAACCGGTTTGATAACTTCACACCTATTGTGAATGAAAGCATTACAGTAATGGGGGGCTGCGGGTGTTCGGCTCGCACTGTCGCATATTCAGCGAATAGACTATATACTGTATTTGTTTGTTGCATTTCAGGGGGAGTATGTTTGCAGTTTTATCAATAAATCAGCTCATATCTGTGCACGCATTTATCAGCCTTTTGATCAACGGCACTCACTTTCACTTTGCAAAAGGCAGTGTTTATTATACTAAGTGTAGATGCGGTCATATTATTTCACTAGTTTTGACGTGTAGCTTTGTCTTAAAGTTTCACTCACACGACAGAAGTCCGATCTCTTTGTCTCTTGTAATTTTATTTTGTCAGCATCAAAGAATCAACATTTCATACAGTCGTCTTGAGTAAATCCACTGTGATTACAGACACCAGTTGCTGCATCTTGCAAATCTCTGACTTTTACAACAATCTATTTGCTGTATCTTGTAAATTACAGTCTTGGCTTAGGTATATAACAACACTCTTGTTGTATATATCTACTTACGGGTACCTTACGGTTATAACAACCTAGTTGTTGTATCTTACATTCCCAGCTTATGGTAGCTTACGTTAGCTGACGAGCTTACGCTTACGGTCAAAAACTTGTGTTTCCGTAGCCTTCCGCATCTAAACTGAACTCTCTCTCATATGACACACTCTCTCATATGTCACACAAATGCATGTAATAGTAGAATGACATCACAGACCAACCTACGATTGTCAAAATGGATGCATGACTAGAAATATAAAGCTCATGGCTTATGTAACAAACTTAATGCTTAATGCTTTACTAATGAATAGAACAAGGTAGAATAAATGAAATAACAACAAATAAAATAAAATAAACACAACAACAAATTCATAACAAGTACGATATGGCACTTACACTAAGTATACTACTTACTGCTCAAACCACTACATATGAAATGCGCGTACATACACCTATGAGCTATACATACCCACATCTTCGTGGACACACAATTGAGTAGCGAACTGTAGTGCTGTGAAAAAAATGTAACTTGAAAAATTATTTACATATTTATTATAATCATTATCGAGGACATCATATACGTAGGACACAATAATTTACATTTCAACTTAATTTGGAAACCCTCAGCATTATTGTTGTTGGTCACTAGTTGGGAATCGAACCCGGGTCGCCCACACGGCAGCCGAAACACATACCAATGAGCCACCAGCGACCCGAAAACCCTTAGTATTATATAGCATACATCATGTAAATCAATCGAATCATTTTCGATTCATGTTTCAATAAGTTATATATTTTAAAATGGTATTAGTTTTTGTTTCAATAAATATTCTATATTTAATATCAGTAGCATAATATTTCCACAGCAGCAGCGACAGGTATCCGAGGTGCTTATGTTACCATACCGGAAAAGTGAAGTTGTTCAGTTTGTGGTAGATCTGATTTATTCAAACACAATAATAAAGCTTTATATCCTCAGGAGGATCATTACATTGTTTTAGTGATAATTTCACGGAAGCGAGTTCAGAACTAATCTAAAGCACTGTCACACTAAAAAACATCAGAAAAGTTCAGAAGCTTCAAATAGAATGAACAAACTAATTAATATTCTTTAAACGTTATAAAATTAAGTAGAGACTTAGTGACTCCCCTTAGAGACTCTGTAGTAGGTTTTCTCAGTTGAATATGAAAAAAAAAATACAGTTGATTATCAATGCGGGAATGAATGGCGCATTGCCCAAGTGCAAGTTGATCTTGGAGCTAAACTATTTGCTTTGGGTGAAAGCACCATCTAGCGATCATTGTGTGTCAGCAATAGCTTCCCATTCAAAACAATAGGCGGTCAAAATGACCGTGAACCGCGTTATAAGTTACTACCGCGTACTATTCGGCTTCGCCTTTTTTCCTGCAATTTTTGGAGAACGCGCGAGTTTCCTCGTCTAAGAACAACAAACGGAATTTATCTCCAAACAACTAAAACTCCGACACAGAGGTACGTTATCATGTCTACCGTTCAGCTTGTTCAGTGTGTGGAGTGCAGGATGTTTAGACATTCTTCCTCCGTCATTAGTGATAATATTATTTGTGATAGGTGTATGTTAGTGAGCACTCTGACGGAGAAGATATCAGCATTAGAGGAGCGCATCCAGACTTTAGAGAGGGTTAGAGAGTGTGAGAGCAGCGTTATTCCTGTAGCGGACAGTCTGGGTGCCACAGGCGGAGATAATCAGCCCCCGACTCCGGCATTAGAGCCCTCACAGCGGAGCGAGTGGGTGACGACTCGGCGGCATACTCGTTCAGCCAAAGCTAACGCTAAGGCTAGCCCACCAGACTACACCTCTTCTGCGCTTCACGTGTCCAACAGGTTTGCTCTCCTCAGTGATGCACCCGCTGAGAAACCTGAAAGAGCTCTGGTTATAGGAGACTCTATAGTGAGGCACGTGACATTAGCTAGACCTTTAGGGGCGCCAGTGGCAGTGGTTAGGTGTATCCCGGGAGCCAGTGCACCGGACATAGCAGGTAATCTCAGGGCTCTAGGACAGCACAGGTTCTCTAAGATAGTGGTACATGCTGCAGCTAATGATATACGCCTTCGTCAGTCAGAGGTTAGTAAGAGTAACTTTACAGAGGTGTTTAAATTAGTGAAGGTGATGTCCAATTAAGTAATATGCTCTGGTCCCATCCCAATGAGACGTGGTGACATAGCTTACAGCAGGTTATGGGTCGCTGAACCGCTGGATGTCCAGGTGGTGCTCCGAAATTAATGTGGGTTTCATAGACAATTGGAAGACCTTTGAGGGCAAAGCTGGCCTGTTAGGGCGGGACGGTGTCCATCCCACTCGGGAAGGTGCTGCTCTCATTTCCTGTAGTATAGCTCATAGTCTCAGTAGAGGTCTAGTTAATCGGTGACAATCCAGAGCCCAGGCCAGGGAGCAGACAGACAGGCTAAACCAACCGTCTGCTAGATGCATAGAGTCGTCACTCAGGGTTCACCATATTGAGAATGTGTCTGTTCCCCGATCTAAGCAAAAATGTAGAAAGTCTCAGAAAGTCTGTTTCAATAATTTAATTAACTTAAAGACCACAAACTCGGATCACACTGAATGCGCAGCCGGCACCTCTGATCTGAAGCTAGGATTGTTAAATATTAGATCTCTCGCATCAAAAGCGGTTATTGTTAATGAAATTATCACAGATCAGGCGTTTGATATACTCTGTTTCACTGAAACATGGGTTAAACAGGACGAGTATGTAGCTCTAAATGAAGCTAGTCCTCGGTTAACTGGTAGAGGAGGACGCGTCGCAGTTATTTACAATGATAATCTGTCTATCGTACAAAAACACAGACACAAATTTAAGTCATTTGAAATTCTTTATAGTAACATAATTGTATTTAAGTATATTAAGTCAGCTCAGTCGATTCCACTAATTATAATTTACAGACCTCCAGGGCCGTATTCTGAATTTCTTAGTGAATTTGCAGATTTCATCTCAAATCTAGTCATTTCTGTAGACAAAGTGTTAATTGCCGGAGATTTTAACATTCATTTTGAGAATATAGAAGACCCTCTGAGAACAGCATTTATGTCCATACTGGACTCCGTAGGCGTAAATCAGTGTGTAGTAGGACCCACTCATAAAGCAGGTCACACTTTAGGTTTAATAATATTCTTCGGATTAAGTATAAGAAATGTATTCACAATTCCACTGTCTGAAATTATCTCAGATCACTATTATCTTGTCTCCATTCAAGTGTGTCACAGTGATGATGTACGCACAGCACCGCACTACTGTATTAAACGTACATTCACATCAACTACCACACAGAGTTTTATCAGTAATCTCCCAGAGTTAACAACTTCGATTAGATCACCGTCTGATCCCACAGAACTCGATCAGGTGACTGAATATTTGAGTCGACATTTCGTTGTACCTTAGATAATGTAGCTCCAGCTAAAAGAAAAATTATTAGAAATAAGAAACTCGCTCCCTGGTATAACGATCACACGCACACTTTAAAACAGACCGCTCGGAAATTAGAGCGTAAATGGCATCAAACTAAATTGTTAGTATTTCAAATAGCATGGAAAGAGAGCATCCTGAACTATAGGAAAGCTCTTAGTGTAGCTAGATCAACGTATCTCTCCACTCTTATAGAAGAAAATAAAAATAATCCTAGATTTTTATTTAATACCGTAGCCAAATTAACCAGAAATAAGACCACTACAGAAATCTCCACAACAACATCATGCAATAGTGAAGACTTCATGAACTTTTTTAATAATAAAATTGTAAATATCAGGTGTAAAATTGAGGTTTTGAAACCGAACAATGTAATTGATACAGATGTTAACTTAGCCATGTCAGATTCGAACCTAGAATACTTTACTCCCCTTGAAGAGAATGAACTAATTTCACTCATCTCTTCTGCAAATTCATCAACCTGTATATTCGATCCTATTCCGACACATTTTCTTAAACAGATAGTACCAGTAATAACAGAACCGCTGTTGAGAATAATTAATTCCTCACTCAGCATTGGTTATGTTCCAAAATCTTTTAAATTAGCAGTTATCAAACCTATAATTAAGAAACCTGACCTCGACCCCTGTCAGCTGTCCAATTACAGGCCAATATCAAACCTCCCCTTTATCACTAAGATTCTGGAAAAGATAGTAGCGGAGCAGCTATGCTCATATCTACATAGAAATGGCATACATGAACTGTATCAGTCAGGATTTAGGCCTCATCACAGCACAGAAACAGCACTCATTAAAGTAGTAAATGACCTCCTATTGGCCTCTGATCAGGGTTGTGTAACTATGCTTGTATTACTCGACCTCAGTGCAGCTTTTGACACCATTGATCATGCTATTCTTCTTCACAGATTAGAAAATGTAGTAGGAATTAAGGGTACAGCCCTCTCCTGGCTCAGATCCTATTTGACCGATCGTTATCAGTATGTAGACTTAAATGGTGATTATTCTGCATGTTCTCTAGTGGAGTTTGACGTTCCGCAGGGTTCAGTTTTAGGCCCACTGCTTTTTTCCCCTTTACATGCTTCCTCTGAGCAACATAATCCGTAAGCATGGTACAAACCGGATTCCAAAAAAGTTGGGACATTAACAAATTGTGAATAAAAACTGAATGCAACGATGTGGAGATGGCAAATGTCAATATTTTATTCAGAATAGAACATAAATCACTGAACAAAAGTTTAATCCGAGAAAATTTATAATTTTAGAGGAAAAATATGGTGAATCAAAATGGCATGGTGTCAACAAATCCCAAAAAAGTTGGGACAAGGTCATTTTCACCACTGTGTGGCATCTCCCCTTCTTCTTACAACACTCAACAGACATCTGGGGACCGAGGAGACCAGTTTCTCAAGTTTAGAAATAGGAATGCTCTCCCATTCTTGTCTAATACAGGCCTCTAACTGTTCAATCGTCTTGGGCCTTCTTTGTCGCACCTTCCTCTTTATGATGCGCCAAATGTTCTCTATAGGGGAAAGATCTGGACTGCAGACTGGCCATTTCAGTACCCGGATCCTTCTCCTACGCAGCCAAGATGTTGTGATTGATGCAGAATGTGGTCTGGCATTATCTTGTTGAAAAATGCTGGGTCTTCCCTGAAAGAGATGACTAGATGTTGTTCTAGAACCTGAATATATTTTTCTGCATTGATGGTGCCTTTCCAGGCATGCAAGCTGCCCATGCCACACGCACTCATGCAACCCCATACCATCAGAGATGCAGGCTTCTGAACTGAGCGTTGATAACAACTTGGGTTGTCCTTGTCTTCTTTGGTCCGGATGACATGGCGTCCCACAATTCCAACAAGAACTTCGAATCGTGACTCGTCTGACCACAGAACAGTCTTCCATTTTGCCACACTCCATTTTAAATGATCCCTGGCCCAATGAAAACGCCTGTGCTTGTGGATCTTGCTTAGAAATGGCTTCTTCTTTGCACTGTAGAGTTTCAGCTGGCAACGGCGGATGGCACGGTGGATTGTGTTCACTGACAATGGTTTCTGGAAGTATTCCTGAGCCCATTCTGTGATTTCCTTTACAGTAGCATTCCTCTTTGTGGTGCAGTGTCGTTTAAGGGCCCGGAGATCACGGGCATCCAGTATGGTTTTACGCCCTTGACCCTTAAGCACAGAGATTGTTCCAGATTCTCAGAATCTTCGGATGTTATTATGCACAGTTGATGATGATAACTGCAAAGTCTTTGCAATTTTTCACTGGGTAACACCTTTCTGATATTGCTCCACTATCGTCCTGCGCAACATTGTGGGAATTGGTGATCCTCTACCCATCTTGGCTTCTGAGAGACACTGCCACTCTGAGAAGCTCTTTTTATACCCAATCATGTTGCCAATTAACCTAATTACTGTTAATTGATCTTCCAGCTCTTCGTTATGCTCAAATTTACTTTTTCCAGCCTCTTATTGCTACTCGGCCCAACTTTTTTGGGATTTGTTGACACCATGATATTTGGAATCAACATATTTTTCCTTTAAAATTATAAATTTTCTCGGATTAAAGTTTTGATCTGTCATCTATGTTCTATTCTGAATAAAATATTGACATTTGCCATCTCCACATCATTGCATTCAGTTTTTATTCATAATTTGTTTAGTGTCCCAACTATTTTGGAATCCGGTTTGTATTAGTTTTCATTGTTATG
Organism: Channallabes apus; assembly: GCA_030522415.1. Taxonomy (NCBI): domain Eukaryota; kingdom Metazoa; phylum Chordata; class Actinopteri; order Siluriformes; family Clariidae; genus Channallabes; species Channallabes apus. Next base: position 18,749,572 of record CM060117.1, on the reverse strand, counting down.
CTGATGACACACAGCAAAACCTGATGAGAAAAACCATCTTACTCAAGTTGAGCAATGTGTGCAGAACATAAGAAATTGGATGCTAATTAACTTCCTTCTGCTTAATCCGGATAAGACAGAAGTTCTTGTCATAGGACTGCATGCAGCTAGGAGTAAAATCTTAGATCACACCGTAACTTTAGATGGCCTTTCTGTTCCGTCAAGTGCAACAGTAAAAGACCTCGGCGTGATTATAGATTCCAGCCTTTCATTTGAAGCTCATGTAGTAGATAATATCACCAGGATAGCATTCTTTCACCTCAGAAATATTGCCAAGATAAGAAATATATTGTTGCTAAACGATGCAGAAAAACTAGTTCATGCTTTTATCACTTCTAGGTTGGAGTATTGTAATGCCTTACTGTCTGGTTGTCCAGTCAGGTGCATAAAAAATCTTCAGCTAGTCCAGAATGCAGCAGCGAGAGTCCTCACTAGAACCAGAAGATATGAGCACATCACCCCTATCCTATCTTCACTACATTGGCTCCCCGTGAAATTTCGCATTGATTTTAAAATACTACTCTTGACATATAAAGCATTAAATGGTCTCGCGCCGCCGTATCTGAGCGAACTGCTAGTGTCTTACGATCCGCCACGCCTACTTCGATCAAAGGATGCAGGCTGCTTGTCAGCACCACGTATTATGAAAACTACAGCTTTTTTCAACTACTTTTTCTTACAAAGCCCCAAAATTATGGAATAGTCTTCCAAATAGTGTTCGGGACTCAGTGTTTAAGTCTAGGCTAAAAACCTATTTATTTAGCCAAGCATTTTTATAAATAGATTTGTCTTAGGTAAAGAAGCAGATCTAGGGGACTCATGGACGTAGAGTATTATGGTGAACTGGTATGTTTAGATGCTGTCTTCCTCACTCATTTGATCACTCAGGTTTGTTGACTGTGAGGTGAATGTTTGCTTTACATCTCAGGGAGCCCTCATGTTTGTGTTTCCTTCTGGCTCTCCCTTTTAGTTATGCTGTCATAGTTAGTCTTGCCGGAGTCCCTGCTTGCACTCTACAGTAAATATACATTCACATTATACATTATTTGACTGTGACCATACCTAACTGCCATCTCTCCTCTTCTTCTCTTCCTCCCCCTCTTTCTCTTTCCCCCTGTCTCCCCCTTTCACTCTTTCTCTCTCTCTGTCGAGCTACTCATGCCATTGCTGAGCTGCCAGTGATCCAGACTCCCTCTGCCCTCCGGACCTGTCTGATCCATCCTAGTGCCCCGTTTCTGGTTGGAGGTCTCGTCGCATGGATGCCCCGTGTGTCTCTTTGGGAAGCGTCTGGTGTCTGGGGATGATTCTACCTACTTAGAACATGGTTCTGGCCTCGACGGGTGTTGTCAGCTGTTTCTCTGAGGAATTGACAATTCGATAGTTCAGGACTGGAACTTTCTACAAGTCTATCAGAGTCTCCAATAACTACCTGGACTCCATTTTAACATCAATTAACATCAACTATTATAGCTGAACTGCCTGCCACCTAACACACTGTATAAATGCAGATAATTTCCAGCTATCTGTTTCACCCAAATGAGGATGGGTTCCCTGTTGAGTCTGGTGCCTCTCAAGGTTTCTTCCTATTACCATCTCAGGGAGTTTTTCCTTGCCACTGTCGCCCTCGGCTTGCTCACCAGGGACTATCTGACCATTTTGATTCATACACATTCACATTCCATACAAACTCAAATAATTCTTTTGATTATGTAAAGCTGTTTTGAGACAATGTCAATTGTTAAAAGCGCTATACAAATAAAATTTAATTGAATTGAATTGAATAAGTAGGTCACACTGGCCCGGCGCTTCTAGTGTTAAAAGCCTCAGGAATCTTTTGCAGGTGTTTAGAGTTAATTAGTTGATTCAGATGATTAGGTTAATAGCTCGTTTAGAGAACCTTTTCATGATATGCTAATTTTTTGAGATATTTAAAACAATAAAAGGCTTGAACTACTTCAGTTGTGTGTAATGAATCTAAAATATATGAAAGTCTAATGTTTATCAGTACATTACAGGAAATAATGAACTTTATCACAATATGCAATTTTTTTGAGAAGGACCTGTATGTGTTTTTTTTGTATTTAGGCAGTTCATGTTTGAGGTTTGCTTTGTTAAAATCCCCAAGTATAATTATAACCAAGTCCGGGTGTTGTTGCTCCGTGTCTGTGATCTGAGCAGCCAGCTGTTGCAATGCTGCATTCACACACGCTTGTGGAGGGATGTACACCAGGGCTTGACATTGGCACCCGCCTACCCACTAAATGCGGGTAAAATTCGGCTGTGTCGGGTAATAACTTTAGGCTGAATCCCATTTCTATTTTCTACCCCTTCCCCTACCCCTACCCCTTCCCCTTCCCCTTGTCCCTTGAAACGAAGTGGAAAGGGGAAGGGTTTAAATTCTTCCCCTAAGAAATGGGACACCACTACAACACTGTTATACGTCATCATACGTTGTCACTAGTTCCTAATGTTACGTTAAAGGACATGCGCCGATGTTTATCACACATTGCAATAAGAGAGAGATTACTCACTCCCAAAGTTTTTTCACGCCGTATTTCATCCCTATACATAATATAAATTATAAAAATATATAAAAATAAAATATATATTTGTAATATCGTGCAATCGGTGCTAGCCACTAGCAAACTTTAGCGATTTTTTTGCAAACATTTCTTTACAGAACATCACCATAAACACAAACACAAGACTAGAGGTAATATACATATAATGAAAACTTGTCATAAAAATCTTTATTTATGGCAAAAATTTACATTTATGGGTCTGTTTGCTCGAGTGAGCAGCCATGTTGAAAATTTCGCTTAGCCCTTCGTTTGAAGTGAGGTCCTGAAAAATCTTCGTTTGGAGGGCTATCTGGCCCTTCCCCTTCCCCCTCCCCCTCCAACCAAAAGAGAAATGAGACACCCCTACCCCTTCACGTGAACGCGCCAAACGGAGGGGTAGGGCTATGTGAAGGGGTAAGGGGTAGAAATGGGATTCAGCCTTAGTCTCACTAGCCACTTTGGCGGGTAGTTTATTTTTTGGTATTGTAACATCCTTCGGTATAGAAGAACAAAAAATCACATAGACAAACGGAGTTGTTAGCGAATGTGCAGTTTACTTTTTTTTTTCGTCATGCGCATGCCCAGTGACAGATTACACACGCTTAGTTACCTCGTCCTGCTCGACGTGCTTACATGCTTACGTCAGAGTCAGGATGCTGAACAGAAAACTTGGAATAGAATTACATGCAAACACTACAGGTATGACAATATACTATTGTTGTAGTTTTCTCTAAAGGCATCCGATATAATAAACGTTTACATTGCAAAGTAATATTACACAATAAAAGGCGCATGAATGTAATGAGGACATTTAATATCTCTCTCTACACATGTTCACACATGCATTGTGCGCGCACACACACTTTTACTTCCTCTTTGGTGTGTGTTAGTGATGCGCGGGTCGGGTATTTTTCCAACCTGCGGGTCGCGCTTTAATGAAATTATTTGGCCCGCCCCAGGCTGCCCCGCACCACTGTATCTACTTTTACAACCCGCCCCGCGACCATTAAATGATGTAAATTCCCGACCTCAATTTCTCCCGCACCTCGTCTTCCATCTTCACTTTTATTTCTTTGGCAGCGGAATTGCACGCAACATACATGGATTTTTTATTTAATGTTGTTTTTAATGACCCACCCAACCCGCCCCGCAAATAAAGTGACAATTTCTTTACTCGCCCGTGAGTTACCAGACGACCCGCGCATCACTAGTGTGTGTGTGTGTATCATTTCCTTAAAGGGCTATTGCTTCTCAACAGGATGAGAATGTTTGACCCTTTCGCATAGGTTATTTACTGATTATATATAAAAAAGTAATCACTATTAAAATCTATTTAGATTTCATGTTGAATGATAGAAAATTCATCAATTGATTGAATTACCTTACACTATAAAGAGTCAACAAAACAAGATAGACCAGAGTCCATTGTCTTAACTCAGAATTCTGATATAATACATAATGAATAATAATACCTGATAATAATACACATAATAACACACTAAAATGGTAAAATGTTCTGAGTTGCTGTATTTTTAATATCAGAATGAGTTCAATGTGTGCGGAGAGGACCAACCCGCCGCGTCACACACTTGCTGCAGGGGAATACCTCTTGCTAGTGCAATAGATGAAGCGATCCCCCTGGTTGAATGAGCCCTGATTCCTAGAGGCGAAGTGAGCAAACGCGCCTCATAGGAGAGAGCAATAGCATCTCTCACCCAGTGTTACAAGGTCTGTGTAGTGGCGGCTCCCCACAGTTGTGGCCTCCATAGCATATAAAGAGCTGCTCTGATTTACGCCACTGGCTGGTGCGGTGTATGTAGTTCTGAAGAGCACTAACTGGACACAGTAGGTGAAGTTTCTCCTGCTCTGAATCTGTGAAAGGCGGAGGACAGAAGGCTTCAAGAACAACATGGTGCATGGGTGAAAGTGGAGCTTTCAGAAGATCGGAAGTTCGGGTGAGGATGCAAAATGGGCTTGACTAGCCCAGTGGCAAAGTCCAGGCAGGATGGGAAGACTGACAAAGCGAGCAGATTGCCAATCCTCTTAAGAGAGGTAATGGGCATGAGAAAAACCATCTTAAGGGTCAGAAGCCTGTCAGGCGCTGACTCAAGTGGTTCGAAAGGAGTGTCAATTAGACCTTTGAGCCCGATAGATAAATCCCATGAAGGGGCCGTGGCTCTAGTGGGTGGCCTCAACCGTTTAGCTCCACGAATAAAACGGGCAACTAAATGGTGTTTTCCCACAGGAACCCCCTCAATCGGAAAGTGGCAGGCTGAAATAGCGGCCATGTATGTCCTTGAGGGTGCTAGGGCACAAGCCCGAGGACAACTTTTCTTGCAGGAACTCCAGTATTGAAACAATTCGGCAGTGGACTGGGTCTACCTCCTTCATCATGCACCAATTTTCAAATACATTCCATTTGAGGGCATAAGCTTTCCTAGTGGAGGGAGCTCTAGCGGCTAGAATAGTGTCAATTACGCTGGCTGGGAGACCAGCTTGACTCAGTTGGTCCCGTTCAGGGGTCAAACGTGAAGGTTCCAAAACTCGGGTCGGGGATGAAATATTGGCCCTTGCGCCTGAGACAGGAGATCCCTCCTCAATGGAATCATCCAAGGTGAATCAACGAGGAGAGATATTAGATCTGAGAACCATACTCTGGCCGGCCAACGGGGCGCTATCAGTAAGAGGCGGAAACCGTGTTGACGGATTCTCGCCAGGACTCCTGGGAGCAGAGGTATTGGAGGAAACGCATAAAGGCGTAAATCGGGCCACGTATGGGCCATTGCGTCCAGACCCAAGGACAGTAAATCTGCTCCCACATTCATGCGCCCTGGAATGTAAATCGCCCTGAGGGACAGGAACTTGTCCTGTGCCCAGAGCAGAACCTGATGCGCTAGCTCGTTCAAGCGGCGCGAGTGCAGTCCGCCCTGGCGATTTATATAGGAGACTACCGATGTGTTGTCCACCCGCACTAGAACATGGTAGCCTCTCAGCTGCTGGAGGAAGTGCTGTAGGGCCAGAAATGAAGTCAACATTTCTCCAACCCAGCCGGTAAGGGAAGCATCTGTCGTTTGCATTTTGCGGACGGACCTAGTCGGACCTAGAGTAGGACCCAAGGTGAGAAATCGGGGTCTGAACCACATAGAAAGGGTACGAAGTCCTTCGCGCGTAACCCTTATTTGCCTTCGGGGATTGGCCCTTGTATGATATCCGCTGGTTCTTAGCCACAACTGAAAAGCTCTCGTGCAGAAGGCCCAAAGTTATCACTGTGGATGCAGCTGCCATGAGGCTTAAACATTTTTGAAAGTGATATACAGTCACTTCCTGGTCTAGTCTGATTTCCTTGAGGGCGCTGAGGATTGATTGGACATGAACGGGAGACAATTGTGCACGCATAGTGATTGAATCCCACCTGGCACCCAAGTATGTTGTCCTCTGAGCCGGAAAGAGAACGCTTTTGGTAGCGTTGAGTCTTAAACCCAGCGAATGGGTTTAACCCAGCTTCTTCGAGAGGGGTACGAGCTTTAGTACTTCGACTGCACGGGGTGGTGTTAGTGGTTCGGCATCCTGGAAGTAGCAGGATAAAACCGAGTAACTAACATATCTCTGGGGACCGGTGTCGTCCGAAACACCAGAGGCGGCGGAAACTGAACACCGACCCCCTGGGGGTGCCCAGGGGGGCATGCTCTTAAGGGAGAGAGCGTTGAGTGCCGCTCCCCGGGGTGGGTGGGTCACCCCCATAGCTGTGGGCGCGTAGGCTCTCAGGACTCTGACTTTTTAGAGGCGGCCTGTGAGGGGCGACGAGCCGTACCCCAGTCCTTGCGTTGCCCGGCTGCTGACGCTATCCTTCTGAGCCTCTCACCTGGTGAGAATCAGATCTGGTCAAGGCTGGGTGGCTGGCGGCCTCGACTCCTGAGCACGGTGTGGGAGAAATTTCCGAAAGGCTAGTTCATATAGCCTTGCCTCACGGAACCTAGTGGCGACGGTATTGACAGCATCGCCAAATAGGCCGGAAGGTGAAACATGAGCATCAAGGAGGAAAGTTCGGTCCTTATCCTTGATGCCTGTTAGATTCAACCATAGGTGTCTTTCAGCAGTCACCAAGGAGGCCATAGAACGGCTGATAGCACGGGCTGTCTGTTTAGTCGCACGCAGGGATAAATCAGTAGCCCAGCATAATTCAGTGAATGCTTCCTGATTCACTGCGCCGTGTGTGCTCAGATCTTTCAGCAGATCAGCCTGGTACGCCTGCAAAACCGCCATGGTGTGCAAGGAAACGCCGGCATGACCTGCTGCTTGGAACGCTTTCCCTACCAGGGTAGAAGAAGTTCTACATGGCTTGGAGGGAAGTGTTGGTTTCTTTAGTGAAGATGATGTCGCAGGAGAGAGATAGCTCGCAAGCGTCTCCTCTATCTGGGCATCATTCTGTAGCCCTGTGTTTTTGCATCCACGATATTCAAATAAGTCGATGGAACAAAAATACGGGAAGAAAATGGCTTCCTCCAAGAACGAGTTAATTCGTTATGGAGGTCATCAAAGAATGGGAGAGAGCGGCGTTGTGGCTCCCTCTCCTGGCCACCTGACAGGAATCTGTCATCTAATTTTTAATGTTTTGGGTAAGGTTGCTCCTGTGGCCAGTCAATATGCAGCCGTTCGACTGCACGCGTTATGACTTCAAGCAACTCTTCATATTCTCTCTCATCTTTAGAGGAGTGTTCTGAGGAAGCTACTTCCATTTCCATAGAAGCAGGAGAGTGAGTCTCTTCAACGCACCTACAAGAAGCACCGAAGTGCGCTCGTGAAGTGGAAGGAAAGACTTCGGGATCGGGGGAGAGGGCGAGAGAAAGGAGGAGCTCCGTCTCTTGTGCCTCGGCCAAGTCAGCCTGTGAACCCCATAAGTGCAGCGCGGCTCGTGGTTCCCTAAAGAACGCGAGGCGCGTGCGAAGCAGCTACGTGGGAAGAAGATCATAATGCTCACACTCTCCATTAAGCTCTTCAAGTGCGTGCTTTTCACCGAAACAATCAAAGCAGAAAGTGTGCATATCGCCCTCCGAAAGGAAATTTTCTCACGGAGGGGGGCATCTGGCTCTAAACTCCACCATTATTTCTGGTGAGTTTGTAAGTTTTTATATTCTGCTATATAAGATTGGTATGCTTTATGACACACACTCGCTCACAATGTCGGTGAAGACAAAGATCTGAGGAATGTCTCCGGTTCACCTGTATTTATAACCTGCAGGTGCGTCTAATCAGATGACGTCACCCTGCTGAGGTTATATAAGCCAAAATTTGGCGTGTTTGATACACACATGCTTCACAACCGGCAACATGAAAAGATATTCCCATAGCGTTTTCACGCAGCATCGAGTGTAGCCTTTGAAAGGGAACACAGCGTGGCAGAGTTTGAAAAGTCCTTATTTTTCCTGAAGAGCAGGAAATGTTCGTCCATTTTGTTGGGTAAAGAGCAGAGATTCGCCAGGTGTATACTCGGCAGTGCTGTCGGAGTTCCCCCGCCTGCGCTTCTTAAAGCATTTCAACAGCGCCGCTGCTCTGCCGGTTACAATGTTCAGTAAAACGTTTGAAAAATCGAAAACTGGTTGAAAATTGCGTGATGTGTTCTGCTGAATGTTCAGCAGTTCATTCCTGGTATAAGTGATTACATTTGAGAAACAAAAAACAGGACAAACTAACAAAAACAGTAAGACAAATGGAGAGCTCCACACCGAGGCAGCCATCAGGAATTGATTTAATGGTTTATATGTCAAGAGTAGTATTTTAAAATCAATGCGAAATTTCACAGGGAGCCAATGCAGTGAAGATAAGATAGGGGTGATGTGCTCATATCTTGCTGCATTCTGGACTAGCTGAAGCTAGTTTATGCACCTAGCTGAACAACCAGACAGTAAGGCATTACAATAGTCCAATCTACAGTAGGTGGACAACCAGACTGCTCATTACCGTCGCGCTCACCGCTGTGGAAAAACGGCGGCAGCCAAAATAAATCAGTTGCATTTTAAAGTAATTCGTGAAATGACTGCCAGGTGGCGCAAAGTGACATTTTTCACTCTACGCAGTTGTAAATAGAATTAAGTCATAAAAAAAGTCAAAATATGTTGTATTGAAGAAATACTCCAGTGATTGTAATTTTCACATCTGAGAACTTTATACAACAAAAATTAAAAATCTGAACCAGAGATATTGATATTTATTGTATAATAATGAGTCAAAAAAAAAAACATTAGTTAAATGTTGTTTGGACAGAATATCAAGCTATCAATATCTCTGTTTGTATCTGTTCATTGTTATTTTAAAAAATAAATTCAAAATACATCAAACTTTAAATATAGAAACAACTAGTAAAATAGCCCTTCAGAATAAAACGTTACAATAACTAAAAAAAAAGACGCACTAAAAATGCTGTGGACATTGCACGGACACAAGACGAGGTATTACAGGAAAAGGGATAATTTATTTAGGTAAAATAGGGAAGGAAAGGATTAAAGGAGGGACGATTTAAAGAAAGGGGAAGGGATGACATGCAGGCACACAGCTGGCGAAAGGTGGCGGTGGGCAGAGTGGCAGAATGGAGCAGGCAGGCAGTGCACCTGCACGGAGTGAAGGCGCCGCGGGAGCGCGAGGATCAAAGGGCGGAATTCCAGTGTCCTGTTTAAAGTCCCTGGGGCACATCACATCGCCCCACTAGCATGCCACTCTGTCCTGATCCACTACATCACCTCCTTCCCGAATTAAACTCTGTGCCTTGCTTTTATAATGTGGAGCTCGAGATCCTAACGTTAATTATCACCAGCTGGCCCGATTAGGCGGCTCCATCCCTTTACATACAGTACCTGCCGCCTATCTAGGGAGCCTACACAGAGAGAGTGAGCGAGGAGCGATAGACACGCCCATCACAGGCGCACGCCGTGACATAACCTCCTCGTCTTTAACCTCCTACGTTGTCTGATATCATAAATGCATAAAAATAGATGCAGGATTATTTTATATAGTCTAAATAAAACTGCTTTGGTTGTCTCCTCTTTAATTCCCTACAAAGTCTAATCAGCGCACACACGTATGGAACAAAAATCCTGCCAAAAGTATTTGAAATAAAAAGCTTGTTATATTCAACAAATCGGAAAAAACAGCATTGCAATTAACAGTACTTGCATTTTAATGCATTGTATTTTCATGGCTTGCATTTTTATGCACTGCATTTTAACATGGTTTTAAATATAAATATTTACTTAGTGAATATTTCAAACGGAAACATTTCACAAACATATTCATTGTTAATATTCAGTAATCAACATTTACCTCACAAAGTTCATTTGTTTAATAATTCCAGCAATAATATTCGTCAGGCAACTTTCGGGTATTTTTATTTCGCTTCACAAATTCGCTTCCAAAAATTCAGTGGTTCAAATACGACACATCAAATACGACTACACATCCGGGAACTGCAGGAAAAGCAGTAGATTACCAATCCAAGAAGTCATCTGCTGTTAGACGTCTTCACCAGCGGGTGGTGCTTTGAGTATGAACGTCTTTATCAACAGGCCTTTACAAACCACATGTGCATGTGCCATGATGATTTAATCTTCCAAATCTGAGAACAAATATATAGTAAATTGTGAGATAAGTAGCTATTTGGATTTCCATAGAATTATGATATAAAAACTCACAATTACCTTTTATTTTTCATTCCATGGTGTCAGCAAGTTTCCATAGTTATATGCTACTGTGGGAATCCCAGAGCATGAAGTAGATAAAAGTGTAGCGCAGCCACATAAGGGGCAATTTTTACTGTGTAAATAAGTCGGTTTATAATGAGGAAAACCGCAGCACTGTATTAATTGTGCCCCAAGGGTTTGTTTGTGCCAACTGTATGAACTATGTGTATTGGTTTCCGCTCTCAAACTCTCGCGAGACTATGTTGCTGGTCGGCCCGGGAAAATGTTGACGCACGTGGTCACATGACCCGGAAATAAAAGCCGGTCCGGAAAAACACTCAAGGAGGGAGTTTGGAGTTTTCAGCGCGCTGGTTTCATGTGGGTATTATTGGAGGTTGTAAGGAGAACAGAGAAGACTGTGCTTTGCGGGATTTCCACGCCAGTTGGATTATTGCCGTCTACATTGCTTCTTTCTGGTTCTCACTCTCCGTCATCGGCCTCCTGGGATTATACCATCATTTCTGGTGAGGCCGATCCATCTCCTCCATTCACACATACAATAACCTGGACTTTGGACATTTTTCACACTCACTTACACTCCATTTTTCATTGTGTATAGTTTGTATATATTGTTTATTTATTATCTTTCGGGGTTAGTGCACCTTTTTTGTTTTCCTTTTTGTATAATACACTTTTGGTTTGGTTAAATTGGTCTTGTGTGTCTTATTCTTGCTCACTGGGTTTTGAAGCAATCAGGCACAAAGCTAAAGAGCTCTCTTTTAGTGTAACCTTAGTTAAGGCCATTTTAGCTGAGCGTTACAAAAGTAATACATAAAAGCAGTAGTACTGCAGTAGTACCAGAATCAATTGAAAGTTAAATACATGTACTGTCTGTATATAGGCTACTCACGTTGTTTTCGCATGGAGAGATTGTGTGTGTCCACGCGCGCTTCTCATGTGTATGCACGGTGAGAGTTTGTGTGTGTTAGTGCGCGCATCTCATATTTGACATTCATATGGACAATCATATGAAATGCACATTCTTGATAAGTGTATGTTGTCAAAGTATTTGTGGACATATAATTAGGAGAAAAATGTAACTGTAAAATGTAAAATTCAGTAACTCTATTTATTTGTAAATAAAGTAAATAAAGTCAGTATGTCAAATAAAGTCAGTAGAAAAATCGGTAACTGAATGACGGTAATTGAACTACTATATATTATTAAAACCAGTGAATGCTATTAAATACCAAAGTTTTTTTGACCCAGCATAAACAACCCAACGATGTGTTTACAGAAACCCAGCATTTTTTAGTGTACTACTTCAGTACTAATATTATTTTTGTGTTTGTTGCATTTCATGTCTGTAGTTTTATCAATAAATCTGCTCATATTTGCGCACTCGTTTATCAGCCTTTTGATCTTAGTTCTTATCTTAGTAGTTAAACAAATTCATAATCACAGTATTAAAATTACAGTACAGATGTAGAAATTAAATTAAATCTTATTAGGACCCCGAATTTAAGCAAAGTAAATGTTAACTCAGTGAGCCTTTAGATTTTATCATGTGTAATTAGAAAAGCTACGCATGTAGGTTTTTTGTGAGCACGATGTGAGTAGCTTTAATTATTGATAATTAATTAATTATTAAATGGTGGACATAAACAGCAAAAAGAACAATATTATTCTTTTGATTATTATTATCATGTTCTTTTGCTGTTTAAGTTCAGCGTTGAATGATTATTTGAAACTGAAGCCATGAGTAGATTCATGCCAATGAGTCATTTTATCATACAAAGATTATTACGTTGTGCTCGGACCACTAAGCGTCTATGGATTCCAAAATTAACATTTTTACAGTTTTTTAATCATTGGAATGGAAGAGATAGAAAGTTTCCTTATCACAACGTGCCTTGTATTGTTTTTAATCGCTCAATACACAACCCATCATTTTACAAGGGTAAATTCAAATGGAATTATTTTATTTGGTTTATTTATTTTTAAATCAAATCTAAAATTAAAACATTGTAGAGTAATCAAAACAGTGTAGAGTGATTAATAACAATACAATGCATGTTATAAGAAAAATCGCATACCAGGGATTAAAAACGGTAACAATGTCAATTTTAGAATGTAGAATCCAGAAAATGTTTACATTTACACAAATTTAAGAAGAGGCCTGAAGCAAGATCCAAGATCCTCCCCAGTTTGCTGAAACCATGCACAGTGCAGAGGGGTGCCAGGCAACGCCACCGTCAGGCAATCGGCCTGAACGAGCCACACCTGGCGGCGCGTCTATATAAGGGTCCTGATACCTCCGCACCTCGTGCGATCATTTAGGTAGGTAAGGTCCAGGTAAGGTATCAGGGCCATGAAAAAGCCAAGAAAGAAAGAAAAGAGAGAAGAAAAAGAAAACAGAAGACAGAGGCGAAGCCCTAGCCTCTGCCTGCTTAAGACGCCGGCGAGCAAGTGAGAGGGAGAGAGCGCGTCACACAGCGTGCAGTCTCAGGTGAAGTATAAAGTGTACATAAAAACACAAACCCCTCTCTCTCAATAAATCCTCGGTAAGGGCAAACACCCCGAGAGGATATAAGTTTTTGTTTTGTTTTCCAGAGCCCCGTCCATTCTTACGTAGACGGCGGAGCTCTGTTCATTTTGTGTTATTAGTTTTCTATTGTTTCCTTTTAAGTTTCCTTAATTAATAATCCTATGCCATCTCCCAATGGGAAGGTCTTCCCGTGCGTATCACAAGCACTCTCACAGCCTCCTATTTCATTGTTCCCCTCTAAAGCCCTGCGTCAGGGATCTTATAACCATTAAAACATCTCGTGGTGCTGGTGCGGCCCTCCATACCGCGCCACGTAACCGTGACATTTCTATATTAAAATTTCGATGTCTTTAAATGTAATTTCTTTTATAATAACAATTAACTGATACAAACAGAAGCTATATAAAGTCTGCGCTTATTTAACACGTATAAATTTGTGTTTGTTGTAATTCTGGGAAACCGCGGTGAAGTTAGTTTGATATTCAGACATTCGACGGACATTCGGAAGCGGTATTTTAGGGACCGTCGACAAATTTAAGCTCTCAGCTTTAGTGAATATTGTGAGCATTACAAAATGCACAGACGCAGTGAGTAAACTGATTAATCATCACTCAAATTGCAACAAGTTAGAAAGATCCGTTGCCTGGATCCGTCGCATCAGAGACATGCTCAAACAAAAAACAGAAAGGGTCAAAACACATGAAGACAACCCAAAGACAGAAAACCACAAGTCTCTAACAGCTCAAGACCTAACAAGAGCAGAAAACGAAATCATTAAGTTCACTCAAAGACAAAATTGTAAGGAAGAAATTCTCACGTTGCAAAAGGGTAAAGCAGCAGCAGAATTCAAACAGGGAATTCCCACACAGCAAAAACGAAAGGCATCTGTAAAACGAAACAGCTGCTCGTCCAAACTGGAACCTCTGACACCAAACCACCTGCTGCTGATGAAAAAACAGCCAAACCTGACCCCTGGATTTTTCAAAAAGGAAGACATCTATGCACGTCGCAGGTGGAAGCAGATCCAGTATCTATCAGACCTGCTCTGGAAGCGATGGGTGCGTGAATACTTGCCTGTAGATGCGGTCATATTATTTCACCAGTTTTGACGCATAGCTCTGGTTTAAAGTTTCACTCACACGACAGAAGTCCAATCTTTTTGTCTTTTGTAGTTTATTTTGTCAGCATCAAAGAATCAACACTTCATACAGTCGTCTTGAGTAAATCCACTGTGATTACAGACACCAGTTGCTGCATCTTGCAAATCTCTAACTGTTACAACAACCTATTTGCTGTATCTTGTAAATTACAGTCTTAGCTCACGTATATAACAACATTGTTGTTGTGTATACCTACTTACGGGAGCTTACGGTTACAACAACCTAGTTGTTGTATCTTACATTCCCAGCTTACGGTCAAAAGCTTGTGTTTCCGTAGCCTTCCGCATCTAAACTGAACTCTCTATCATACGACAGTCATACAAATGCATGTAATAGTGGAATGACATCACAGACCAACTCACGATTGTCAAAATGGATGCATGACTAAGAAATTTAAAGCTTATGGCTTATGTAACAACTTAATGCTTTACTAATGGATAGAACAAGGTAGAATAAATGAAATAACAACAAATAAAATAAAATAAACACAACAACAAATTCATAACAAGTACGATATGGCTCTTACACTTGCCCTTGCTCCAGGAACGTCAAAATGGTTTAAAAAAAAAACAAAAAAACTCTCAATTGGAGATATAGTTTTTAATTATTGATGAGTCTTCTCCACGAAGTTCATGGGTTTATCGGACGAATCACGAAAGTGCTCCCCGACGAAAGGGGACTTGTGAGACGTGTTAGTCAAAACTAAGAGAAACACCCTGGAAAGACCCATTGACCAGCTGTGCCCCATATGTGAAATGGACTGTTAAATGTGTGCTAATATGTTATGAAATTTGATATGGAAATATAAACACCTGAGATAAATATTGTACATTTACAAGATTTACAATGTTCAGAAGGTTAAGAATGATTGATTTCATGGCTTTGTCAAAAAAAAAAAAAAAACTTTGTAATTGTAATTGTCAGTCTCCATGCCTGTCAATTAGGGGCTGGAATGTAAGAGCCATAGCGTACTTGTTATGAATTTGTTGTGTTTATTTTATTTGTTGTTGTTATTTCATTTATTCTACCTTATTCTATTCATTAGTTAAGAAGTAAGCATTAAGTTTATTACATAAGCCATAAGCTTTAAATTTGTTCGTTAAGCATCCATGTTGACAATTGTAAGTTGGTCTGTCATTCCACTATGACATGTATTTGTATGACTAATCGCATGATGAAAAAGTGAATTTAGATGCGGAAGGCTACGGAAACACAAGCCTTTGACCATAAGCTAAGAATGTAAGATACAGCAACTAGGTTGTTGTAACCGTAAGCTACCCGTAATCAGATATATATACAACAAAAGTGTTGTTATATGCGTAAGATACAGCAAATAGGTTGTTGTAAAAGTCAGGAATTTGCAAGATACAGCAACTGGTGTCTGTGACCACAGTGGATTTACTCAAGACGACTGTATGAAGTGTTGATTCTTTGATGCTGACAAAATAAACTACAAGAGATAAAGAGATCATCGGACTTCTGTTGTTGTGAGTGAAACTTCAAATTAAAGATATGCGTCAAAACTAGTGAAATAATATGTCCACATCTACAGTGTGCGTGGCATGAATGCAGGAGGCGAGCTGACGGTTCAATAAAAACTTTATTTGAATACAAACAAAAAAGGTAACTAGGCTCTTTCCCGAGCACTTATTAGTCTTTAATAAATAAAACCCCTCAACACAAACATAACTGCAACAAAAGCGAGATCCTGACTGAAATTAGGCTATTTATAATAAATTAACTTAATTGTCTTTCCTCGGTTCAGGTGAACACCTACGTCACCTGACCGAGGTGCAACCTGGGAACTGAAGTTTAAACTTGGACAAAACAGAACCGAAAGCAAACAAATAACCAAACTAAATGGGCGTTTGGTGCCCTCTAGGGGTTAACCCTCACAGTATCCCCCCTCAAAAAATGCTCCTCCGGAGCATCACCGGAGGTCCTGGACACCCACCCCAATAATCCACCTTCTTCCTCCCGTCCTGGAGGCTGGGTGACGGAGCTGGAGACATGCTCGGCGGCTGCAGAGCTGGAGACGTGCTCGGCGGCTGCAGAGCTGGAGACGTGCTCGGCGGCTGCAGAGCTGGAGACGTGCTCGGCGGCTGCACAGCTGGAGACGTGCTCGGCGGCTGCAGAGCTGGAGACGTGCTCGGCGGCTGCAGAGCTGGAGACGTGCTCGGCGGCTGAAGAGCTGGAGACGTGCTCGGCGGCTGAAGAGCTGGAGACGTGCTCGGCGGCTGCAGAGCTGGAGACGTGCTCGGCGGCTGAAGAGCTGGAGACGTGCTCGGCGGCTGCAGCGTCGATGCGAGGTTCGGTGACAGCGGTGCTGGAGCGGAGCTCCTCGCCGGCACGTCGTCCTCGAAGCCGGGAGGCGGCGCTCGGCGGCTGCACGTCATCCTCGAAGCCGGGAGGCGGCGGCAGAGCGGGTGCAAGGTTTGGCGGCTGCTGAAGAGCTGGCGCGCTTTCCTCGAAGCCTGGGGGAGGCGGAAGGATGACGCTCTCCAGGTCGCACGGCAGCTGAATAGCGGAAGCGACGTCCTCGTCGCCATGCAGCAGCAGCGCGTAGTCCTCCACGCTTAGTGTAGATGCGGCCATATTATTTCACCAGTTTTGACGCGTAGCTTTGGTTTAAAGTTTCACTCACACGACAGAAGTCCGATCTCTTTGTCTCTTGTAGTTTATTTTGTCAGCATCAAAGAATTAACACTTCATACAGTCGTCTTGAGTAAATCCACTGTGATTACAGACATCAGTTGCTGCATCTTGCAAATCTCTGACTTTTACAACAACCTATTTGCTGTATCTCGTAAATTACAGTCTTAGCTTACGTATATAACAACACTCTTGTTGTATATCTCTACTTACGGGAGCTTACGGTTACAACAACCTAGTTGTTGTATCTTACATTTCCAGCTTACGAGCTTACGTTAGCTGACGAGCTTACGGTCAAAAGCTTGTGTTTCCGTAGCCTTCCGCATCTAAACTGAACTCTCTATCATATCACAGTCACACAAATGCATGTAATAGTAGAATGACATCACAGACCAACCTACGATTGTCAAAATGGATGCATGACTTAGAAATTTAAAGCTTATGGCTTATGTAACAAACTTAATGCTTTACTAATGAATAGAACAAGGTAGAATAAATGAAATAACAACAAATAAAATAAAATAAACACAACAACAAATTCATAACAAGTACGATATGGCACTTACACTTAGCAGAGGTGGCGGAGGTGGAGGAAACGCATCCTCGTCGCCGTGCAGCAGCGGCGCGTAGTCCTCCATGCTTAACAGAGGTGGCGGAGGTGGAGGAAACGCGTCCTGGTCGCCGTGCAGCAGCGGCGCTTAGTCCTCCATGCTGATCAGAGGTGGCAGAGGTGGAGGAAACGCGTCCTCGTCGCCGTGCAGCAGCGGCGCGTAGTCCTCCACGCTGAGCAGAGGTGGCGGAGGTGGAGGAAACGCGTCCTCGTCGCCATGCAGTAGCGGCGCGTTGTCCTCCCTGTCGGTCACAGGCAGTGGCGGAATGGGGAGCGCGTCGTCCGGATCCGAGAGAGGGAGAACTTCCGGGACTACATCCTGGCTCTCCCGAACCTGGACGAGCAACTGTTGGAGCTGCAGCACCTGCTCCCGCAGGTCTCAGAGGCGCTCCTCATTGTGCTCCGCCCACTGCCTGTAGCTCTTTCCCGTCTCTCCCTCGGCCGCCACACCTCTCCATGGCGTGCGCCGGATGGCGAGCTTGCAGCCTTCCCAGCTTTGCCGCGCCATCCTCTCTCTCTGTGCCACGCTGTCCTCCTGCATTTCTGCCTCTTCGGCGTACCTGCAGTTTTCCCAGACTTGCCAGACCTCTCTGTCTCTCCGCTCTGCGCAGGTCTCCAGCAAATCCTCTTGCTCCTCGAGCAAGCTGTACTTCCAGCTCTGATACATCTCGGTCTTGCTGTCCTCCAGCCAGTCCGCCAGCTCGTTAGAGATGGTAACAGTGCCCCCCCAAAAATTGTCTTGGGAGGGGTTCTCCGCCATGCCACTTAAACAATCTCACTTTCTGTCACGATTGCGTCGGGTGTGTGTGCGTGGCATGAATGCAGGAGGCGAGCTGACGGTTCAATAAAGACTTTATTTGAATACAAACAAAAAAGGTAACTAGACTCTTTCCCGAGCACTTATTAGTCTTTATTAAATAAAACCCCTCAACACAAACATAATTGCAACAAAAGCGAGATCCTGACTGAACCTCAGTCAGGCTATTTATAATAAATGAACTTAATTGTCTTTTCTCGGTTCAGGTGAACGCCTACGTCACCTGACCGAGGTGCAACCTGGGAACTGAAGTTTAAACTAAGACAAAACAGAACCGAACGCAAACAAATTACCAAACTAAATGGGCGTTTGGCACCATCTAGGGATTAACCCTCACAGTGAGCAGCTTTAATTATTAATAATTAAATAATTCAATGCTGGACATAAACCGCTAAAATCACGATGATTATTATTCTTTTGATTATTATTATTATTATATTGTTTTGCTGTTTGGGTTCAGCGTTGATCAAAAAGCCACACGTGCAACTCACTTTCACTTTGCACAAGGCAGTGTTTATTGTTTCAGTGTAAAGGCCTGTTGATGAAGACGTTCATACTCAAAGCACCACCTGCTGGTGAAGACGTCTAACTTGGATCGGTAATCTACTGCTTTTCCTGCAGTTCCCGGATGTGCAGTCGTATTTGATGGGTCGTATTTGAACCACTGAACTTTCGGAAGCGAATTTGTGAAGCAAAATAAAAATACCCGAAAGTTGCCTGACGAATATTATTGCTGGAATTATTAAACAAACTGAATATTTTGCACATGAACTTTGTGAGGTGAATGTTGATTACTGAATATTAACAATGAATATGTTTGTGAAATGTTTCCGTTTGAAATATTCACTACATAAATATACAACCATGTTAAAATGCAGCGCATAAAAATGCAAGCCATGAAAATGCAATGCATTTAAATGCAAGCACTGTTAATTGCAATGCTGTTTTTTTTTCTTCAATTTATTGAATTCAACAAACTTTATTGCAAATACTTTTGGCAGGATTTTTGTTCCATACACACGCATGCATAAAGTTTTCCAGCGCAGAGGAGTTTTGTTGTAATATTTAATAATATTTATGCCGTATAGTCAGGGGTTCTTATTCCTATTTGTCCTGGGATTTGTTCTTTTAATGTTACTGTGTGTGCTTTACAATGGCAGGCAACATTCGAATGCAAATTATTCACCCTCCCCAGGTGTGACTCAGCTGTTCTCACCTATACATTCAGGTGAAACTGCAGTTCAGGCCTCTTTTAAAATTTTTTATAATTTCATCTTCTGGATACTAGATTCTAAAATTGACATTACTGTTTTACTGGAATAGAAGAAATAGAGTTTCCTTATCATAACAAATTGTATTGGTTGTAATCACTCTATACACAATAATTCTTTGGTATTTTTTTATAAAATATTGAAAGTTAATATTTTATAAAACACAGAAAAGATTCCATTTGTATTTCCCATCTCTAACATAGCATAAAAATCACAGGTTGTGTATAGAGTGATTAAAAACAATGCAAGGCATGTTATGATGAGGAAACTTTCTATCTCTTCCATTTCGTCATCTCCGCATCAGTGGATGCGCCTGCAATTCACGGTCACGATCTGCTATGATGTTCGACTGTGGGCTTGGTGTTGAGGCATAAATGCAGAGGGGATGCAGTTTAACAGAAAGAGCCTTTTAATAAACAATGAACAAAAACCAAACATGAACAAAATATGAACTAAGGAAGCTGGCATGAACTTTGGAGCAGAATACAAACAGAACTCAAACACTTACACATCAGACTAGGGATTGCACAACTAATACAATACAGACATGGGGATACAAACTGGACGAGACAAGACACACTAAACAGACTAGAGGACTAAACACAAGGGACTACACATGCAAGGGATAAACAAACAAGACAGGATTGGCTAGGTCTACCACCTGTTCTGCACATTAGCTGCTAAGCTAGCTCATAGCTAATCAGACTAATGGCTAAACAGGCTAGTAGCCTGAGACCCAAGGACTGAACAGACAAGGTGCACAGCAGACTAGGTATGAAACAGACTAAGAACTCTAAAGGTTAGTGGCTAAAGATGTTAGTACCTAAACAGACTAAGAGCTAATCAGACAATGAGACTAGACAGACACGAAGACTAGACAGACTAAGATCTAGACATGTTAGTATCACCCTCATTAGTATTGAAACAGACTAATAGCTAAACATGCAATGGGGGTTACTTACACAAAAGGGTAAACACAAAGGGCTAATTCTCCTAGAGGCTAATCCTGCTAGGAGACACAAAGACAAGGACATCTCAATATAAACAAACTTAACTTAAAGTGCTTTTGAAACCAAAAGGCCAACCATACTGTTAAACTAAAACAGAACAAAACAAAACCCACATAACAGAAATTAATGCTTGACCCAGTTTCCCAGAACAAAGAGGTATTTATGCTTATACTAATTGCATCCTCGGTTCAGCTGGGCACCTGCGTCAGCTGACCGAGGTGCCTTCTGGGAAACTGGGTCTACAACAAAAACTACAAATTAAAAACACTGCCCTCTAGTGGGAAACCCTCACATTCACTTTTCATACGAATTACATAATTTAATAATTAGTTTTTTATTAGCTTATATAAAAGGCAGATATTTCGCTTTATATAAGTATATATTTTTCATGTCTGTGAGGCAAGTATACACGGAGTATCGGTTCATTTTCGGACACGCTCAAGTTCACCGAAAACAATACAGAACCCCGTTTAGTGTCATTTATTTCACTTAATAAACCTACTACAAATTTCAAGAACACAAAATATAAGATGACACAAGACCCTACACATGTAGCATTTCTAATTACAAATTTTGTTTTACTAAATAATATTTATGCAGTATAATCAGGGCCTCTTATTTCTATTTACTTTAGGTTGTTGTTCTTGCAGTGTTACTGTGTGTGATTTGCAATGTCAGACACATTCAAATGCAAATAATACACCCTCCCCAAGTGTGAATCAGCTGTTCTCACCTATACACTCGGAGAAACTAAAATCACCACTGTTCATGGTTTCAGCAAACTGGGGAGGATCTTAGATCTTGCTTCAGGCCTCTTCTTAAATTTGTGTAAATTTTAAATCTTCTGAATTCTAAAATTGACATTGTTACAGTTTGTAATTCCTGGAATGAGATTTTTCTTACCATAACATGTATTGTTATTAATCACTCTACACTGTTTTTAATTACTCTACAATGTTTTAATTTTAGATTTTATTTATAAATAAACAAACCAAAAAAAATTATTCCATGTGTATTTACCCTTTGTAAAATAGCATTAAAAATGATGGGTTGTGTATCGAGTGATTAAAAACAATACAAGGCACGTTATAATAAGGAAACTTACTATCTCTTCCATTCCAGTGATTAAAAAAACGGTAAAAATAGCGTTTGGAATCCACACACGCTCAAACAGCAAAAGAACATGATAATAATAATCAAAAGAATAATATTATTCTTTTTGCTGTTTATGTCCACCATTTAATAATTATTTAATTATCAATAATTTAAGCTGCTCACATCGCACGCTTTCACTTTAAAAAATGCAGTGTTTAATCAGCAAGTATATGTCGCCTCTCTTTATGATTGATAAATATTCTGACTGAAACAAACCTGCTCGGGTCGGCTCATATCGGGAGCATTTTTGATCAAAGAAGAGAGTAGAAGGGGAAAACTGAAAGTGTGTACAAACAACAGCACAATGCATGTGTGTGAATGGCTGAAATGTGGTTGTGAATAAACCTTTTAGTGAATGTAAAATGTTTGCGTGTGCGCTCTTTAACTTTTTGATCTAAAGTCAGATGAACGCATGCGCCGATATGAGAGATTATTTTGTATTTCCCATCTCTAACATAGCATAAAAATCACGGGTTGTGTATAGAGTGATTAAAAACAATACAAGGCATGTTACGATGAGGAAACTTTCTATCTCTTCCATTTTGTCGTCTCCGCATCAGTCTGCAATTCACTTTTCATACGAATTACATAATCTAATAATTTGTTTTTGCGCCGATATGAGAGATTAGATTTCTCTTTCCCAGAAATACAACAAACACTTTGTTACCTTACAATACAGCAGTAAATTATACCTTGCTAATTAGCCTAAGCATTTGGCTACACATCTACTCTTTGTTACTTGTATTGTTGTAGGTGTCCAGCATATTTAAGAGTTTGTCACGTCTGAATTATACAATGTTTTTTTACAAATGTATGTATTAAAGCATTTTAAATTCAACATTACAGGAAGCTGTAAGGAGCCTCCATAATTCAGAAAACAACCCACATAAATATGATCCACAAACTGGGTAAGAATGTTGTTTCTTTACATGCTATGTATGGGGTTTTACATAATCATTTTAAATGTAAGTAATGATACTACTCTCTTTCCACACAGAATACGTTTACTTTATAATCAGGCAGTGATGACATATCTGCTGGAGGAATTAAAGATAACTTTTGCAGATGCAGACCCTGAGTGTATAAAGGGTAATCAGAAATTGTTATTGTAATTATTTTCATGTCCCTGTATTTTTGTCCCTCTAATAATTTGAATAGTTTCTGTCACTTATCTGATTTTTTTTATCCAGCATGTTACAGGACTATGAGGCATTGCAGAGGAAATACTCTTTGTCTCGGCCAGGAAAGTCTCAGCTAAGAGACTCCATTAAGACAGGGGCTAAAAACTGACAAAGATAAGTAAGTGTACAAATTCATATATGTATTAAGTTCGGTATATCTCTGAGTGTTTATAGGGTGAATCTCTGGTGCCTCATTTCCACTACACTGGTGCTGGTGCCCGGTGCCGGTGCTGAACTGGGAACCACCCGAGAACCGTCCCGCATTTACACTAGACAGGAGCTCAGCGGGAGCTGCATGATAATACGTCACAGGCCACGCCCACTAAACAGAAACCAACATGGCCGAAGTCAGTTTACTGGTTATTCTCCAGACTATTAAAATGTATTTCAGTATCCAAAGGCAGCTTATTCGATGTGTTATAACCGCTGAAACAGAGCGACATAGACAACAATTACGTGCAAGACGACTGGTAAGTTCTGACACTCCGTTAACTTACAATGTGTTTTTTTTTTTTTTTACCGAGATTAGCATTAGCTCAAATGCTAATGGTAATGCTATCTACAACCGGATTCCAAAAAAGTTGGGACACTAAACAAATTGTGAATATAAACTGAATGCAATGATGTGGACATGGCAAATGTCAATATTTTATTCAGAATAGAACATAGATGACAGATCAAAAGTTTAATCCAAGAAAATGTATAATTTTAAAGGAAAAATATGTTGATTCCAAATTTCACGGTGTCAACAAATCCTAAAAAAGTTGGGACAAGTAGCAATAAGAGGCTGGAAAAAGTAAATTTGAGCATAACGAAGAGCCGGAAGACCAATTAACAGTAATTAGGTTAATTGGCAACATGATTGGGTATAAAAAGAGCTTCTCAGAGTGGCAGTGTCTCTCAGAAGCCAAGATGGGTAGAGGATCACCAATTCCCACAATGTTGCGCAGAAAGATAGTGGAGCAATATCAGAAAGGTGTTACCCAGCGGAAAATTGCAAAGACTTTGCAGTTATCATCATCAACTGTACATAATATCATCCGAAGATTCAGAGAATCTGGAACAATCTCTGTGCGTAAGGGTCAAGGGCGTAAAACCATACTGGATGCCCGTGATCTCCGGGCCCTTAAACGACACTGCACCACAAACAGGAATGCTACTGTAAAGGAAATCACAGAATGGGCTCAGGAATACTTCCAGAAACCATCGTCAGTGAACACAATCCACCGTGCCATCCGCCGTCGCCAGCTGAAACTCTACAGTGCAAAGAAGAAGCCATTTCTAAGCAAGATCCACAAGCACAGGCGTTTTCATTGGGCCAGGGATCATTTAAAATGGAGTGTGGCAAAATGGAAGACTGTTCTGTGGTCAGACGAGTCACGATTCGAAGTTCTTGTTGGAAATGTGGGACGCCATGTCATCCGGACCAAAGAGGACAAGGACAACCCAAGTTATCAACGCTCAGTTCAGAAGCCTGCATCTCTGATGGTATGGGGTTGCATGAGTGCGTGTGGCATGGGCAGCTTGCATGTCTGGAAAGGCACCATCAATGCAGAAAAATATATTCAGGTTCTAGAACAACATCTAGTCATCTCTTTCAGGGAAGACCCTGCATTTTTCAACAAGATAATGCCAGACCACATTCTGCATCAATCACAACATCATGGCTGCGTAGGAGAAGGATCCGGGTACTGAAATGGCCAGTCTGCAGTCCAGATCTTTCCCCTATAGAGAACATTTGGCGCATCATAAAGAGGAAGGTGCGACAAAGAAGGCCCAAGACGATTGAACAGTTAGAGGCCTGTATTAGACAAGAGTGGGAGAGCATTCCTATTTCTAAACTTGAGAAACTGGTCTCCTCGGTCCCCAGACGTCTGTTGAGTGTTGTAAGAAGAAGGGGAGATGCCACACAGTGGTGAAAATGGCCTCGTCCCAACTTTTTTGGGATTTGTTGACACCATGACATTTTGATTCACCATATTTTTCCATTAAAATGATACATTTTCTCAGTTTAAACTTTTGTTCCGTGATTTATGTTCTATTCTGAATAAAATATTGACATTTGCCATCTCCACATCATTGCATTCAGTTTTTATTCACAATTTGTTTAGTGTCCCAACTTTTTTGGAATCCGGTTTGTAACTATACTGTTGTTTTTCTTTTTCAACACTTAATTTATGCAGTAAATAACATATAACATTTAAATTTTCAGATCGCCTCAAAACTTTGTGTGCGCCATAAACCGCCCGTGATGTGGATGTTGCCATCACGGCAAGGAGCTGATGTAAGAGCGGCATTAATGGACAACTTCAACAGACAGGACCAATAAATCTGTAGTGTTTCATTGAAATGCAACAGTGCAGACAATTGAAGAACATTTAGCCAAAAGGCAACAAAGTAAAAAAAATTTAAAAAGTGGCAACGAGTACAGTGCAAGCATGTTTTTGTAAATTAAACTGTGATTACAATAATAATTAAAAAAAAAAATGAAATAAAAAAAAAAAACATTAGCTGTGTGCTGTCTGGTTTTTCTCCATAACATTAACCATTTCATTCCAAAAGGCCCAGCATAGCACCTGATGTCTCATCCATTTTATTAAGAATGGCCTCATTCATCTCTCTACTGTGCTGTAGAAACTGCTCATCTGATCTCTCCAAATATGAAAGTAGTTCCTCATTGTCCCGTTCTCTCGTCTTTCTCTTAGCTGTGTAATGACACAAATACTACAATAAGCAAATTGCCTGATTATATATTACACGATAGTTATATTGAATTTGTAATACATTTTGTCTTTACTGAGCAACAAAACAATTCTTACCTTTCCTTCGTGGTTCTGTAGAAGAGAAAACTTCGCTTAAAGCTGAAGATGCACTGCATTCTCCATGATCTTCATGGCTTCCCACACATGATGTATTTGAGTCTAAATATCAACAGTAGTGAAAACATCAGTTTCATATTTTCGGCTTTTCAAGTTTGTACACAGTAACCATGCATTAATGCCTTCCTTTCAAGGTTTTACATCTTGCATAGCTTTTCTTTCAACAGAATGTAAGTAAACCCATCCGTACTGTACACATACAAGAATGAATAATTGAGCAACAAGTTAAAGCATCATATTAATAATAACAGTATGGCTGCACACACACACGTAAACGTATGTAGCAACTGAGATTTTTTTTTACACTAACAAAAGTAATAACTTAGCTTACCGAGATCCGATGTGGAAGGGGAGACGATTTCCTGGAGCATTGCTGTGGCTGAATTTAATGCCCCAGTAAGTTGATTTGATGGTCTGTGTCTCAGCACCGAATCCATCACATCATAAAAATAATCTTTAGCACCTCCACCGCTGCCACTTTTACACAGCCCCTTCTTTTTTTACTTCTTTTTTTTTTAAAGTACTTTGCAATTTCTCTTGAATCTCTGCGGATATCCAAATTGCTAAAAGCGCTTTAGCTTCCTCCGCGCACGACGTTTGGGTCGCCGCCATTTTATTTTTCAAAAAATCTCCCTATAACACCGCCCACTGCTCGTGACGTCACGGGTTCTCGCTTCTAGACCAGCAGAGTTTAGGGGCCGGTTCGGTGCTTATTTTAGGGCACCGGCACCAATTTTTTTCTGTGGAAAAGCGCGGCACTGGTTCCAAAATTCGGAACCGGCACGGGAACCAGAGCAGTGGAAAAGGCCTCTGAGTGTAACATATGGTGTGTTTTGCAGTTGCTGGAGTCCAGGTGTCGGGTCATTCAAACAGATGCAGAGAGAGAACTGTGGCAGACTGCAATACTGGAACTGATGTCCGATGAGGAGGATGCCATTGCGTGCCATGCCGTCAGTGTGTAATATCTAATGAGACCAAGCTAGAAGGACATTTATTTTGGATATCTAACAAGCACTGGTGGATGTTTGTTTTTAGTATTGCTTTTTGAGATGAAATCTGCAAATTCACTAAGAAATTCAGAATACGGCCCTGGATGTCTGTAAATTATAATTAGTGGAATCGACTGAGCTGACTTAATATACTTAAATACACTTATGTTACAAATGAATTAAATAGATAAAGTTCTTATTTGATACAATTTTATTATTTAATTAATTATCTTATTATAAACATGATTCTTATTCTCTATATTCTTGTCGAGTATAGTCCTTCATGTCTGCATTTTTGGCACGCACTTATCATCCTTTTGATCAAAAGCTGCCTTTTGTTAAGGCTGTCGGTTTATACAAGCCGATGAATAAATTTTAGATGAATTTTAAAGCATCTTTTTAGGCCTAAATATTTTTCTTCAAACGTGCTTCCAACCAACCAACTCTGGAATGTAAGATCTCCAATAAAATTTCCATCTCGGATATTAAATGGCATAAAGCCTGGCTTTTGCCTAATAAATACTGCATCTCTAACATCTCTGTTCATTTTAAGATTCTCCACAAAATTTACCCTGTAAACTCAGTTTTATCTAAATACTTGGAGTTAGAGGATAAATGTTCTTTTTGTGATACGTTAAATGAATCTCTGATTCATTTGTTTGTTGAGTGTGAGAAAAAAATTTCTTAACTCTTTTAAAAGACCACCTCTTGAACCACCTTAATGTTTCTCACTCCTTTACTATTAAAGATATAATCTTTTATTATGAGAATGCGGAAAATAAACTGCTTGAATTTGTTGTTGTTTATTTTATTTTACATGCAAAGTACTTTATACATGAACAGAGAATTAAAAAGGAACAATTGTACTTCCATCTTTTCCTTCTAGAAATGACCTCAATTTTAAACTCTCTTAAATGTATTAAATTTAATAAGAAGAATAATATAGTTCTAGATTATTATTATATAATTTTTTTATTGAAGTGTCTCTTGCTACATCTTTTCACGGTTTATACTTAATTTCAATCCTCTCGTGTATTTTAACCTTTCTTTGGACTCTCAAATCTATAGTTCTTTGTCCCTTATATCTTATTTGTTCTAATTAATGTTTTTTTTCCTGTATAAATGTGCCACAAAATAAACATTATACAAGATTTTGGGCACTGGCTGGAAATCGAACCCGGGCCTTCCGCATGGAAGGCGAATTACCTACCACTGAGCCACCAGTGCCCGTGTATATTTAAAGCGCATAAATCTTTGTAGTCTTTTTGCACACGCGCGGATGCGTTACAATAATAATAATAATAATAATAATTCTGAGAACTACTACTAATAATAATAATTATACAGTCAAAGAAGTACCATCATTGAAGGAGAGAAGAAAATTAAGAATAAATACATATCAGTTTGAGCTTCACATGTTTATGAGCTCTGTCGCTTGCAGTCAATGGGCGCCTAAGAGACATAACACATTTTTCGGCTTCAGTAGACACACAATACTTCAGACTGAAACACGACTGCCCCCTACAGGTAATGAAGGGCATTTTCACAGCTTCCCACGGCAAGTCGCGGGATCCCTTTTCTGAAAACGTGCGTTTTTAAAGGCCAGGGCCCGGTTTCTCGAACGCTTCTTATCGCTAAGTAGTTCTTAAGTTGTACCTTAACCTCTCTCTTAACGTTATGGCGCATTTCCCGAAACGTTCTTACGCTAAGTATCTCTTAGCTAAATCACACGTTCGTAAGGTTGGTCTGGACCAACCTTAACTCATTCTTAGCGTAGTTTCAGCTCAAGACACTAGTCGCCGCTACTGAGTAGCAGTCTTTATAAATCAGCGGTGTATGCAAACACATTATGGCACGTTATCAAAGTCGTATTAATGATGGAATATACTGTAGACCTGTTTAAGAATGTTATTTTATTTGATATCAGAACTAATAGAGTGACTTTTAATTAGCCTATTTCATAATGTGACTAATGCATTAAAATTGGCAATCACTATTAATATTAAACAGGTGGCGAACAATTTGGCAGCGAGCGTGGTGTTGTGTTAAACTGAAGACGGCGCGGTCCGTGGAGCCATGTGGGTCATGTACATTTTTCCTTTAGACAAAACTTCAGCCTTTTTCATATTTTCCCCTTGGTCGTTATTAAAAAATAAATAAATAAAAGATTTGCCTTCCAAGGCAACAGATTATGGAGCTTCTTGAGCTGCTCAGACCTGCTCGTGCCAGGCCAACGCGTCGTACTTACGCTCTACGTCCCGATGTCCAGCTGCTCGCTGCTTTTTGTTTAAAATATGTTTCATTGATCATTAGCCATTATCCATAACTTTATGGGTTTTTCTTTTGACACGTTTTATTTTTATGAAATTTGATTTAGTTAAATGAGAAAATAACCTTGGGAGTTTCAGACAGTGCATCCATTAATTTTTCTGCACGGTCTCGCGCTGTGGCCATAGGCTTGATCATGATTCACCCCGAATTTTTGCGCTGTGATTATGTTTCCATCTTTCCGCGTGAAAAATCCAATGTTTAATTTTTTGCTGGTCCTCGCGGAAGCTTGCAGAACTTCGCGGAACGTTAAAGGAACGTCGTGGGCAATCGCGGCAGCTCACGGAGATGAGTTCGGCCACACAGGTGAGAGAGGGGATATTAGGCACCGTGATCACCGCCTTAAGTGACCGCCCAACGGTCCGCGAAGATCTGCAAGGTCTGCGAGCTTCCACATGTTAAACATGTTTATTTTTTTTGTGTGGTGAGATGGAAACGTAATAACAGCACCAAAACTCGCGCCGAATCATAATGAACCGCACTTACGGCCCCGCGTAGGTGAGATAGGGATAGTATTAAACCTCCACTCTGTCATCTCATCATATTCATTCCATAAGTGCACTGTACTACCCCAACAACTGACATGCTTCACATTGTTTCTGAAGCTGGTGAAGAGTGTTATCAGCTGTTTGTCCATCAACTATGATTGTATACCCGGTTCGTTTCACCGCCACAGCTTACATGAAAATATTAGCGACAGTTTGATGATTTAATTTATATATTTGTCTATTATGGCATGTTATTGATAAGTTAACCCATGTCGAAATAAACGCTATTAAAAGAATTTAATGCAATGTTTAATTTGCATAGAAAGTGCCGTCTTTCTTAACACTGTCACGCAAAAGGAGTGAAAAATCGATTCCTGAGCAACCGATGTCCGCTAATTCAGGACCTTCACTGTAGACAGCGCCTTGTAACGTCGAACGTAAGATGCAGTGACTTAAGAAAACTCCTAAGAGACAGTTCGAGAAATACACTTAGAAAAGTTATCACTTAACGTAAGATATATCTTAAGAGTGTTCTTAGCACGCGAATAGTGTGCGTTATCGAGAAACCGAGCCCAGGTCTGTATACTCAGCAAAAAAAGAAACGCCCCTTTTTTAGGACTGTGTATTTCAACAATAACGTTGTAAAAATCCAAATAACTTTACAGATCTTCATTGTAAAGGGTTTAAACAACGTTTTCCATGCATGTTCAATTAACCATAATCAATTAATTAACATGCACCTGTGGAATGGTCGTTAAGATCATAACAGCTTACAGAAAGTAGGCATTTATTAAGGTCACAGTTCTAAAAACGCAAGACACTAAAGAGACTTGTCTACCGATTGTGAAAAACACCCAAAGAAAAATGCCCAGGGTCCCTGCTCATCTGTGTGAACGTGCATTAGGCATGCTGCAGGGAGGCATGAGGACTGCTGATGTGGCTAGGGCAATAAATTGCCATGTCCACACTGTGAGACGCCTAAGACAGCGCCACAGGGGGACAGGAAGGACAGCTGATCATCCTCGCAGTGGAAGACCACATGTAACAACACCTGCACAGAATGGGTACATCCGAATATCACACCCGCGTGACAGGTACAGGATGGCCACAACAACTTCCCGGGAACACAGGAACACACAATCCCTCCATCTCACAGCAAGAACTGACAAATCTGGTCCAGTCCATGAGGAGGAGATGCACTGCAGTACTTCAAGCAGCTGGTGGCCACACCAGATACTGACTGGTACTTTTGATTTTGAGCCTCCCTTCATTCAGGGACACATTGTGAAACATTTTTAGTTTATGTCTTATGGTGTTGACTCTTTTAGTGTTCATACAAATATTTACACATTAAGTTTAGTGAAAGTAAAAACAGTTGAAAGTCAGAGGATGTTCCTTTTTTGCTGAGTATATAAAGTGGCAGTTTAATTCAAATGCAACTTTTTAATGGTTAGTGACCGGTGCAAGGGCGTCAACTCACACGTTCTATTCCATTGTCATTCATACTAGTTTTAGAGCCCTAAAAAAGCATTCACTAGTTAGTAAGTAAGTAAGCAAGCAAATAAAAGATAAATGAATAAATAGCTTTAAATGGTGCTTCAGCGTAGTAAAAGTACTATATATATATAAAATGAAAATATTATGTGTAAAGAAAATATAATTTATATATTCGTGTTAATTAAAAAAATTAATTAATTAATGGTTAGTGATTGTTGCAGACATTCACACTATTTTTTGGGGAAGAGCTTGGCTTGTACAGGATTGTGGTCAGGGGGTTTGCATGCCTCAGTGACCTTAAGAGCTATACCAGCAGGAGCTTAATCTTCAAGTGGGACACCCAAGTTGGACAGGTCTGAAAGTAGAGGCCTGACAAAGTGCAGGAGGAAAAAATAATAATCTGTGCCATTAAGCGGTTTTCTATCATCTATGATACCTGCTCTGCGCCGCCCCTGCTGCTGAAGGAGCCACACAGATGCTGAGCGAGCGAAGAGGACAGGCGATGAAGGGGGTGGGGGGAGGCGATGATGGAGTAGGGGCGCCGGGAGGGAGTCTCGCCCAGGGAGCAATTCAGTGTAGAGCAGCAAGGATAATACTGTTACTATAAGGACAGGGAAAAAACAGTGCTCAAAAATGATGTGTACACATGATGCCCCCTTGATGATGCACGCTAAACTGATGCGTGTCGCTCTCCCTCACTCTCTCGCCGGTGTCTTAGACAGACAGAGGCTTGGGATTTGCCTGTGTCTTCTTCAGCACGCTTTGTCTTCGGCCCTGACACCTTTTACTGGTGCGACCGAATGAGTGTCGCGGTATCACGACCCGGCTCATTCTGAACAGTTCATGCGTGGCTCTGCCCCTCGCGCGAGCCGTGTCGTTACATAAATATCCACAAATACTTTAACAACATAAACTTATCACGAATTGCATTTTATATGAATGTCACATATGAGACGTGCTCACAAACACATACTGTATACACATAAAAACATAATATATTCAGTAAATTTTTGAATTACACTCAAAGTAATTATGAAGTCTGATTTGATTGATACCATTTAACATTTTATTTCTATTTATTATTATTTATGTTTTGCTGGCGAAATACATTTTAGGCAGAGATGTCTCCTCAGTCTTGTTAAATAGTTTTTTTTTTTTTTTTGTTTTATATATATACACAGTGCATAAAGTAAAGTGCAGAATAATTTTTTTATTTATACTTTATATTTTGTATTAATCGTTATAATAATTTTAATATTTTGGGGTTGTGGAATGAATCATCAGAGTTTCCATTATTTCTTATGAGTAAATTCTGTCCAAGACAAAATGTCATCCGGGATTCCCCTCGTGATTTAAAGGTGACAAGACAATGCCGTGTAAGACAAATTTTCTTAGGCGGTTATGGTTTTTAGCCACATTATGGCAGTGTGGGGAAAGGGAAAGAGATTAGCATGCTTTACATTTTATATTCACTTCAAAGGCATGTAAGACTCATTTTGTTGGACTTAAGAACAAACTGAGCTTATGAATGTGCTCCTGGAACAGGACTCATTCATTAGTATCCGGTTTCATTACAAGCATTTCATATGTGTCATAGACTTTTATTGACAATTTATACCAAAGACTATCCTTTCTTAAGACCTCTGCAATTTGCCCTGGCATGCTGTCACTCAACTTCTGGGCCATATCCTGACTGATGGCAGCCCATTCTTGCATAATCAATGCTTGGAGATGGTCAGAATTTGTGTTTTTTTTTTATTTATTTATTTTTTAAATCCACCACTTCTTGAGGATTGACCACAAGATCTTAATGGGATTAAGTGGTGTTTCCTGATCAGGGCCCCAATGTTTTTATGTTTTGCTCTGCTGCATTCTTACTTTTCAGCAGCCTAAATGTTGCACACATGCACACACATGCATACATTTGCTCTCTCTCTGTTGCACAGGGATGCACTTACACCGGTCACACGATGTCAACACAAAACGCTGAATTGCCATTCCACAGCATACTTTAAACATATTCCCTGCTCTTTACTAAGGGAATGTCAGTTAAGGGAACGTAATGGTTTATATACCACACACACACACACACACACACACACACACACACACACACACACACACACACAAATTAATTTAAATGAACTTTTAGTAAAGACAAATAGAGTGGGCACAGTGGTGTAGTGGTTAGCACTGTGGCCTTGCACCTCCAGGGATGAGGGTTTCCTCCTCAGGTCTGTGTTCAAGGAGTTCGCATGTTCTACTCTCCTCATGTGTGTGTGTGTGTGTGTGTGTGTGCGCGCATGTGCCCTGCAATGGCTTGGCATTCTGTTCTCATGCCCAAAGTCTCCTGGGAGAGGCTCCAGGCCCACACAACCCTGTATCAGCTTTCCTTTTGTCATTGATACCCAATATTGAAGGTAGACAAAGGAAATTTGCAAGTCCTAATTATAGTAGAAAGTCAAAATTCTCAATATACTGTACATATTTTATTTATTATCCTGACAAATCCAAAGTTAAATATACAATTAATTATTTAAAAAAATGTTAATAAATTCATAAGAGGTATGTCTACTATGCCCATTCATTCTTCTATCCTTGATATTACTAACAGTGGTGTGGAATCAAATAAATTTGTCAACTAAAGTTTAGATGGCTGAGGTCCTTTTAAGTTTGAACAAAAAAGCCTATTCCTTGCGTACTTTAATACAAAATCATGCTCTCGTACTACAAGGAGGACTTGTAATTGAGTCAGGGCATTTGCCAGGACCTTCCGATTTCAAGCCTTCTGCTTCCAGGGTTCCATCCAAATTAAAAATATATAAATTTTTAGGAAAAACTTTATGAAAATTTTATGATCATGCAAGAGAACATACAGTGGTGTGAAAAACTATTTGCCCCCCTCCTGATTTCTTATTCTTTTGCATGTTTGTCACACAAAATGATTCTGATCATCAAACACATTTAACTATTAGTCAAAGATAACACAAGTAAACACAAAATGCAGTTTTTAAATGAGGGGTTTTATTATTTAGGGAGAAAAAAAATCCAAACCTACATGGCCCTGTGTGAAAAAGTAATTGCCCCCTGAACCTAATAACTGGTTGGGCCACCCTTAGCAGCAATAACTGCAATCAAGCGTTTGCGATAACTTGCAACAAGTCTTTTACAGCGCTCTGGAGGAATTTTGGCCCACTCATCTTTGCAGAATTGTTGTAATTCAGCTTTATTTGAGGGTTTTCTAGCATGAACCGCCTATTTAAGGTCATGCCACAACATCTCAATAGGATTCAGGTCAGGACTTTGACTAGGCCACTCCAAAGTCTTCATTTTGTTTTTCTTCAGCTATTCAGAGGTGGATTTGCTGGTGTGTTTTGGGTCATTGTCCTGCTGCAGCACCCAAGATCGCTTCAGCTTGAGTTGACGAACAGATGGCCGGACATTCTCCTTCAGGATTTTTTGGTAGACAGTAGAATTCATGGTTCCATCTATCACAGCAAGCCTTCCAGGTCCTGAAGCAGCAAAACAACCCCAGACCATCACACTACCACCAACATATTTTACTGTTGGTATGATGTTCTTTTTCTGAAATGCTGTGTTACTTTTACGCCAGATGTAACGGGACACGCACCTTCCAAAAAGTTAAACTTTTGACTCGTCGGTCCACAAGGTATTTTCCCAAAAGTCTTGGCAATCATTGAGATGTTTTTTAGCAAAATTGAGATGAGCCTTAATGTTCTTTTTGCTTAAAAGTGGTTTGCGCCTTGGAAATCTGCCATGCAGGCCGTTTTTGCTCAGTCTCTTTCCTATGGTGGAGTCGTGAACACTGACCTTAATTGAGGCAAGTGAGGCCTGCAGTTCTTTAGATGTTGTCCTGGGGTCTTTTGTGGCCTCTCGGATGAGTTGTCTCTGCGCTCTTGGGGTAATTTTGGTCGGCCGGCCACTCCTGCGAAGGTTCACCACTGTTCCATGTTTTTGCCATTTGTGGATAATGGCTCTCACTGTGGTTCGCTGGAGTCCCAAAGCTTTAGAAATGGCTTTATAACCTTTACCAGACTGATAGATCTCAATGACTTTTGTTCTCATTTGTTCCTGAATTTCTTTGGATCTTGGCATGATGTCTAGCTTTTGAGGTGCTTTTGGTCTACTTCTCTGTGTCAGGTAGCTCCTATTTAAGTGATTTCTTGATTGAAACAGGTGTGGCAGTAATCAGGCCTGGGGGTGACTACAGAAATTGAACTCAGATGTGATAAACCACAGTTAAGTTATTTTTTAACAAGGGGGGGCAATCACTTTTTCACACAGAGTCATGTAGATTTGGAGTTTTTTTCCCCCTTAATAACGTAAACCTTCATTTAAAAACTGCATTTTGTGTTCAATTATGTTATCTTTGACTAATAGTTAACGGTTTTTGATGAGCAGAAATATTTAAGTGTGACAAACATGCAAAAGAATAAGAAATCAGGAAGGGGGCAAATAGTTTTTCACACCACTGTATTTCAAATCGA
Organism: Channallabes apus; assembly: GCA_030522415.1. NCBI lineage: Eukaryota > Metazoa > Chordata > Actinopteri > Siluriformes > Clariidae > Channallabes > Channallabes apus. Next base: position 18,714,209 of record CM060117.1, on the reverse strand, counting down.
ATAATTTCTACTCTATCTTTTCAAATGTTCCCAAGAGTAAATATTCATATGAAAGAATATTTTCTAAGAAAACAAAAATTTTTCCACTATGTTATGATTCTCCGATGTTGAAGACTATATACAGACAATTTCATATCTATTGCAGCATTTTCATGGACAGTGTTGTAAACATACAATTTTGATCCAACATGACATCTATCCTTAAATATCTGTGAAAGTTTCATCAGTGGACAGACACGAATAAAAACATCCATCAAGCTCAGCTAGCTCTTTGCCCTTCATGCATCATTCATGAGCAAAAACTGATTCAATTAATTTGAAAGGACACATGGAATGGATGGGTTGTCAGCTAAGGCGGGGTTGTTAGGACAAGACTCGACATACACAGTGATCAGAATGAAAAACAAACACTGTAATTGCAATCTTGAGAGTGGATAGACAAAATGAAATGCATGTTCAGGAGGTATCGTGCTTTGAATAAGTATTCAGACCCTTTATACCCTTTTTTTGTTGTTGCAATCTTACAACCAGGTCTTAAAATGCAATAGTATAATTTGCAGTTTGATCAAGACAACATGTAAAACATTTGTTTGTGCCATCTTTTAAATTATGATTTATTTGAAGCATAAAATAAGTAAATAAATAAATAAATAAATAAATTCAATAACAATAACACAACAAACAAGAAAAACCCACACACATCAAAACCCACAAACAAACCAAAGATATGTTGGTTGCATAAATACTTGGAATAATACTTGGAAGAACCACCTTTGGGTCTTTCACATTCTTCTGGGAGGAGTTGCCCAAGCTCTGCTTTATTAGAGACAGACTTACCATCTATCTATTCATCCATCCATCCATCCATTCATTCATGCACAAACAAACACCCACTTGTTGAGGGGAAATGACTTTTGTAAAAAATAGTTAAAAGGTTCAAGCTAAAAATAAGATGACCAGTTTTAATGTAATCAGTGATATTATTATTTAGGTTGAAGCCTAGGTGATCTGCTTGTCTTTTTTTATGGTAGAACTCTCTGCACTATGTATTTATTTATTTACTTACTTATTTATTTATACATGAATTCCTCACTACTGCATGGTATTGCTGTGCATGCTTCTGTGGTGGTCTTATTCCTTGTTAATTTTGCTACAGTATTAAATAATAATCTAGAGAAAATTGTAACAACCCGAGTCTCTCGAGGGGCAGAACCACAAGAAAAATGCTTTGCATTTTTAGACAGGCATGTCTATATAAGGCAGCCTGGCGACGTGTCTATATAAGGGTGCTGATACCACCGCACTTTGTGCGATCATTTATGTAGCACCGGTAAGGTATCAGGGCCAAAGAAAAAGAAAAGACAGAAAGAATGAAAGACAAAGAAAGTTAGAGAAAGCGTGCATAGAGTACAAGACGGAGGCAAAGACCCAATTCAATTCAATTTTATTTATATAGCGCTTTTAACAAAGGTCATTGTGTCAGAGCAGCTTCACAAAAATGAAAGAAAATTTACAAATAATGAAAAAAATTTTAGAAAAGAAAATAATTGGAAGTGTGTATGTGTGAGAAAAATGTGTCTAGATAATAATGAGATGAATGAATGATGAATGAATAATGAATGAAATGTCTCTGATGAGCAAGCCAAGGGTGACGGCGACGGTAGCAAGGAAAAACTCCCTGAGATGGCATTAGGAAGAAACCTTGAAAGGAACCAGACTCAACAGGGAACCCATCCTCATTTGGGTGATAACAGATAGAAATGATATAACATCTTGCGTGTTGTGCAGGTGAAAGTGTCAGGGCGCTGTGCGAGGTCAGACAAGCTGATAGGACCCAAGAGCAGACACCACTCTGGGATGATATTCTTAAAAAGGCTTTAGTAATGAAAATGTAGGAGATAGGGTTGGTAGTGCTTGGTGTTACTCTCTCACGGAATACAGGTGTATAATGAACACGGGTTGTAATGGAGGATAGAGGTGCAGCTCTGAAGCGAGGCTCTGACGTTTAATGAGGCGAGATTCTGCAGTTCGCCTTAACGTGGAGGATGGCTGCTGGGTGCCGTTATGTAGTGGAAAAAAAGCAGACGTGGATGCAGATCCGCACGGGTCAGAGATTGAGAAGAGCAGAGGTGTTTCACCTGTTGGTGTCTCAAAGGATGTGGAATCCGGAAGTGAGAAACAATCGGGAAGTCAAGAGGCGAAGCGTGAGTCAGTATCCGTGAGAGCAGTCAAGGCCAGGTCAAACAAATCCGAAGCGGAAGACGATAGCGAAGTCGAGGGGCGAGGCGTGGGTCGATGTCCGTGAAGCAAATATCAGGTCTAACAAATCCGTAGCGACGAGCGAAAAACAACGGTACGGAGGCGTGGGAAAAGACGTGAAAGTCTAGAGACAACATGACCGCGAGTAGAGAAATCTGACAGCGTGGCGCCTCAGGGAAACGTTTGTAAAAGTCCGTAAGCAATTTGGGGTCCAAAATGAACTTGGCAGGAACCCAGGTTCTCTCCTCAGGTCCATAACCCTCCCAATCTACCAGATACTGAATGCCTCTCCCTCGGCGACGGGCCTTGAGGAGTCGACGGGCTGTGAATACCTCACCACCCTCTATGATCCGGGGAGGAGGAGGCGGGCGGGTGGGCGGACATAGCAGATTGGAAATTAGACGTTTGATTTAGGATACATGAAAGGTTGGGTTGATGCGACGCATGGTGGAAGGTAAACTTAATTTTACAGAAGAGGGGTTGATGATCTTAGTTATGGTGAAGGGTCCGATGAACCTGGGTGAGAGTTTACGAGAGATCGTCTTTATGGGAACATCCCTTGTGGATAACATGACTCTCTGGCTGATCTGATACCTTGGAGCTGTGGAGCGACGTCGATCCGCTTGTTTCTTATAATTTTTGACAGATTGGAGGAGTTGTCTTCTGGCTTGTAGCCAGGTTCTTTTGCACCAGCGGACGAACGCCTGGGCAGAAGGGACTGTTACCTCTTCCTCCTGGGAAGGAAACAAGGGTGGCTGATAGCCTAGGCAGCAGTGGAATGGGGACAAACCCGTGGAGGAAGTTGGGAGAGAGTTGTGGGCGTATTCGGCCCACGGGAGAAATTTGCTCCAAGAGGTTGGGTTCTGAGAGGTCATGCACCGAAGAGTTGCCTCCAATTCTTGATTCATTCTCTCGGTTTGGCCGTTTGTCTGTGGATGATAGCCTGAGGATAGACTTGTGGTGGCTCCAATGAGTTTACAGAAAGCTCTCCAAAATCTTGCTGTGAACTGTGGACCTCGATCTAAGACAATGTCCGTGGGGAGACCATGGAGGCGAAAACCGTGGAGAACGAGTAACTCAGCCGTCTGTTTGGCAGAAGGGAGTCCAGGGAGCGGCACGAAGTGGGCAGCCTTGAAAAAGCGGTCGACGATAGTTAAGATGCAAATATTGTTGTTGGAGTTGGGTAGTCTAGTAACAAAGTCGATGGCAATATGTGACCAAGGGCGGTGAGGGACTGGGAGTGGTCTAAGGGAGTCCAGGGAGCGGCACGAAGTGGGCAGCCTTGAAAAAGCGGTCGACGATAGTTAAGATGCAAATATTGTTGTTGGAGTTGGGTAGTCTAGTAACAAAGTCGATGGCAATATGTGACCAAGGGCGGTGAGGGACTGGGAGTGGTCTAAGGAGGCCTGCCGGGGACCTATTGCTGCTCTTGTTCCTGGTACAGGAGTCACATGCCGCCACATACTTGATAACATCCTCCTTCAATGTGGGCCACCAGAAACATTGTTGGATTAAAAACTGGGTACGTTTGCCCCCGGGGTGGCAAGCAAGCTTGGAGCTGTGTCCCCATTCCAGGACCTGAGAGCACATGGTTGCAGGAACAAAGAGACGACCCTGGGGAACATTACTTGGGGTAGGACCTTGGGCATGGGCTTGTTTTACCTGTCTCTCAACGTGTAATAATGTGGCTGCCACTAAACAGAGAGGGTGAAGAATGGTCTCGTGGGGCAAGAAGACCTGATCCGAGGAAAACTGCCGGGACAGAGCATCTGGCTTTGAGTTCTTGGCTCCAGGCCGGTAAGATAGGTTGAAATTAAACCTAGAGAAAAACAAGGACCACCTGGCCTGTCGGGCGTTAAGTCTCTTAGCTGTTTTCAAATACTCTAGGTTCTTATGGTCTGTCCAGACGAGAAAGGGGTGTTCAGTTCCCTCTAGCCAATGTCTCCACTCCTCTAAGTCTAATTTCACTGCTAGCAATTCTCTGTCTCCAATATCATAATTTCTCTCAGCGGGTGAAAGGCGATGAGAAAAGAAAGAACAGGGGTGCAGCTTGTTATCCTTGGGAGTTCTCTGAGACAGTACTGCCCCCGCCCCTGTTTCAGAGGCGTCCACTTCTACAACAAATTGTAAGGAGGGATCAGGGACAGTAAGAATAGGGGCCGATGTGAACTTGTCCTTGAGCCTTTGGAAGGCCTCCTCTGCCTGCTCGTTCCACTGGAAACGGAGTCTTGAGGAGGTTAGGGTTGTGAGTGGGGCAGCAATGGTACTGTAGTTCCTTATGAATCGTCTGTAAAAATTAGCAAGTCCCAGAAACCGTTGGAGATCACGTCTAGAAGTGGGGATCGGCCAATCAGTGACAGCTTCTACTTTGGTGGGGTCCATCTGGATCATGGATGGTGAAATAATGAAACCAAGGAAAGCGATAGAATTCTGATGAAATTCACATTTCTCGGCTTTGACGAATAATTTATTCTCAAGGAGTCTTCGCAATACTAGGCGCACATGGTTCTTATGTTCTTAGAGGGAATGTGAGAAAATCAAAATATCGTCAAGGTAGACGATAACAAAGGAGTTCAGAAAATCCCTGAGAACATCGTTAACTAAGGCCTGAAAAACTGCCGGGGCATTGGTAAGGCCGAAAGGGACAACGTGGTACTCGTAGTGTCCAGTAGGGGTGTTAAAGGCCGTTTTCCATTCGTCCCCCTCCCTTATCCGGACAAGATGGTAAGCATTTCTAAGGTCCAGCTTTGTGAATACTTTGGCCCCTTGAAGGAGTTCAAAGGCTGTGGTCATGAGTGGGAGCGGATAACGGTTCTTGACAATAATTTTGTTAAGGCCTCTATAATCAATGCAGGGCCGAAGGGAATTATCTTTTTTTTTGACAAAGAAAAACTCAGCGCCTGCGGGGGAGGAAGAGGGTCGAATGATGCCAGCGGCGAGAGACTCTGTGATATAGTGGTTCATGGCTTCTCTCTCTGGTGGGCTAAGTGAATAAAGGCGTCCCTTGGGGGGTGTGGTGCCTGGGAGGAGGTTTATTGCGCAATCATACGGTCGGTGAGGAGGAAGTGAGAGTGCTTGTGCTTTGCTAAAGGCAAGTTTGAGGTCAGAGTACTCTGGTGGAACGTTAGAAAGGTCAAGATGTTCGTCGATCATGATGGGAGGTGGAGAGTGGGTAGCAGCTGAGCGGAGGCAGGGGGCGAGGCATGAGGGGCTCCAACCCAGGATAATGTTCTTAACTCAGTCGATGTGGGGGTTGTGGAGAGTAAGCCAGGGGCGGCCAAGAACGATCGGGGAATAGGGGCTGTCGACGACAAAGAGGGAGATGTCCTCCACGTGGTTGCCAGAAATGCGAAGAGTAACTGGAGTTGTCTGGTGTGTAATGGGAGGGAGGTTGCTGCCATCTAGGGCTCACACAGAGAAAGAGGTGTTCAAACGATGCACAGGAATTCCCAAGTTTCTGACTGTGTTGAGGCTAATTAGGTTCCGATCTGCCCCGGAATCAATCAGGGCTTGCATGGCATGGGGCTTGTTGTGATGGACGAGGGAGACAGTAAAACATGAACGTGTGTTAGAGAGCTGGAGACGTGCTCGGCGGCTGCAGAGCTGGAGACGTGCTCGGCGGCTGCAGAGCTGGAGATGCGCTCGGCGGCTGCAGAGCTGGAGACGCGCTCGGCGGCTGCTGAGCTGTAAGCGTGCGCGGCGGCTGCAGAGCTGTAAGCGTGCGTGGCGGCTGCAGAGCTGGAGACGCGCTCGGCGGCTGCAGAGCTGTAAGCGTGCTCGGCGGCTGCAAAGCTGGAGACATGCTCGGCGGCTGCAGAGCTGGAGACGTGCTTGGCGGCTGCAGAGCTGGAGACGTGCTTGAGTTCGACGGTGGCGGCGTTGAAGCTGACTGCGCGCTCGATGGCGGCGACGGAGCTGGCTCTGAGCTCTACGGCGGCGACGGAGCTGGCTCTGAGCTCAACGGCGGCTCAGCGTCGTCCTCAAAGACCGGAGGCCCCGGACACCCAACCCAATGTTCTACCTCTCGCCTTCTGTCCAGGAGGCTGGGTGACGGGGCTGGAGGCATGCTCGGCGACTGCTGAGCTGGAGACGTGCTCGGCGGCTGCAGAGCTGGAGACGCGCTCTGCGGCTGCAGAGCTGGAGACGCGCTCGGCGGCTGCAGAGCTGGAGACGCGCTCGGCGGCTGCAGAGCTGGAGACGCGCTCGGCGGCTGCTGAGCTGGAGACGCGCTCGGCGGCTGCTGAGCTGTAAGTGTGCTTGGCGGCTGCAGAGCTGTAAGCGTGCTCGGCGGCTGCAGAGCTGGAGACGTGCTCGGCCGCTGCAGAGCTGGAGACGTGCTCGGCCGCTGCAGAGCTGGAGACGTGCTTGAGTTCGACGGCGGCGGCGTTGGGCGCTCGACGGCGGCGACGGAGCTGGCTCTGAGCTCGACGGCGGCGACGGAGCTGGCTCTGAGCTCAACGGCGGCTCAGCGTCGTCCTCAAAGCCGGGAGGCGGCGGCAGAACGGGAGCGTCGGTCAGCTGTTGCTGACACGCTGGTTCGCTGTCCTCGAAGCCGGGAGGCGGCGGCAGAACGGGAGCGTCGGACAGCGGCTGCTGACACGCTAGCTCGCTGTCATCGAAGCCGGGGGGCGGCGGCAGGACGGGTGCGTCGGACAGCGGCTGCTGACGCGCTAGCTCGCTGTCATCAATGCTGGAAGGCGACGGCAGGACGGGTGCGTCGGTCAGCGGCTGCTGACACGCTCGCTCGCTGCTGAGCTTTGGCGAGGGAGGAGAAAGCTCCGAGCCCGCTTCGCGGTTCTCCCGGAAGTGGAGGATCATCCGCTGGAGCTCCTTAACCTGCTCCTGCATCTCTCGTACTCGCTCCGGCTCCGGAATCCACCACAAGAGCTTCTCCTCTCTCTGCTGCTGCTCTGCCTGGGGTTTTCTTTCCCCCTCGTCACCGCCGTACTTGGGCTTCCTCGCCCTTCTCTTCCGGCCGGTGCGGGGAACCACGTGACCCCGTGCCGCGTCGCCCCTGAATGGCGTCCGCCGAATGGCGAGCCTGCATCCCTCCCAGCTTTGTGGTGTCTCTCTCTCTCCTCGCTGCTCTCTCGCAGGTGCTCCTGCTCCTCCAGCAATCTGTACTCACAGCTGCGGTACATCTCCTCTTCGTCCTCTACCAGCCCGATGTAGTTCCAGCCGTAGAACTCCTCCTCGCTGTCCCGCAGCCTGTTCGCCAGCTCGTGCGAGATGGTACCCGCGCCCCCCCAAAAATTATCTAGGGAGGCATCCTCCGCCATGCCACTTGGTAGGTCTAGCATTCTGTCATGATTCACTCTCTGAGGTCTGCGTCTGGTGCGTGGTCGTGGCATGAATGCGGAGGAGGCGAGCTGACGGTTCATTAACTTCTTTTATTAACATAAATAAAAGTTTAACACCAAACACAAACTAATCTTAATTCAACAAATACTAGACGCCTGACTGGAGTCCAGCCAGGCTATTTATAATAAACATAAACATAATCATCAAATTAACTTCCCTCGGTTCAGGTGAGCTTCTACGTCACCTGACCGAGGTGCAAACTGGGAAATGAAGTCAAAACTCAACGTAAAACGAACTACAACCAAAAACGGGCGTTAGGCGCCCTCTAGGGGTTGACCGTCACAACAAGAAAAATTCTGAGGATAAAATAAGTTTATATATTTTCAGTGTTTAGGTTATTTGAGAATGTATTTGACTATTTGACACACACAAAAAAATCTTGAGATCCATTTGCGAGTTCAGTTAAACAGTTTATTAGGAACAACCAAAGTTGACTTTTTAGCAGCATTACTGCAGTCACTATAATACTATAAAGTCACAGAAAATATAGCTAACAAGAATATATAAAATTATATATATATATTATAATATAGAAAACAACAACAGCTCTTTGTAATTACCAGAACAAATTACTTTACCAACTCTGTACTACATTTTTTCTACAATACACTACAGTTTACTATGATGAATATCTTTATTATTATTTATATAATATAGTTATATGTAACTCACATCTATGATATACTGAATGTGCACTTACTCATGGTTATCCAGCGAACTTGAAACTGAACGACACTCACGTGACTTTCTTGTGCACGGCGCCGGTGATGCAGCCACAGTCCTAAACAAAAAAGAAAATTGAAACTTGAAGAATGGACACGCATACAATCATTCGCAAACAATAGCTGGTGAACAATTTGACCATTTGAAACACGGTATAAACAATACAAAACATGTGTATATATATAAATAAAAAAATATAAACTTTAGACAGATCGTAATCAGATTTTATTGCGGGCTTGTAACGTACATATTTCATATTTTAACCAATTTTACTCTTGCTAGCATTTAGTATTTTCCTAATGTACATATAAAATATAGAGCAATGATGGTGAGAATAAAAGACTTACTCATCAGGAATTACATCCTACTGTAAGTTGAGTCCAGACGTTGTTCAAAATAAAGCTGTTCCTCGTCTGAGTCTTGCTCTTCCTCTGATGAGAGTAAATTCTTCATCGCTGTCCAGATCCATCTGAAGCGCTTCTTCACCCGTGTAGCGTGACATCATTCAAACGCGCAGAAACAGTAAGTAAGTCTATGATGAAGCTTGTTGTTTTATGCCATGGGGGCGTGTAGATGATTACCTGCCTCACCTCAGTTCATTTCCATATGAACAGCGCATGCGCAGGGAGGTGGGAGTGCATTAGCTGTTATGAGCCGATACACGAGAATCTGTACCACTCCTTACTTCCATACGGATTACATAAAAACAGATTATTTGTTTTCACTGGGACTTGCATCATTTAAAAGTAGACCCTTTAAGCTTTCTATAGATAAATTTCTCATGTCTGTGTGTGCAGTATTCACGGAGTTTCAGTTAATTTTAGTGACATGTTTCAAAAAGATTTTCACGGAGACTGAGACGGCTGAAAGCGCACCCGGTTTATTTTATTTATTTTATTAATGCACAAAGTTTTATTTTTAACATGTGTGCATACAAAAAAAAGTAGACACTTTACATATTTGATTAATATATAGATCTTGTCTGTATGATCAAAACTGAAAGTGTAATTTAAGTTCTTATTGGCATCATCAGGGGAAAACGCCTCAAAACGCATATATGCGTTCGCGGACCTCAGAGGGTTAATATTTTCCCAGCCGCCTCTCGGCCAGAGGATGAGCGGTCGAAGACTCTCCTCATCTCCTGAGTGAATCTGTCAAAGCTAAAGCAGCAGGAATCCTGAGCGTCCCATACTGCTGTTCCCCACTTTGAACGTTCTGTGGGAAAGGTCGAGGCCTGCAATTCCAGCACCAGCGAGCACTGGGAGAGGAAGAAGCGGCAAGTGCCTGGTTCACCATCATAAGCCTGAGGCGGAGGAAGGCGTGGTTCAAGTGGTGGGGTGGCAGTGGCAGCCGGAGAGGAGGTCGTGTGGAGCTGTTGTACTTGGATCGTGAGCTTAGCAAGAGATTCAGAGACCGATGTCAGGGTCTGAGTGACTGACTGGAGATCATGCTGGTGTGAGCCAAGGAGAGTGCCCTGACTCTCCAGTGCGGTCCTCAGACGGCTAAGTTCCGCTGGGTCCATTCTTCTGGCCGAATTATTCTGTCAGGGCGCTGTGCGAGGTCAGACAGGCTGATAGGACCCAAGAGCAGACACCACTCTGGGATGATATTCTTAAAAAGGCTTTAGTAATGAAAATGTAGGATATAGGGTTGGTAGTGCTTGGTGTTACTCTCTCATGGAATACAGGTGTATAATGAACACGGGTTGTAATGGATGGATAGAGGTGCAGCTCTGAAGCGAGGCTCTGACATTTAATGAGGCGAGATTCTGCAGTTCGCCTTGACGTGGAGGATGGCTGCTGGGTGCCGTTATGTAGTGGAAAAAAAGCAGACGTGGATGCAGATCCACATGGGTCAGAGATTGAGAAGAGCAGAGGCGTTTCACCTGTTGGTGTCTCAAAGGATGTAGAATCCGGAAGTGAGAAACAATCGGGAAGTCAAGGGGGAGAAGCGTGAGTCAGTATCCGTGAGAGCAGTCAAGGCCAGGTCAAACAAATCCGAAGAGGAAGACGATAGCGAAGTCGAGGGGCGAGGCGTGGGTCGATGTCCGTGAAGCAAATATCAGGTCTAACAAATCCGTAGCGACGAGCGAAAAACAAAAGCCGTTAAACAAAGCACTTCGTCAAAATACGCATGAATAGTACGAGAAAGAACCGCGAGGAAACTGGACTGTGGAGCACACAATAATTCGGCGAGAAAGCGCGCTGCGCTTCCTTAAATGTCGGGAGAAATTATTTGTGAATGAGGAAGGGGCGGGAGGGGCGGTACGGAGGCGTGGGAAAAGACGTGACAGTCTAGAGACATGACCACGAGTAGAGAAATCTGACAGCGTGGGAACAAAAACAACAATAAAAGAGAGGAGTTACTGGGATTCGTGACAGAAAGTTCAATATGACAGAAATTATTTAAATTGACATGGAGACCAGTTCAGCATAGGGACGAGTCAGTAGGTGCAGAGGACAGATGAGGTCTGGATCACTGGAAGCACAGGAGCAGCATGTGTAGCTCCAACCATCATAAAGCTGAATCCAGCTGGAGCTGGTCCTTCTCTGGACGCCTCAGGAACCTCGCAGGTTTGGCCTTTGTCTACTGAAGCTGGCACAATCTCCCGATGCCTCGGGATGGGTAGAAAAATACAGAACAGATGGGGAGAATTAGCGTAGTTGCCATTCGGGATGGGTGTACTGGAGTATGAGGTTATGGGATGAGTTATGTGTATGCCAGATTAAAAAGATGCATCTTGAGTCTACTTTTGAACTGGGAAACCGTGCCTGCTCCCCGAACACTGTCTGGAAGGCTATTCCAAAGCTTTGGAGCTAAATATGAAAATGCCCTACCCCCTTTTGTAGATTTTGAAATTCTGGGAACTACCAGAAGTCCGGAGTTTTGTGATCTTAAGGTGGATTGTAGGGTATAGGACGACTGGTTAGGTATGTGGGAGCTAAATCATTTAAGGCCTTGTATGTAAGTAATACTATTTTGTAATTTATTCTAAACTGAACAGATAGCCAGTGCAGGGATGATAATATTGGGGTTATACAGTATGATCATATTTTCTGGATCTAGCGAGAACCCTGGCAGCTGCATTTTGGAAAAACTGAACCTTGTTTATTGAGGATGGAGGACAACCACCTAGTAACGCATTACAATAGTCCAGTCTGGAGGTCATGAATGCATGAACTAGTTTTTCTGCATCAGATACGGATAAGATGCTCCTAAGTTTGGCGATATTTCTAAGATGGAAAAAGGCTGTTTTTGTGATATTTGAAATGTGATTTTCAAAAGACAAGTTACTGTCTAATATTATGCCCAGGTCTCTTACTGCTGAGCTGGTAGTAACAGTACATCCTTCTAAACGCAGGCTGAATTGTGAAAGCTGTTGTGTGCTGGTTTTTGGGCCTATGAGTAATATCTCTGTCTTATCTGAATTTAATAAAAGAAAGTTATTGGTCATCCAATCTTTTATGTCCTGGACACACTCAGTTAATCTAGACAACTTAGGTATTTCGTCTGGTTTTGTTGAGATATATAATTGGGTATCATCAGCATAACAATGGAAACTAATCCCATGTCTTCTAATGATGTTACCCAAGGGAAGCATGTATATTGAGAACAGCAGAGGTCCTAAAACTGACCCTTGTGGGACCCCATATTTCACTGGAATTACACCAGACGGTTCTCCATTCAGATCTACAAAATGGTATCGATTAGACAGGTATGATCTAAACCATTTTAATGCCTGTCCCTGAATGCCTTGTAAGCGGTCTATGAGAATATTATGATCTACAGTGTCGAATGCAGCACTAAGATCGAGCAGGACTAGCAATGAGATGCAGCCTTGGTCTGAAGCTAAAAACAAGTTGTTTGTAATCTTAACTAGTGCAGTTTCTGTGCTGTGATGGGGCCTGAAACCTGACTGAAATTGGAAAAGGATTGAAAAGGATGTTGTTATCCTGCAAGAATGTGCATATTTGAGCTGATACTACTTTTTCTAGTATTTTTGATATGAACGGAAGGTTTGAAATCGGTCTGTAATTTGTTATTTCATTCGCGTCCAAATTAGATTTTTTTAAGAAGCGGCTTAATAAAGGTTTAGGGGCGTGACTTAGATATAAGGAAGAATTAATAATGTTTAGAAGTGGCTCTGCAACCTTAAGCATCACTTCTATTAAAAATCTGGTTGGGATTGGGTCTAACGGGCACGTTGTCGATTTAGCCGAGGTTATAAGTTTATATAGCTCTTCCTGTCCTATACCTGTAAAGCACTGAAAATCTAAATGTGAAGCTATAGGCTGAACTGGATCGTGAGATACTATTAGAGGTTGAACCTCCGTTATTTTCTTCCTGATATTATTGATTTTTTCATTAAAAAATTTACTAAATAAGAACCTGGGATTGTTTTGGTTTGTTGGCTCAGTTGGCTAAGATGCTCGGTCCTAGCAGTTTTTAGAGCCTGTCTATAGCTGCACATACTGTCTTTATACGCAATTCTAAAAACTTCTAATTTACTTTTTCTCCATTTTCGCTCGAGGTTACGGGTTGCTCTCTTTAGGGCGCGAGTATTTCTTTAGTAGTGGGATTCATATTTCTAACAGATTGATAACGTGGGGGGACACAGTTAATATGTTCTTCAGGTAGAGTATATATCAGGAGGTAGTGATCTGTGATATCATCACTTTGAGGTATGATCGCTATATTGAAAACATCTATACCATGGGATATAATTAAACCTAGCGTATGATTAAAGCGGTGAGTTGCTCCAATTATATTTTGTTTGACCCCAAAGGAATTTAGTAAATCCATAAATGTGAGTGCTAAAGCATCGTTAGCATCATCTACATGAATGTTAAAATCTCCTACTATCAACACTTTGTCAGAGTTAACCAATAGATCTGATAGCAGATGTCCAAATTCTTTAAGAAAATCGACATATGGCCCCGGGGGTCTGTACACGGTGGCCAGGGTAAAATATAGCAAGGGTTTATTATGTATTTCATTGAGTGCAACATTAATGATAAGCACTTCAAATGAATGAAACCTGGGCCTTATTTTCTGAGTAACAGTGAGTATATCATAGTAAACAGTGGCGACACCACCACCGCGACCAGTTAGACGGTGCTCGTGCTTATAGAAATATCCTGACGGAGTAGACTCATTCACACCTATATATTCATTTGGTTTAAGCGAGGTTTCGGTGAGACAGAGTGCGTCATTAACAATAAGTGCTTTAGGCGCAAGGTACTGTATCTAATGTTGAGAAGTCCAAACTTTAGAGGTGGATTTTGACTACTTATTTGGCCTTTATCTGGTTTTATGGTTATCAGATTGTTTCGGGCAAATTTAACAAATTTATTCTTTTTTCTCACTATTCGGGGAACAGACACAATTTCTATAGGACAAGCTATGTGTGTGCATCTATCACTATTGTACTGCTCTCTTTATATGTTTTGCTTTCAAAGCGTGTAATATAAATAAACAGCAAGCCAAACTCTGTTCAAGAGCCAGGATATGAGCGCCTTGCTCCTTTAATAGTTTGTGGTTTACACAATCACTTTGCGGCCAATGAACCGAGTAAAACTGTAAATAAAATTAAAGAAATACAGAAAATTATCTACCTGTAACATCTTATCCGTTTAACAAGTAAAACACGGACACATCGCTAGTTGGGAACATTCTCAATGCAGATCACTAGTGCAATGTGAGATTGGCAGTCACAACATAGTTGATTACACCATCCTTAAACTGAACATACACTTCTGCAATATAAACTGGACATTATGATGATTTAAATGAACTTACTGTACAACCAGTGCTTTCAAATGGATTTAGAAGAAAGGATGCTGGTTCGCTGTATCACGAGCTCGCTGTTTTGCTAGTTTGCCGTTTTCTGTTACCTAATATGAGTCACTCACAAAAACACTGCAAAATAAGAGTCCACACTGCCACCAGGCGGTTGGCGAAAATGAAACTTATACTAAACATTAAAGTATCACCAAATATAACATTGGTCAATGCAAATGTCCCTCATAAATTGTACACAGCCTCTAACAGAGGCAGAACAACTATAGTGAGTTGTGATGTGGCTAATATGTTTGGAATCTACGGTATGACTTACTGCCAGTCAGATGGTTCGTAGTGTCCTGGAGATGTTGTCAGAGAGGACCGCTGCTCCAGCTCTGCTAGCGTGCAGGCCATCAGTGTGGTAGAGCCTAGGACGCTCCCAGAAAACATTCCAGTTATCAACAAAGGGTAATTTCTGTTGTCGACACCAAGATTGTAACTATTCATTAAAGGCAAATAATCTACTGAACTTCTCGATTCCTCGCTGAAATGTGGGAAGCGGTCCAGATACGATGATCCTTGTCATGGGTGATGTGCTGCGGACCTTCTTGACCAGGCTCCTGAAGTCCTTCTTTAGGATTTCCATCTGCCTCAGCCTGGTGTCGTTCGTGCCAGCATGGAGAACCACAGCTCCAATGTTCTTCCTCAGGGCAGCAAGCACCTGTGCAGCAACATCAAGAACATGTGCACCAGGTAAACAGCGAGTGTACGCCTTACCTTTAGCCGTGGTAGCACGCACGTGACGAACGATGGAGTCTCCAATGACCAGCGCGTCGTGTGCCGTCTCGCGGAGAGGAGCGAAGCGGTTTCGGGTCGAGATCTCGAAGACGGGTGGCGGCGGAGGGGGAGAGGTCCTCGCCCGGGGCTTGGCACGCATCATCTGCCGCTGCTGTATCCAGGCCTCATGGTATCCCAGCGCCGGGGTGAAGGAAACCTGGACGGCCTGCGTCCTTGCTATGTTGGACCTGGGCAGAGAAACACGTGGGGTTGAGGTTGTAGGATAATTCTCATGCCGAGAATTTACCTGAGACAGGTGAGCGTTGGTCCGCGACGATTCCAGCGTGGCTTTCCTCTGCTGTAGCCGGCCCAGCTTCACCTGTAGCTCGCGGATCAGCTTCTCCACGGCCTCCAGCTCCAAATCCACCGAGTGCAGCTCCAATGTCTCCTCACCTGCACTCAGAGGCAGAGATACAACCGACATGGTCTCTAAAAAACGGAAATAATCGGTGTGAAGAAGTGTAAACAAACTTGTGATAGCCGGGCTAACGGGCTAGCGATGCTAATGCCGGCTAAAAGCGGTGTGCTGCAAGACAATTAAAACTTAACGATATAACATGCGTTTCGAGTAAATATATTATAAGATAGTATAAAATACTTATCCATTTTATGTTCACTCTTCGTAAGGGGACAAAAAAGTTGAAAAATTGGTCAGTCTGGCGGAGCTTGGAAAAAAGCAGCGTCTCATACAAGGGTTGCCAGGTAGCCAAGTTTACTACGGTTACTTCCTACAGTAAGACCCTGCCCAGATAGCACACACCCATCGCGGAGACGTCTATGCAACGTCGTCTTTTTCATCTGGCAGATGTCTTGCAGTGGGCGTTTGCTCATCTGGAAGACGTCGCCGAGACGTCCGTGCCGATGTTAGAACGACGCTTAGCATACGTATTTAAGACGTAAATGAATTAAAACGACCCTGATCCGCGCTTTAGACGATGTTAATCAGATGTCTATACATCTGCCGGATGTCGGATAGACGTTGTTTTATTAAAACACCCCCTCACATTATTTTAATTAAATACCCTCGGCACGTCTATAATGTTCCCTAATGCATATTACAATGACCAAATATGATAATAAATAAATAAACCACACTCTCAACTAGTAATAAAACAGATTCAGTTATTTTTTATAAAAAAAATACATTGAATAACAAGCAATCATTTGATTAATTTATACAAAAACGAGAAAACGAAATAACAGCAACTTACAAATGAGGTCTCAATTTGAAAAGATGTACAAAGCATAAAACACCACAAATAAGTGTTAAATCATAGAAAAAAAATTTTAACACCAACAGAAACGGTTTGTACTTAACTGTATGTTATGACTTTTACATATGACCGTTAGATACGTTGGTCAGGAAACTCGTGAAGTCAGATGCAGACAGGACACTTTCAGTCACAAACAGCTGTGAAAAAGTATAGAGATAGATATTCAATTAAAATTCATGATACATAATTTAGCAAATGAAAAATATTTATACTTTGTTCCTTTCGCTTCACAACTCATGAGAACAGACCGAAACCAGAACCGAACCGCAGATTAAGCACGCGCATATAACTGTCGGTATTTTAAGTGTAATTAAAAACACAAGAAATAGCTTAAACTAAAATAGAACATCGCTAAACAACAGGTGACATTTATGTCCAGTATTTAATTTCTATTTAGAAAGATATGTAGTTGCTAACGCTTGTAACGCTTGGATTTATAAAACCGCTTGGTTACAAGAATACAGATTCGGGAATCTAAAAAGGGGCTTGAAAACCACACTTCCGGTATTGCGCAACCGCGGCAGGACAATATACGACGCGACACAAAACTATGATAATAAATTAAACCAATGTTGAGAAGTCCAAACTTTAGAGGTGGATTTTGACTACTTATTTGGCCTTTATCTGGTTTTATGGTTATCAGATTGTTTCGGGCAAATTTAACAAATTTATTCTTTTTTCTCACTATTCGGGGAACAGACACAATTTCTATAGGACAAGCTATGTGTGTGCATCTATCACTATTGTACTGCTCTCTTTATATGTTTTGCTTTCAAAGCGTGTAATATAAATAAACAGCAAGCCAAACTCTGTTCAAGAGCCAGGATATGAGCGCCTTGCTCCTTTAATAGTTTGTGGTTTACACAATCATTTTGCGGCCAATGAACCGAGTAAAACTGTAAATAAAATTAAAGAAATACAGAAAATTATCTACCTGTAACATCTTATCCGTTTAACAAGTAAAACACGGACACATCGCTAGTTGGGAACATTCTCAATGCAGATCACTAGTGCAATGTGAGATTGGCAGTCACAACATAGTTGATTACACCATCCTTAAACTGAACATACACTTCTGCAATATAAACTGGACATTATGATGATTTAAATGAACTTACTGTACAACCAGTGCTTTCAAATGGATTTAGAAGAAAGGATGCTGGTTCGCTGTATCACGAGCTCGCTGTTTTGCTAGTTTGCCGTTTTCTGTTACCTAATATGAGTCACTCACAAAAACACTGCAAAATAAGAGTCCACACTGCCACCAGGCGGTTGGCGAAAATGAAACTTATACTATTCAATTCAATTCAGTTTTATTTGTATAGCGCTTTTAACAATTGACATTGTCTCAAAACAGCTTTACACAATCAAAAGAATTATTTACGTTTGTATGGAATGTGAATGTGTATGAATCAAAATGTTCAGATAGTCCCTGGTGAGCAAGCCCGAGGGCGACAGTGGCAAGGAAAACATAATTGGCGTAGTCGGCATAGGATACCCACGGCTGATGAGGAGGTTCGCTTTCCCATTTATAAATAGGAAGAAACCTTGAGAGGAACCAGACTCGACAGGGAACCCATCCTCATCTGGGTGAAACAGATAACACAGTATAAATGCAGATCATTTCCTGCTAAGTGTTAGGTTCAGCTATAATAGTTGATGTTAATTGATGTTATAATAGTTGATGTAAAATGGAGTCCAGTAATTATTCAGTAATATAGACTCAGATAGACTTGTAGAAAGTTCCAGTCCTGAACTATCGAATTGTCAAGTCCTCAGAGAAACAGCTGACAACACCAGTCGAGGCCAGAACCATCTTCTAAGTAGATAGAATCATCCCCAGACACCAGGCACATCCTAAAGAGACACACGGGGCATCCATGCGATGAGACCTCCAACCAGAAATCGGGCACCAGGATGGACCAGACAGGTCCGGAGGGCAGAGGGAGTCTGGATCACTGGCAGCTCAGGAACCACATGTGTAGCTCGACAGAGAGAGAGAGAGAAAGAGTGAAAGGGGGAGACAGGGGGAGAGAGGAAAGAGAAAGAGGGGGAGGAAGAGAAGAGGAGGAGAGATTGCAATTAGGTATGGTCACAGTCACAATGTCTAATGTGAATGTATATTTACTGTAGAGTGCAAGCAGGGACTCCGGCAGGACTAACTATGACAGCATAACTAAAGGGAGAGCCAGAAGGAAACACAAACATGAGGGCTCCCTGAGATGTAAAGCAAACAATCACCTCACCGTCAACAAACCTGAGTGATCAAATGAGACTGAGGAAGACAGCATCTAAAACATACCAGTTCACCATAATACTCTACGTCCATGAGTCCCCCAAATCTGCTCCTTTACCTTATGGCAAATCTATTTATAAAAATGCTTGGCTAAATAAATAGGTTTTTAGCCTAGACTTAAACACTGAGACTGTGTCTGAGTCCCGAACACTATTTGGAAGACTATTCCATAATTTTGGGGCTTTGTAATAAAAAGCTCTGCCCCCAGCTGTAGTTTTCATAATACGCGGTACTGATAAGCAGCCTGCATCCTTTGACCGAAGTAGGCGTGGCGGATCGTAAGACACTAGCAGTTCGCTCAGATACTGCGGGGCGAGACCATTTAATGCTTTATATGTCAAGAGTAGTATTTTAAAATCAATGCGAAATTTCACAGGGAGCCAATGCAGTGAAGATAGGATAGGGGTGATGTGCTCATATCTTCTGGTTCTAGTGAGGACTCTCGCTGCTGCATTCTGGACTAGCTGAAGCTTGTTTATGCACCTAACTGAACAACCAGACAGTAAGGCATTACAATAGTCCAACCTAGAAGTGATAAAAGCATGAACTAGTTTTTCTGCATCGTTTAGCGACAATATATTTCTTATTTTGGCGATATTTCTGAGGTGAAAGAATGCTATCCTGGTGATATTATCTACATGAGCTTCAAATGAAAGGCTGGAATCTATAATCACGCCGAGGTCTTTTACTGTTGCACTTGACGGAACAGAAAGGCCATCTAAAGTTACGGTGTGATCTAAGATTTTACTTCTAGCTGTATGCGGTCCTATGACTAGAACTTCTGTCTTATCCGGATTAAGCAGAAGGAAGTTAATTAGCATCCAATTTCTTATGTCCTGCACACATTGCTCAACTTTAGTAAGATGGTTTTTCTCATCAGGTTTTGTTGAGACGTATAGCTGTGTGTCGTCAGCATAACAATGAAAACTAATACCATGCTTACGGATTATGTTGCCCAGAGGAAGCATGTAAAGGGAAAAAAGCAGTGGGCCTAAAACTGAACCCTGCGGAACGCCAAACTCCACTAGAGAACATGCAGAATAATCACCATTTAAGTCTACATACTGATAACGATCGGTCAAATAGGATCTGAGCCAGGAGAGGGCTGTACCCTTAATTCCTACTACATTTTCTAATCTGTGAAGAAGAATAGCATGATCAATAGTGTCAAAAGCTGCACTGAGGTCGAGTAATACAAGCATAGTTACACAACCCTGATCAGAGGCCAATAGGAGGTCATTTACTACTTTAACGAGTGCTGTTTCTGTGCTGTGATGAGGCCTAAATCCTGACTGATACAGTTCATGTATGCCATTTCTATGTAGATATGAGCATAGCTGCTCCGCTACTATCTTTTCCAGAATCTTAGAGATAAAGGGGAGGTTTGATATTGGCCTGTAATTGGACAGCTGACAGGGGTCGAGGTCAGGTTTCTTAATTATTGGTTTAATAACTGCTACTTTAAAAGATTTTGGAACATAACCAATGCTGAGTGAGGAATTAATTATTCTCAACAGTGGTTCTGTTATTACTGGTACTATCTGTTTAAGAAAATGTGTCGGTATAGGATCTAATATACAGGTTGATGAATTTGCAGAAGAGATGAGTGAAATTAGTTCATTCTCTTCAAGAGGAGTAAAGTCTTCTAGGTTTGAATCTGACATGGCTAGGTTAACATCTGTATCAATCACATTGTTTGGTTTCAAAGTCTCAATTTTATGCCAAATATTTACAATTTTATTATTAAAAAAGTTCATGAAGTCCTCACTATTGCATGATGTTGTTGTGGAGATTTCTGTAGTGGTCTTATTTCTGGTTAATTTGGCTACGGTATTAAATAAAAATCTAGGATTATTTTTATTTTCTTCTATAAGAGTGGAGAGATACGTTGATCTAGCTACACTAAGAGCTTTCCTATAGTTCAGGATGCTCTCTTTCCATGCTATTTGAAATACCAATAATTTAGTTTGACGCCATTTACGCTCTAATTTCCGAGCAGTCTGTTTTAAAGTGCGCGTGTGATCGTTATACCAGGGAGCGAGTTTCTTATCTCTAATAATTTTTCTTTTAGCTGGAGCTACATTATCTAAGGTACAACGAAGTGTCGACTCTAAATATTCAGTCGCCTGATCAAGTTCTGTGGGGTCAGACGGTGGCCTAATCGAAGTTGGTAACTGTGGGAGATTACTGATAAAACTCTGTGTGGTAGTTGATGTGAATGTACGTTTAATACGGTAGCGCGGTGCTGTGCGTACGTTATCACTGTGACATACTTGAATGGAGACAAGATAGTGATCTGAGATAATTTCAGACAGTGGAATTGTGAATACATTTCTTATACTTAATCCGATGAATATTACTAAATCTAAAGTGTGACCTGCTTTATGAGTGGGTCCTACTACACACTGATTTACGCCTACGGAGTCCAGTATGGATATAAATGCTGTTCTCAGAGGGTCTTCTGGATTCTCAAAATGAATGTTAAAATCTCCAGCAATTAACACTTTGTCTACAGAAACGACCAGGTCTGAGATGAAATCCGCAAATTCACTAAGAAATTCAGAATACGGCCCTGGAGGTCTGTAAATTATAATTAGTGGAATCGACTGAGCTGATTTAATATACTTAAATAGACTTATGTTACTATAGAGAATTTCAAATGAGTTAAATTTGTGTCGGTGTTTTTGTACGATAGACAGATTATCATTATGAATAGCTGCGACGCCTCCTCCTCTACCAGTTAACCGAGGCTGGTGTATGTAGCTGTATCCAGGAGGACTAGCTTCATTTAGAGCTACATACTCATCCTGTTTAACCCACGTTTCAGTTAAACAGAGTATATCAAACGCCTGATCTGTGATAATTTCATTAACAATAACTGCTTTTGATGCGAGAGATCTAATATTTAACAATCCTATCTTCAGATCAGAGGTGCCGGCTGCGCATTCAGTATGATCTGAGTTTGTGGTCTTTATGTTAATTAAATTATTGAAACAGACTTTCTGAGTCTTTCTACATTTTTGCTTAGATCGGGGAACAGACACAGTCTCAATAAGGTGAACCCTGAGTGACGACTCTATGCAGCTAGCAGACGGTTGGTTTAGCCTGTCTGTCTGCTCCCTGGCCTGGGCTCTGGATTGTCACCGATTAACTAGACCTCTACTGAGACTATGAGCTATACTACAGGAAATGAGAGCAGCACCCTCCCGAGTGGGATGGACACCGTCCCGCCCTAACAGGCCAGCTTTGCCCTCAAAGGTCTTCCAATTATCTATGTAGCCCACATTATTTTTGGAGCACCACCTGGACATCCAGCGGTTCAGCGACCATAACCTGCTGTAAGCTATGTCGCCACGTCTCATTGGGATGGGACCAGAGCATATTACTTCATCGGACATCGCCTTCGCTAATTTAAACACCTCTGTAAAGTTACTCTTACTAACCTCTGACTGACGAAGGCGTATATCATTAGCTCCAGCATGTACCACTATCTTAGAGAACCTGTGCTGTCCTAGAGCCCTGAGATTACCTGCTATGTCCGGTGCTCTGGCTCCCGGGATACACCTAACCACTAAACATTAAAGTATCACCAAATATAACATTGGTCAATGCAAATGTCCCTCATAAATTGTACACAGCCTCTAACAGAGGCAGAACAACTATGGTGAGTTGTGATGTGGCTAATATGTTTGGAATCTACGGTATGACTTACTGCCAGTCAGATGGTTCGTAGTGTCCTGGAGATGTTGTCAGAGAGGACCGCTGCTCCAGCTCTGCTAGCGTGCAGGCCATCAGTGTGGTAGAGCCTAGGACGCTCCCAGAAAACATTCCAGTTATCAACAAAGGGTAATTTCTGTTGTCGACACCAAGATTGTAACTATTCATTAAAGGCAAATAATCTACTGAACTTCTCGATTCCTCGCTGAAATGTGGGAAGCGGTCCAGATACGATGATCCTTGTCATGGGTGATGTGCTGCGGACCTTCTTGACCAGGCTCCTGAAGTCCTTCTTTAGGATTTCCATCTGCCTCAGCCTGGTGTCGTTCGTGCCAGCATGGAGAACCACAGCTCCAATGTTCTTCCTCAGGGCAGCAAGCACCTGTGCAGCAACATCAAGAACATGTGCACCAGGTAAACAGCGAGTGTACGCCTTACCTTTAGCCGTGGTAGCACGCACGTGACGAACGATGGAGTCTCCAATGACCAGCGCGTCGTGTGCCGTCTCGCGGAGAGGAGCGAAGCGGTTTCGGGTCGAGATCTCGAAGACGGGTGGCGGCGGAGGGGGAGAGGTCCTCGCCCGGGGCTTGGCACGCATCATCTGCCGCTGCTGTATCCAGGCCTCATGGTATCCCAGCGCCGGGGTGAAGGAAACCTGGACGGCCTGCGTCCTTGCTATGTTGGACCTGGGCAGAGAAACACGTGGGGTTGAGGTTGTAGGATAATTCTCATGCCGAGAATTTACCTGAGACAGGTGAGCGTTGGTCCGCGACGATTCCAGCGTGGCTTTCCTCTGCTGTAGCCGGCCCAGCTTCACCTGTAGCTCGCAGATCAGCTTCTCCACGGCCTCCAGCTCCAAATCCACCGAGTGCAGCTCCAATGTCTCCTCACCTGCACTCAGAGGCAGAGATACAACCGACATGGTCTCTAAAAAACGGAAATAATCGGTGTGAAGAAGTGTAAACAAACTTGTGATAGCCGGGCTAACGGGCTAGCGATGCTAATGCCGGCTAAAAGCGGTGTGCTGCAAGACAATTAAAACTTAACGATATAACATGCGTTTCGAGTAAATATATTATAAGATAGTATAAAATACTTATCCATTTTATGTTCACTCTTCGTAAGGGGACAAAAAAGTTGAAAAATTGGTCAGTCTGGCGGAGCTTGGAAAAAAGCAGCGTCTCATACAAGGGTTGCCAGGTAGCCAAGTTTACTACGGTTACTTCCTACAGTAAGACCCTGCCCAGATAGCACACACCCATCGCGGAGACGTCTATGCAACGTCGTCTTTTTCATCTGGCAGATGTCTTGCAGTGGGCGTTTGCTCATCTGGAAGACGTCGCCGAGACGTCCGTGCCGATGTTAGAACGACGCTTAGCATACGTATTTAAGACGTAAATGAATTAAAACGACCCTGATCCGCGCTTTAGACGATGTTAATCAGATGTCTATACATCTGCCGGATGTCGGATAGACGTTGTTTTATTAAAACACCCCCTCACATTATTTTAATTAAATACCCTCGGCACGTCTATAATGTTCCCTAATGCATATTACAATGACCAAATATGATAATAAATAAATAAACCACACTCTCAACTAGTAATAAAACACAGATTCAGTTATTTTTTATAAAAAAAATACATTTAATAACAAGCAATCATTTGATTAATTTATACAAAAACGAGAAAACGAAATAACAGCAACTTACAAATGAGGTCTCAATTTGAAAAGATGTACAAAGCATAAAACACCACAAATAAATGTTAAATCATAGAAAAAAAAATTTAACACCAACAGAAACGGTTTGTACTTAACTGTACGTTATGACTTTTACATATGACCGTTAGATACGTTGGTCAGGAAACTCGTGAAGTCAGATGCAGACAGGACACTTTCAGTCACAAACAGCTGTGAAAAAGTATAGAGATAGATATTCAATTAAAATTCATGATACATAATTTAGCAAATGAAAAATATTTATACTTTGTTCCTTTCGCTTCACAACTCATGAGAACAGACCGAAACCAGAACCGAACCGCAGATTAAGCACGCGCATACAACTGTCGGTATTTTAAGTGTAATTAAAAACACAAGAAATAGCTTAAACTAAAATAGAACATCGCTAAACAACAGGTGACATTTATGTTCAGTATTTAATTTCTATTTAGAAAGATATGTAGTTGCTAACGCTTGTAACGCTTGGATTTATAAAACCACTTGGTTACAAGAATACAGATTCTGGAATCTAAAAAGGGGCTTGAAAACCACACTTCCGGTATTGCGCAACCGCGGCAGGACAATATACGACGCGACACAAAACTATGATAATAAATTAAACCAAGTGTATTATACAGAATAAATAAATAAATAAATAAACAAACACGGTGCACCACAAACCAATATATACAAATATAATACAAATAGAAATAGTGTGTGTGTGATGTATGCGGGTGTGTGAGTGAGTGTATGATAGTCCAGAGTCTGAAAAAACGGCAATTGGGATGAAATGGTGAGTTGGAGAGATGGTTCGATCTCACCAGATAACGTAGGTCTGGGAGATCGAGAAACGGAATGAGCTGGGTACTGAATGAAATTCCTGATGTAGAATCCACAAACAGGCTCTCAGCTTCCAAAACCATGCAGCGCGCTGTCATCATCTCTCCGTCCTGGCTTCTACGTCGGTTCCGGCTTTATGCCGGCTCATGTGACCCACGTCACTTCCGGGTTCCCTTGCATCGCGATCGCGCATGCGCGTGGGAACTTGCCCAGTGACCAACACTGTCAAAGGGGAAAATATCAACCGCTAGGGCACATCTTAGGCTACAGGTGAGCAGCATTAGCTCTTTCATCCTTTTCCTGTATATAAAAATGTCCCTTTTGTGTGGCTGCGCTACATAGAGCAGCTTCATTTCACTCATACAGTAATATTCCTCTGTCATAAAGAGAGGCGACATGTACTTGCTGATTAAACACTGCATTTTTTAAAAAAGTGAAAGTGCGCGCGATGTGAGCAGCTTTAATAATTGATTATTAAATAATTAGTAAATGGTGGACATAAACAGCAAAAAGAACAATATTATTTTACTTTTTGCATGCATGCATAACAAATAACAAAAAATTACATCCCCGCTGGGGCCAAGCGAAGGAAATCTTTGATGAATTTTTCAGCCAATTCTGTCGGAGACTGAAGGATTGGATTCCTGATAGCTGAAGCCGTAAGTTAAAATAAAGAAAAATAATTTCAAGGAATAATTTAAAAGAAATTACAATAATTTAATAAATATAACCCAGTCTTTTCCCAACACTTAATTAACGTCAGATATTTTTTCTTCATGTAGTTCTTCTGAATAAACATATGGAAGCCCGTTTCCGCCACAAAAAAAAAAATTTAAATCATTCAAGTCATAGCTGATGCTCTGATGCTGCAGCTTCCCGGCCACATACCAGCAAATTTCGGATAATGAAGATACGTCGTATAGACGTAAAGACAATGTATCATTTAACAGCTCAAACAGGCGATCTACAGACGATCAAAATACGACTATAAAAAAACGAACGCGATGTTCACCAGATGATACGATCTTTAGCAGACGTCTCCGCGACGTACCTGTGCTATCTGGGTGGTGAACAAGAGAGAGAAAGAAAGAGCGACACGCATCTGTCCAGTGTGCATGCTCAGTTTAATAGTGCAAAGCACAAAAAACTCTTTCATAAAGTCTTTTTCATAAATCCTCGGTAAGGGCAAACACCCCGAGAGGGTGAAAGATTTTATTTTTAGTTTCCAGAGCCCTGTCTGTTCTCGTGTAGATGGCGGAGCTCTGTTTATTTTGTGTTTTCAGCACTGCACTTTATATACATTATTACTAAAACACACTTTAAACAAGACAAGATAGTGATCTAAGGACTTTAATCCGAAAAATCTGAAAATCCAAAAGTTATCTTAAATCTTAAAGGGCACCTACGGTGCTACATGGACTTTTTCAAGCTGTTTGGACTGCATTGTGTGTTAGGAGAGTGTGTACACAACCACTCTACAATGATAAAGAGCAGCCCAGCGATTTTCTTTTAATTTAATAATATAAGATGCCCCTTCTGAAATCAGGCCGTTTTCAAAAGCCTGTCGGTGTGAAGTCACACCGACAGAGGCCGCTCCTACTACAGTTGATTGACACTGGTGTTTTAGCAAAGACCCGCCCCGAGTGAAAAAAAAGCCGTCGGCCATTGTTTTTCTACACTGGAGCAAAATGGCGCCTACATGAGTGTGGTGTGCAGTTTGTTGCTGTGGTGCTGTGGTCTAGTGGTTAGGATTTGGTGCTTTCACGTGGGAGACCCGGGTTCGATTCCTGCTCAAGGTACATGCTTTTTTTTCACTACATATTCATAAAGTTTTTCTAAAGTTCGTTTAGTAACGAGGTGAGTGCGCTATGCTTCGGTAAACTTTTCTGAAACCAGGAGAGACTCAGTCAAACACACACACAATGCTTCGCGTGTATGATGTCCTATTCCGGCATCTATATGACTCAGTCTCACACACACACACACACATTGTCTGTCAGAAAGGTCTCTGTTTATTAACAGCAAAAGATCGGTATAAATATGTTTGATAAATGCCTGTGCTATAGACATATGTTACTACAAATTAACCATTGTAAATGTCCTGGTGAGATCCCGAAAAAACAATGCATCACGTGTATAAGGTCGCGGGTTGAATAGCCGGCATTTCCAAACAGGTAACCATAAATCCTTCGTGGTCTAGTGGTTAGGATACGGGGCTCTAACGTGGTAGCCCTGTGTTTGATTCCCCCTCAAGGCACATTCTTTTTGCACTACATATTTATAAAGTTTTTCTAAAAGTTCATTTAGTAACGAGGCGAGTGCGCTATGCTTCGGTAAACTTTTCTGACACCAGGAGAGACTCAGTCAAACACACACACACAATGCTTCGCGTGTATGATGTCCTATTCCGGCATCTATATGACTCAGTCACACACACACACACACACACACACGTTGTCTGTCAGAAAGGTCTCTGTTTATTAACAGCAAAAGATCGGTATAAATATGGTTGATAAACGCCTGTGCTATAGACATATGTTACTACAAATTAACCATTGTAAATGTCCTGGTGAGATCCCGAAAAAACAATGCTTTGCGTGTATAAGGTCGCGGGTTGAATAGCCGGAATTTCCAAGCTGGTAGCCATTAATCCTCCGTGGTCTAGTGGTTAGAATACGGCGCTCTCAGCGCAGCAACTCGAGTTCAATTCCCCGTGTGGGAAGTCAAAAAAGTTTTACAACCAGATTCACATGTAAAATTTTATATACACATTTCCCCTATATTTTGTAAGATTTTTATTATGCCCTCATTTGTACATTGTATATTTGTGCAACTATTTTACTAGTTAAATTTATTTTCTTTAGTATTTATTTTTATTGATATTTATTCCTTACGTATAAGCTTTTATTTTCTTTTTAAGGTCACTATATGTCGTATAAGCATTTCACTGCATATCATACTGTGTATGACTGTGTATGTGACAAATAAAATTTTAATTTGAATCAAAGGAGAGGAAGATAGGTGGAAAGAGACAGAGGGGGGAGAGAGAGGGAGAGAGAGACAGAGTATGGGAAGGTGAGCATGAATGAACAGATGCAAGAGGAGACAGGAAGATAGCAGCAGGGAAGATTTAACACGTTAAAATCAGATCTATGAGGAAGAGAGCAAGAGAGTAGAAATAACTCCTTTATGTATAAAATAATTCTAACATCATGTAAAATTATTTTTAACTGTTTTTTAAATATTTTTAACTGTTGTCAAAGCTATACCCCACTTGTATTGTGAAGACACGCCCCACAGAACTGGGGGCGGGTTCAGTAGAGGTCATTAACATTTAAAGGAGCATGTACTGAAACAGGTTGCTGAGAACAGAGCTACTTTTTACCAGGTAAAAGTAATGTTTTTTTTACACAACAATTGAGAATTTTTAATTAAAGTATATTACAAACTTTTCATTAGGACCCTAAAGAATCATATTAACCTATGCAAAATTGAGACTGTATGTCTCCTTTAAGTAATCTTAAATCTAGAGTGTGATCAGCCTTGTCAGTGGAGCATAAAATGCTGTTCTCTGAATTCTCCAAAAATTTTAATCAGTAAGTCTCCAGCAGTTAATTTTTTTTCTGTAGAAACAACCAGGCTCGGGAGGAAGTCTGCAAATTCACAAAGAAATTCAGGGTACAGCCCTGGATGTATGTAAAAAGTAAATAATAGCGGAATACACTGAGCAGACTTATTGTTTGTAACTACGCTTGTTAGGGTAGTATAGAGAACTTCAAATTCATTCAATTTGTGTTGTGATTTTAAATCCATATTTTGGTGTCATGGTCAGATTACTATTATGAATAACTGTGATGCCTCCTCATCTACAAGTTAGCCAAGGCTGATGTATGTAGCTTTAACCAGGGGGACTAACTTCATTTAACTTTGTTGATTTAATCCAGGTTTCTGTTAAACACAGTAGATATCAAACTCCTGATCACTGATAATATGTAATACAGATGTGGCCGTTAAGAATGCGCGTGTTTTCCCGCGAGATCCCTCAATTTAGCACGCGGCTTCCCGCGACTTCCCGTAAGCAACATTCGGGAATTTAAATAAATGTGTTGTGCTTCACTGAATATCCGCCAGATGGCACATGGAAGGACTAAAAGCCGGACCAAGTGGCGCTGACGGGGGGCGGGGAGGCGCCGGGAGGAAGTCTCGCCCGGGGAGCAATTCAGTGTAGAACCGCCACTGGACATGAATGAACAATATACAGATGTCGCCATTAAAAACGCACGTTTCGAGAAAAGGGATCCCGTGACTTGCCGCGGCTTTGCGCGGCTGTGTGCGGCAAGCTGTGAACATGCCCTTCATTACCTGTATGGGGCAGTCGTGTTTCAGTCTGAAGTATTGTGTGTCTACTGAAGCCCGAAAATGTGTCCAAATTAAACTGCGCATGCGTGTTTGGAGACGCTGTGCCCGCGCTGTGGATCAGTCGGTTGGGAATCATCATGGAGGTACAACACGGCGTGGCTGCAGCTGGAGTTTGTCGTGTTCGAGGTAAGTTTAGCTGTCTGTTTTGGATGTGATTCTCGCTTTCATGACTCCCAATTAATGTTCATCTTAATCTCAGGACGTACAATTAGCAATATTTCAGTTTTTAATAGTGTGGAGATTCACAAAACACCGTTTTCGTGTAAAAACCTGAACCTACGGAGCCCCCCAGGGGTCCTGTGGTAAATAAATAAATAAATAAAATAATAACGAACCGAGCACGCGGATTAATAAACCGAGATGTGTGTTTCTTACCCCCACCCCGAGTGAAAACGGCGTGTTCAGACAAACGCTCGCCAGTGAGATGCCATTTCTGAACAAACTGAGTCGTGTGTGTTAAAGCATTAAATGGTAAAAGAGCACTAGCAATAAACGTTTTTTTCTGAATCCGAATTTTATTAATAAATTACAAGTTAAATTTCAACTGTAAAGAACCTGTACATATGTTCATACAGTATTGACAGCAGCTCTAATTTGTCTAAATCGCATTGCAGACAAGAAAAAGAAGTTGAGTCATCCTGTGACCTTGCATGCTTAATCTTTCCACACATGATTCTTGCTTCTCACTTTTTCCTTAATCTCCGGTTCGGTTCTGGTTTCGGTCTGTTCTCATGAGTTGTGAAGCGAGAGGAACAAAGTATAAATATTGTTCATTTGCTAAATTAAGTATCATGAATTTTAATTGAATATCTATCTCAATTTTTTTCACAGCAGTTTGTGACTGAAAGTGTGTCTGCATCTGACTTCAGGAGTTTCCTGACCAACCAGATCTAACGGTCATATTTAAAAATCATAAAGTACAAAACGTTTCTGTTAGTGTTTAATTTTGTTTCTATGATTAATACTTATTTGTGGTGTTTTATGTTTTGTCCATCTTTTCAAATTGAGACCTCATTTGTAAGTTACTGTTTTCTCGTTTTTCTATGAATTAATCAAATGTTTGCTTGTTATTAAATGTATTTTTTATAATAAAAAAAAACGAATCTGTTTTATTATTAGCTGAGAGTGTGGTTTATTTATTTATCATATTTGGTCATTGTAACATGCATTAGGGAGCATTATCTCTGCGAAGTGTGTCTGCTATCTGGGAATTAATTACCTTTACTTGGCTATTTTAAATAAATCTAATTTGTGCATTAAATATAATTATGTAACTTTTACTTGATTTCTTTGATTGTTTCTTTGATTATGTGTAAAGAAAATACAATTTATATATTCGTGTTTAATTACAAAAAACATTTTAATGGTTAGTGATTGTTGCAGACATTCACATTATTTTTTGGGGAAGAGCTTGGCTTGTACAGGCTACTCATCAGCAGTCGGCGCCCCGCTGTAACCAGAAGATCAAAGGAGCAGTTATCGGCTGACACGTAGCCTTCTGAGTTTGGAGACCCACAGAACCCCCACTGTATTATAATGCCTCATCTCACCTTTCATTCATGATTTCGCTGATGGGGGAATTCGTACAATTGGGGGTTTTAAAAACAATTAACAAGGCCGAGTAGACGTCTCTGCCTAAAATGTTTTTCGCCAGCAAAACACCTCTCTCTCTCTCTCTCTCTCTCTATATATATATATATATATATATATATATATATATATATATATATATATATATATATTCATATTCACAATCACATTCCAGCTCTTATTCCCAGCCGTGGTCAAATAATGGATGAAATAATTATTCAATGCTGGACACAAACAGCAAAAAATATGAAAAGCCCTAAGCACTTTATTGCTTTTCATCATGTTTTTTGCTGTTTGTGTCCAGTATATATATATAGTTAATTCATGTCTATGATCTAAAAAAATATAAAAACATATGATCTTTTTGAGTTATGAGTTGTTGTTTTTTATTATTCATAAGACAACCTTTCAGTTTTGTAAATATTCCAGTTATAGTGTGTTAAGTCTTTCTTAAACGGTTTTGAGAATTAGACCATCCAGCTAAGATCAATATTATTAATATTAAGCATTTTATTTCTATTTATTCTATGCTTTGCTGGAGAAATACATTTTAGGCAGAGACGTCTCAAGATTCAAGATTCAAGATTCAAAATTCTTTATTTGTCACATGCATAGTTATACAAGTACAACACGCAGTGAAATGTATCCTGAACCGCTCCTACTTTGTGCAAATAACAAGAAACAAAAGAAATAATCTATAAATAGAAATAGAAATTTAAAAAAAAAAAAAAAAAAGGGGGGTGCAAATGTAAACATAATAATAAAATGTGTATCTGAGCAGGATAAAGATGTTAGTGCAAGTGATGCTTACAGTCCAGACTAAAGTGCAGTGTGCAGTGTGGAATGTCAGCACAGCAGTGTGTGGGTGAACTGTTACCAGTCTCGGTCTTGTTAAATAGTTTTAAACCCCTGAATTGTGCCAATTCCCCCATCCGAAACCGGTTTGATAACTTCTCACCTATCAAAGGTGAGAAGAGGGACTGAGCTGTAACTGAGCGCGCTTTCACGTTTTACTGTAAAGACACACACACACACACACAGGCACGTGCAGAGGGGGGGAGGGCGGCGGGTGCTTGAGCACCCGCCCCTTGCCTCCAGGATGCCTCAAGTATGGGCGTAAATTTCATTTAACAGTAGGGGGGGACAATAAATATAAAATTTCTCATGAGCAATTTTTGAAGGGGACACATATAATACAGTCAAATTGTACTTATAAAGATACAGATATGTCCCCACAGTGAAAAACTTTGCTTCTATCATTATTATTGTAGCACGGAGACTGCACCATTATGGTTATTTTCAAAGTTTTTCTCAGGTTCAATGACAAAGCAGATTTTTCTTCAAAACTATTTATTGCATTGTTTATGTTGTTTACAGTCATGCCATCAACATACAATAAAATGTAAACATGAGATCTAAACTAAAAACTGTGCTCCCTGTGCTGGTGCTGGCAATATCATCTCTTTGTCCTGCTGTCTCCGGCTCCCTCCCTGGTCCTGAATCTGCCCCTTCCTCTACTCTCACTGTCTCAGAACAGACTGACTCCTGAAGCAGAAAAAAATGCAGGAAAAGATGTTTTCCATACTCATACTAACTAACTTGTTTACATTACACTTGCTAAATTGAAAGATCATACTGTAAATCGGTGAGCCTATTAATTTCTACTAAACAGCCACAACTTAAAAAACATTAAAGAAATTGTTCACCCCCAAAAAATTTTAAAAAATCTGTCATTATCCCTTCAATAAAAGCACCACACTTACCCAACACTGTACATCTGATTGACCCTGGTCTACCTGTCCCTCAATAATTTCTGTCTCCTTTGCCTGTGATTGATATTGTGACATTAGTATTTTCATTTTCAAGCACCCATTCTTAAAGCCAAATTTCCTTAATATGTGAACTTGTACTTACTTGGTGTTTAAGTCACTGAAAAATTATCTTATGTCCATTTATCTAGGACACTGCAAGGCAAGTTTATTTATACTGTAGCACATTTCATATACAATGGTCATTCAAATTGCTTTACATAAAGAAAGTAAAACTATCAAAAAATAATCACAACAATAAAAACAAGGAATAAAAAAAGGTTCAAAATTGTCTTTAAAATTAATTAAGACACTTAGAACAGAATGGATATTGATTATACAAAAATATACAATTCGGACTAGGCACAGTGCTCATTTAGTAAATGTACAGCTAAACAATATGCTAATTGTGGCCATTAATGTTAAGTTAACATTATGCCAAGTCGTCACAAATAAAACACTGCATGGGAAACGGTGTTTGTCCTGTTAGTTGCAGTGCACTTTTTTCAGCGGATTTTTCCGCTACCGCGGATCAGTTTATCAACTTGTAATATACAGTATCTCACAAAAGTGAGTACACCCCTCACATTTTTGTAAATATTTTATTATATCTTTTCAAGGGACAACGGTAAAGATATGAAACTCTGATAGAATGTAAAGTAATCAGTGTACAGCTTGTATAATGGTGTAAAGTTGATGTCCCCTCAAAATAACTCAACACACAGCCATTAATGTCTGAACTGCTGGCAACAAAAGTGAGTACACCCCTAAATGAAAATGCCCAAATTGTGCCCAATTAGCCCTTTTTCCTTCCTGTTGTCATGTCACTCGTTAGTGTTACAAGGTCTCAGGTGTCCTTGGGGATCAGGTGTGTTAAATTTGGTGTTATCACTCTCACACTCTCA
Organism: Channallabes apus; assembly: GCA_030522415.1. Lineage (NCBI taxonomy): Eukaryota > Metazoa > Chordata > Actinopteri > Siluriformes > Clariidae > Channallabes > Channallabes apus. The sequence continues at coordinate 18,680,680 of CM060117.1, read as the reverse complement.
TACTGGTCACTAGACGTTTAACACGGCACCGCATGGCAAAGAATTCTCTGAGGATGTGAAAGAAAGAATTATTGCTCTACACAAAGATGGCCTAGGCTATGAGAAGATTGCTAACACCCTGAAACTGACCTGCAACACGGTGGCTAAGACCACACAGCGGTTTAAAAGGACAGGTTCCACTCAGAACAGGCCCTGCCATGGTAGACCAAAGAAGAAGAAGAGTGCACATGCTCAGCGTCATGTCCAGATGTTGGCTTTTGAAAATAGACGTATGAGTGCTGCCAGCATTGCTGCAGAGGTTGAAGGGATGGGGAGCCAGCCTGTCAGTGCTCAAACCATATGCCGCACACTGCATCAAATTGGTCTGTATGGCTGTCGTCCCAGAAGAAAGTCTCTTCTAAAGATGGTGCACAAGAAAGCCCGCAAACAGTTTGCTGAAGACAAGCAGACTAAGGACATGGCATACTTGAACCACATCCTGTGGTCTGATGAGACCAAGATAAACTTATTTGGTTCAGATGGTGTCAAGCGTGTGTGGCGGCGACCAGGTGAAGAGTACAAAGACAGATGTGTCTTGCCTACAGTCAAGCAAGGTGGTGGGAGTGTCATGGTTTGGGGCTGCATGGGTGCTGCCGGCACTGTGGAACTACAGTTCATTGAGGGAACCATGAATGCCAATATGTACTGTGCCATACTGAAGAAGAACATGATCCCCTGCCTTCGGAAACTGGGCCGTAGAGCAGTATTCCAACATGATAATGACCCCAAACATACTTCCAAGACAACCACTGTCTTGCAGAAGAACCTGAGGGTAAAGGTGCTGGACTGGCCAAGCATGTCTCCAGACCTAAACCCTATTGAGCATCTGTGGGGCATCCTCAAACGGAAGGTGGAGAAGCACAAGGTGCCTAACATCCACCAGCTTCGTGACGTGATCAAGGAGGAGTGGAAGAGGATTCCCATGACAACCTGTGAAGCTCTAGTGAACTCCATGCCCAAAAGAGATTTTTTTTTTTTGCAAATATTTTTTATTGAAAAAAGGAAAACAATACAGTACTTGCATTTACAAAAATCCAATTTACCTTTTCATTTTTCTAAATAAACAAATACACATACATACATACCCACACACACATAAAAATACTAAACAAAAACACTCAAATAACAAAAAAAAAAAAAAACACCCCCGCCCCACACGGGTCAAGACAACCACCAAACATATTACATAAATATCAGTAACAGGTATACATTCAATCAGGCAATACCTCTAGACTAGTAAAATAAGAAATAAATGGTTGCCAATTGTGGAAAAATTTGGCTGTACATCCTCTTAACGTATATTTAATTTTTTCAAGTTTTAAAAAAAACATGACATCTTTAAGCCACTGGGAGATAGTAGGATATTTAGCAGACTTCCAATGCAACAACAATAGACGTCTTGCTAATAAGGATGTGAAAGCTATGATATCCTTTTGTGTAGAATTAAGTGTGAGTGAGCAATCAGGAATCCCAAATATAGCAATCAGAGGGCAAGGTTGGAGAGTTACCCCAAGAACAATGGACATAATGGCAAAATAACCTGTCCAGAAACCTTCCAGCTCAGGACACAGAAAAAACATGTGGCTAAGATGACAAGGAGAGCCATGGCATTTATCACATTTGTTTTCCACTTCCGGATACATTTCTGAAAGTCTAGACTTAGAAAAATGTGCCCTGTGTATGACCTTAAATTGAATAAGACCAAGACGAGCACAAGAGGTGGAAGACCGTACCCTCGCTATAGCCTGTTCCCAGGACTCCTCCCGTATTTGAATTCCTAGTTCCCCTTCCCATGTACACTTAAGCTTAACATTTGAGTGGTTACTAAGAGACAGGATAGTATCATAGAGTTTCGAAATGGTTCCTCTATGATGAGGAATAAATGATAGCATAGTTTCCCACTGCTGTTCTGGAGGTAAAGAGGGGAAATTAGGGAAACGCTTGGCAACAAAATTTCGAATTTGAAAATAGCGAAACAGATGGGTAGTGGGGAGACCATAACGAGATGACAAATTGGCAAAACTATCAAAGACACCGTCCACATATAAATATTTAAATCGGGAATCGACTGAAATAAAAATAAAAGTTTTGGTAAGATATTCATTTTAACAACATTAATCTTACCGATCAATGAAAGGGGGAGATTACCCCATCTTTGAATATCAGATGTGATCCTTGATATAAGGGGAGTAAAATTAGCTGATTTAAGGCCAGATAGAGAACGAGTCACATTAATCCCCAAGTATTTAAACCCCGATGGACTAAGATGAAAGGGTAGATCAGACTGTTGAAGATGACATGCTGACGTATTAATGGGAAAACACTCACTTTTCCCCAAATTTAATTTATAACCTGAAAATGAGCTGAAATTCTCCAGAATACCTAAAACAGCCTGGATGGAGAGTGCAGGATCAGTTATATATAATAACAAATCATCTGCATACAATGATAATTTATGTTCAATTCCATTACGGAAGATACCCTTGAATACGGAGGAAGATCTCAATGTGATTGACAGAGGCTCGATGGCGATGGCAAAGAGTAAAAGGTGACAAGGGGCAACCTTGACGACATCCGCGACCCAGATCAAAATAATCTGAATAAACATCATTAGTATGAACACTGGCTTTAGGGAACGAATAAAGAAGCCGAATCCAAAAAATTAATTTATCGCCAAATCCAAATTTCTTTAAAACTGCAAACAAGTACTCCCACTCCACTCTGTCAAAAGCCTTTTCAGCATCTAAAGAAATCACAAGTTCAGGAAGTTCAGATAAATGCTTTGAGTAAATAACATTAAAGAGTGTACGGGTATTAAAAAACAATTGACGTCCCTTTATAAAGCCATTTTGCTCTTCAGATATAATACAAGGAAGCACATCCTCTAGGCGAGATGCAATTACGTTAGCCAACACCTTTGCATCGGCATTAAGCAGAGATAATGGCCTGTAGGAACCACAGGAGGTTGGATCTTTGTCATTTTTGAGAAGGAGCGCTATAGTGGCTTGTGTGAAAGTTGGTGGTAATGAACCCCTTTCCAAGGATTCATTAAACACAGACAAAAGCAATGGTGCCAATTTACCAATAAATGATTTATAAAATTCTATTGGAAACTCATCAGGGCCTGGAGCTTTATTAGACTGCATAGCTGTAATAGCATTCGATACTTCTTCAACGGAAAATGGGGAGTCCAATTGCCCGGCAATATTAGTATCAATAACAGGGTTTGAAAGATTATAGAGAAATTTATTCATTTTAGCTTTGTCCGTAGGAAATTCTGACTTGTATAACGAAGCGTAAAATGTTTTAAAGGTAGAATTAATTTCCAAGGGATCTGTAGTAATAGTGTCATAAGTGTTTTTAATACTAGGACTTAAACGCGAAGTGGCTTGTCGTCGTAGCTGATGTGCCAACAAGCGACTTGCCTTGTCGCCATATTCATAATATGAGCCACGACTGCGTAGTAACAAGTGCTCTGCCTCTTTAGTTGACATAAGATTGAATTCTGCTTGCAAATCAAGACGCTGCTTCAGTAATTCTGGAGAGGGGTTCAGTGTATAACTTTGATCTAGGTTACTAATCGCAGCTGTAAGTTCTTTAAACCTGGCATTAATCTTTTTATTAGCAAGAACAGAATAAGAAATAATTTGACCTCTCAGGTAGCATTTAAGTGTCTCCCATAGCAAGGAATATGAGACTGAATCATTCTGATTGAAGGACAAGGACTCCTCATTAGAACTTGAAATTAATTCACAAAATTCTTTATCTGCCAGAAGAAGAGAGTTAAATCTCCAAAGTGGTGGGCTACGTTTATAGGTAGAAAGCTGAATATCCAATAGCAGAGGTGAATGATCAGATATTACAATACCAGAATAGTCAGAAGAAGTAACACACAAATCAAGAGCTCTGTCTATAAGAAAGTAATCAATCCTGGAATAAGAATTATGCACCTGGGAGAAAAAGGAAAATTTTTTGATTGAAGGGTTGCGAAATCTCCATGGATCAATAAGATCGTTCTGTTTCATAAAATCTGAAAATATTTTAGACATAGATGATGGAGTCAGATTACGAGGATTAGATCGATCCAAGATTGGATCAAAAACACAATTCAGATCTCCCCCAAGGATCAGCAAATGAGTGTTCAAGAAGGGGATGTTACTCAGCAGTCTATTAGCGAATTCAGCATCATCAAAATTTGGGGCATACACATTCACCAACAAAACCTTTTTTTGCATTAATGTACCAGCAACAATGATGTATCTACCATTCTTATCAGCGATAACATTGGTCGATGAGAATTGAACTTTCTTATTAATGAGAATGGCAACTCCTCTAGCTTTCGAATTAAAGTTTGAGTGAAAGACCTGACCTACCCAAGGGCAATTTAACCTATAATGATCTTTACTGTGAAGGTGAGTCTCCTGTAAAAATGCTATATCAGAATGTAGACGTTTCAAGTGTGTGAAAACCTTAGATCTCTTAACAGGATTGCCCATACCTCTGACATTCCAACTAATGAATCTGAGAGGCATGCCTGACCCAGCAATGCTGGGATCTATATTACCATTAACCATTCAAAAAGAAAAAAACAACAACAACCAAAATGCCAAAGAGCCGAAGCGGGGCACACTCCCCCCCAAAATACCCCTAATCACACACACAATCAAAGTCTCCACATAACAAAAACAAAGGAGACAGCAGTGTTCCCCAAAATAGCAAAAATTATCCACTAAAGTGAATGGACTAACCGGAGCCCAAACAAAAACAAACAAGAGAGAGAAAAAACCTCCCACCGACTTCACACTGTATAACAGCGTGCGTGTAACAAACACGTTTTATATATATATATATATATATATATATATATATATATATATATATATATATATATATATATATTAAAAAAAAACCTGTACAAAAGTTTCCTCAGAGGGTGAACATTCTAACAACAACTGAAATACGTAAAAATACAACAACAAAAAAAGTCCTGTGCAAATAAATGCAATAAGCATAGAAAAGATTGTGCTGGACTAATCTGAAGTACAAGAGTATAATATACGATTTGGTCTTATATAAAAAAAGTGAAAATAAAAAAATAAAAACCGTACAGTAACTAGCGCAACATACTTAAAAAAAAGAAAAGAAAAAAAAAACAATGCACAGGTAGCGTTAAACCTAAAGAAACAATTAGCAGCATTACAGCACCAACCTGAAGGACTATTGAGGCTCAACCCGAAATCAACGTTTTAACATAAACACTGGCTTCCTCCGCTGAAACAAAGTCCTTCTCAACCCCCTTATATGTGATGCGAAGTCGCGCTGGATGAAACAGGCCATACCGAACACCTTCAACCCCACGCAGCTGCTGCCTGACCGTATTAAATGCAGCCCGAGCGCGTGCGATCTTGGCAGTGTAGTCAGGAAGGACTGAGATGGTCTGGTCTCCAACTTTAATCTGTCGGCGTTCTCTAGCGCATCGTAAAATGTCAACACAGTCAGTGTGGTAATGAAACCTGCACACGATGGCTCGTGGACGGTCGCCGGGCTTAGGTGCGGGTTGGACGGTCCTGTGGGAACGATCCAAAAGCGGCTCCTTCTCCAGATTAAACGCTTCCTTTAGCAAGGAGGCCACGGCCGCAGTAGTGCACGTGTTAGGGCCCTCCGGTACTCCCACTATCCTAACATTGTTACGCCGCGTCCTAGACTCCAAGTCTTCACATTTATTCTCCAGCTTGGCTACGTTAGCTGTGAGGCACTTGATAGTGTTTTTCATTTCGGCTATGTCGTCGGAGCACACAGTAAGCGCGTGCTCCATCTCCCTGACCGTACCTTTTAGCTCGGACACGGTAGCGTCATTAGCAGCTTTATCTATCGCCAGCTGCGTCTTCACCGCTTGCAAGTCGAACTTAATTGTAGACAAAGCATCACCGATAGTATCCTGAAGTTCTTTTTTAAAAATTTCGGCGATATCTTTCCTCAGCGAGGCCAACAACTCTACTTTAAGAGCGTCGATATCCGGATTAGCCTGGCTCGAGGGGGGCCTTACAGGTGACGACGGCTCACTCGAGGATGTGGTCGCGGTTTGCAAACTAGGCCTCAGTTGTGTTTGAATCGTACTGCGAGTTTTTATATTTTTTGCTGCCATTTTACACAGTCCCGAATAAACTTTTTAAACTCAACTAACTACAAAATAAAACAAGACTAAAATTATGGCCAAAAAGCGCAAAAGAATAACAATTGTAATCGAAATCGGCGGGAGCTCCCAAACTCACGTCCTACTCCATCAAAGCTCAACCGGAAGTCCCAAGAGAGTTAAGACAGTGCTGGAAAATAATGGTGGCCACACAAAATACTGACACTGGGCACAGTTTGAACATTTTCATTTAGGGGTGTACACACTTTTGTTGCCAGCAGTTCAGACTTTAAAGGCTGTGTGTTGAGTTATTTTGAGGGAACATCAACTTTACACCATTATACAAGCTGTACACTGATTACTTTACATTCTATCAGAGTTTCATATCTTTAGCGTTGTCCCTTGAAAAGAAATAATAAAATATTTACAAAAATGTGAGGGGTGTACTCACTTTTGTGAGATACTGTATACATTTTAGGAATATATTAACATTTGCAGACATCATTATATGTTGAATGGAACTTGTAAGCCTTTGAATGGTGTTAAAAATACTTGCAAAACAAGTATTGCAGCCATACATTGGAGGGAACTTCTGAGGTGGTCAGTGATTGATGGCACGGTCGGTCGGAGGGAGTTGTGATCACACCTATAGATCTTTTGTTCTAGGCTATCGGTCAAATATCTCTCCACTTGGAAGCAAAAACATGCAAGGGATTTCAGCATCTCGACGCACATACTAAGCTGTTTATAAAGTAGATACTGTTTGTTTTTTCATTTTGTAATTTTTCCTGTGTTTACTGTGTACTGTATGTATATTCATTTTTTAATGAATTACTGTATATAAACTACACATTCCGTTACCAGAAATGACTTTTCTGTTTTTTGTGTGTGCTAAGCTAAACTTCAGGGTCAAAGTAATATCGATTTTATTTGATAAGTATTATATATTTACAATGCTGATAAGTTCAAGCTTAGATTCATACAGATGTCGCCTTTAAAACTGCGCGTGTTTTCCCGCGAGAGGCCGCACTTTAGCGCGCGGCGTGCCGCGACTTGCCGGAGGCAACATTCGGGAATTTTAAATTAATGTGTTGTGCTTCACTGAATATCCGCCAGATGGCGCATGGAAGGACTTTATCTAAAAGCCGGTGGTCCGGGAAAGTCAGTTTCCCTATGTTTCCCCGGTGGCGCGCAGATTCAAATCATGACGTCACTCGCAACCTAACGCTGAGAAGGCGAACGAGGATTTTAACAGATTTTCTCTCGTCTTAAAGTGTTTTTACGAACTTTTTGAATTAAACAAATAACCTATGCAAAATAATCGAGTGTCTTTTCGCTTTTTTTTTTTTTTTTATATTTGAAGATAATTCATACGTTTTAAGCCGCTGCAAAAGGCTGGTTTGCTGGGCGAGTACTGACATCACGACTACTTTTATTACACGTACATTTGTTTATTTGTATATGTATGTTGTTAATATAAATTTTTTAGAGATTGTGTGTGCGTACACGGAGAGTTTGTGTTGATAAGTGTATGTGGATAAGTTGATAAGTGTATCAGAAAGCATTAAAATGTTCATTTGAATTAAAATGACACACACACGTCTGTATATACAGTATATCAATTACATATATATCAATTATATAAATTTCACTGAAGCCTATCCTTCGCCATATGACAATTCGCCATTCATTCTCGCATTGATAATCAGCGATATTTTATAAGGAGATTTAGGGATTTAGCTCTACTTAATTTTCTAACGTTTTAAGAAAATTCATTAGTTCGTTCATTCTATTTGAAGCTTCGGATGTTTTTTATTTTATTTTTTAGATTAGCTCTGAACTCGCTTCCGTGAAACTACCGCTAAAACAATGTACTGAGCCCTCCTGAGGATATAAAGCTTTATTATTGTGTTTGAATAAATATTCAGATCTACCACAGCAGATAATAAACTATGGTGTGTCATAACCGAAGCAAACACCACGATTGTGCCTCGTTTCGTTCGACGGGAACGTGGTTCACTTGGCCGCGGTGTATTATAAACCTGTGGAATGTTTCACTGTTTATGCTCACATAAGAGTAATAAAAGCGAGTGAAATGTGGAAATGATGTGTGGCAACTCAATGAGAACTAAACCAAAGATTTCGGTAACTCCACTGAGTGTACCATCTGCATAGTGACACTGAACATCTTCACTTTTCCGTTTACCTCTGAAAAAAAAGCTGTATTTTGTTTGTTTATATTTAGAGTTTTTAGAACAGTAGAAGAAGTACGCGCGCGCACGCACACACATAGACACACACACACACAGACAGACACACACACTCCCCTGAGCCCTCGGGAAACATCCAATCACCGTCGGTATACAAATGAGTCAAGACGTAGCCTAACGTGGTGTCGTGTCGGATTTCAGCGGTCACGGAGTGGGAAGACTTTGAAGAAGCTGCAGTGACAGTAAACAGCTGAACAACTTCACTTTTCCGTTTACCTCTGAGGAAAAAAAGCTGTATTTTGTTTGTTTATATTTAGAATTTTTATAGTAGTAAGAGAAAGTTATAGTTTGGTCTGTATTGTAGTTCGCACCCTTGTAGAGAATAAATAAATGAATAACACCTTCATATCCCCTCTCAAGAGTGTCATAGTCCATTGTTAGTTTTAATGATTTGGCTGAAACTAATTATCACTACATAAGTACCCTAACCCTGTTAAATGAAATTTACGCCCATACTTGAGGCATCCTGGAGGCAAGGGGCGGGTCTTATGTGAGCATAAACAGTGAAACATTCCACAGGTTTATAATACACCGCAGCCAAGTGAACCACGTTCCCGTCGAACGAAACGAGGCACAATCGTGGTGTTTGCTTCGGTTATGACACACCATAGTTTATTATCTGCTGTGGTAGATCTGAATATTTATTCAAACACAATAATAAAGCTTTATATCCTCAGGAGGGCTCAGTACATTGTTTTAGCGATAGTTTCACGGAAGCGAGTTCAGAACTAATCTAAAAAATAAAAAAAAACATCCGAAGCTTCAAATAGAATGAACGAACTAATGAATTTTCTTAAAACGTTAGAAAATTAAGTAGAGCTAAATCCCTAAATCTCCTTATAAAATATCGCTGATTATCAATGCGAGAATGAATGGCGAATTGTCATATGGCGAGGGATAGGCTTCAGTGAAATTTATATAATTGATATATATGTAATTGATATACTGTATATACAGACGTGTGTGTGTCATTTTAATTCAAATGAACATTTTAATGCTTTCTGATACAATTATCAACTTATCCACATACACTTATCAACACAAACTCTCCGTGCACGCACACACAATCTCTAAAAAATTAATATTAACAACATACATATACAAATAAACAAATGTAGGTGTAATAAAAGTAGTCGTGATGTCAGTACTCGCCCAGCAAGCCAGCCTTTTGCAGCGGCTTAAAACGTATGAATTATCTTCAAATATAAAAAAAAAAGCGAAAAGACACTCGATTATTTTGCATAGGTTATTTGTTTAATTCAAAAAGTTCGTAAAAACACTTTAAAACGAGAGAAAATCTGTTAAAATCCTCGTTCGGATTCTCAGCGTTAGGTTGCGAGTGACGTCATGATTTGAATCTGCGCGCCACCGGGGAAACATAGGGAAACTGACTTTCCCGGACCACCGGCTTTTAGATAAAGTCCTTCCATGCGCCATCTGGCGGATATTCAGTGAAGCACAACACATTAATTTTAAATTCCCGAATGTTGCCTCCGGCAAGTCGCGGCACGCCGCGCGCTAAATTGCGGCCTCTCGCCGGAAAACACGCGCAGTTTTAAAGGCGACATCTGTATATTATCATATTAAGTAAATATTATTTTATGAATACGACGTTCTTCGGGCTTTTTATAATAATCATCATATTTGCTGTTTGTGTCCAGCATTGAATAATTTTTTCACCCATTATTTAACCACGGCTAGTTATCAAACTATACACGGGCACTGGTGTGGCTCAGTGGTAGGTAATTCGTCTACGATGCGGTAGACCCGGGTTCGATTCCCAGCCAGGTAATCACTATCAAATATATTAGATTTATTTTATATTTGCAAATATGCAAATAACATTTATATATAATACAAATAAATATTATTTATGATGAAAAATTAGATGAACCTAATTTTATTATAAAATAAACAATATAGAAGTATACATGTATATGAAAAAATATTTCTATTTGGTTGTCATACATGGTCATACATGCTCGTCAACTCGCACGTTCTATATTCCATTTATAGTCATTTATATGAGTTTATAAGAACAACTGCTGTGTGGCTGCAGTGGCGCAATTGGTTAGTGCGTGTAGTATAGGTGAAGCAATACCGAGTTCGAACCTCACCTAAAGCACAAATTTATAAACATTTTACTACATATCGCACTGTGTTTGTGACAAATAAAATTTTAATTAGATTTTTCAAGACATCCTTAATAATCCTTAAAGACACAGTAACATCTGTAATTTATCTATACCGGTGTTCCAGGAAATTCAGTGTCCCTCTGTTTCCCCGGTCGCGCGCAGTGCACGCACAGATTCAAATCATGACATCACTCGCTGCCTAACGCTGAGAAGGCGAACGAGGATTTTAACAGTTTTTCTCTCATTTTCAAGTGTTTTTACGAACTTTGTGAATTAAACAAATAACCTATGCAAAATAATCGAGTGTCTTTTTGCTTTTTTTTTTTGTATATTTGAAAATAATTCAGATGTTTTAAGCCGCTATTTTCAGTGATGATAGACGTGATACTGATTCATTCTAAATATATTTAAGGTTATCCTTTGTAATTTATTATAGCATGTAACTCAAGGGTAGAGTGTATACTCATGATAACCAGGATAATCTTTTTTTCAACACACTCAAGCATCCAGTTTTATGGTGTACATATCAAACACACAGGTACAGAGATTATAGGACATCACACTCATAGTTATTCATCTTATTCACATCTATCTATCTATCTATCTATCTATCTATCTATCTATCTGTCTGTCTGTCTGTCTCTCTAGGCACCGCATATGATGGGGAAACATGATATCCTGAAATCCATGATACACTGTATGGATATCCATGATAAAACAGACATACACAATTGGCATAGCACATATTAGCATAACATATAATAGCATTTTGCATTAAATAATGTATCTAAATTGGTTATTTTTCTTTAATTTCACCAAGTATGGAAACTTGAAGTTTATTACAAATGTTAACTGGGTGAATTGATTTCCAGGAGTCTCTCTTAAAAAACATCATCTCACTGTATTACCTAAGCACACATGTCTGAGGCCATTTCAGACATTCCTGATACTTCCACAGCCAGTAGAGAGAGGGAAACCGATTTTCCTGATGCCCAGGAAAATATGTTTCCCATACTTCAATTGAAAGACATTGTTTTTAAAAAACATTCTGTGCATTGTGTTACATTTGCCCCATGTACAGTGGGAGCCACGCCAAATAGCCGCGACAGTGTGGCTGAAGTGTGAATGGCGTGTGAATGGCCTTTGCACGCCGTAATCCCCCCTCCCTTTTCTGGCTGAAAGGCGTGTCAAGATTTCACAGTAAACACGCCCATTCAAGCCCAATTTATTCATTTACCTGGTGCCACCACTAGATGGCGCTTCGTTCTCAAGAACACGTTAAAACAAGCCAGCTGCGCTGAGTTGCAATCACGTGATTTTAACAACCCGCCTCCACCCCCGCCGAACTGACGCTATCAAACTACAGAGATGAAGATGGCGGCTTAACGGACTATTCGTGGTAAGTGATGTTTTATTTTATAAAATGTGTTTGGGGTAGTTTACAGTTTATTTCCCAGTTTAGTTTTTTATTGGCTGTTTTAAATATCACTGGCAGCACCAGCAGCGGTCAGATGTGACTTTAGATAACTTAATGATCTGTTTACCAAGTCTGGAGTTAATATTACAGCTTACTGTCAGTGTCACACACTCACAATGTCACTCCACTTTAACTCAAAAACATGCTCAAGCTTCGACAATACTATTAATGTCCCTATTACAAGAGCTGCACTACCCGATGAAGAGTGTTTGTGTTCTCTGTAAATACTGAGAGAATCTCACCGCGTGTTGTCTGGATAAATTCAGCGCTTATTTATTCTCTGGTTAAGAGTTAATCTGCAGGTTATTTCTGTGACTGTAATATAATGTGATGCAGTTGATGAGGGACACAGACTGAGGGGAGCTGTACAGGAGCTAGTAACGCTCATAACCCGGTTTATATTTTATACACTTTGTCCGGGACTTTTCGCGGTAGCGCGAGCGCTTAGTTAACGAGCTGGATAACAACACTGAAGTGTTTATCAGTTAAGGAGGAGGAGGGGGGAGGTGTGTGTGTGTGTGTGTGTGTGTGTGTGTGTGAGAGGGGCTTCAGTAAGTTATAGTTTGGCTTCAGGGATGAACTAATGCTCATGTAACAGACCTAATTTTATATATTAGTATATATGTTTGGTTATACTGTGTTAATGTTAGAGGCACAGGCGCTGGTGAGAAGCATATGTGTGTGTGGGGTTTTGTCCCCTCGGGGCTTGCCGTAGAAGGGCAAGAAGCGCATGCGCACGTCCGGCTCTAGCGTGGTGTGTGTAAAGTTTTGGTGTGTGAATAAAGAGAGTAACTGTTGATGAGGATTTTGTGTGCTCTCGTTTTTATTGTTTTTGTATATTGCCAAGTGTTAAGCGAATCCAGCCCGAATGCTCGGTTACATTGGTGGCAGCGGTTTTGTTTTATTGGCGTTTACGTGATTCAGTGTGACGGCGGGTGTTTAACTAGTTAGTTGTAGTTGAAAGTTTTTAGGGGAGTTAGCACGCGCGGTCGTCATGTGGTGTAAGGAAGAGGACGAGTTATTTTCAAGAAGGGACCGCGATAAGATTAACAGACACGTGAGGATTGAGTTGCCGCCGCCGTTTTCCGGTAACGAGAAGCAGAGTTTTTTATGTTGGGCACGGCAATTTGAGGTCGCGGTGAGAGCGCTCACAGAGGGAGATGACACTGCATCCTATAATTACGAACTGGCGCGGATTTTACCGACACGGCTGACTAACGCGGCATTTCTTTTGTGGGACAGCCTTGCTCATACTGTTCAGGCGGATTATACAGCGGCCAAAGAACGGCTTAAGGAAGCTTTTGGTCAACGGCAGTTTATGGATCGCTTCAGAGCCAGCCTATCAGCCCGCCCTCGTGCTCTGGGGGAATGTTTGGAAGTGTATGCAGCAGAAATCAGTAGGCTGGTGGACGAGGCCTTTGCTGAATACGGCGAAAGAGCCCAGAGGGAGGAAAAATTTCGTTGTTTCCTTGCTGGTTTGGATCCTGTGCTCAGAGCTAAATGTCATGAACAAGGAGCAACGGATATGGAGGAGGCTGTGATAATTGCAGGTCGGTGTGAGAATGCTAGAGATGCAATACAGACTGATTACATGACTGGTAAGGCAGCAGGGCGTACTAATGATGTAGGAGCGGTGGCTGCTGTTTATTCTGTGACTGATAATGGGGGACTACACAGAGCAATGGATCGATTGACTGAGGAAATGAGGGATATGAAAATGGAATTGAGGCGCTTGGGTGATGAGAATCAGAAACTGAAGGCCAGAGTGAGTTCCAGATCAAGGGATGAATGGGAAGAAGGCCGCTCTCAGTTTGATGGAAAGTGCCAGTGTGCCTGCGGAGGTCGAGGATGTCAATCACGCGTCTTTGATGGTGCTTGGAGAGGACGCTCACCTGAGAGGAAGTTTCAACACGGTGATGAGCACGCTTCAGGTATGGGTGTGCGTAATTATAAAGAATCACCCTATCCTTTGTCTTCTACAAGACGCAGCCCGAGTCCCGGTCCTCGCAGATGGAGCAGTTATGAGGATGGTTCAAGAAAAAGGGGAGTGCATTTCAGGTCACCTGGCAGAGAGGAGCGCCGCTATCAGCCGGAAAACGGACTGTAGCTGATGTTGCGGCCCAAACGCCAGCTATGTTTCCTATGGGCCTTCATACTGACAATGCTAATGACTGTAATTCTGTGTTAAAAGACAATGAGTTCAGTTCTGAGACTGATCAAGAGCTGTTAGTGTCGTATGTGAAAGGAGTGGTTGAAGGGGTGGAGGTTCGGATGTTAGTCGATTCGGGTTCCAGTGTGTCCCTTATGAGTGCAGATTTTCGTATGTCGATCCCTACACTTCGTAATCGCCCGCTGAGAAAAGACTATGTCGCTGCACATGCAGTGAATGGACAAATGCTGGATACACTGGGTACCATCACTGTAACATTCCAGCTAGGAACTGAGTCATGGCAGCATGTTTTCCACGTGCTGAGAGAAACCACACAGACTGTGCTGCTGGGCTGGGATTTTCTGTTGAAGAACCACGCATTACTAGACCTCAGCCATGCTAAACTCCAATTGTGGGACATCACAGTTCCTCTGCTTAACAGTACTGAATTTGTTCCGACATGTTGCAATGTGTCACTGGCGACCACGATAAATCTGCCGCCCCTCAGTGAGACAGTGGTGCCGGTTAAAGTATGCCTACCCAATGCGGCTCATGTGGCGAGTGACTTTGTTGGATATCTAGAACCTAATGTTGCAGCTTCTTATAATCTGATAGTAGCTCATACGCTGGCGGGAGTTCACAATGGGCTGACGAAGGCGCGGATTTTAAACCCTACAGGACATGACATTTCGTTGAAACAGGGAATGCACCTGGGTGAGTTATACTCAGTTAATGAATCAGATGTCCAACTGTTTCATGCCCCGGTTGATGTAGCTGCGGTGACCTCAACAGTGACGCCTCCTATATCACTGAACGAGTCCCCTATTTCTGATTCAGAGAGAGCTTCACTGTATGCCATGCTGTGTGAGTTCCATCACATTTTCAGCTCCTCCAAACCGAATGCTGGAAAGTGTAAGCTGGTGAAACATCACATAAGGACTGGTGATCAGGCTCCAATTAAACTGCGTGCACATCGTACATCTCCTGAAAAAAGATTGGAAATAGAAAAACAAGTAGCTGATTTACTTGCGGATGGTGTGATCGAGGAAAGCTGCAGTCCCTGGGCGTCGCCAGTGGTATTGGTGAAAAAGAAATGTGGCACATGGCGTTTTTGTGTGGACTACAGACGTTTAAACAGTGTGACTATTAAAGACTCTCATCCACTGCCCAGAGTCGATGACACATTGGACGCACTGGCAGGCGCCGCCTGGTTCAGCACATTAGACTTTTCTAATGGATACTGGCAAGTGGAAGTTGCTGAGGAGGACAGGGAAAAGACTGCTTTTACAACGGGACAGGGCCTATATCAGTGGAGATCTATGCCGATGGGCCTTTCCAACGCCCCGGCTACTTTTCAACGTTTGATGGAGCTGGTCCTCAGAGGTCTCCCATGGCACATCTGCATGGTATACCTTGATGACATTTTAATTTACAATAGGACTTTTGAGGAGCACATGTCAAGCCTTAAAGAGGTGTTTCTGAGGATCCAGTCTGCAGGTTTGAAACTGATCCCACGAAAGTGTCACCTTGCCAGAGATCACGTAGTTTTCCTGGGACATGTAGTTTCTCGTAAGGGTCTTCAGCCTGACCCTAAGAACACTGACAAAGTTTTGAACTGGCCGGTTCCTCGTTCTCCTTCGGAGGTGAGAGCTTTTGTGGGACTGTGTTCTTATTATAGACGTTTTGTCAAGGACTTTTCAAAGCTCGCTGCGCCACTGAACCAACTCGTTGGTAAAAATGTGCCGTTCGTATGGAACGATGCATGTGATCAATCATTTCATCACCTGAAAAATGTGTTATCATCTGAGCCTGTCGTGATCTTACCCGATTTCAGTGTGACATTTAAAATCTATACTGATGCCTCCAACTTGGCTGTTGGGGCGGTTCTCGCGCAGGACAGGGATGGACGTGAACATGTGGTGTCATATGCCAGCCGTGCACTAAATTCTACACAGAAACGCTGGTCCACTTTTGATCGTGAGTTGTGGGCGATTGTGTGGGCAGTAAGGGAATTTAAACACTACATTGGACTTGCCTCATTTACCATTATCACAGACCATCGTCCACTCTTAGCTCTTCGGCGATTGTCAATTGATGACGACCCAACAGGGAGAAGAGCGAGATGGATACTGGAGCTTGATCCGTTGAATTGGGTCATTGTTCACAAGGATGGCCGACATCATAAGAACGCGGATGCGCTTTCTCGCCGCCCTGAGACACTTGACACGACTGTGGCGCAGAATAAAGTTGGGACGGCGTTGCAAGTAAATGTAGTGAGTTCTAATCTGACAGACATTACACATTCCTCTGAAGCAACAGGTTCCACTAGCGACATGACTGTGGAGAACTCGCTTGGAAATTCTGGGGGCATGTCTCATATCAATGCATTGTCGCACAGCTTATCGGATATCAGGGCTATGCAAGCTGCTGACTCTGACATTAAAACTGCTTTGAGCTGGGTGGCACACGCCCAAAGACCTCCCAGGAGACAGATACAAGTGACTTCGCAGTGTTTACGGAAGCTTTGGACTGAATTCGACCGTCTTTCTATAATTGATGGACTGTTGTGCCGCTCAGTTTGCTGCCCTCTGACAAATAAACCTGTAATCCAAATGGTTGTGCCCTCTGCACTGATTTCTGAAATACTTTTGCAGTTGCATGGAGCACCAGCGTCTGCCCACTTCTCTTCAGAGCGCGTGTGGGAACGGGCGAGGCAATTTTGTTATTGGCCTTCCATGTACAGGGACATTAAGGACTGGTGTGAGCAGTGCAAGGCATGTCAGACACGGCGCAGTCCTGTTCCAGCCCAACGTGCACCGATGGGTGGATCACAGTCAGTACGGCCATTTGAAAGGGTGGCTATGGACATCTTAGAGCTGCCAGTGACCTCGAAAGGAAATAGGTATGTGCTGGTTGTGGAAGACTATTTCACAAAATTTGTAAATTTATATCCCCTGCCTAATCAGTCAGCACAGACAGTAGCAAATTGTCTCTTTGAGGACTATGTTCTGCTTCATGGTGTTCCAGAGACTCTGCATTCAGACCAGGGTCGTCAGTTTGAGGCTGAAGTGGTTCAGATCCTCTGCCGTCTCCTGTCCATTAAAAAGACTCGCACTACACCCTACCATCCTCAGTCAGATGGCATGATTGAACGTTTTAATCGGACTCTGATTGATCAACTAGCTAAGACACTGTTGACTTGTAGTGGAGAATGGGACGAGTATGTGAAACATGTAGCATTCGCCTATAACACGACGACTCACTCCAGCACTCGTTTCACACCTTTCTTCTTGACCCATGGTCGGGAAGCGCGTGTTCCTGCGGAGGTATTGTCGCCCACTCGTGCTCTGGACTCTCAGATATCGGTGTCGCATGCTGAATTTGTTTCTTCACTGCTGACAAAATTGGATTCTGCCTTCAGTGGTGCACGGATGCATGGTGAGGCAGCGCACGAACATCAGAAACTGTACCACGATGTTGGATTGCGTCACCAGCCTTATAAGGTGGGTGCTATGGTGTGGCTGCACAACCCAGTGGAGAGTCGCATGAAACTGGCACCTCATTGGAAGGGACCTTATGAGATTGTGCAAGTCATGGACTCTGGTGGTGCAGTAGGACTGACCTATCGGATTGTGAATCCTTTGGACATTGGGGAAAAGGCACAGGTGGTGCATTATAATAGGTTGCGGCCATATACATTACCTGTTTCACGACCCCGGACACCGTCTCATGTTCTGGACTTGCAGCATGTGTCGATCCCCCTGGGAGCTGGAGTTTCTAGTGGAGCCCAATCTGTCTCTCCACAGACAGATACGACTTCTATGTCTGACGTACAATGTTCGGTAACAGAAGCTGAGGCTAGTGTTAGTAGGATTGGGAGGATGCATAGGCCTCCCGGCCATTTGAAAGATTTTGTTCTGTATTAAGACGAGAATTTCAGGTTTAGTCGCTGTTTGCTATGTTGCTGTTGTAAAAAAAAAAAAAAAAAAAAAAGGACCGGTTGAAATGTGTTCTGTACTTTTGGTGTCATATTGTTCACTGATGCTACTGTTCCTGATTATGTTTGGGTACATAAACGGGGACGTTTATTTTGTGAGGGGGGGACGTATGTAACAGACCTAATTTTATATATTAGTATATATGTTTGGTTATACTGTGTTAATGTTAGAGGCACAGGCGCTGGTGAGAAGCATATGTGTGTGTGGGGTTTTGTCCCCTCGGGGCTTGCCGTAGAAGGGCAAGAAGCGCATGCGCACGTCCGGCTCTAGCGTGGTGTGTGTAAAGTTTTGGTGTGTGAATAAAGAGAGTAACTGTTGATGAGGATTTTGTGTGCTCTCGTTTTTATTGTTTTTGTATATTGCCAAGTGTTAAGCGAATCCAGCCCGAATGCTCGGTTACACTCATATACGAGTGTTCTATGGCTTAACTTATTTGTATGAGAAGCGCATTAAGTAAATTCTCGCTTAATTTAATGCAGACGATAATACAGACAGTCACTGGTTAACACTAACACTGTTCACTGGTTAACATTAGCACAGGCAGATTATTTACATTCCAGAATCCCCAAAACAGTATTTTACACACTCTGTGGTAAATAGGTTTATTAATATATATTATTTTTATTAGAACTATATGTTCTGTGAAGTTTATTTGTCTTGACTAAATTCTCCTGTTGTCTTTAAGCAGAACTCCGCTGTGGAGGATTGGGGGGTCAGACGGCTGACGGCTGGACTTTTGGAGCTACAGGACTGGAGGAGCCTGAACAAGCTGTTGAGGGAGCTGTAGGAGGGATGACGTCACAGTCCGACAGCTTTAGAATGATGTTTGATGAGGTCTACTGTATATTCTGAACATAGAACTGCAAAATGTCTGATACAGTACTTTGGGGGAAACAAAGACTTAAACTGTTCCATGTTTAATAGTTTTGATATTTGAAAAATTAATATTTTAATGTAAAAGGACTATAGATAGAGACTTATAAGCAGCTGGTGTATCCGGGTAGTTTAATGAACTTTAAGCAAAAAGACAACATGTATTCATCTGTTTTATATAAATTACTGTTTTAACTTTGACTAGTTTTGGAAGAATAAATTGAATTGTTAGTCATGTTTGCGTGTTTTAATTTTGGGGGATTGTTTGGGTATTTAAAAATTGTTTAGTTGAACCAACAACTTCAATGGGCAAAAAATGGGACACAACTTTGTTTTAAATAGTCAAAGAGTTGGGCTGAAAATAATAATAATAATTATTGATCATAGAAACAAATGAAACCAGTTAAACACTTGATTATATGTATTTGTGATTGTGACCCATAATAATTTTTTCTCAGTATAAATAAATGTTTTGGGTTTTAAGAACTCCAAAAGAGCAACGACAAACTTGGTATTCTCCATTGAGGTTTCTCACCTTCCACTCCTGAGTAGGACATGGTGTTAATTGCTCTGTGTGTGTGTTTTTGGCGGGGGGATGGGTGTGTGTGTGTGTTTTCGGCTGTTCAGCAGTTCTAAACACAAGCACAGTTTTTGTCCTTAACTAAAATACTTCAATACGTTAATAATGAATTTATTTTGTTGAATAAGGTAATAAGCGATGTTTAAACCAAACCAGTAAGTTAAGTAAGTGTTCCATACATTAAAGTACTGTGTATAACCAAGTGCCCTAGCAAACACAGTTACAGTACAGTTTACAGTACAAACAGAGTGTGTGCGCTGGGGGGATTGGAAGGTGAGTGAGTACTCATTTACAAGACAAAAGACGGTCTGAGGCAGGGACGTTCTAAACCAGACAACACGGGGTGGGGGCAGGGGAGCATCATGTTCGAGCACTGTTTTTACCTGGCCTTACTGTATAGTAACAGTATTGTATTTGCTGAATTGTGTTGAGGCATGCAAACCCCCTGACCACAATAAGGTGCCAATCCCTCAGGGGGAAACTAAAAAATAAATATATATATAATTATATAATATCCTTAATCCAGATTTTATCAATCAATGACATAACATTTATCTAAGCTGGATGGTCAAATTCTCAAAAACGTTTAACCTAAAGTGAGACTTAACACACTATAACTAAAATATTTACAAAACTGAAAGGTTGTCTTATGAATAATAAAAAATACAAACTAAATTAAAACAGATGGGCTGTTGAACAGATCATAATATCATAATCATAATCATAATCTCTAAGATAGTGGTACATGCTGGAGCTAATGATATACGCCTTCGTCAGTCAGAGGTTAGTAAGAGTAACTTTACAGAGGTGTTTAAATTAGCGAAGGCGATGTCCGATGAAGTAATATGCTCTGGTCCCATCCCAATGAGACGTGGCGACATAGCTTACAGCAGGTTATGGTCGCTGAACCGCTGGATGTCCAGGTGGTGCTCCAAAAATAATGTGGGCTACATAGATAATTGGAAGACCTTTAAGGGCAAAGCTGGCCTGTTAGGGCGGGACGGTGTCCATCCCACTCGGGAAGGTGCTGCTCTCATTTCCTGTAGTATAGCTCATAGTCTCAGTAGAGGTCTCGTTAATCGGTGACAATCCAGAGCCCAGGCCAGGAAGCAGACAGACAGGCTAAACCAACCGTCTGCTAGCTGCATAGAGTCGTCACTCAGGGTTCACCTTATTGAGACTGTGTCTGTTCCCCGATCTAAGCAAAAATGTAGAAAGACTCAGAAAGTCTGTTTCAATAATTTAATTAACATAAAGACCACAAACTCAGATCATACTGAATGCGCAGCCGGCACCTCTGATCTGAAGATAGGATTGTTAAATATTAGATCTCTCGCATCAAAAGCAGTTATTGTTAATGAAATTATCACAGATCAGGCGTTTGATATACTCTGTTTAACTGAAACGTGGGTTAAACAGGATGAGTATGTAGCTCTAAATGAAGCTAGTCCTCCTGGATACAGCTACATACACCAGCCTCGGTTAACTGGTAGAGGAGGAGGCGTCGCAGCTATTCATAATGATAATCTGTCTATCGTACAAAAACACCGACACAAATTTAACTCATTTGAAATTCTCTATAGTAACATAAGTCTATTTAAGTATATTAAATCAGCTCAGTCGATTCCACTAATTATAATTTACAGACCTCCAGGGCCGTATTCTGAATTTCTTAGTGAATTTGCGGATTTCATCTCAGACCTGGTCGTTTCTGTAGACAAAGTGTTAATTGCTGGAGATTTTAACATTCATTTTGAGAATCCAGAAGACCCTCTGAGAACAGCATTTATATCCATACTGGACTCCGTAGGCGTAAATCAGTGTGTAGTAGGACCCACTCATAAAGCAGGTCACACTTTAGATTTAGTAATATTCTTCGGATTAAGTATAAGAAATGTATTCACAATTCCACTGTCTGAAATTATCTCAGATCACTATCTTGTCTCCATTCAAGTATGTCACAGTGATAACGTACGCACAGCACCGCGCTACCGTATTAAACGTACATTCACATCAACTACCACACAGAGTTTTATCAGTAATCTCCCACAGTTACCAACTTCGATTAGGCCACTGTCTGACCCCACAGAACTTGATCAGGCGACTGAATATTTAGAGTCGACACTTCGTTGTACCTTAGATAATGTAGCTCCAGCTAAAAGAAAAATTATTAGAGATAAGAAACTCGCTCCCTGGTATAACGATCACACGCGCACTTTAAAACAGACTGCTCGGAAATTAGAGCGTAAATGGCGTCAAACTAAATTATTGGTATTTCAAATAGCATGGAAAGAGAGCATCCTGAACTATAGGAAAGCTCTTAGTGTAGCTAGATCAACGTATCTCTCCACTCTTATAGAAGAAAATAAAAATAATCCTAGATTTTTATTTAATACCGTAGCCAAATTAACCAGAAATAAGACCACTACAGAAATCTCCACAACAACATCATGCAATAGTGAGGACTTCATGAACTTTTTTAATAATAAAATTGTAAATATTAGGCATAAAATTGAGACTTTGAAACCAAACAATGTGATTGATACAGATGTTAACCTAGCCATGTCAGATTCAAACCTAGAAGACTTTACTCCTCTTGAAGAGAATGAACTAATTTCACTCATCTCTTCTGCAAATTCATCAACCTGTATATTAGATCCTATACCGACACATTTTCTTAAACAGATAGTACCAGTAATAACAGAACCGCTGTTGAGAATAATTAATTCCTCACTCAGCATTGGTTATGTTCCAAAATCTTTTAAAGTAGCAGTTACAGTGGGAGCCACGTCAAACAGCCGCCTGGAGCATGAAGAAGAAGAAGAAGAATATTCAATTATTTGTCACATGTACTTTTTACAGCACAGCGAAATGTCTTCTTCGCATATCCCAATTAGGAAACTGGGGTCAGAGCGCAGGGTCAGCCAGCTTACAGCGCCCCTGGAGCAGATAGGGTTAAGGGCCTTGCTCAAGGGCTCAACAGTGGCAACTTGGCGATGCTGGGGTTCGAACCCCCAACCTTCCGATCAGTAACTCAGTAACCCACAGCTTAACCGACTGAGCCACCACTGCACCGTGGTGCTCCACCATGACTGCTCCGTGGCAGATCCATGAAGGGTTAATGCAGGCTTCGTGCATGGAATGTGATCCCCCGCGATGACGCAGTTAACGATGCCCCGCCCCATAAACGCCCCCATGCGCTTTCTAAAAAGATGGTTGCAATGCCGTATAATTCCGCCAGATGGAGCATTGACTGGCACAGTTAACTGCAGTGTCCAGGAAGCCCAATACCGTATCTTTAATATACAGACAGTTCTTGCATTGTCAACATAGTTTCATAAATAGATGAAAAAACAACAACAGACCGATTAATAAAACAGATTTGTTAAATCACTCAATACACAACCCATGATGATTATGCTATTTATTATTTAATAATGAATTAATAAAATTAGTTAGTGAAATATTTTTTAAGACATCCTGAAATGATCCTTAAAGACACGGTAGCGGCTGTAATTTGTCTATACCGATCATTGTAGGTACGGAATAAAAACGCAGGCTATGTACAGTATTTTACATTACGGTGTATTTTACCCCGTTCCATTTAATATACTGATAGATAATATTTTGCTGCAAAGTAAAGCTCAAAATTTAACGTCTGCTTGGGTTTGTTTTCGTTATATTTTTGATGATGTTTTCGCTGATTTTTTCACTGATAGTCTACAAGTGGCATAAGAAATGCAATTAATGCCGCATGCAACCTGGAATAAATATCTGCCCATATGGAATCATGCATAATGCTCCCCCGTCAAAAGATCTGATGGGGCATTAATCACTTAAACACTTGGAAACAATAGTAAAAAAAAAAAGTTCCAGAGGGTTAGCGCCTGTTATACTAATGTATTTTTACTGATTTTTTTTTTTACTGCTTATATTTCGTTGGGTTTTACGCAATTTCATGTGTGTGTGTGTGTGTGTGTGTGTGTGTGTGTGCGCGCACGAGAGAGAGGATACTCTGACAAGACCAACCTCCGTGTGGCTCCCGTAGCGCAATCGGTTAGCGCGTGATACTTATAAAGTGGTCCAGGTGAAGCAATGCTGAGTTCGAGTCTCACCTAAAGCACCCAAAGCATTTTACTGCATATCGCGCTGTGTATGTGACAAATCAAATTTGAATTTGAAAGTAAAGCTTAAAATGTAACTTCTGCTTGGGTTTGTTTTTCGTTATATTTTTTATGTTTTCGCTGAAAGTCAAATTGGCATAACAAATTGATTAATGGCGCATAATATCTGGAACAAATATCTGTCCATACGGATCAGTGTGTCTTTAGTCATTTAACCAGCATAATGTCCCACATTAAAGATCTGATGGGGCACAAATCACTTATCATAACGGTGTATAGATGCAGCAGCAGAGACAGATTTAATCCCCATAAACATTCACACTTGAAAACAAAACTAACAGAAGTAAACAGTTCTAGAGTGTTAGTGCCTGTTATCACAGGACAGGAATCACCTACAGGATACTACTGTATTTTACTGCTCATATTTTTTACCCTAGTTTCATTTGGTTTTACGCGATTTCATGTATTATTTGTGTGTGTGTGTGTGTGTGTGTGTGTGTGTGAGTGCGAGAGAGCGTGAGAGCGCGTGCGCGAGAGAGGGCTTTCATGCTGATTTATCCAAGGTTACTAAAACCTGGCTTACTACCTATAAAAAATATTTCAATTTAACTCATGGGTCTCAATCACAGATGACACGACAAATTATATACTCTGAAACGTTCATTTGAACATTTAAAAATATATACAAAAACATGAATACTAATGTTATCATGGTGTAAATTATTAACATTAGGTTAGGTCCTGCCCTTAATTAATTCATATTATAATTACTTTTACATAGTATAGTTACTGGACTGACATGACCAAAACTAGCTATTTGATTTAGCCTTTCTAAAATCAACCCATATATCATTTATAATCAGAAAACATAAAACATATTATGATCTGTTCAACAGCCCATCTGTTTTAATTTAGTTTGTATTTTTTATTATTCATAAGACAACCTTTCAGTTTTGTAAATATTTTAGTTATAGTGTGTTAAGTCTTACTTTAGGTTAAACGTTTTTGAGAATTTGACCATCCAGCTTAGATAAATGTTATGTCATTGATTGATAAAATCTGGATTAAGGATATTATATAATTATATATATATATATATATATATATATATATATATATATATATATATATATATATATATATATATATATATATTTATTTTTTAGTTTCCCCCTGAGGGATTGCCACCTTATTGTGGTCTGGGGGTTTGCGTGCCTCAACACAATTCAGCAAATACAATACTGTTACTATACAGTAAGGCCAGGTAAAAACAGTGCTCGAACATGATGCCCCCCTCCCCCCACCCCGTGTTGTCTGGTCTAGAACGGCGCTGCCTCTGACCGTCTTTTGTCTTGTAAATGAGTATTCTCACTCACCTTCCAATCCCCCCAGCGCACACACTCTGTTTGTACTGTAAACTGTACTGTAACTGTTTGCTAGGGCACTTGGTTATACACAGTACTTTAATTTGCCATAGAAAATGTTTTGGAGTGTGTAACAATTGAAATTGAAACAAAAAGTACAAAAAATATAATGATCAGTTGTGTGTACAGAGCTCCAGGCACATGCATTGATAAATTTACAAAAGAGTTATTTGATATGTTCGACCAATCAATTAAAAATAAGGTAAACATCATATGTGGTGATCTTAACATTGATTTACTAAATCCACATGGAAGTAAGAGAATTGCTAATTTCATTGATGCACTGTACAGTTATGGTTTGATTCCAATGATAACAAAACCTAGTAGATTGACAAAAGATACAGCAACATTAATAGATCATATATATACTAATGAATTAAAAGGAAAAAGACTAGGAGGGTTGCTTATCAATGATATCACAGACCATCTTCCAGTTTTTGTGATTTTCTATGATTTATTGAAAAATCCCCCCCTCAAAAAAAGGACTAATAGTTATAAAATTATTCGCAATAGAACACAAGAGGCAATAGATGCTCTTAATGAAGATTTAAAAATACAAAATTGGGATGAAGTTTATGCATATAGCAATCCCAGTAAGGCGTATGAAGTGTTCTTGTATATATTAAATGAGCAAATTAATAAACATTGTTCATCTAAGAGGATTATAATAAAGCAAAAGAATGTATATAAACCATGGATTTCTAAAGGAATAGAGAAGGCATGTAAAAAGAAAAATGTCCTATTCACGAAATTTCTAACAACAAGATCAAAACAAGCAGAAATTGATTATAAGACTTACAAAAATAAATTACAAAATATAATAAGATTCAGTAAGAAGGACTATTACAATAGGTTATTGAATATCCATAAAAACAATGTAAAAGCAACATGGAAGGTACTTAATGGTATACTTAAAAATAATACATGTAGTTTTGATTACCCAAATCGTTTTGTAAATGATGATAATCAAAGTATAAATAAAGGGGAAGATATTGTCAATGAATTTAATAAGTATTTTGTAAATGTTGGATCTAAATTAGCAGAAACAATTACTAAACATGGATCAGTGAATGAAGTAAAAAACTTATGTAATAAGTATACAATGTTTATTCAGGCTGTAGATGAAAAAGAAATACTTCTAACAGTTAATAATTGCAAGAGTAAATATTCCACCGATTGTGATGATCTAGACATGTCATTATTAAAAAATATAATTGTGAGTATAGCAAAACCTTTTGCTTACATTTGTAGTCTGTCTTTCTTAACCGGTATCTTTCCTAGTAAAATGAAAATGGCAAAAGTTATTCCGATCTTTAAAGGAGGAGATCATTATTCCTTCTCTAATTACAGACCAATTGCTCTTCTGCCGCAATTTTCAAAAATCTTAGAGAAAGTATTTGTGCAGAGGCTTGACAAATTTATAGAAAAACATAATTTACTGAGTGAATATCAATTCGGATTTAGGACTAAGAGGTCGACTTCAATGGCAGTAATGAAAATGGTTGAAGATATCTCAACTGCAGTAGAAAACAAGGAATATACATTGGGAGTATTTTTAGATTTAAAGAAAGCATTTGATACAATTGATTATGATTTATTAGTGAAGAAATTGTTAAATTATGGAATAAGAGGAAAAGCGTTAGACTGGATAAAAAGCTACCTGGAAAGCAGACATCAGTATGTACAAATTAATAATGACAAATCTGACTTATTGGAAGTTACATGCGGTGTTCCACAAGGTTCAGTATTGGGCCCTAAATTATTTGTGTTGTATGTTAATGATATTGATAAAGTGTCCAATGTATTAAAATTTTTATTATTTGCTGATGACACTACTTTATATTTATCAGGTAAAAATTTGAAACAGCTTCTGAACACAGTGGAAAATTAATTGCTGAGGCTTAAAAGTTGGTTAGATGATAGTAAGCTTTCATTGAATTTGACTAAAACTAAGTTCATAATTTTTAGTAATCAAAAAATTAATCATGATGTGAAAATAAGAATTAATAATGAGGAAATAGAAAGAGTCTCCAAAATTTAATTTTTGGGAGTAATAATTGACAACAAACTGAATTGGAAACCACATATTAATTTTATTAAGACAAAAATCTCTAAATCAGTTGGAATTCTTAACAGATTAAAGTATGCATTGGATAATAAAACATTACGCATATTGTATTGTACACTCATATTTCCATACATCACTTATTGTGTGGAGGTATGGGGGCATACTTATAAAATTTATTTAAACCCAATATCTGTGTTACAAAAAAAAGCAATAAGGATTGTTAATAAGGCCGATTATTATGAACACACAAATAAATTGTTTATAAAATCTAAAGTTTTTAAATTTGTGGATCTAGTTGATTTGTATACTGCACAAATAATGTATAAAGCCTATAATAATTTACTTCCCAGCTGCATCCAGAGGCTGTTCAAAATTAAAGTCAGCCAGTACTACTGTCTAAGAGGAATGTTCATGTTTAGCAAAATAAGGGCCAGAACAAATTTAAAGAATAAATGCATTTCCGTTAAAGGGGTTAATTTATGGAATAAATGTGATATGGAATTAAAATTATGTAATTCACTTCATAGATTTAAAAAAATGTTTAAAGACAAGGTGTTTAGTGAATATATGACATGAAGTAATATATATACTGTATATAGACATGATTATTTTCTTTTCCAAATTTCTCTTCTCTTCCCAAGTGAAAGAATAATTAATTTTGACATGTTTTGTTTATGTGCACAAGTGACAATATTTGTTGACAATATTTTGTGCAATTTACTGTAAAGTGTCGCTCATCATTTGTTGATGTACAAAGGGTAGGCATAATAAGCAAGGCTTCAGCCTACACCTTTTTTCAGTGTTGAACTGAAATAAACTATCTATCTATCTAATGTATGGAACACTTACTTAACTTACTGGTTTGGTTTAAACATCGCTTATTACCTTATTCAGCAAAATAAATTCATTATTAACGTATTGAAGTATTTTAGTTAAGGACAAAAACTGTGCTTGTGTTTAGAACTGCTGAACAGCCGAAAACACACACACACCCATCCCCCCGCCAAAAACACACACACACACACAGAGCAATTAACACCATGTCATACTCAGGAGTGGAAGGTGAGAAACCGCAATGGAGAATACCAAGTTTGTTGTTGCTCTTTTGGAGTTCTTAAAACCCAAAACATTTATTTATACTGAGAAAAAATTATTATGGGTCACAATCACAAACACAAATACATATAATCAAGTGTTTAACTGGTTTCATTTGTTTCTATGATCAATAATTATTATTATTATTTTCAGCCCAACTCTTTGACTATTTAAAACAAAGTTGTGTCCCATTTTTTGCCAATTGAAGTTGTTGGTTCAACTAAACAATTTTTAAATACCCAAACAATCCCCCAAAATTAAAACACGCAAAACATCACTTTAACAATTCAATTTATTCTTCCAAAACTAGTCAAAGTTAAAACAGTAATTTATATAAAACAGATGAATACATGTTGTCTTTTTGCTTAAAGTTCATTAAACAACCCGGATACACCAGCTGCTTATAAGTCTCTATCTATAGTCCTTTTACATTAAAATAAAACATTTTCAAATATCAAAACTATTACATATTTGTTATTAATAATGTTATTACTTAACAGTTTAAGTCTTTGTTTCCCCCAAAGTACTGTATCAGACATTTTGCAGTTCTATGTTCAGAATATGCAGTAGACCTGATCAAACATCATTCTAAAGCTGTCGGACTGTGAAGTCATCCCTCCTACAGCTCCCTCAACAGCTTGTTCAGGCTCCTCCAGTCCTGTAGCTCCAAAAGTCCAGCCGGCAGCCGTCTGACCCCCCAATCCTCCACAGCGGAGCTCTGCTTAAAGACAACAGGAGAATTTAGTCAAGACAAAGATAAATAAACTTCACAGAACATGTAGTTCTAATAAAAATAAAATATATTAATAAACCTATTTACCACAGAGTGTGTAAAGTACTGCTTTGGGGATTCTGTAATGTAAATAATCTGCCTGTGCTAATGTTAACCAGTGAACAGTGTTAGTGTTAACCAGTGAACAGTGTTAGTGTTAACCAGTGAACAGTGTTAGTGTTAACCAGTGACTGTCTGTATTATCGTCTGCATTAAATTAACCGGGAATTTACTTAATGCGCTTCTCAAACAAATAAGTTAAGCGATATAACACTCGTATATGAGCATTAGTTCATCCCTGAAGCCAAACTATAACTTACTGAAGCCCCTCACACACACACACCTCCCCCCTCCTAATTGATAAACACTTCTGTGTTGTTATTCAGCTCGTTAACTAAGCGCTCGCGCTACCGCGGAAAGTGTATAAAATATAAACCGGGTTATGAGCGTTACTAGCTCCTGTACAGCTCCCCTCAGTCTGTGTCCCTCATCAACATCATCACATTATATTACAGTCACAGAAATAACCTGCAGATTAACTCTTAACCAGAGAATAAATAAGCGCTGAATTTATCCAGACAACACGCGGTGAGATTCTCTCAGTATTTACAGAGAACACAAACACTCTTCATCGGGTAGTGCAGCTCTTGTAATAGGGACATTAATAGTATTGTCGAAGTTTGAGCATGTTTTTGAGTTAAAGTGGAGTGACATTGTGAGTGTGTGACACTGACAGTAAGCTGTAATATTAACTCCAGACTTGGTAAACAGACCATTAAGTTCTCTAAAGTCACATCTGACCGCTGCTGGTGCTGCCAGTGATATTTAAAACGGCCAATAAAAAAACTAAACTGGGAAATAAACTGTAAACTACCCCAAACACATTTTATAAAATAAAACATCACTTACCACGAATAGTCCGTTAAGCCGCCATCTTCATCTCTGTAGTTTGGCAGCGTCAGTTCGGCGGGGGTGGAGGCGGGTTGTTAAAATCACGTGATTGCAACTCAGCGCAGCTGGCTTGTTTTAACGTGTTCTTGAGAACGAAGCGCCATCTAGTGGTGGCACCAGGTAAATGAATAAATTGGGCTTGAATGGGCGTGTTTACTGTGAAATCTTGACACGCCTTTCAGCCAGAAAAGGGAGGGGGGATTACGGCGTGCAAAGGCCATTCACACGCCATTCACACTTCAGCCACACTGTCGCGGCTATTTGGCGTGGCTCCCACTGTATTAAACCAATAATTAAGAAACCTGACCTCTACCCCTGTCAGCTGTCCAATTACAGGCCAATATCAAACCTCCCCTTTATCGCTAAGATTCTGGAAAAGATAGTAGCGGAGCAGCTATGCTCATATCTACATAGAAATGGCATACATGAACTGTATCAGTCAGGATTTAGGCCTCATCACAGCACAGAAACAGCACTCGTTAAAGTAGTAAATGACCTCCTATTGGCCTCTGATCAGGGTTGTGTAACTATGCTTGTATTACTCGACCTCAGTGCAGCTTTTGACACTATTGATCATGCTATTCTTCTTCACAGATTAGAAAATGTAGTAGGAATTAAGGGTACAGCCCTCTCCTGGCTCAGATCCTATTTGACCGATCGTTATCAGTATGTAGACTTAAATGGTGATTATTCTGCATGTTCTCTAGTGGAGTTTGGCGTTCCGCAGGGTTCAGTTTTAGGCCCACTGCTTTTTTCCCTTTACATGCTTCCTCTGGGCAACATAATCCGTAAGCATGGTATTAGTTTTCATTGTTATGCTGACGACACACAGCTATACGTCTCAACAAAACCTGATGAGAAAAACCATCTTACTAAAGTTGAGCAATGTGTGCAGGACATAAGAAATTGGATGCTAATTAACTTCCTTCTGCTTAATCCGGATAAGACAGAAGTTCTAGTCATAGGACCGCATACAGCTAGAAGTAAAATCTTAGATCACACCGTAACTTTAGATGGCCTTTCTGTTCCGTCAAGTGCAACAGTAAAAGACCTCGGCGTGATTATAGATTCCAGCCTTTCATTTGAAGCTCATGTAGATAATATCACCAGGATAGCATTCTTTCACCTCAGAAATATCGCCAAAATAAGAAATATATTGTCGCTAAACGATGCAGAAAAACTAGTTCATGCTTTTATCACTTCTAGGTTGGACTATTGTAATGCCTTACTGTCTGGTTGTTCAGTTAGGTGCATAAACAAGCTTCAGCTAGTCCAGAATGCAGCAGCGAGAGTCCTCACTAGAACCAGAAGATATGAGCACATCACCCCTATCCTATCTTCACTGCATTGGCTCCCTGTGAAATTTCGCATTGATTTTAAAATACTACTCTTGACATATAAAGCATTAAATGGTCTCGCCCCGCAGTATCTGAGCGAACTGTTAGTGTCTTACGATCCGCCACGCCTACTTCGGTCAAAGGATGCAGGCTGCTTATCAGTACCGCGTATTATGAAAACTACAGCTGGGGGCAGAGCTTTTTATTACAAAGCCCCAAAATTATGGAATAGTCTTCCAAATAGTGTTCGGGACTCAGACACAGTCTCAGTGTTTAAGTCTAGGCTAAAAACCTATTTATTTAGCCAAGCATTTTTATAAATAGATTTGCCATAAGGTAAAGGAGCAGATCTGGGGGACTCATGGACGTAGAGTATTATGGTGAACTGGTATGTTTTAGATGCTGTCTTCCTCAGTCTCATTTGATCACTCAGGTTTGTTGACGGTGAGGTGATTGTTTGCTTTACATCTCAGGGAGCCCTCATGTTTGTGTTTCCTTCTGGCTCTCCCTTTAGTTATGCTGTCATAGTTAGTCCTGCCGGAGTCCCTGCTTGCACTCTACAGTAAATATACATTCACATTAGACATTGTGACTGTGACCATACCTAATTGCAATCTCTCCTCCTCTTCTCTTCCTCCCCCTCTTTCTCTTTCCTCTCTCCCCCTGTCTCCCCCTTTCACTCTTTCTCTCTCTCTCTCTCTGTCGAGCTACACATGTGGTTCCTGAGCTGCCAGTGATCCAGACTCCCTCTGCCCTCCGGACCTGTCTGGTCCATCCTGGTGCCCGATTTCTGGTTGGAGGTCTCATCGCATGGATGCCCCGTGTGTCTCTTTAGGATGTGCCTGGTGTCTGGGGATGATTCTATCTACTTAGAAGATGGTTCTGGCCTCGACTGGTGTTGTCAGCTGTTTCTCTGAGGACTTGACAATTCGATAGTTCAGGACTGGAACTTTCTACAAGTCTATCTGAGTCTCGAATAATTACTGGACTCCATTTTACATCAACTATTATAACATCAATTAACATCAAATATTATAGCTGAACCTAACACTTAGCAGGAAATGATCTGCATTTATACTGTGTTATCTGTTTCACCCAGATGAGGATGGGTTCCCTGTCGAGTCTGGTTCCTCTCAAGGTTTCTTCCTATTACCATCTCAGGGAGTTTTTCCTTGCCACTGTCGCCCTCGGGCTTGCTCACCAGGGACTATCTGAACATTTTGATTCATACACATTCACATTCCATACAAACTTAAATAATTCTTTTGATTGTGTAAAGCTGTTTTGAGACAATGTCAATTGTTAAAAGCGCTATACAAATAAAACTGAATTGAATTGAATTGAATTGAATAATATGTTTTATGTTTTCTGATTATAAATGATATATGGGTTGATTTTAGAAAGGCTAAATGAAATAGCTAGTTTTGGTCATGTCAGTCCAGTAACTATACTATGTAAAAGTAATTATAATATGAATTAATTAAGGGCAGGACCTAACCTAATGTTAATAATTTACACCATGATAACATTAGTATTCATGTTTTTGTATATATTTTTAAATGTTCAAATGAACGTTTCAGAGTATATAATTTGTCGTGTCATCTGTGATTGAGACCCATGAGTTAAATTGAAATATTTTTTATAGGTAGTAAGCCAGGTTTTAGTAACCTTGGATAAATCAGCATGAAAGCCCTCTCTCGCGCACGCGCTCTCACGCTATCTCTCGCACTCACACACACACACACACACACACACTGTACACACACAGACTCACAAATAATACATGAAATCGCGTAAAACCAAATGAAACTAGGGTAAAAAATATGAGCAGTAAAAATATAGTAGTATCCTGTAGGTGATTCCTGTCCTGTGATAACAGGCACTAACACTCTAGAACTGTTTACTTCTGTTAGTTTTGTTTTCAAGTGTGAATGTTTATGGGGATTAAATCTGTCTCTGCTGCCGCATCTATACACCGTTGTGATAAGTGATTTGTGCCCCATCAGATCTTTGATGTGGGACGTTATGCTGGTTAAATGACTAAAGAAATACTGATCCGTATGGACAGATATTTGTTCCAGATATTATGCGCCATTAATCAATTTGTTATGCCAATTTGACTTTCAGCGAAAACATCAAAAATATAACGAAAACAAACCCAAGCAGAAGTTAAATTTTAAGTTTTACTTTCAAATAAAAATTTAATTTTTCACATACACAGTGCGATATGCAGTAAAATGCTTTGGGTGCTTTAGGTGAGGCTCGAACTCGGCATTGCTTCACCTGGACCGCTTTATAAGTATCACGCGCTAACCGATTGCGCCACGGGAGCCACACAGAAGTTGGTCTTGTCAGAGTATCCTCTCTCTCGTGCACACACACACACACACACACACACACACACACACACACATGAAATTGCGTAAAACCCAACGAAATATAAGCAGTAAAAAAAAATCAGTAAAAATACATTAGTATAACAGGCGATAACCCTCTGGAACTTTTTTACTATTGTTTCCAAGTGTTTATGGGGATTTAATGTGTCTCTGCTGCCGCATCCATTCACAGTTGTGATAAGTGATTAATGGCCCATCAGATCTTTTGACGGGGGAGCATTATGCATGATTAAATGACTAAAGAAATACTGATCCATATGGGCAGATATTTATTCCAGGTTGCATGCGGCATTAATTGCTTTTCTTATGCCACTTGTAGACTATCAGTGAAAAAATCAGCGAAAACATCATCAAAAATATAACGAAAACAAACCCAAGCAGACATTACATTTTGAGCTTTACTTTGCAGCAAAATATTATCTGTCAGTATATTAAATGGAACGGGGTAAAATACACAGTAATGTAAAATACTGTACATTTTTATTTTACAGCCTGCGTTTTTATTCCGTACCTACAATGATCGGTATAGACAAATTACAGCCGTTACCGTGTCTTTAAGGATCATTTCAGGATGTCTTAAAAAATATTTCACTAACTAATTTTATTAATTCATTATTAAATAATAAATAGCATAATCATCATGGGTTGTGTATTGAGTGATTTAACAAATCTGTTTTATTAATCGGTTTGTTGTTGTTGTTGTTTTTTCATCTATTTATGAAACTATGTTGACAATGCAAGAACTGTCTGTATATTAAAGATACGGTATTGGGCTTCCTGGACACTGCAGTTAACTGTGCCAGTCAATGCTCCATCTGGCGGAATTATACGGCATTGCAACCATCTTTTTAGAAAGCGCATGGGGGCGTTTATGGGGCGGGGCATCGTTAACTGCGTCATCGCGGGGGATCACATTCCATGCACGAAGCCTGCATTAACCCTTCATGGACCTGCCACGGAGCCGTCATGCTCCAGGCGGCTGTTTGACGTGGCTCCCACTGTATACATGTCTCTGAGGCAATTTCAGACATCCATGATACTTCCAAAGCCAGTAGGAAGAGGGAAACCGATTTTCTTGATGCCCAGGTTTTCTTTCAATTAAATGACAGCATTTTTTAAAAACATTCTGATCACTATTTTATCTTTGCTACAGGCACACATCTCTGAGTCAGTTTCAGACATCCCTAATACTTCCACAGCCAGTAAGGAGGGGGAAACTGATTTTCCTGATGCCCAGGAAAATAGGTTCCCCATACTTCAATTTAAAAGAAAGTGTTTAAAAAAAAAAACATTCTGATCACTATTTTATCTTTGCTACAGGCACACGTATCTCTGAATCGGTTTCAGGCATCCCTGATACTTCCACAGCCAGTAGGGAGGAGGAAACTGATTTTCCTGACTGCCAGGAAAATAAGTTCCCCACACTTCAATTTGAAAGACAGTGCTTTTGAAACATTATTTTATTGTGTGTGTATGTATATGTGTGTATGTATATATATATATATATATATATATATATATATATATATATATACACACACACATGTATTTATTGTGTGGTTGAGTGTTGGGGGTATCTGTTCAAAAGGCTTAGGTACAATGTTATCTGTAGTACAAATATTATACAATGGGGAAAAAAAGTATTTAGTCAGCCACCAATTGTTCTCCCACTTAAAAAGATGAGAGAGGCCTGTAATTTTCATCATAGGTATACCTCAACTGTGAGAGACAAAATAAAAATAAAAATCCAGAAAACCACATTGTAGGATTTTTAAAGAATTTATTTGCAAATTATGGTGGAAAATAAGTAGTTAAAACTTTTATTTAAAATTATTTTATTTATGACTGAAACTTAATGGTGACTTAATGGTAAAAAATGGTGACATGTCATCTTTTGGTGAGCTGTCACCCTCTGACTGTTTCTTCTACAGCACTCCCAGACCAAGTGGACATGGTGGTGGCGTAGCCACTGTTTTTAGAAACTAATTCAAATGTATACTTCTGCCTGTTGATGCCTTTCTCGGTTTTGATGTGCAACTTCTAGAAATGGATCTAAGTTAGACCTTTGCTTTGTGTGTTAGTTTACAGACCACCTAAAGCCTGTTCGACATTTCATAAACGCGATACCCGACCCGCGCATCACTAATGGGTCACTTAAGCACAAAATAACACAGACGCAAATGATCAAGTGTTTAATTGTTGTTGTCGTTTTCTCAAACATGATTTTCCCAACTTGGCGTTTATAAAGATTCAGACAGACTGAATTTAAGAATGCACCCCTAGGAACCTAGAACACAAACACACACACACACACACCGAAGAGCAAAGCGGAGATTCACACCTCTGACAGTCTTTTGTCTTGTAAATGAGGTCCTCATTCACCTTCCAATCCCCACTCTTTGTTTGTACTGTAACTGTGTTTGCTATAGGGCACTTGGTTATACACAGTACTTTAATGTATGGAACACTTACTTAACTTACTGGTTTGGTTTATTTTATTTGGTATCACTTATTACCTTATTCAGCAAAATAAATTAATTATTAACGTATTGAAGTATTGTAGTTAAGGACAAAAACAGACCCTGTGCTTGTGTTTAGGACTGATGCTGAACAGCCGTGTTCATAGGTTTAATCAACGATTTACAAGACAACTGTTAAAGCATTTGTAGATGGAGAGGGATGTGTGTGTGTGTGTGCGTGCGCCCTCCTGCATTTCTCCATTTAACACACACACCCCTCCCCCCGCCAAAAACACACACACACAGAGCAGTTAACACCATGTCATACTGCAGTATTCTCCATTGAGGTTTCTGACCTTCCACTCCTTCTAAGTTTGTCTTTGCTCTTTTGATGGAGTTCTTAAAACCCAAAACATTTATTTATACATAGAAAATAAAAATAGATAATATATAGATAAATAATAGTCTATTATAATAGACTATATTCATTCATTCATTCATCTTCTATACCGCTTTATCCTTCTATTCAGGGTCGCGGGGGACCTGGAGCCTATCCCAGGAGGCTTAGGGCAAAAGGCGGGGTTATACAGTGGTGTGAAAAACTATTTGCCCCCTTCCTGATTTCTTATTCTTTTGCATGTTTGTCACACTTAAATGTTTCTGCTCATCAAAAACCGTTAACTATTAGTCAAAGATAACATAATTGAACACAAAATGCAGTTTTTAAATGAAGGTTTACGCTATTAAGGGAGAAAAAAAACCTCCAAATCTACATGGCCCTGTGTGAAAAAGTGATTGCCCCCCTTGTTAAAAAATAACTTAAACCACAGTTATCACACCTGAGTTCAATTTCTGTAGTCACCCCCAGGCCTGATTACTGCCACACCTGTTTCAATCAAGAAATCACTTAAATAGGAGCTACCTGACACAGAGAAGTAGACCAAAAGCACCTCAAAAGCTAGATATCATGCCAAGATCCAAAGAAATTCAGGAACAAATGAGAACAAAAGTAATTGAGATCTATCAGTCTGGTACAGGTTATAAAGCCATTTCTAAAGCTTTGGGACTCCAGCGAACCACAGTGAGAGCCATTATCCACAAATGGCAAAAACATGGAACAGTGGTGAATCTTCCCAGGAGTGGCCGGCCGACCAAAATTACCCCAAGAGCGCAGAGACAACTCATCCGAGAGGCCACAAAAGTCCCCAGGACAACATCTAAAGAACTGCAGGTCAGTGTTCACGACTCCACCATAAGAAAGAGACTGGGCAAAAAAGGCCTGCATGGCAGATTTCCAAGGCGCAAACCACTTTTAAGCAAAAAGAACATTAAGGCTTGTCTCAATTTTGCTAAAAAAAACATCTCAATGATTGCCAAGACTTTTGGGAAAATACCTTGTGGACCGACGAGACAAAAGTTGAACTTTTTGGAAGGTGCGTGTCCCGTTACATCTGGCGTAAAAGTAACACAGCATTTCAGAAAAAGAACATCATACCAACAGTAAAATATGGTGGTGGTAGTGTGATGGTCTGGGGTTGTTTTGCTGCTTCAGGACCTGGAAGGCTTGCTGTGATAGATGGAACCATGAATTCTACTGTCTACCAAAAAATCCTGAAGGAGAATGTCCGGCCATCTGTTCGTCAACTCAAGCTGAAGCGATCTTGGGTGCTGCAGCAGGACAATGACCCAAAACACACCAGCAAATCCACCTCTGAATGGCTGAAGAAAAACAAAATGAAGACTTTGGAGTGGCCTAGTCAAAGTCCTGACCTGAATCCTATTGAGATGTTGTGGCATGACCTTAAAAAGGCGGTTCATGCTAGAAAACCCTCAAATAAAGCTGAATTACAACAATTCTGCAAAGATGAGTGGGCCAAAATTCCTCCAGAGCGCTGTAAAAGACTCGTTGCAAGTTATCGCAAACGCTTGATTGCAGTTATTGCTGCTAAGAGTGGCCCAACCAGTTATTTGGTTCAGGGGGCAATTACTTTTTCACACAGGGCCATGTAGGTTTGGATTTTTTTTCTCCCTAAATAATAAAAACCCTCATTTAAAAACTGCATTTTGTGTTTACTTGTGCTATCTTTGACTAATAGTTAAATGTGTTTGATGATCAGAAACATTTTGTGTGACAAACATGCAAAAGAATCAGAAATCAGGAGGGGGGCAAATAGTTTTTCACACCACTGTATATATATACTGTATATATATATATATATATATATATATATATATATATAGTAAATAATAGGCTGATAGGCACATTGTTTTTCATATAACTTAAACGGCTGAATGAAGTTAAATATACACAATAAATTAATAATTGCGTTTGCTTTACATTTGAGAACTTATGTGTAAATAGCTATTTCATTGCATATACTACCATATCATATATTTGTGTCTAATACTGTTTTATTCATATAGGATAAATGTTCTTTTTGTGATACGTTAAATGAATCTCTGATTCATTTGTTTGTTGAGTGTGAGAAAACCAAAAAATTCTTAACTCTTTTAAAAGACCAC
Source organism: Channallabes apus (assembly GCA_030522415.1). Classification (NCBI taxonomy): domain Eukaryota; kingdom Metazoa; phylum Chordata; class Actinopteri; order Siluriformes; family Clariidae; genus Channallabes; species Channallabes apus. The sequence goes on along the minus strand of CM060117.1, from coordinate 18,641,877 downwards.
CTCTTGAACCACCTTAATGTATCTCACTCCTTTACTATTAAAAATATAATCTTTAATTATGAGAATGCGGAAAATAAACTGCTTGAATTTGTTGTTAATTATTTTATTTTACATGCAAAATACTTTATACATAAACAGATAATTAAAATAATAGTATAAAATACTCCAGAACCTGGTTCGATTCCCGCTCTGGGTGAAAATGTAATAAATGTGAATTCGTTGTTTTACACTTTTTGCTCATGATTATCATTAAATTATAGCAACTGTGAGGTGAGTGCTAATGTGTTTCATAGCTTAAGAAAAAAAAATCTCAATTGCATTTAGTACAAACCGGCACATCGGGAATCGAAACCGGGTTGACCGCATGGCAGCCGAATCACCTAACCACTGGGCCACACCAGTGCCTGTTTATATTTAGAGCGAATTAACACACTAAAACAAAAATGTTTTAGGCTAATATATCATACATCTTTGTAGTCTTTTTGCACACATGCGCGGGTGCGTTACAATAATAAGAATAATAACGACAATAAATTCAGAGAACTACTACTACTACTACTACTACTAATAATAATAATTCTGAATGGAGAAAGCGCAGTCAAAGAAGTAGCATCATTGAAGGAGAGAAAAAACGGAAGAATAAATACATATCAGTTTGAGCTTGACACGTTTATGAGCTCTGTCGTTTGCTGTCAATGTTCGGCTTTAGTAGACACACAATACTTCAGAATGAAACACGACTGCCCCCTACAGGTAATGAACGACATTTTCACAGCTTCCAAAGTCATTTTGGCGTTAAGAGCGGGCAGCGCCCCCCTCAAATAAATGTCTGTCCCCCTCAAATCAAAATTTTTAAATGTTGAGAAAGCACATGTTAATATACTCACAAAATGAATATATTACAAGTTGATAAAATTCTCTCTCACATAGTGTACTGGCTATTGTGTTCTGGCAAAGGAGCTCAAACAAGCACAGAGTTTATGGGAAGAATGGATTATGCAACGACGACCAGATTGCAAAAGAGTAACCTTACCGCTACACTGTACTATGTACTATGGCCAAGGAAGTCAAGATGAAGAATAATGCACAATTGTGGTCAGATGTGATTGAAAACACAGTCACTGATGTGGCACTAGGAGATATAATTGTAGGTGCTCCAGGAGCAGCCATCACTGTGCACCTGACTGAACGAATGGAACATTGGCATCAAGTACCTAACACAGCACCTCACATTTCTTTATTAGTGGGGGAAAATGCACAATCCAAAGAATTAGGACAGATGGTCAAACAAGCAGCTGAAGTAACCTCTGACCCTTCTGTCCATATTTCACAAGATAAGAGATTTTTGAAAATAACATTTTCAGGAACAGATAGAATGAGGGCAACAAGCACAGAGATAGATGGGAACATGATGTTGTCAACACACCCTCAGAGGGGGTTGTGTAACATGCCGTTGTCATCGCACACACAAATGCCAGTTAAGATGTCAGGGCAGATAGATGAAAAAGAATTAGCATTAGAGGAAGAATTACTGAAAACAATCCCAGAGAAACTATGGACAAGACACTCCACAGATGTAGGATTAGTTAAGTCTGGAGGACAAGCCTTGATAAAAAAAGACCAAATGCAAAATTGCCTTATCAAAGACAATATCCAATGACACCCCAAGCTATAGCAGGAATTAAACCTACTATAGATGGGTTATTAGAAGCAGGAGTATTAATACCCACTAAGAGTCCTTGTAATACTCCTATATTTCCTGTCAGGAAGCCCAGCTCAGATAAGTGGAGACTCGTGCACGATTTACGAGCCATAAACCAAATTGTAGAAGCAGAATTGCCTATAGTGCCTGATCCACACACACTACCCAGATAGCAGAACAACATTGAATCATCGTTGAATCAACATTAAAGCATCAACCAACTTGTCATTGAATCAATGTTGAAATTTCAATGTTAAATGTTGATTTTTCATCAGGTTTGCACCTTGAAATAATGTTATTTCAACGTAAATTCAATCACTTATTTTACATTGAATCAACATTGAATCAACATTGAAGCAATTATAGTTTAGTCTTGCTTTATGAACAGCAAGATTCTATGACAGTAAATCATGTCCGTTTTGATTTATTTCTTTAAATCAGAGACCATGTATGGCTGAAAAGCTTTTTTTTTTTTTTTTTTTAAACAAAAAGTCAGTAACTCAACATCCTTCAGTTTACATGTAAACATATTTATTTATGCTCCATACCCATTTAAACAGGAAGTAACATCACAATTACAATAGAACAACTATATAATAAAACACACTACAACTTGCATACAAATTATTATAAACTGGATGACAAAATGACTTTTTAGAAGAGAACTATTAGAAGAGATTGTTAATTCTGAATTCATAAAACAGAATCTAACTGTCAAGAGAAGAGACTGGAAAACCATAATATAAAAATGGCAGCCTGCCTCAGCAAAATTCAGTCAAATGCAAATAGAAACAACCAAGTCAGAAACACAACAGATGACTGAAACATTATTCGTAAGTTGAAATGTATTTACTCAGCAAAACAGATAATAAGACATGAGTCTGAACTTATGGTTTTCCACCACGAGCAATTCCCCCCCAGCCGTTCTGGGGCATAACGAAGCCATTTCTGAACTGTTGAAGCAAAGAAACTCTGTGGCCTCCTTTTCTTCAGCTTTCAGCTGTTGTTGTTGTAGTGCATCTAAAGAATGAAAAACAAACAAAAGGTTAGAACTATACAATGCTCTAAAAACTTGGAGTGGTAGTTGTTTATGAATGACAGAAGGTGGGTCCTAAATTTTTGGAAATCTGACTTTTACAAATGTACAGATATGCAACATATGTTTTGAAATGTCCTACAATCTTCCATAGATACAATGCACACATTAGATTTTTTTTAATATACAGGTCCTTCATCACAATATGCTATTTTTTTTAGAAGTTAATTATTTTCTGTAATGTACTGATAAACATTAGACTTTCATATATTTTAGATTCATTACACACAACTGAAGTAGTTCAAGACTTTTATTGTTTTAATATTGATGATTGTGGCATACAGTTCATGAAAACCCAAAATCCCTATCTCAAAAAATTAGCATATTTCATCCGACCAATAAAAAGTGTTTTTAATACAAAAAAAGTCAACCTTCAAATAATTATGTTCAGTTCTGCACTCAATACTTGGTCGGGAATAATTTTGCAGATTCTTGTGTCTTGCGTCTCTCAACTTTCTCTTCACAATATCCCACAGATTCTCTATGGGGTTCAGGTCAGGAGAGTTGGCAGGCCAATTGAGCACAGTAATACCATGGTCAGTAAACCATTTAGCAGTGGTTTTGGCACTGTGAGCAGGTGCCAGGTCGTGCTGAAAAATGAAATCTTCATCTCCATAAAGCTTTTCAGCAGATGGAAGCATGAAGTGCTCGAAAATCTCCTGATAGCTAGCTGCATTGACCCTGCCCTTGATAAAACACAGTGGACCAACCCCAGCAGCTGACATGGCACCCCAGACCATCACTGACTGTGGGTACTTGACACTGGACTTCAGGCATTTTGGCATTTCCCTCTCCCCAGTCTTCCTCCAGACTCTGGCACCTTGATTTCCCAATGACATGCAAAATTTGCAACCTGTAGCCCATTTCCTGCACACGCCTGTACACAGTGGCTCTGGATGTTTCTACTCCAGACTCAGTCCACTGCTTCCGCAGGTCCCCCAAGGTCTGGAATCGGTCCTTCTCCACAATCTTCCTCAGGGCCCGGTCACCTCTTCTCGTTGTGCAGCGTTTTCTGCTACACTTTTTCCTTCCCACTGACTTCCCACTGAGGTGCCTTGATACAGCACTCTGGGAACAGCCTATTCCTTCAGAAATTTCTTTCTGTGTCTTACCCTCTTGCTTGAGGGTGTCAATGATGGTCTTCTGGACAGCAGTCAGGTCGGCAGTCTTACCCATGATTGCGGTTTTGAGTAATGAACCAGGCTGGGAGTTTTTAAAAGCCTCAGGAATCTTTTGCAGGTGTTTAGAGTTAACTAGTTGATTCAGATGATTAGGTTAATAGCTCGTTTAGAGAACCTTTTCATGATATGCAAATTTTTTGAGATAGGGATTTTGGGTTTTCATGAGCTGTATGCCACAATCATCAATATTAAAACAATAAAAGGCTTGAACTACTTCAGTTGTGTGTAATGAATCTAAAATATATGAAAGTCTAATGTTTATCAGTACATTACAGAAAATAATGAACTTCATCACAATATGCTAATTTTTTAGAAGGACCTGTATGTGTTATTTCACAATCTGCAAATGTTGTCCTACAATGTACATATTCAATGCTATGAAAACAAATATACTTAATGTAACAATGTAGTGTTATGTGCAAAAAAAAAAAAAAAAAAAAACCTGTAGGATCAAAAAAATAAATAAATAAAAAAAAAATCAATCCGTGGCGACGGTTTTGCAATTTGTCCCCCGCACTCACAAATACTTAAACTGTTCCCTCAGTTTAACAAATCGTGGCCACGGATTAACAAACTGTATGCACAAATTTCCAATCCGTACGCTCAGATACCGTACTGTTTGCATATTTATTCTTAACATGAAGACTTATTTTGGTGATTTTATTATAAGCTTTTTACCCAGAGTTAGATGCATGCTGCACTGTTAATGTTATTATTAAATAACGCCTATTATTACATTGCATTTAGTTTGAGAGCAAAGTAATGACAACATAAACTGTACATTATTTGTTTTGTATTGCTTTTTACCTTCTCCTCAAACTCACACTGCATGATTTTCAAAGTCATCGGATCACCATTGTTTTCACACTGTACTGTATCTGTGGTAGCATTTAGTTGCTGCTGTGTTCACACTGCACAATGAATTGGCGACAGGAGATTACACACTGCATGACTTTACAATAGGATGAATCGCCAACAACTCTGTCTGGTGTGCAAGCTACAGCCAAACGCACACAAGAAGTGATCAGGAAACAACCCAAGATTATGCTGACATTGTGGTCTATAATTCCTCCCCGAACAAACAACAATTAAAAAAAGATGACGTCCTTGTTTAAGATCCCATATGGTCAAAACTGAAATTTCATGGCTTTTTTCATGGTAACTGAGGTCTAGGGGCTATGTAACTACCATATAAGTTTCAAAACAGTCAATCCACAGGAGAATGCACAGCCTGCATAAAGTAGCTCTGCCTTTTCACGAGCTGCTGTGACGTCCAATCTACTCAGTCACCGCTTTCTGTCACCATCAACCACCATCCCACCCTTCTTTTGCCAAAACATCACGTCCATGCCATTGCTGAACAACAATAACATGAAAACAAGTCGAAAAAACGCTGTTCAGTCGATAGATGTCGAAACTACATCATTACACAGGCTTCCAAACAACATTAATATAAAAGACCAGTGGCACCCCAGATAGCAAGGTGACATTGATTCAATGTTGAAATTTCATCAGAATCATCATTTTGGTTGAGGTTGATTTTTCAATGCTAAATAATGTTGAATCAATGTTGATAATTCAATGCTTTTCTGTGTTGAAAAGACAAACATTGAATCAATGTTGATTTTTGGTTGTGGAACCCATCCTCATTCAACAATGTAAGGCAAATTAAATTAACTAAGTGCATTTCTATAAAAATGTGTATGCATGTGTGTATGTGTTTAAAACAGGTTAAAAAATTGACTACAAGAGATTTGCCATGGTGCTTAAAAAAAAAAAATAATAATATATATATATATATATATATATATATATATATATATATATATATACAGTGGTGTGAAAAACTATTTGCCCCCTTCCTGATTTCTTATTCTTTTGCATGTTTGCCACACTTAAATGTTTCTGCTCATCAAAAACCGTTAACTATTAGTCAAAGATAACATAATTGAACACAAAATGCAGTTTTTAAATGAAGGTTTACGTTATTAAGGGAGAAAAAAAACTCCAAATCTACATGGCCCTGTGTGAAAAAGTGATTGCCCCCCTTGTTAAAAAATAACTTAACTGTGGTTTATCACACCTGAGTTCAATTTCTGTAGTCACCCCCAGGCCTGATTACTGCCACACCTGTTTCAATCAAGAAATCACTTAAATAGGAGCTACCTGACACTGAGAAGTAGACCAAAAGCACCTCAAAAGCTAGACATCATGCCAAGATCCAAAGAAATTCAGGAACAAATGAGAACAAAAGTAATTGAGATCTATCAGTCTGGTAAAGGTTATAAAGCCATTTCTAAAGCTTTGGGACTCCAGCGAACCACAGTGAGAGCCATTATCCACAAATGGCAAAAACATGGAACAGTGGTGAACCTTCCGAGGAGTGGCCGGCCGACCAAAATTACCCCAAGAGCACAGAGACAACTCATCCGAGAGGCCACAAAAGACCCCAGGACAGCATCTAAAGAACTGCAGGCCTCACTTGCCTCAATTAAGGTCAGTGTTCACGACTCCACCATAAGAAAGAGACTGGGCAAAAACGGCCTGCATGGCAGATTTCCAAGGCGCAAACCACTTTTAAGCAAAAATAACATTAAGGCTCGTTTCAATTTTGCTAAAAAAACATCTCAATGATTGCCAAGACTTTTGGGAAAATACCTTGTGGACCGACGAGACAAAAGTTGAACTTTTTGGAAAGTGCGTGTCCCATTACATCTGGCGTAAAAGTAACACAGCATTTCAGAAAAAGAACATCATACCAACAGTAAAATATGGTGGTGGTAGTGTGATGGTCTGGGCTTGTTTTGCTGCTTCAGGACCTGGAAGGCTTGCTGTGATAGATGGAACCATGAATTCTACTGTCTACCAAAAATCCTGAAGGAGAATGTCCGGCTATCTGTTCGTCAACTCAAGCTGAAGCGACCTTGGGTGCTGCAGCAGGACAATGACCCAAAACAAACCAGCAAATCCACCTCTGAATGGCTGAAGAAAAACAAAATGAAGACTTTGGAGTGGCCTAGTCAAAGTCCTGACCTGAATCCTATTGAGATGTTGTGGCATGACCTTAAAAAGGCGGTTCATGCTAGAAAACCCTCAAATAAAGCTGAATTACAACAATTCTGCAAAGATGAGTGGGCCAAAATTCCTCCAGAGCGCTGTAAAAGACTCGTTGCAAGTTATCGCAAACGCTTGATTGCAATTATTGCTGCTAAGGGTGGCCCAACCAGTTATTAGGTTCAGGGGGCAATTACTTTTTCACACAGGGCCATGTAGGTTTGGATTTTTTTTCTCCCTAAATAATAAAACCCCTCATTTAAAAACTGCATTTTGTGTTTACTTGTGTTATCTTTGACTAATAGTTAAATGTGTTTGATAATCAGAAACATTTTGTGTGACAAATATGCAAAAGAATAAGAAATCAGGAGGGGGGCAAATAGTTTTTCACACCACTGTATATAGTTATTGAGGAAAAAAAATAATTTGACGGTAAGTTTTGTGTATTTACCTTGCTGTCTAGTTTACTCACTTGAGAGCTTAATTCCTGTTTGCCGTTCAAAAGTACTCAATTTTCGGCTCGCATTTAACATCGGAGGGTGTTTTTACACTGTCGCCACGTCATTATAATACACTCTACAGGCATGAGAATTCAATATGTTGTAGTCTGGAAGTTCCTGCCACTCACGGTGAAAGAATTTTGGCGATGCGACCTACGGTATTCTGTTGGGAAGCATTTGTTTGAGAGCTTAGTTCCTGTTTCCTGTTGTCTGTGTCTGACCCAGAGCAGTGTGCGTGCCCCACATGGAAAGAACCTATATGAGGATATATGCGCATATATGAAACCTATATGCAGTATATATGCGCATATAACCGCACCTATATGGGGCCAGGGGTAGCTCAGTGGTTAAGGCATTGGACTAAGGTTCAAACCCCACAACCACCAAGTTGCCACTGTTGGGCCCTTGAGCAAGGCCCTTAACCCTCAACTGCTCTGATGTATAACGAGATAAAAATGTAAGTCGCTCTGGATAAGAGCGTCTGCCAAATGCCTAAATGTAAATGTAAATATGAGGATATATGCGCATATATGAAACCTATATGCAGTATATACGCACATATATGATAATATATATGCTGCATATATGCGTATATATGCCACATGTAGGCAACATTGAGGTGCATATATGTGCATATACAGGCCATATAGGTCTCCTGTATTGCTTCTTTATATCCACATATAAGCCCTACTGTATATGTACATACAAGATATGTCTCCTATGGCAGGATCTGGTCATTTTAGCTCATATCTCACTTTGGCAACTGTCATACATGATGCCTAGCTCATATTTTCTATTATCAAGGCAATAACTAAGAACTAACAAAACAAAAATGCAAAAAACTAATCCTAATTGGCCACATACAGTATATGAAGATATATGCACATATATGAAACCTCAGTCTCCGTGAAAATCTTTTTGAAACACGTCACTAAAATTAACTGAAATGAGAAATATATCTATATAAAGCTTAAAGTGTCTACTTTTAAATGATGCAAGTCACATTGAAAACAAATATTCTCAGTTTATGTAATCCGTATGAAACCAAGGAGAGGCACAGAATTTCTGTCACACTTATATGCTAATGACCAGAGGCAGGACACGCCCACGCGCCAATCACACGGAAATCAGTCCGAGTAATTTACATACTAGACCACGCCCCCGGACACCGGCATGAAAAAACGAACACAGAGAGACAGGTTTGAAAATACTCCGATTCAGTGAGTTTTCAGCACGTTTTGGAAGATGGCACGCACTTACACATCCGAGGAAACTCTTCAGAATGTTCTGGAAAGTTTACATTTACCTCAGAAGAAGACTGTGTGACTCCGACGACGAACAGGAGCATTTTGAACAGAGAATAGACCCATGCTACACTGGGTAAGTTATTAAGTCTTATATAACTCTTATTCTGATAATATTAAACTAATATTAGTAAATATTTTCCTCACTACAGCTAGCTCTTGTCAGCTTGTGTGACACATTGGCTTTCAATGCCATTTATATAGTTTAGTTAAATCATGCTAACATGCTACATCATGTAGCACAAACATGATATTTCCCGGTGGCTAAGCTAATGCCTTATGGAGTTTACAGATGTTTATATTCACCTTGTTTTGGATAGCTTTAGATTATGGTTGCTAATGTGTATTTGGCTCCATTTTGGTTAGCTTATAACACTGCTATCGGTAATGTTATTTAGCACAAACAAGCAAGTTGCAGGTGGCTAAAATACTGCCTTATGTAGCTAAGTGATGCTTATGAATATTTCTTTGGTGTAAATGTATATAATCCCTTTTGTTTAGCGTGTATTTACAAATACCTGATAAGATGTAATTGTTTAGAATGTGTTCAATATGTGTGTAATGTCCAGTGGATGGTGTTTTTTAAAACTCAAATTGAATTATGGCTGCAGTGTGTAGTATTATCTATCACCATCATTGATGCTGTCATGTGACCTACAGAAGAGAGGTGTATATTTTTCATGTTGAAGTGTGGATACATTTTTGGTCATCTCTGTACTGTATATATTGTGCATCCATATTAATTGCACATCCATTTACTCTGAACAGTATAGGTTAACATTTTTTTATTTATTTGTTTTTAGGAATGTGTCTGCATCACCCTTGCCTTCACCAGCCCCTCACATCAGGACACGCAAGCTCCGTTCAGATGGACCTCTTGTATTTGTGAAGTGGATGGACACACGAGAAGTATCTACCTGTTCTACCATCCATTCTGCTTTACAGTAGACGTGGTGAAGATGAGGGTGAAATTACAAGGTACATGGACTACAAAGACATTTCCATGTCCTGTGATTGCGTACAACCAGCACATGGGGAGTTGATCACTCTGATCAGCTATTACAATACTATACTACACAGCACAAAACAATGAAGTCGTACAGAAATATTTCTCTACATTGCTTGGACATTGCTCCCACCAATGCTTACCCTGCATGTATGTTTTGTACAGTTTTTTTTTTTTTTATCTTGCACTGTTTTACTCTGAATGTCTGTCTTTTTTCAGTTTTTATTTTGTACTGTTCCTGTTGCAGTTTTACCCTGCATGTAAACAAATGTCCAGAATGTCCAGATTATCATTAATCTGCATTTATACATAAAATCCTATTAACTATTGGGAAGCTAAACATAAGAATCAGTATGAAACATGAAAAGTTTCTAAAAGTTGCCAATAAATTAATATTGTGATGTGAAATAATTTTTCAGATTGAAGTTATAAAGGGCTCTGGGGTGTTTTGCCAGGCAGAAGCGTGGAGAGCAGCCCGCCTTGCCACCTCTGCTACTGCCATGGTACGGAATCTGCTGCTGGGCACCTTCGACTTGGAGACTTGACCAAATTAAAAAGGTAGCCATTATTGGTGAGTAAATGCATAATGCGTTGAGAAGGGAAAACAAAACATTTAAGACTTTATAAGTTCACAACTTTAACCATAACCTACTTGTATCAATGTTTATTAGCCATCGATGGAGACTGCATAAGGTAGAGCACCCATTATTGTTACTGTATCTGCTTGGGACCTATAATACTAATTCATCACTTGCTCACTTCTTAATCCTACCTTTCCTCTTCTAAAGCCACATTATATTGCTCTGTAAGGTGTGTAGTCCTCTATTTTGTAGAACATATAGTGTTGCAAATAACCTCGTGGCACTAATTGTTGTTGTCTGAAGTTTTAATAAATAATCATAATGCTGTCAAAAATAATGTCATAAATAGATTTTCTTTATCAATTAACTTCTATTAATTAAATAAAATTTTTAATGTAAATTTTTAAAGTTTAATGGAATGGTTGTGTGAAAGATGCTGAAGCTGACGTGCCACTGGTCTTTTATATTAATGTTGTTCGGAAGCCTGTGTAATGATGTAGTTTCGACATCTATCGACTGAACAGCGTTTTTTCGACTTGTTTTCATGTTATTGTTGTTCAGCAATGGCATGGACGTGATGTTTTGGCAAAAGAAGGGTGGGATGGTGGTTGATGGTGACTGAAAGCGGTGACTGAGTAGAGGCAGAGCTACTTTATGCAGGCTGTGTGCATTCTACTGTGGATTGACTGTTTTGAAACTTATATGGTAGTTACATAGCCCCTAGACCTCAGTTACCATGAAAAAAGCCATGAAATTTCAGTTTTGACCATATGGGATCTTAAACAAGGACGTCATCTTTTTTTAATTATTGTTTGTTCGGGGAGGAATTATAGACCACAATGTCAGCATGATCTTGGGTTTGTTTCCTTATCACTTCTTGTGTGCGTTTGGCTGTAGCTTGCACACCAGACAGAGTTGTTGGTGATTCTTCCTATTGTAAAGTCATGCAGTGTGTAATCTCCTGTCGCCAATTCATTGTGCAGTGAGAACACAGCAGCAACTAAATGCTACCACAGATAGTACAGTGTGAAAACAACGGTGATCCGATGACTTTGAAAATCATGCAGTGTGAGTTTGAGGAGAAGGTAAAAAGCAATGCAAAACAAATAATGTACAGTTTATGTTGTCATTACTTTGCTCTCAAACTAAATGCAATGTAATAATAGGCGTTATTTAATAATAACATTAACAGTGCAGCATGCATCTAACTCTGGGTAAAAAGCTTATAATAAAATCACCAAAATAAGTCTTCATGTTAAGAATAAATATGCAAACAGTACGGTATCTGAGCGTACGGATTGGAAATTTGTGCATACAGTTTGTTAATCCGTGGCCACGATTTGTTAAACTGAGGGAACAGTTTAAGTATTTGTGAGTGCAGGGGACAAATTGCAAAACCGTCGCCACGGATTGATTTTTTTTAAATTTATTTATTTTTTTGGTCCTACAGGTTTTTTTTTTTTTTTTTTTGCACATAAAAGACTACATTGTTACATTAAGTATATTTGTTTTCATAGCATTGAATATGTACATTGTAGGACAACATTTGCAGATTGTGAAATAACACATACAGGTCCTTCTCAAAAAATTAGCATATTGTGATAAAGTTCATTATTTTCTGTAATGTACTGATCATCATTAGACTTTCATATATTTTAGATTCATTACACACAACTGAAGTAGTTCAAGCCTTTTATTGTTTTAATATTGATGATTGTGGCATACAGCTCATGAAAACCCAAAATCCCAAAAATCTCAAACAATTAGCATATCATGAAAAGGTTCTCTAAACGAGCTATTAACCTAATCATCTGAATCAACTAATTATCTATAAACACCTACAAAAGATTCCTGAGGCTTTTAAAAACTCCCAGCCTGGTTCATTACTCAAAACCGCAATCATGGGTAAGACTGCCGACCTGACTGCTGTCCAGAAGGCCATCATTGACACCCTCAAGCAAGAGGGTAAGACACAGAAAGACATTTCTGAACGAATAGGCTGTTCCCAGAGTGCTGTATCAAGGCACCTCAGTGGGAAGTCTGTGGGAAGGAAAAAGTGTGGCAGAAAACGCTGCACAACGAGAAGAGGTGACCGGGCCCTGAAGAAGATTGTGGAGAAGGACCGATTCCAGACCTTGGGGGACCTGCGGAAGCAGTGGACTGAGTCTGGAGTAGAAACATCCAGAGCCACCGTGTACAGGCGTGTGCAGGAAATGGGCTACAGGTTGCAAATTTTGCATGTCATTCGGAAATCAAGGTGCCAGAGTCTGGAGGAAGACTGGGGAGAGGGAAATGCCAAAATGCCTGAAGTCCAGTGTCAAGTACCCACAGTCAGTGATGGTCTGGGGTGCCATGTCAGCTGCTGCTGTTGGTCCACTGTGTTTTATCAAGGGCAGGGTCAATGCAGCTAGCTATCAGGAGATTTTGGAGCACTTCATGCTTCCATCTGCTGAAAAGCTTTATGGAGATGAAGATTTCATTTTTCAGCACGACCTGGCACCTGCTCACAGCGCCAAAACCACTGGTAAATGGTTTACTGACCATGGTATTACTGTGCTCAATTGGCCTGCCAACTCTCCTGACCTGAACCCCATAGAGAATCTGTGGGATATTGTGAAGAGAAAGTTGAGAGACACAAGAATCTGCAAAAGGATTCCCGACCAAGTATTGAGTGCAGAACTGAACATAATTATATGAAGGTTGACTATTTTTGTATTAAAAACACTTTTCTTTTATTGGTCGGATGAAATATGCAAATTTTTTGAGATAGGGATTTTGGGTTTTCATGAGCTGTATGCCACAATCATCAATATTAAAACAATAAAAGGCTTGAACTACTTCAGTTGTGTGTAATGAATCTAAAATATATGAAAGTCTAATGTTTATCAGTACATTACAGAAAATAATGAACTTTATCACAATATGCTAATTTTTTGAGAAGGACCTGTATATTAAAAAAAATCTAATGTGTGCATTGTATCTATGGAAGATTGTAGGACATTTCAAAACATATGTTGCATATCTGTACATTTGTAAAAGTCACATTTCCAAAAATTTAGGACCCACCTTCTGTCATTCATAAACAACTACCACTCCAAGTTTTTAGAGCATTGTATAGTTCTAACCTTTTGTTTGTTTTTCATTCTTTAGATGCACTACTACAACAACAGCTGAAAGCTGAAGAAAAGGAGGCCACAGAGTTTCTTTACTTCAACAGTTCAGAAATGGCTTCGTTATGCCCCAGAACGGCTGGGGGGAATTGCTCGTGGTGGAAAACCATAAGTTCAGACTCATGTCTTATTATCTGTTTTGCTGAGTAAATACATTTCAACTTACGAATAATGTTTCAGTCATCTGTTGTGTTTCTGACTTGGTTGTTTCTATTTGCATTTGACTGAATTTTGCTGAGGCAGGCTGCCATTTTTATATTATGGTTTTCCAGTCTCTTATCTTGGCAGTTAGATTCTGTTTTATGAATTCAGAATTAACAATCTCTTCTAATAGTTCTCTTCTAAAAAGTCATATTGTCATCCAGTTTATAATAATTTGTATGTAAGTTGTAGTGTGTTTTATTATATAGTTGTTTTATTGTAATTGTGATGTTACTTCCTGTTTAAATGGGTATGGAGCATAAATAAATAAATAAATATGTTTACATGTAAACTGAAGGATGTTGAGTTACTGACTTTTTGTTTAAAAAAAAAAATAAAAAAAAAAAGCTTTTCAGCCCTACATGGTCTCTGATTTAAAGAAATAAATCAAAACGGACATGATTTACTGTCATAGAATCTTGCTGTTCATAAAGCAAGACTAAACTATAATTGTTTCAATGTTGATTCAATGTTGATTCAATGTAAAATAAGTGATTGAATTTACGTTGAACAAACATTGATTTTATGCCCATCTTGATCTATTTTTCATCATTGAAATAACATTATTTCAAGGTGCAAACCTGATGAAAAATCAACGTTTAACATTGAAATTTCAACATTGATTCAATGACAAGTTGGTTGATGCTTTAATGTTGATTCAACGATGATTCAATGTTGTTCTGCTATCTGGGACGTCAGCTTCAGCATCTTTCACACAGCCATTCCATTAAACTTTAAAAATTTACATTAAAATTTTAATTTAATTAATAGAAGTTAATTGATAAAGAAAATCTATTTGACATTATTCTTTACAGCATTATGATTATTTATTAAAACTTCAGACAACAACAATTAGTGCCACGAGGTTATTTGCAACACTATATGTTCTACAAAATAGAGGACTACACACCTTACAGCGCAATATAATGTGGCTTTAGAAGAGGAAAGGTAGGATTAAGAAGTGGGCAAGTGATGAATTAGTATTATAGGTGCCAAGCAGATACAGTAACAATAATGGGTGCCCTACCTTATGCAGTCTCCATTGATGGCTAATAAACATTGATACAAGTAGGCTATGGTTAAAGTGGTGAACTTATAAAGTCTTAAATGTTTGGTTTTCCCTTCTCAACGCATTATGCATTTACTTACCAATAATGGCTACCTTTTTAATTTGGTCAAGTCTCCAAGTCGAAGGAGCCCAGCAGCAGATTCCGTACCATGGCAGTAGCAGAGGTGGCAAGGCGGGCTGCTCTCCACGCTTCTGCCTGGCAAAACACCCCAGAGCCCTTTATAACTTCAATCTGAAAAATTATTTCACATCACAATATTAATTTATTGGCAACTTTTAGAAACTTTTCATGTTTCATACTGATTATGTTTAGCTTCCCAATAGTTAATAGGATTTTATGTATAAATGCAGATTAATGATAAAGATACATGCAGGGTAAAACTGCAACAGTACAAAATAAAAACTGAAAAAAGACGGACATTCAGAGTAAAACAGTGCAAGATAAAAAAAAAACTGTACAAAACATAGATGCAGGGTAAGCATTGGTGGGAGCAATGTCCAAGCAGTGTAGAGAAATATTTCTGTACGACTTCATTGTTTTGTGCTGTGTAGTATAGTATTGTAATAGCTGATCAACTCCCCATGTGCTGGTTGAACGCAGTCACAGGACATGTCCTACTTAAGGCAGTATTTTAGCCACCTGGAACTAGCTTGTTTGTGCTAAATAACATTACCGATAGCAGTGTTATAAGCTAACCAAAATGGAGCCAAATACACATTAGCAACCATAATCTACAGCTATCCAAAACAAGGTGAATATAAACATCTGTAAACTCTATAAGGCATTAGCTTAGCCACCGGGAAATATCATGTTTGTGCTACATGAAGCAGCATGTTAGCATGATTTACCTAAACTGTATAAATGGCATTGAAAGCCAATGTGTCACACAAGCTGACAAGAGCTAGCTGGGTCTATTCTCTGTTCAAAATGCTCCTGTTCGTCGTCGGAGTCACACAGTCTTCTTCTGAGGTAAATGTAAACTTTCCAGAACATTCTGAAGAGTTTCCTCGGATGTGTAAGCGCGTGCCATCTTCCAAAACGTGCAGAAAACTTTTCACTGAATCGGAGTATTTTCAAACCTGTCTCTCTGTGTTCGTTTTTCATGCCGGTGTCCGGGGGCGTGGTCTTGTATGTAAATTACCCGGACTGATTTCCGTGTGATTGGCGCGTGGGCGTGTCCTGCCTCGGGTCATTAGCATATAAGTGCAACAGAAATTCTGTGCCTCTCCTTGGTTTCATACGGATTACATAAACTGAGAATATTTGTTTTCAATGTGACTTGCATCATTTAAAAGTAGACACTTTAAGCTTTATATAGATATATTTCTCATTTCAGTTAATTTTAGTGACGTGTTTCAAAAAGATTTTCACGGAGACTGAAGTTTCATATATGTGCATATATCCTCATATACTGTATGTGGGCAATTAGGATTAGTTTTTTGCATTTTTTTTGTTAGTTCTTAGTTATTGCCTTGATAATAGAAAATATGAGCTAGACATCATGTATGGCAGTTGCCAAAGTGAGATATGAGCTAAAATGACCAGATCCTGCCATAGGAGACATATCTTGTATGTACATATAGGGCTTATATGTGGATATAAAGAAGCAATACAGGAGACCTATATGGCCTGTATATGCACATATATGCACCTCAATGTTGCCTACATGTGGCATATATACGCATATACTGTATGCAGCATATATATTATCATATATATGCATATATACTGCATATAGGTTTCATATATGCGCATATATCCTCATATTTACATTTACATTTAGGCATTTGGCAGACGCTCTTATCCAGAGCGACTTACATTTTTATCTCATTATACATCTGAGCAGTTGAGGGTTAAGGGCCTTGCTCAAGGGCCCAACAGTGGCAACTTGGTGGTTGTGGGGTTTGAACCTGGGATCTTCCGAACCATAGTCCAATGCCTTAACCACTGAGCTACCCCTGGCCCCATATAGGTGCGGTTATATGCGCATATATACTGCATATAGGTTTCATATATGCGCATATGTCCTCATATAGGTGCGGATATATGCGCATATATACTGCATATAGGTTTCATAAATGCGCATATATCCTCATATAGATTCTTTCAATGTGGGGCACGCACACTGCTCTGAGTCAGACACAGACAACGGGAAACAGGAACTAAGCTCTCAAACAAATGCTTCCCAACAGAATACCGTAGGTCGCATTGCCAAAATTCTTCCACCGTGAGTGGCAGGAACTTCCAGACTACAACATATTGAATTCTCATGCCTGTAGAGTGTATTATAATGACGTGGCGACAATGTAAAAACACCCTCCGATGTTAAATGCGAGCCGAAAATTTAGTACTTTTGAACGGCAAACAGGAATTAAGCTCTCAAGTGAGTAAACTAGACAGCAAGGTAAATACACAAAACTTACCGTCAAATTATTTTTTTCCTCAATAACTATATATATATATATATATATATGCATATATACTGCATATAGGTTTCATATATGCGCATATATCCTCATATTTACATTTACATTTAGGCATTTGGCAGACGCTCTTATCCAGAGCGACTTACATTTTTATCTCATTATACATCTGAGCAGTTGAGGGTTAAGGGCCTTGCTCAAGGGCCCAACAGTGGCAACTTGGTGGTTGTGGGGTTTGAACCTGGGATCTTCCGAACCATAGTCCAATGCCTTAACCACTGAGCTACCCCTGGCCCCATATAGGTGCGGTTATATGCGCATATATACTGCATATAGGTTTCATATATGCGCATATGTCCTCATATAGGTGCGGATATATGCGCATATATACTGCATATAGGTTTCATAAATGCGCATATATCCTCATATAGGTTCTTTCAATGTGGGGCACGCACACTGCTCTGGGTCAGACACAGACAACGGGAAACAGGAACTAAGCTCTCAAACAAATGCTTCCCAACAGAATACCGTAGGTCGCATTGCCAAAATTCTTCCACCGTGAGTGGCAGGAACTTCCAGACTACAACATATTGAATTCTCATGCCTGTAGAGTGTATTATAATGACGTGGCGACAATGTAAAAACACCCTCCGATGTTAAATGCGAGCCGAAAATTTAGTACTTTTGAACGGCAAACAGGAATTAAGCTCTCAAGTGAGTAAACTAGACAGCAAGGTAAATACACAAAACTTACCGTCAAATTATTTTTTTCCTCAATAACTATATATATATATATATATATATGCATATATACTGCATATAGGTTTCATATATGCGCATATATCCTCATATTTACATTTACATTTAGGCATTTGGCAGACGCTCTTATCCAGAGCGACTTACATTTTTATCTCATTATACATCTGAGCAGTTGAGGGTTAAGGGCCTTGCTCAAGGGCCCAACAGTGGCAACTTGGTGGTTGTGGGGTTTGAACCTGGGATCTTCCGAACCATAGTCCAATGCCTTAACCACTGAGCTACCCCTGGCCCCATATAGGTGCGGTTATATGCGCATATATACTGCATATAGGTTTCATATATGCGCATATGTCCTCATATAGGTGCGGATATATGCGCATATATACTGCATATAGGTTTCATAAATGCGCATATATCCTCATATAGGTTCTTTCAATGTGGGGCACGCACACTGCTCTGGGTCAGACACAGACAACGGGAAACAGGAACTAAGCTCTCAAACAAATGCTTCCCAACAGAATACCGTAGGTCGCATTGCCAAAATTCTTCCACCGTGAGTGGCAGGAACTTCCAGACTACAACATATTGAATTCTCATGCCTGTAGAGTGTATTATAATGACGTGGCGACAATGTAAAAACACCCTCCGATGTTAAATGCGAGCCGAAAATTTAGTACTTTTGAACGGCAAACAGGAATTAAGCTCTCAAGTGAGTAAACTAGACAGCAAGGTAAATACACAAAACTTACCGTCAAATTATTTTTTTCCTCAATAACTATATATATATATATATATATATATATATATATATGCATATATACTGCATATAGGTTTCATATATGCGCATATATCCTCATATTTACATTTACATTTAGGCATTTGGCAGACGCTCTTATCCAGAGCGACTTACATTTTTATCTCATTATACATCTGAGCAGTTGAGGGTTAAGGGCCTTGCTCAAGGGCCCAACAGTGGCAACTTGGTGGTTGTGGGGTTTGAACCTGGGATCTTCCGAACCATAGTCCAATGCCTTAACCACTGAGCTACCCCTGGCCCCATATAGGTGCGGTTATATGCGCATATATACTGCATATAGGTTTCATATATGCGCATATGTCCTCATATAGGTGCGGATATATGCGCATATATACTGCATATAGGTTTCATAAATGCGCATATATCCTCATATAGGTTCTTTCAATGTGGGGCACGCACACTGCTCTGGGTCAGACACAGACAACGGGAAACAGGAACTAAGCTCTCAAACAAATGCTTCCCAACAGAATACCGTAGGTCGCATTGCCAAAATTCTTCCACCGTGAGTGGCAGGAACTTCCAGACTACAACATATTGAATTCTCATGCCTGTAGAGTGTATTATAATGACGTGGCGACAATGTAAAAACACCCTCCGATGTTAAATGCGAGCTGAAAATTTAGTACTTTTGAACGGCAAACAGGAATTAAGCTCTCAAGTGAGTAAACTAGACAGCAAGGTAAATACACAAAACTTACCGTCAAATTATTTTTTTCCTCAATAACTATATATATATATATATATATATATGCATATATACTGCATATAGGTTTCATATATGCGCATATATCCTCATATTTACATTTACATTTAGGCATTTGGCAGACGCTCTTATCCAGAGCGACTTACATTTTTATCTCATTATACATCTGAGCAGTTGAGGGTTAAGGGCCTTGCTCAAGGGCCCAACAGTGGCAACTTGGTGGTTGTGGGGTTTGAACCTGGGATCTTCCGAACCATAGTCCAATGCCTTAACCACTGAGCTACCCCTGGCCCCATATAGGTGCGGTTATATGCGCATATATACTGCATATAGGTTTCATATATGCGCATATGTCCTCATATAGGTGCGGATATATGCGCATATATACTGCATATAGGTTTCATAAATGCGCATATATCCTCATATAGGTTCTTTCAATGTGGGGCACGCACACTGCTCTGGGTCAGACACAGACAACGGGAAACAGGAACTAAGCTCTCAAACAAATGCTTCCCAACAGAATACCGTAGGTCGCATTGGCAAAATTCTTCCACCGTGAGTGGCAGGAACTTCCAGACTACAACATATTGAATTCTCATGCCTGTAGAGTGTATTATAATGACGTGGCGACAATGTAAAAACACCCTCCGATGTTAAATGCGAGCTGAAAATTTAGTACTTTTGAACGGCAAACAGGAATTAAGCTCTCAAGTGAGTAAACTAGACAGCAAGGTAAATACACAAAACTTACCATCAAATTATTTTTTTCCTCAATAACTATATATATATATATATATATATATATATATATATATATATACAGATGTCGCCATTAAAAACCCGCATGTTTTCCCGCGGGATGCCGCAGTTTAGCGCGCGGCTTGCCACGATTGCCGGAGGCAACATTCGGGAATTTAAAATAAATGTGTTGTGCTTCACTGAATATCCGCCAAATGGCGCATAGAAGGACTTTATCTAAAAGCCGGTGGTCCGGGAAAGTCAGTTTCCCTATGTTTCCCCGGTGGCGCGCAGATTCAAATCATGACGTCACTCGCTACCTAACGCTGAGAAGGCGAACGAGGATTTTAACAGTTTTTCTCTCGTTTTAAAGTGTTTTTATGAACTTTTTGAATTAAACAAATAACCTATGCATAATAATCGAGTGTCTTTTCGCTTTTTTTTTGTATATTTGAAGATAATTCATACGTTTTAAGCCGCTGCAAAAGGCTGGTTTGCTGGGCGAGTACTGACATCATGACTACTTTTATTACACCTACATTTGTTTATTTGTATATGTATGTTATTAATATTAATTTTTTAGAGATTGTGTGGGCGTGCACGGAGAGTTTGTGTTGATAAGTGTATGTGGATAAGTTGATAAGTGTATCAGAAAGCATTAAAATGTTCATTTGAATTAAAATGACACACACACGTCTGTATATACAGTATATCAATTACATATATATCAATTTCATTAGTTCGTTCATTCTATTTGAAGCTTCGGATGTTTTTTTTTTTTTGGTTTGGTTAGATTAGTTCTGAACTCGCTTCCGTGAAACTATCGCTAAAACAATGTACTGAGCCCTCCTGAGGATATAAAGCTTTATTATTGTGTTTGAATAAATATTCAGATCTACCACAGCAGGTAATAAACTATGGTGTGTCATAACCGAAGCAAACACCACGATTATGCCACGTTTCGTTCGACGGGAACGTGGTTCACTTGACCGCGGTGTATTATAAACCTGTGGAATGTTTCACTGTTTATGCTCACATAAGAGGAATAAAAGCGAGGGAAATGTGGAAATGATGTGTGGCAACTCAATGAGGACTAAACCAAAGATTTCGGTAACTCCACTGAGTGTAACATCTGCATAGTGACACTGAACATCTTCACTTTTCCGTTTACCTCTGAAAAAAAAGCTGTATTTTGTTTGTTTATATTTAGAGTTTTTAGAACAGTAGAAGAAGTACGCGCGCGCACGCACACACATAGACACACACACACACAGACAGACACACACACTCCCCTGAGCCCTCGGCAAACATCCAATCACCGTCGGTATACAAATGAGTCAAGACGTAGCCTAACGTGGTGTCGTGTCGGATTTCAGCGGTCACGGAGTGGGAAGACTTTGAAGAAGCTGCAGTGACAGTAAACAGCTGAACAACTTCACTTTTCCGTTTACCTCTGAGGAAAAAAAGCTGTATTTTGTTTGTTTATATTTAGAATTTTTATAGTAGTATAAGAGAAAGTTATAGTTTGGTCTGTACTGTAGTTCGCACCCTTGTAGAGAATAAATAAATGAATAACACCTTCATATCCCCTCTCAAGAGTGTCATAGTCCATTGTTAGTTTTAATGATCTGGCTGAAACTAATTATCACTACATAAGTACCCTAACACCATTGATCATGAGTCTCAGCTGAACCTAATTCTATACTTGTAACAGAAAATGTAGATGCAGATTCCAAATGTGTATTTATATAATAGATAGATAGATAGATAGATAGATAGATGTGTGTGTGTGTGTGTGTGTGTAGGCTCTACGCAGGGGCAAGAGAGGGCAGCGCACCCTTATATCACCACATGTTAATATATTCCTAAAATGTATATATTACAAGTTGATAAACTGATCTGCGGTAGCGGAAAAATCCACTGAAAATAGGACAGGCTGCAGCGCACGCGCACACACACACATACACACGCGCGCACACACACACACACACACACACAGACACACCTCCCTTGAGCCCTGCGTCTGTCGGATTTCAGCGGTCACGGAAAGACTTTGAAGCAGTTTATATATGAATCTAAGCTTGAACTTATCAGCATTATAAATATATAATACTTTTCAAATAAAATCACTATTACTTTGACCCTGAAGTTTAGTTTAGCACACACAAAAAACAGAAAAGTCATTTCTGGTAAATCAACGGAATGTGTAGTTTATTTACAGTAATTCATTAAAAAATGAATATACATTGTACAGTACACGGTAAACACGGGAAAGATTACAAAATGAAAAAACAAACAGTGTCTACTTTATAAACAGCTTAGTATGTGCGTCGAGATGCTGAAATCCCTTGCATGTTTTTGCTTCCAAGTGGAGAGATATTTGACCGATAGCCTAGAACAAAAGATCTATAGGTGTGATCACAACCCCCTCCGACCGACCGTGCCATCAATCACTGACCACCTCAGAAGTTCCCTCCAATGTATGGCTGCAATACTTGTTTTGCAAGTATTTTTAACACCATTCAAAGGCTTCAAAGGGGCAGTTTTCGGCTATGACACGTTGAAGGAGAACTTAATAGTTCTCAAAAATAGTGTAAATGTCTGCAACAATCACTAACCATTAAAATGTTTTTTTTTTTTGTAATTAAACACGAAAATATTAATTATATTTCCATATATACACACACATACACACACACACACACACACAAGGGCGTAGGTTTGCTACCTATGACTCCAACTAATACCCCATCCCCCAATCCCCTTTTCCACCCACCAACCCCCAACCCCCTGCCCCATCCACCTACCAACCTCCTACCCCAACTATGTCCACTGAATACATGTTTTTCTTAATATGGTGCGAAATCACTTTACATTAATACTAGCAATGCTTCGATTTATATTAATCCACTCGAAATGCAATTCATTAAGTTAAATTAAGGAATAGTGTAAAGTTAAAGGAATGTTTCATAACTGACAAAAAGATAGTCTTTAATGAAATAAAAACTATTCTTTATTGAGCCCTAGTGCAAATGAAACATCTCAATCATCTGTATATATATAAAAGTAGATTACATCTAAACATGAACTACTAGGTAGAATACCACACAACAGCTCAATGCCTATTGCTCCTATATGAAGGAGACAAAAACATGCCTTCGCCTCTCGTTAACAAAAATAAACTGCTGGCATATTTGTTTGACATCAATATTGTCCAGGCTGTTCTTTTTTTCTTCTGATAAACACTAAAGATGATATTTTGTAGAATGCTGAAAACCTGTAATCATTGATTTACATAGTATTTGTTTTTCCTGCTACGGAAGTCAATGTTTTCAGCTTTTTCCCCCAATATCTTATTTTGTATTCAACAAAATAAAGAAAATCATTAAAGTTTGGAACCACTTAAGGAGTAAATAGTGAGTAAAGTTTTTTTGGGGGTGAACAATGGCTTTGACCCTAACTCTTCCCCTCTGACTGCACTAGGACCCGACAGCATTGCCACCTAATGAAATAGCGTGACAAAAAAGTGAAATGTCAGTTCAAAACTTTTGCCAAAAACACTAATGAATCACTTACATCCTCAGCCTATCACTCCTCATAATGCTAAATATTAGTATAATCAACATGTATAATACACGCACACATATTATATGTTATATACTGTATAATCAACATTCAGATTGACCTCCTGTGAACTCGCCTCTTCACCTGAACTACAACATGGCTGATCTGCTTCTGTCCCCTAATTGAAAAACATTGAGGGATTCCTTATGAGCATGGACAGAGAATGCCTCAGCCTATTATTGGTAACAATGTTAAATCTCAGGACAACTACAGTGGCTTGCAAAAGTTCCCCCCCGTGAACTTTTCCACATTTTGTCACATTACAGCCACAAACATGAATCAATTTTATTGGAATTCCACGTGAAAGACCAATACAAAGTGGTGTACACGCGAGAAGTGGAACGAAAATCATACATGATTTCAAACATTTTTTTTTTTTTACAAATAAATAACTGAAAAGTGGGGTGTGTGTAATTATTCAGCCCCCTTTGGTCTGAGTGCAGTCAGTTGGCCATAGACATTGCCTGATGAGTGCTAATGACTAGAGAGCACCTGTGTGTAATCTACACTCTCTCCATCGCTGTCTGATATACAGCACAGGTGTTTAGGTTCTGTTACCTGACAAAACAGGATAAACACATGCCATTTAAACAGCAATCATTTTATTTCACTTTTTCTGAGTCTTAGTGTGCAAACCTCGAATCAAATCATTAATGTTCGCCATGTAAGTGAATGCATTTTAAAAACTATTTTTCTGAAGTGGATTGTCTATTGGTGTCAACAAAATTCTAGCCATATGGCAATATTAGTTTATCAATTTCTTTCACAATACTGATTTCTGACAAACAGTCACTAGATTAGGAGACTGACAGGGATCATATTTATACTTTTACATTTAGCTGTTTAATCTGCTGTTAGTTTTACGTCCGTATTCACAGACTATATCCTGGCCTGCTGTACTGAATGTGAGTCCACTGCATTTGGCGCTGCTTGTGTCTGAACGCAGCCAATCGTCTATCACATGATGGCAGGGAAAGGCACAGCCAATCAAAATGTTCATATGTGTTTTGGGGGCGGGAGGACTCAAGGAGAGAACGTGATTTATCCCTTTCTGCGTGTCTAGGTTAATGTTGACAGAACGATTTAAAAAAAAGTGGATTAAATTATTGGTGGGGACATTTCAATGGTCGGAGGATATTGGTGGGGACACATCCCCTCCGTCCACCCTAAATCTACGCCCCTGTATATATATAATTTAAAACTATTTATTCATTTGTCTTTTATTTACTTACTTACTAGCGAATGCTTTTTTAGGGCTCTAAAAACTACGGCAGTATGAATGACAATGGAATAGGACGTGTGAGTTGCACCGGTCACACACACACACACACACACACACAATAAATATATATATATATATATATATATATATATATATATATATATATATATATATATATATATATAATTAAATTCTTAAAACATCGTGTTCACCCATGCACTGAAAAAAAGAACTTGTAAGATTTACTTGATAAAATCCTCATAACAATTTGGACACAGATTTTAAGTAAATTTTATTGCTCCAATATTAAGGCTGAATCCCAACCCTTCCCCCTACCCTTCCATTTGACGCGTTCACGTGCAGGGGTAGTGGTGTCTCATTTCTCTTTTGGTTGGAGGTGTAGGGGGAGGGGGGAAGGGCCAGATAGCCCTCCAAACGAAGATTTTTCAGGACCTCACTTCAAACGAAGGGCTAAGCGAAGTTTTCAACATGGCTGCTCACTCGAGCAAACAGACCCATAAATGTTAAGTCATTTTTGCCATTAATAAAATTTTTATGACAAGTTTTCATTATATGTATATTACCTTTAGTCTTGTGTTTGTGTTTATGGTGATGTTCTGTAAAGAAACGTTTGCAAAAAAAATCGCTAAAGTTTGCTAGCGGATAGCACATATTGCACAATATTACAAATATATATTTGTATGTCACATACACTTTACTGCATGCTACAAACAAATATGAAAGTTCAGTAGCACGGCATTTTGCCGAGCATTTGATAACGCATTGTTTGTTTTGCTTACGGCCATACACTATTGTTTTGCTTACACTATTCTTACTTATTGCAACGTGACCACAGTTTTGTAATTTATATTCTGTATATGGACAGCTGAGGAAACCCGAAGACTCATCCGTGTTCGTGGTGAAAATGAGCAACTTTTTTAAAAATCGAAATACAGCGCAAAAAACCTTTGGGAGTGAGTAATCTCTCTTATTGGAATGTGTGATAAACATCGGCGCATGTCCTCTGACGTAACATTAGGAACCAGCGACAACGTATGATGACGTATAACAGTGTTGTCCCATTTCTTAGGGGAAATATTTATACCCTTCCCCTTTCCACTTCGTTTCAAGGGACAAGGGGAAGAAAATAGAATTGTGATTCAGCCTAAGTAAAACTCACCCGTAATTGTCAGGTAAAATTTACTTAATTAAATTAACAATAAAAGAAATCAAGTAAAAGTTACATAATTATATTTAATGCACAAATTAGATTTATTTAAAATAATCAAGTAAAGTTGCAGGAACCTTAATTTTATGAAATTACTATCATTTTGTTTTGTGAGATTTTCCCTTAACTTGGTTTTATCAATTTATATTACTCCCTATAATAATGTAAACATTGCTAATTTATGTTTTGGAAAGAAACTTAAGTAATTATTTCATCTATATCTTTCATAAATCACACAACTAAAATATAATTAAACAGTTTATTCACCAACATTACCAAATATTTGTGACATTCACAGTCTAGATCCAAGTTGTCTTTTTAATAAAAGTGCATTCAGCTAAATTTTGCATCCATAGAAAAAAACTGCACGGCACCAGGGCCTGAAATATTTGTTTTAAACAAAATTGTGTAAAATAATAAATAAATAAAATACAGCATTCATTTAGAAAGAAAATCCAGCAGAAAATACATTAAACAAACTGTAGAATAAACGTTAAAACGTAATAGCCCTCGGAAGCAGTGAAGTTGCAACATTCAAATCAGCACTCTGGACTAGTGCACTTAAAAGTATGCCATTGAAACCATAACGCATTAAAACATTAAGCTGAACATGTAAACACAACATGTAAAGACTTGTAGTCAAGCCAAATCAAATGTTTTAAGATAACTTCATCTTTAAAGCTTGCACTTTTGGTGATAGCTTAATCCCATCAAGTTCTAGAAGAACTTTCTGAAAATAGCTCAAATGTGTAGCGCAGTGCTCGGAGCTATTGCCACATTCTTGCAAAATTTCCTCTCCTTCAAGGATTATGGATACACCAACCGGTTCTTCCCCTTCAACAGCACAGACGACAAGGATTTTAAGAAGGTGCATACTGGCATCACTTCGTCTGTCCCCCTGCATAAAATGTACAAGAAAATAAATAATTTATTTTGAGAAACAAAAAAAAAAAATCTGAATTGCTTCAACCTGTGCTGACTTCATTTCACAGAGAAAAAAAAAAATAAAAATAATTGATAATAAAAAATGACCATCACTTCATATACTTCAGATTGTTAAACTTGGGTTAAATTGCTTTAGCAATAATCTTGCATCAATAAAACATTGTAAAACATGGCATGAGATGGCTACACTCCATAGATTACTCTGCACCTTTACAGTGTCAGGAAATCCTATGATGAATGCTGAGTTTGTATTTAAAGGGTTAGTCCAAACATGAAAATTCGTTCAATAATTACTCAGATTTATATATTCATTTGCATTTATATGCTTCTGTCCAATACAACAAACACTATATTCAAGGTATTAATAAATTGTATAATTAATAAGAAAACAATGCTTTACCAGGCAATCATCAAAGAGATCCTCTTCAGATTCACGTCTCATCTTTACGCTTTGTTTATGTGAAAATATTTACATTGTATCATTACATAATCTTTTATTCGTACAACTACATTTAGGCCTTTATCCAAAGCAAATTACAAAAGAGGAAGGCATCAAGCATGTCAAGCAGTGCTACTAACACAAAGTTTCTGACACCGTTAGAAAAATACAAGATAGATCAGCGAGGGATTAAGGAAAAAGTAAGAAGTAAGAATCATGTGTGGAAAGATTAAGCATGCAGGGTCACAGGATGACTCGACTTATTTTTATTGTCTGCAATGCGATTTAGACAAATTAGAACTGCGGTCAAGCCAGCCGCGATTGATTTTAGTGTGCGCACATATTACAGTGATTACGGTAGTTTCAGGACCGACACAGAGACAACGCGCTTTCAGAGCGCTTTTCATTTAGACGCCCAGGACTGAGAGATAATACAACATGCTCGTCAATTTTTACTTGCTTATTTATTTGCATTTCTGCTTTAATATCAGTGTTACTTATTGGTGACTTTGACGGTTGTCTGTTACAATATTTTTCTTAAATATTCACCATTCAAATAATTGTTTTATGTAGATAAGTTACAGCAGAATTCGTAGAAAACAGACAAAATAATGTATTTAGTCTTTCTAAATACCAGAATTGATTTTTATTTTGTTTTACTGTTCAAAAGTAGCAGTTATTCTTCAATGAATGTTTTCTATAATGAGGATTAACGTCTGCTTTGGAAGAGAGGTCAAATAAACAAATGTTCACAATGGGGAAAAAAAGTTAAATAAAATGCCTTTATTTCACTTCAGAGACCTATGAAAAAATAAATTCTAGTAAGTATAAAACGCCATGGTCAGTTTTTATCCCATATAATGTACACACATTATATGATAAAAAAAAAAAAGTAGAAAAAAACAATGATCAGTTCTTATTCAGGACGTCCCATACTATATACACACCAAATATGAAACTATTTTACTGCAGCATTTTTGAGATATTGGACATTATTACACTTTAAAGGGGTATAAAGACCCCATTTCTAATAAGTAGAAAAAAACAATGATCAGTTCTAATTCAGGACGTCCCGTACTATATACACACCACATATGAAACTATTTTACTGCAGGATTTTTCAGATATGGGGCATTCTCTCTGTGTGGTTCATGAAACTACCGTAATCACTGTAATATGCGCGCGCACTAAAATCAATCGCGGCTGGCTTGACCGTGTTTTTCTGAACCGCGGCTGGCTTTACCGCAGTAAATTAGAGCTGCTGTCAATACTGTATGAACATATGTACAGGTTCTTTACTCGTAACTCATTAATAAAGTTCGGCTTCAGAAAAAAAAAAAGTTTATTGCTAGTGCTCTTTTACCATTTAATGCTTTAACACACACGACTCAGTTTGTTCAGAAATGGCATCTAACTGGTGAGCCTTTGTCTGAACACGCCGTTTTCACTCGGGGTGGGGGTAAGAAACACACATCTCGGTGTATTAATCCGCGCGCTCGGTTCGTTATTATTTTATTTATTTACCACAGGACCCATGGGGGCTCCGTAGGTTCAGGTTTTTACATGAAAACGGTGTTTTGTGAATCTCCACACTATTAAAAACTGAAATTGCTAATTGTACGTCCTGAGATTAAGATGAACATTAATTGGGAGTCATGAAAGCGAGAATCACATCCAAAAAAGAAAGCTAAACTTACCTCGAACACGACAAACTCCAGCTGCAGCCACGCCGTGTTGTAACCTCCGTGATGATCCACAACCGACTGATACACAGCGCGGGCACAGCGTCTCCAAACACGCATGCGCAGTTTAATTTGCACACATTTTCGGCTTCAGTAGACACACAATACTTCAGACTGAAACACGACTGCCCCCTACAGGTAATGAAGGGCATGTTCACAGCTTCCCGCACGCAGCCGCGCAAAGCCACGGCAAGTCACGGGATCCCTTTTCTCGAAACGCGGGTTTTTAATGGCGACATCTGTACTTCATAAAATCCTCGTAACAATTTGGACACATAGATTTTAAGTAAACTTTATTGCTCCAATATTAAGGCTGAATCCCAATTCTACGCCTTCCCCAGTAAGAGTAAAATCTTTCCGTGCCACGGGCATATGCCACTCCACATGTCACCGCTATGTGCGCATGGCACTGACACCTGCCACTCCACATGTCACCGCTGCGTGCGCATGGCAGTCCACAGGCCACCGCTGCATGCGCATGGCAGTCCACATGGCAGTCCACAGGCCATCGCTGCGTGCGCATGGCAGTCCACAGGCCACCGCTGCGTGCGCATGGCAGTCCACAGGCCAACGCTGCGTGCGCATGGCAGTCCACATGGCAGTCCACATGTCACCGCTGCGTGCTCATGGCAGTCCACATGTCACCGCTGCGTGCTCATGACAGTCCACATGTCACCGCTGCGTGCTCATGGCAGTCCACATGTCACCGCTGCGTGCTCATGGCAGTCCACATGTCACCGCTGCGTGCTCATGGCAGTCCACATGTCACCGCTGCGTGCACATGGCAGTCCACATGTCACCGCTGCGTGCACATGGCACTGGCAGCTGCCACTCCACATGAGCATGGCACTCGAACTTTCACTGTTATATGCGCTTGGCAACCGACCCGCGCTAAAATGCCCCCCTGCCAGTGATTGCCCCCCTACATAATCGCTATCAAAGATGGTTTACAAATTAAGAATTACATGAGACAATACAATAAAATAAGCAATATGAAAAATGTTGTACATGAAAAATATAAATATTTATATTTTTTTCATATACTATACATGTATACTTTTATATTCTTTATTTTATAATAAACTTAGTTTCATCTAATTTTTCATCATGAACAATATATATTTTTTCATATATAAATGTTTATTTCACATTTTTTGCATATTCATGTTCAAAGCCCTGAAAAATAAATGTGCCACAAAATAAACATTATGCTAGAATTTGTATTAATGGTCTTGATGGCTGTCACGTGCCTATGGGTTTATTATAATTGTAATATCATATTTGATAATAACAAACCTATGAATTTATGTTCTAAAATAATCTTTGCTAGCGATTATGTAGGGGGGGAGGGTCCATGGCAGGCGGGCATTTTAGCGAATAACAACTAATTCTGTGTAAAGTTTTTCTAAAATTACGTAGTAGAAGAGGCGAGTTGCTCTGTCTATCCGCTGTGCTTCGGTAAGCTTTTCTGGTGCCAGGAGAGAGTCAGTCAAACACACACATGTCAGTCAGAAAGGTCTCTGTTTATTAACAGCAAAAGATGGGGTTTTTCTATGTTTGACCAAACGCCTGTGCCATAGACATATGTTACTAAGAACATGAACCATTGTAAATGTCCTGGTGAGATCCTGAAGAATCAAAGGCGAGGAAGATCACAAGAGGGGGAAGGAGACAGGGGGGGGGGGGAGCGACATAAAGAGAGTATGGGAAGGTGAGCGTGGGAGCGTTCACACCTTTAAGAGCAGATGCAAGAGGAGACAGGAAGATAGCAGCAGGAAAGATTTAACACGTTAATATCAGATCTATGAGGAAGAGAGCAAGAAAGTAGAAATAACTCCTTTATATATAAAATAATTCTAACATTATGGTTGTATATCGTGCTCTGAATAATAAATGTTCTGTTATGTCTTCAATCATTGTAATTTGACATTTTTTAGTTTGTTTGTTTGCTGTTTTTTCATAGTATGCTGCAAGGCCGGTTTGTTTGTCTTGCCCCCTCAAATAAACATTTTGAAATGTTGAGAAAGCACATGTTAATATACTCACAAAATGAATATATTAGAAGTTGAAAAAATGATCTTCGGTAGCGGAAAAATCCGCAGAAAAAGGGACACTACACAATACGTATCACACTACACATATCTCTGTCCCTCTGCTGTGTGTATTCATTCACAGGCTGCAGCACACGCACGCACGCACACGCACCTTGGGTTTACGAACGGGGTACAAAGGTATGCTTCACGCGCACACACACATTTATAACGGGTGTAGACTATACTTTCCGCGTACATCAGTGGATTGTTCTTATTTTTTTATTAACCTCACGGGGAGAAAATGTATATTCAGACTAAGGGAATGGTGGTCTTTGGTTAATGGAGGATACAAATGTTATATCCACTGCACTAATCACAATACAGTACACAATTGCTTTAAGTTCATGAGCCATGTTCAAGCAGATCAGATGTATTTGTCTTCGTGGATGAGGTGGAAAGATGTTGGTTTGGGGGGATTGGGGGAGTGTGGTTTGAAGAGAATTTGTGTGTGTGTTAGGTGTTGTGAGAGTGGGTTTTTCAAACTTGCAGTAAAAAATTTTGGGGGGCAGTTTTTTATTCCCCCTTATCTAAGTACTGTAAATACTTAAACAGTCTTGGGTTAAAAAGTCGGCCTTTCAACACGCACCCCCACCCCCAAATATCTTCTTAAGTCACCAGTCGTCAGGTGCCGACACCCTCCCCCAAAATTGTCACCTTTCGTGACCTCCAGTACCCTGTAAGCTAGTTAATTTGATTGGTGTAAGTGTATTGACCAGTGCGATTTGATTGGTCTAACATCGACATGACAACGACAATTTCTCCATATATCCTTTAACCATATTATTTATTCACGAATTTCAGAAGTGTACATTTTATAATGCTATCAGTTGTTGTTTTAGTCTATATTTATTTTCAGTAGTGTGAAATTTACACAGAAGCAGCAACAGGTATCCGAGATGCTGGAGGACAAATGCGATCTTCGTTCCACCCGCCCCCAACCAACGCAGGAACTGGTTACAGTATATAAAAATGAATGTATTATAAAGATAAAATTGTAATCCAAAGCACTAATTAATAAAAAATCTTAAAGGAAAAAATGTAACTTTACGCACACATACGTGGCCACAGGGTTACGCACGGAGTGACACACGCGCACTGAGAATGAGCAAGGGAGACGATTACCCATAATCCCGCAGCCCGAGAGAGAATTTTCTTTCTCTCTCTCATTGGCTCAGTTGTCATCACGTGACGCTCAGCAGACAAAGCGCATGTGTACTACTCGAATTTTGAGACACCTTTTATCAAGTTAAAATTTATTAAATAATCTTAAATAAATGTTAAAATGATCCTCTTGCAAAATACTTGCAGACCAAGTTACTCGCAACCTGAATATTCACTGTATTATTATTATTATTATTATTATTATTATTTCTACTTCATATTACATTGACAAGACGGTAAGAGTGGAAACAACTGGTGACGCAATTAGGAAATCCTGCACATACGAGACGGCATCAATTTGGTTAGGCCTTCGTGGTCAGCGAAGGCCCTCAAAATAAGACACACCCACAAATATTCATAAATAATGAGCATGCAGAATTATTAGTCCGTAAATAACTGTAATCACATGTACATCTCTATTTGGAAAGCTAAACACGTTTGTGAATCATGTAACATTTATAATGTGGGTTATGAAACTATCCCTTCCATGGCATTATCACCAAGACTAAATGGTACCATTGATCTTCCAAACAATGCACAATTTCAATTGCAGGTCTCCACCTGTCCATTCACAGACAGGAAAAAAAACCTAATGCATGTTTTTTCATGACTCATGCTAGTGCTGTGCTTACTGGTTTTAAAAAGTTTTTTCCCCCCCATGTGTGCATGTGCAGAAACATATTAAATGAGACTGACAGACACAAAACACTGAAACATCATTAAATGGTTGTAATAACTGGGAAAGAAACCAGGATAAGCCCTTATGATAACATCCATATGTGTTCTCTGGGTTGGTGTTGCTGGATATACTTTTGTATGCAGCGGCCGACCAAACAAAAAATAGCATCTGTAAATAATGTAGTTATTAATTAGGGAAATTGTGTACATGTAGATTCTCTTCATTCACTGATTAATGGAAAATCTTGCATTACATTTTTGAACTGCTTTTTTCTGCATGTGCAGAAAGTGGCTAAGGAGGCTGTCAGAAAAAGAAAACATCAACACATCATTCAGTTTGCACAAACTTTACTGAAAGCTTAACTAACTACAGTACTGAAATGGATATATTTTTCATCTATACCACTTCTTGTGTATTCATGGTCGTGGAGAGCCTGGAGCCTATCCCAGAAGACTTGGGGCACAAGGCGGGGTACACCCTGGATGGGGTGGCAATCTATCACAGTGATGTGCACAAACACCCTTGCAAGCAGGCACCCTGTACACACTCAGGCAAGTATGTGTGTGTGAGTGAGTGAGTGAGTGAATGTGCACATCACTGTGATGAATTGGCATCCCATCCAGGGTGTACCCCACCTCTTGCCCCAAGTCTCCTGGGAAAGGCTCCAGGCCCTCTATGACCCATGTTTACACAAAAAAGTGGTATAGAAATAAAAACACTTAAAAACACACAAACTCGTACACTCACACTACATGTATTTTGGGAACATCAATTAACCTTATTTTCAAGTCTTTGGACGGTGGGAGGAAACTGCAATACCTGGAGGAAACGCACCAAGCACGGGGAGAACATGCAAACTCCACACACACTGAATCGAACACTAGACCCTAGAGGTCCAAGGTCACAATGCTAAACTCTAACCCACCATTCCACCAAGTCATATCTTAGTAAGTGAAAATACCTTGAATCTAGTAAAAAATTTTAATCTACCTTGAATCTAGTCAAAAGTTATTTAATATAGAAATATATTATTTAATGTTATTTACTATTTTTAGGTGTAAATGTATTGTTCTATTGGCAGACAAGCATTTATTTCTTGAAAGAAGCAATATTAACACTAAGAAAATTACCAACCAAGAACAAGGAATTGGGCTTAAAAAATATGTCTAGAAATAGGCTTAAAAAGTTTTTAGTCATAAAGAAAATTTAGTTAATTTGACTAGATTCACGATGCTTTCAACTTGCAAAGATATGACATTTACAGTGAGATTAGTGGTTTGATAACACTACTCGCGCCACTCAAAATTGGCAATTTTTTAAATTAGGCTGAGGACTGCATACTGCCGTCCCTTTTCTTTTCGCGTCACTTTGGTGCCTTTATCCGGATTTATTTTGAAGATGCATCTGTTGAAAAAAAGAATTTTCCTTGTAAAAATTATTCACATTATTAAAACAAGATCGATTCTAATTTAGAAACACTGACATTCTTTCAACATGCAGGGCTAAAATACAGTTTAAATGCTTTAAAGGGATAGTTCAGATTTTTCAGATAGTTCAGAAGTCTGTCTTAAATCAAAATTGATGTGCATCAAGTACATTACCATATGTCTCAGTTGTTACAAGTTGTCCTGCTCTGCACACCCACCATGAAGTCTGTTATAATTAGGGCTGCACGATATTAGGAAAATATGCGATATGCAATATTGTTGTTGAATATTGCGATAACGATATTTCTTGTGATATAACATTTCCCTAGAGAAATGCATTTTTTATTATTATTGCCTATTTCTAAAATTTATTTTATTTATATGTAATTATCATACTAAAGTAAACAGGTAATAGATATTCATCTGCTGTATTTAAATCTAATTCAGGCTAAAAAGAAACTATGTGTCAAGGAAGTTGCAAATATAAAAATAAATATTATTAAACAAAAAAAAAAAAAAAGTATTTGTCACACACACACGCACGCACGCACGCACGCTCCGCGACCGGCACTAGGACCCGGAAGTAATGCAGACGCGAACCCGGAAGTATAAGAGGAGTAAACAAACCATTGCATACAGCTTAGTCAGCTTAGAGTTGCATACAGCTTAGAGTTCACCATGTCGGTTCAGATTGTTTACTTTCTGATTCAAGTGCGTGTTTATAGGACGCGGGTTAAATTTGTGTTTTTCCCTTGCTCCCCTTCTGTGAAAGTCCTTAAACTAATATGCATGGTTATCCTGCCGACTCACTTGCTTCCGTGTTTGGGTTTACCGTCTACGCTACAAAGGGCTAACGGCTAATCGCTAAGTCTTCTGATCATCCCGGGTTAGTTCGCGACAGAATTAACTATAAAGATATAAATATAAAAAAATATATATATAAAGATATAAGCGGGTATAAACATAGTAAGGGCCCATCTGATTGGTCAAATTTGGACACACAAATGCTTGGCACATTAATTATTTATCGCAACTCTTTGCGATATGGTTATGCCATGCCATGCCATTATCGCGATCACAATATTTTTTCTATATATCGTGCAGCCATAGTTATAATGCTGATCTGATATACTGTAAGTATGCTTGAAAGAGTCCAATTAGATCCATCACTTTTTGGCACAACACAGCCAAACTATTTTCGACTTAAATTTGTACTAAGAATACCCTGTAACTTTAAAATATACCAACTAGATTTAGCTCATTTTGGGGCAGAAGTGTTAATTTATAGTATAAAAAATGTGTATGATGTACTGTACAGGGAGGAAGTGAAAGCTTTCACTGTCGAGAGTGGGCGTGTGGATGTTTTGACAGAAGCTGAACAATGTATTTTGGTTTTTGCAAGATGGCGGTCATAAATAAATTAGTTCTTAAGTAGTTTGTAGGTTATTTGTTGAACAAGAACAGAAGCTTCATATGAGTCTCAGCTAAACTTTGAAATGCATTTTTGCACAGACCAAGGGTCTTGGGGAAAACAAAAACAGAAGTCTCCCTTTAACCTCTCCCACCACTTGAAGCAATGTGTAATGCACACGGAATACATACCTCTGTAAGAACTCCAGTGTAGCTCCAAGTTCCACTGGATAGTCAATGTTATGCAAGTAATAGGAGCAAAACATCATCTGAAATGCTGTGTTGAAGCTGCTCATTGACCAATATTCGATCCACTGCAACCATGAACATCTTAGCAGAAAGAGGGCTGTTACCTGTGAACAGTGTGATTGATTACAGTATGATTACCATTCAAGTAGATAGCTTGAGTCAGGATTATGAAGCCCATGGATTAAGTAAGTCAGGATATGTGTTCCACACATTGCTAAGTTGACCTCACTATTGAAGAAGCAATTTTATGTCTACACTGCAAAGCAAATACTGTGCCAAGTAAAAATAAACAGAAATAGGACAGAAAAAATTCAGCACGAATAATATTCTTTTTGAGTATTAATTTCAGTACAGTGCACTCTTTCAGGACCATTACCTATCTAAACAAAGATAATAGGCACAACCTACCACAAACTACAATGCAGGGTGTCCAGGGAATTTTGGTTTTGTCAACATCTCTTGCAATGGCAGTGTCATCAACATTTACGAACATTTTGTCTGGATGCTCTTTGAAATGGTCAAGAAGCATCAGCACGGCTGCACAAGCTTCATCACCTCCTGCCAGGGTTTGGATCATAATGGTGCCTGCTCTGCTGGATGGCTCTGTATGAACAAACTGGAAATATCTTAGAATTCTTTTGAACTTGGTGGCTGTAGACTCCTCAAAGGCGTCATCAATCAGGATACCTGTTAGTTCCCTAAAATGAAGTTTCGTTCCAGTCTCCTGGAATAAGAATGGCCACTCCTTAACCACATCTTCTGTCATTTTCATTCCTGATAACAAATCTCTCCTTTGTGAGGGAAATGTCTCCACCATCAATCTTTCTATTTTCTTTACATCTTTGTCTTTGTGTTTGAACATCTTCACAAGCTCTTCTTGTTTTTCCTTTTGTGCTTGTTTTGTCTCACCTACAGGAAGCTCTGGATCAGGTTTTACGCAGCCATACGCATCTTTACGCTCCTTCTTTGCATTGTCAGGGCCTCCACAATCAGCCTTTTCTGGGCAGGAGGATATTGGAGTCGTTCGTAGTTGTCTATTCGAGACATAAGCTGTTTCACAAGCGAGTCATACCCGGTGCCAACAACCAGCCCCTCTATCTCATCTCGAAAAGAGTTTGGGTACCGAATTACCATCTTCCTGGCTATTTCATTGATGTGCCTCTTTCCTGGCTTCTTGCAAACGGTCAGAATTTCAGCAACCACTATTCTAATAATTTCCCTTCTATCTGCTGCTGATGGCCTCTTCTTAGTTTCCAATAATTTTCTTGTACTAGAGGGCATCTTGCTCCAGGGAATATCAAAACTGTAATGCCAGGTATTATCTCTACTGGCTAAAGAAGACGAACTCTCTGATGCAGATTTTGAGGCTTGACTTGGTTCCATGGGTGAGGTTTGACATCGCATAGCTATGCTTGAAGGTGAGCTCCTTGTGGAATTGGCCTCTGGTGTGGAATGGCTGCCAATGACAGATTCATCAAGGTCACTAATAAATGACTCTCCTTCAGTGCTCGACTCTTCAATGAAGCTAGTGATGATTGAAGAGGAATCATTCACATAATTTTCACTTATTCTGCTAGTTAGTCAATCTTAATCATGTGGCAATCATTCTATAATATGGTCTCTATGAATATTTGCTTTAAATAAGGACAACCATGCTACACAACTAGAATAAATGAAGTAGATCCAGTAACACACAGGGTCTCAGTGATTCATTGAAAGATTTACTGATTAGAACTATACAGTGCATTTAAAAACGTATTTGAATATAAAATTTTTATTTATGAAGTGAAATTATGAATATGGTTTACATCTTGTATCTGAAAATATTAGAATATTTCCTAAGATCAATCAAAAAGGATTTACAATACAAAAATGTCCAATATTTGAAAAGTATGTTAATTTATGCTCTGTTTTGAATTAATTACTGCATCGATGTATCATGGCATGGAGGTGATCCGCCTGTGGCACTGCTGAGGCATTATTGAAGACCAGCTACAAGTTGTAATAAAAAAAAAATTTAAATCTAGAAATATTTAATTTTACATAATTACATGTAATACTGTATGTCTGGAATATATGAGCACTTCACTTTTTTAAATTAAATTACAGATTTTTTTTTAAAACTAGGATATTTGACTTTAATACAATGCATACTTTATATAAAACTGAATATTTAAGCTGCAATTATTTTACTTACGTTTAATGCAGTTCATGACTTTTCTGACTTCTACTGGCTTCAGGATTCCTGCAAGGTCATCTGCCTCCACATACTTCAGGTCCTCAGTTGAGCATACTCCAAGGCTTTTTATCAACTCCACTACTCGCTGTATGATATCCTCTTGTCCAAACACAGAACTGAGCGATAAGGTTAGGTCACTAACCCATTCTTCCATGACTGCAAGACATTGGCAAAATATGAGTCATTGTTTGATACATATCAAATTGTGAACTACACATTAAACTTTAACATACACTCACTGGCCACTTCATTAGGTTGTTGTTAGTCTTTCAACTGCTCCTGGCAAGGAGTTGCCACATCGAACCATCCGGTCAGCACACACAAGCTCGTCACAGGTTTTATGCCGGATGCCCTTCATGATGCCTATTTCATCCAGGCTT
This sequence comes from Channallabes apus, assembly GCA_030522415.1. Lineage (NCBI taxonomy): Eukaryota > Metazoa > Chordata > Actinopteri > Siluriformes > Clariidae > Channallabes > Channallabes apus. The sequence continues at coordinate 18,602,734 of CM060117.1, read as the reverse complement.
GGGACCAGCAATGCATCCAGTGGCTGGAGTTTGGATACTGGATGGTGGGAATTTAACCCAGGACTTCCACATGAAAGTTGGGGAAATCTACAACTGAGTCAACAATTCCCTTGACCGCTTCATTAGGTACGCCTTGCTAATATTGGGCTAGACCCGCTTTTGTAGAACTGCCTTAATTTTTTGTGGCATAAATTCAACAAGATGCTGAATTTTAATTTTACTCCATACTGACATAACACCATCTGCACTGCTGCAGATTTGTTGTCTACACATCCATGAGGCAAATCTCCTGTTCCATCATATCCCATTGATGCTCTATTGGATTGAGACATGGTGACTGTGGAAGCCGTTTGAGTACAGTGACTTGTATTGCCATGGCCAAGAAACTAGTTTGAGATGATTTTAACTTTGTGACATGGCATGTTATCCTGTGGTCATAAATCTATGGACATGATCAGCAACAATACTCAAGTAGACTGTGGCATTCATACCATGCTCAATTAGTACTGAGGGGCCAAAGTGTTTCAAGAAAATCTCCCCACACCATTACAACTTAATACAAGGCAGGATGGATCCATGCATTCATGTTTACACAGATAAAGACTCAGAGTATGCAACGTTTTTCCAATCTTCTGTAGACGAATTTGTCTGGCACCAACAAACCATCCCACATTGGAAGTCACTTAAATCACAATTCTTCCCCCATTTTGAAGCTCAGCTTAAACTTCAGCAGATGATCTTGACTAGTGTCTTCATGCCTAAATGCACTGAGTTGCTGCCATGTGCCATGGCAAATAATTGGTTGATTATTTGTATTAACAAGCAGCTGAACCGGTGTACCTAATCAAGTGGTCGGTGACTGCATGTTACCTTGGCTAATACATATTTTTTTTTCACTAACAAATAGTCAAAAATATGTACACTGAAACTCAATTATTACCAAAAATAATCAAGAACCTCAACAACGATCAACAACACTGTGCTTCAGAGATATGACATCATGTCCATTCAGACAATACAGAGACAATGGATAGAAATCCAAGCAGTGTTCTGCATTTACACAGTGCATATCCTCGGATGCTTGTTTCACTTCATAGAGACCATACTCTGACAAATACAGTGACATGTGTGGTGTCACCAGAAAGCACACCTCTCTGTCATCTTTAACCAATATAAGCTCAATCTGACCAAACTTGATTGACTCATCAGACTCACATTTTAGGCAGAGAAAGGACCCCTTTTTTTTTTATAAAAAAGTGCCCTTAAATTTTACCTCAGTGGACACAGAATCTGGTTCTGGACACATGTGTGCTCCAATTGCTTTGCGCACTGCATCACTATACAGGTGCGCGTGATGTGGAGTTGAGTTTTTTAACTTCAGCACTGGTGGAAAAAAGGTGTTGGAGCACAGGGTTGTTTGGAGGAGTTGGTGCTGGTTTGCAAGAGTCTGGCATATATTCTTGAAGTTTTCCATCCTCCTCACACACCTCTTAAAGTAGGAGTGTTTGTTCTCGAATCGCATTGTCCATAGACGTATTAATGGGCCCAGTTTGAGGATCAATGATGGGTAGTGGAGAACATAGTGGTGTTTGGGTTTTAGGCGATCAGAAGGAAACACTGCTTTTCTTGTTTCCAAGTATTCAATCACAGCAATGTTGAGGTAAGCAACCTGGGCCATGGTGATTGTGGGTGCACACACTAGTTACACAAGTTCTTTCAAAGCGATCACTAGTTGCCACACTGGGTCATAAGGATTCATTTTGTCACCAATAATGACAGGAAGGAGTCTAAGGAGACACCAGTTCTCAGCTGCTTGGCCACCTTGTGTTTAACCTTTTCGCTGACCTGGCAAGGAGATGAGACAGAATCTGAGTCTTTGTAGGCAAATTGTGTGATTCGTCGGTTCAGCTGAGTGTATGTAAACCAATGCTTGACTTTTATAAAGTAGCGTAGGTAAATGGCTAAGTCATAAGTTACAACTCCCTCAAACAAGTCATGCCCTATGCATGGCGGAAGGCCTGGCTGACACACATGGAAATATTTCAGTCTGTTAAAGACTGAGTCACAATATATGCCTTTGACATCACCCACATCATTCTCCTGCAGTAGCTGCACAGCTTCTTTGTATGCAATAACTGTTCGTACAGGAAAGTTTGTACTTAAATTCTCAAGTTGGTCTCTTGGAACCTCACAATACCTACAGAAGTACTTGGATGTGCTGAAATTTTGTGTGTAGCCACCAATACAGTGTGATCCCAAATTGTCCCCTGCAATTGATAGTATTGTAGCTCGAGCCACATGTCCAGCAGTGGTCACAATACCATATTCTTCAAGTTGTCTCAGGTCTAACAACATTTTAGAAAACACTGTGTCCTGGCCAAAATAATTTAAATCTGCCTCTTTGCATAACAATACCAACTGCATGTGGTCAATACTGGAGCGATGAAATGGTTCAAAGTTTGCAAGTGTGAAGTAAACTCCCAAAAGCTTATGCTTTTTCCTTGCTGACCCAAGTGGGTTGACAATTTCAAATGCATCTTGATACAAGATCAGTTTTATGATTATGTCATCTGTTTGCAGAAACCGTTCATTGGATTTGTAGAATAAGCCATCAAAAATATCACTTAAGCTGCCGTCAGAAACTAGGCGATTTTGAGACTTAACACACTGTTGCCACACACCATTATCATTCAGAATAGCTCTTAAAGTGTCAGACAGCGGTATATACTGTGCATAACAGTCTCTTCTATGTTCATTGCTGCCCAGGTAAATCTTTTCTGGGTGCACATAGCCAAAGTTCTTCTGAAAATACTGCCTTCTAGTATATTCAGTGGAAAGAAGAGAGCTACACGGAGCATGCAAAGTTTCCTTAAGACTCTGGACAATCGTGTTAATAAACATGTTAGAATTAACTTGAAGCATTTCTTTAATCCTTTCTTTTGTATACTGATGACAAATGTCACTTAAGCCATTGATCTCATCAACAATCATTTGAATCGTTGATGATGGAACAAGATACTTTGCCTGGAGCTGCATGTAAAACAGGCACAGATTTCTCACGTACAAAGACCTTATGTCAATAGTTTCTGTAACTTGAGACTGATCTTCACTTTGGTCCCTTCCAGTTTCATTGGGCTCAATCTGAGAGGACACAGATGGCTCTGAGTAAGTGACTCTGGTATTTACCTCAGTGCCATGTCTATGTTTTCTTGATATATGGGATGTAAATGATGACTTCACTTTAAACACCTTGTTACAGTTGATGAATGGGCAATGTACTAATTTGTGCTTACTCAAATGTATCTTGAGATGTGCAAGAAGATCTTTGAGATCTGTGCATTGCTTTCTACAATTGACATCATCACATACAAATGGCCTTGGTATGTCACCCAACTGTAAAACTGGGCTGTTATGGGAACGATACAGATGAGCTTTTAAGGCCGTGTACTTTGTGAATTTTTGTTTGCAATATGAAAAGCAACATGGATAGTAACTATTTGCCTCATGTCTGTGCAAAATCTGATGATCAACATAGCTTTTAATACTTTTCAGGGACATACCACATGAGTGGCAAGTAAACTTTGGCATAACATTTGCCATTGTAGTCTGCTGTTTAAAGCTACAGACTACTACTCAAGACTGTGTGGTCAACCACCTCCGTTGGCCATAGGGGGCAAGACGAAACGTGTCCTGAAAGAGTGGACCGGTGGGGCGAGAGAAAATTAACTTAGGTTTTCTAGGTCTTCTCACGAACGCTAAGAATGGGCGGATCGATACCAAAACGCTTTCGAGCCTGATTGGTCGGATTTGAAAATCGGATTTTGAAAAAAAAATTATTTTTTTTTTGCCACCGTCTTTACGGTGAGATTTTTGTTAACCTAATTTTATTCATTACTGTTTTTAAATCGCCGTTTGAGATAAGGACTATTTTTCCTTCCGCCTTGCCACTCGTCGATAGCTTACAGAGTAATAAGGCACACAGAGAAACGCTTACAGATTAGTCCCTCGTGAAAAGTCCACTTTAATAGCATAAGATTTTAAAAACGACCCAACGTATGAAACTATTTATGAAGGTGTTTATTTTAACTGAAGAGTAACTTTTCATTTTGTTGTAGATGACCCAAAACTATTATACCTCATGGACAGTAAACGTTCTTCTCAATGTGCAATAAATACATGTGCAATATTTTGTGCAATACCACTGTAAATATCTGTGGTAATGTGCAATATCACAGATATATATTTAACTTATTTCATAGAATCCCACACCCTACTCCATTTGTTTTTAATCTTTTTCTTAAAAAAAAAAAAAAAAAAAAAACACATCCTACTCCTTTTTTTTGTCGTTTTGTCTTGTCATTGTTTTGTTCTGGAAGGCCTGTCACTAAAACAAATTCCTTGTCTGTGCAAGCGTACTTGGCAATAAAAATCTTTTTTTCTGATACTTTCTGATTTAGTGACATGTTTGGTAATTTGAACAGCATGACTGGGACACCCTTAAATTAGAACAATGACACAACAGTCAGGTTATCATTTAGATTCCATCATAAATAAACAAGCATTTCTATTAAATTACATTAGAGTTACATTCACAGTAAATGGAGTAATCACATTGTAATCGTATATTATTAATTTATATTAATGAATGCCACATGCATTAATCAAAGCTTTAAAACTTGCCTGTTGGATTATAGACGGACAAGGCATAAGACAGAATAGAAACAAACCGATTGTATTCACCACTGAATGATAAGGCGAAGACATTGGTTCTGAGACAGATAGGGAAATCATGATGTATGGGTTGTGGATTATGTTTGTTAATTTAGTGTATAAAACATAACGGCTGAGAGGAAGAACCCACATTTGCTGCAACTGTTTGCTGTATGAGATTGGTCCTTCTGCAGACATTTCAATAAACCTTTGTTACTTTGCTCTTACCCAGTGAATGACATACTGTACTTGTCTTTATAGTATTCAGGATTTCCACCACAATGGATAAGCCTTTGTATGTTCATGACAACCAAAGCTGAAAATTACAACATAAAAATATCTTGTTAATAAATCAAGTAAAAAAAATATATATTTATGTCTTAAATGCAACATAGTTGATCCAAAGTGTTTTACAACAAAGATGATGAACAGAGATGATAAATGTACCCTTACACGCTCAGTCATCCCACACACAACATAGCTTAAAGTGTATCTCTGTATGTTGTCTGATCCGTATGGGAATATGTTATGTATGCCTGCATACAAATTATATAATTAAATCTGCCCTCAGGCAGAAAATGACTGAAAGATACACTATGGCTGCTATCACCCATAACACACTGTACAGTGGCTTGCAGTATTCGGCCCCCTTGAACTTTTCCACATTTTGTCACATTACCGCCACAAACATGAATAAATTTTATTGGAATTCCACGTGAAAGACCAATACAAAGTGGTGTATACGTGAGAAGTGGAACGAAATCATACATAATTCCAAACATTTTTTACAAATAAATAACTGAAAAGTGGGGTGTGCGTAATTATTCAGCCCCCTGAGTCAATACTTTGTAGAACCACCTTTTGCTGCAATTACAGCTGCCAGTCTTTTAGGGTATGTCTCTACCAGCTTTGCACATCTAGAGACTGAAATCCTTGCCCATTCTTCTTTGCAAAACAGCTCCAGCTCAGTCAGATTAGATGAACAGCAGTTTTCAGATCTTGCCACAGATTCTCGATTGGATTTAGATCTGGACTTTGACTGGGACATTCTAACACATGGATATGTTTTGTTTTAAACCATTCCATTGTTGCCCTGGCTATATGTTTAGGGTCGTTGTCCTGCTGGAAGGTGAACCTCCGCCCCAGTCTCAAGTCTTTTGCAGACTCCAAGAGGTTTCCTTCCAAGATTGCCCTGTATTTAGCTCCATCCATCTTCCCATCAACTCTGACCAGCTTCCCTGTCCCTGCTGAAGAGAAGCACCCGAGAGCATGATGCTGCCACCACCATATTTGACAGTGGGGATGGTGTGTTCAGAGTGATGTGCAGTGTTAGTTTTCCGCCACACATAGCGTTTTGCATTTTGGCCAAAAAGTTCCATTTTGGTCTCATCTGACCAGAGCACCTTCTTCCACATGTTTGCTGTGCAAACGGGACTTCTTATGGTTTTCTGTTAACAATGGCTTTCTTCTTGCCACTCTTCCATAAAGGCCAACTTTGTGCAGTGCACGACTAATAGTTGTCCTATAGACAGAGTGTTGTTGCTCTCAATATTCTCTTAGACAACCTCTGAGGCCGTCACAGAGCAGCTGTATTTGTACTGACATTAGATTACACACAGGTGCACTCTATTTAGTCATTAGCACTCATCAGGCAATGTCTATGGGCAACTGACTGCACTCAGACCAAAGGGGGCTGAATAATTATGCACACCCCACTTTTCAGTTATTTATTTGTAAAACATGTTTCGAATCATGTATGATTTTCATTCCACTTCTCACGTGTACACCACTTTGTATTGGTCTTTCACGTGTTTGTGGCTGTAATGTGACAAAATGTGGAAAAGTTCAAGGGGGCCGAATACTTTTGCAAGCCACTGTATATAACAATATACCCAACACACACACACACACCCACACACTTCAAGAAAAGAAAAATAGTATGATACATATTATATTAATAGAATATTAATAATATTATCATAATATTTTTATATTATATAAAACCGATAGCAGTAAATGTAGTATTAAAATATATATACATGTTTTTATTATCCTGAAGTGTGTATACATTATTGGCTGACGTTTGATTGGCTCATTTGAATTCGCGCGCGAGCGATAGTTTTTTGCTCAGGTATTAGACAGACAGGTAACGTGATATGCACCAGCCAATGGGAAGCAGGCGTCCTTCAAATATTTAGCGCGCGGAGTTGGTCTGCAGCCAATCAACAGTTTCTGTCACGAACTAACCTGAGATGACCAGAAGACATAGCTTAGCGGTTAGCCCTTTGTTGCGTGAATGGTAAACCCAAACGCGGAAGAACACGAGTAGGCAGGATAATCACGCTATTTGTTCTAAGGACTCTCATAAAAGGAGAGTAAGGGAAAGACACAATCTAACCCGCGTCCTATAAATACACACTCAATCAGAAAGTAATACCAAGATAGTGAGTACTCACGGTTTGGTGAACGATTCCGAAACGACATCGGGCGAACTCAATGACTGAGCGTTGTACTATCGTTTGTTTACCTCTTTTATACTTCCTGGTTTGACGCCCGCCTTACTTCCGGGTCCTAGTGCCGGGCGCAGGTTGAGTGTGCATGACAGTTTCGTCGTAAATTCAAAGTAGTGAAGATTGCCTGGCTACTGGACAGAGGAGAAGATCGCTGATTCTGCAATGTCGTTGTGTTTCGGTAAGATATTTGTAAAAAATAAATAAATAAAATAAATTATTGTTATTTTAATTCATATCGTTGCTGTAATTGTTTTTGCTGTAAATGAAGTCTCGTTTTTACTGTCGCAGGCAGCGTCTTAGATACCGTTAACATTACTCCGCCATATCACCGCTGACCCGCTGCAGGGATTGCTTCTCAGAGGATATATATTTTAAAGGTCTGTTGTACAATTGTTATTCATATTGACAGTATGCAAGCTATTAATTAATAAAAACATGTGTAATATCCCAAGTTGATTAGTGAGATGTAGTTGACAATATTCTTCACTGTGTCCAACTGGGTCCATGAGAACACTGAAGAACCAGAACTGACAAGATGGCACCAGATGGAGGGATACACAATAAATCCCAGGGACAGGTATGCAAACAGGAAAAACATCCAGAGAATTAAGTTGTTATTACTAATTATTTCATGAAACAAAGTTGAAATATAAGTTTAATTTGTAGCATCTCATGCAAATGTTTTAAGCTTCAAAATCTGCACATTTGTTAGCTGAAATAAATAGGCTTGACAATGGATTCAGATAACACTAATAGATGATAAAACTAAGAAGTTGTTAGTTGTTTGAGTAAAATATGATCTGGACAAATCATTGTCATGTCCATCAATCCCTATAAGTTTCAGGTTCTACTTTTGCTATACAGAAAGGACATTGATTATATGGTCTTGAGGAGTTGCTATATTTGGACCCTGAGGGATAAACCAATACTGATATGTATGATATGATATGTATCAGACACTTTTAAATAGCAATAGAAAAAATTTTATTAGAGCCAGCAGGTACCATACAATATAAAATAAAAACACAAATCTGAACATGTCTGGTTCAGAATACCTGCTTTATTTTGTTGACTGTATTAGAATTAGATGTCTGTACAGAGGCAATTCTTGATATTCCTTCATCACTCCAGTAATCCAAAAATACAGTCTAAAATCTCTCTCTCTCTCTCTCTCTCTCTCTCTCTATATATATATATATATATATATATATATATATATATATATATATACAGTGGTGTGAAAAACTATTTGCCCCCCTCCTGATTTCTTATTCTTTTGCATGTTTGTCACACAAAATGTTTCTGATCATCAAACACATTTAACTATTAGTCAAAGATAACACAAGTAAACACAAAATGCAGTTTTTAAAGGATGGTTTTATTATTTAGGGAGAAAAAAATCCAAACCTACATGGCCCTGAGTGAAAAAGTAATTGCCCCCTGAACCTAATAACTGGTTGGGCCACCCTTAGCAGCAATAACTGCAATCAAGCGTTTGCGATAACTTGCAACGAGTCTTTTACAGCGCTCTGGAGGAATTTTGGCCCACTCATCTTTGCAGAATTGTTGTAATTCAGCTTTATTTCAGGGTTTTCTAGCATGAACCGCCTTTTTAAGGTCAAGCCACAACATCTCAATAGGATTCAGGTCAGGACTTTGACTAGGCCACTCCAAAGTCTTCATTTTGTTTTTCTTCAGCCATTCAGAGGTGGATTTGCTGGTGTGTTTTGGGTCATTGACCTGCTGCAGCACCCAAGATCGCTTCAGCTTGAGTTGACGAACAGATGGCCGGACATTCTCCATCAGGATTTTTTGGTAGACAGTAGAATTCATGGTTCCATCTATCACAGCAAGCCTTCCAGGTCCTGAAGCAGCAGAACAACCCCAGACCATCACACTACCACCACCATATTTTACTGTTGGTATGATGTTCTTTTTCTGAAATGCTGTGTTACTTTTACGCCAGATGTAACGGGACACGCACCTTCCAAAAAGTTCAACTTTTGTCTCGTCGGTCCACAAAGTATTTTCCCAAAAGTCTTGGCAATCATTGAGATGTTTTTTAGCAAAATTGAGACGAGCCTTAATGTTCTTTTTGCTTAAAAGTGGTTTGCGCCTTGGAAATCTGCCATGCAGGCCGTTTTTGCCCAGTCTCTTTCTTATGGTGGAGTCATGAACACTGACCTTAATTGAGGCAAGTGAGGCCTGCAGTTCTTTAGATGTTGTCCTGGGGTCTTTTGTGGCCTCTCAGATGAGTTGTCTCTGCGCTCTTGGGGTAATTTTGGTTGGCCGGCCACTCCTGGGAAGGTTCACCACTGTTCCATGTTTTTGCCATTCATGGATAATGGCTCTCACTGTAGTTCGCTGGAGTCCCAAAGCTTTAGAAATGGCTTTATAACTTTTACCAGACTGATAGATCTCAAGTACTTTTGTTCTCATTTGTTCCTGAATTTCTTTGGATCTTGGCATGATGTCTAGCTTTTGAGGTGCTTTTGGTCTACTTCTCTGTGTCAGGTAGCTCCTATTTAAGTGATTTCTTGATTGAAACAGGTGTGGCAGTAATCAGGCCTGGGGGTGCCTACATAAATTGACCTCAGTTGTGATAAACCACAGTTAAGTTATTTTTTAACAAGGGGGGCAATCACTTTTTCACACAGGGCCATGTAGATTTGGAGTTTTTTTTCTCCCTTAATAACGTAAACCTTCATTTAAAAACTGCATTTTGTGTTCAATTATGTTATCTTTGACTAACAGTTAACGGTTTTTGATGAGCAGAAACATTTAAGTGTGACAAACATGCAAAAGAATAAGAAATCAGGAAGGGGGCAAATAGTTTTTCACACCACTGTATATATATATATATATATATATATATATATATATATCTGCGATGGATTGGCACCCTGTCCAGGGTGTACCCCGCCTAGTGCCCGAAGTCTCCTGGGATAGGCTCCAGGTCCCCCGTGACCCTGAATATATATATATATATATATATATATATTTATTTATTTTATTATTATTTTTTTTTATGAATGTAGACTCTATTTTTGGATTTTCTTTGGATAACGATTGGATAATTACTGCAGTGATTAATATGGTTCAGCTGTAACTGAAGTTATTAAAGTTACTAAGTTATTGAATCTTAACTGATACAACGAGAAGCTTCTTGTTTATTAAACAACCATGTAAGAAGTCACATCCTGTGGTTTTGGCAAATATGTTACTCTGTTTCAGAGTATTTCAAATTATTTTCCTGCATTGAGCAAAGAAAACTACAGAGATTGATGAACCATCATCTTTAAGGAAGTAATGTGGTCAGGGAAAAAATTAATAATGATGATTGGATTTTTTACCCCCTTTCAGAGCGATGTATATGTCAGGGTAAGAAGAGGCAGATGAAATGACTGCTGTTTGTCAGGTCTAGGCTCAGTATTATGTGCCCAAAAAATGAAGTCAGCTGACGATATGAATGTACTGAATGACCAGGTTTTCCCATCAATGGATTAAAAAAAAAATTCATTGATGGCATGAACATATAAGATGCGGATGCCAGGATTTATCGGGCTTAAATTAATCGGACTTAAAGAGTGATTCAGGGAGCATGATGGTTCACACATGGATCGGCAACAACAGATTCCAGACCTTAACACCATTGAAGGGATGAGATGGTGAAGACTACACAGCAGTCTATTTAATCTGTTTAAAAGTCTATTTAATCTGATATCTTAATGTATTCTTTTCTTCCCTCTCTTCCACCCCACTCTAATGCACCAAGGATCCGGCTGTTTGCTAGTTTGGAAAAGGATTGTTCTTTCTTGGATGCACTGGACTGTCAGTTTTGCTGCAGATTTATTCACATTTAGTGTCAACTACATGGAGCACCTGGGGTCAGTAGAATACAAGCTAAAACAATACATACTTCATTTGTAAAGTTTCCAATACAACTTTAATTGGAACACTGGGAATCTTGTATGAATTTTTTTTTATTTCTTTCTAATGTTAAAGTTAGTGAGAGACTGTTCCACGTCACGTCACTGTTACATCACAATATTAATATTACATTTTAGGATTTAGGACCTGAATATTTTATTGTTTTTGGTATCATACTTCACTATACTGTATTAGAGTTATTCAGGTTATTTTGTATATTAAAAAAATTACATTTTATTGAATGTGTGTTCATAGGAATTTATGAACAATCTGTAAACGGCATTTCTCTTCTAAACTTATTGTTGTCACTTTAATGAAGGTGTTCAATTGTATAATTTTAGGAAAAACCTGTTAAATAACAGCATATATTTTCCAAACTTCTAGTGCTGTCATTTTATTGAATGTGTTTGATTGTAATAATATATTATAAATCTGTAAAATAGCAGCATTTCTCTGCTAAAAGTCTAGGGCTGTCATTTTATTGAAGGTGTTTTACATTAATAATTTAGGGAAAATCTGTAAAATAACAGTGTTTCTCTGCTAAATGTCTAGGGCCCGGTTTCTCGAAAGCTTCTTATCTCTAAGTAGTTCTTAAGTCGTACCTTAACCTCTCTCTTAACTTAATGGCGCATTTCCCGAAACGTTCTTACGCTAAGTATCTCTTAGCTACGTCAGACGTTCGTAAGGTTGGTCTGGACCAACCTTAACTCATACTTAGCGTAGTTTCAGCTCTAGACGCTAGTCGCCGCCACTGAGCAGCAGTCTTTATAAATCAGCGGTGTATGCAAACACATTATGGCACGTTATCAAAGTCGTATTAATGATGGAATATACTGTAGACCTGTTAAATTTTATTTGATATCAGAACTAATAGAGTGCCTTTTAATTAGCCTATTTCATAATGTGACTAACGCATTAAAATTGCCAATCACAATTAATATTAAACAGGTGGCGAACAATTAGGCAGCGAGCGTGGTGTTGTGTGTGTCATGTACATGTTTCCTTTAGACAAAACTTCAGCCCTTTTCATATTTTCCCCGTGGTCGTTATTAAAAATATATATATAAATAAAAGTTTTGCCTTCCAAGGCAACAGATTATGGAGCTTCTTGAGCTGCTCAGACCTGCGCGTGCCAGACCAACGCGTCGTACTTACTGTACTGTACACTCCCCGTCCCGATGTCCAGCTGCTCGCTGCTTTTTGTTTAAAATATGTTTCATTGCTCATTAGCCATTATCCATGACTTTATGAGTTTTTCTTTTGACACGTTTTATTTTTATGAAATTTGATTTAGTTAAATGAGAAAATAACCTTGGGAGTTTCAAACCCCGCATCCATTCATTTTTTCTGGGTGATTGTAATGTTTAATACCCCTACAGTATTCACTTATGCGGTTTGACTCGCTGTGAGATGCGGTGTGTTATACCCCTATCTCACCTGCGCGGGCTCGCGCTGTGGCCGTAGGCTTGATCATGATTCACCCCGAGTTTTTGCGCTGTGATTACGTTTCCATCTTTCCGCGTGAAAAATTCAACGTTTAATTTTTTGCTGGTCCTCGCGGAAGCTTGCAGACTTTGTAGAACTTCGCGGAACGTTAAAGGAACGTCGTGGGCAATCGCGGCAGCTCACGGAGATGAGTCCGGCCACACAGGTGAGAGAGGGGTATTAGGCACCACACAGGTGAGAGAGGGGTATTAGGCACCACACAGGTGAGAGAGGGGTATTAGACACCGTGATCCGCCTCGAGTGACCGGCGCCCGACGGTCCGCGAAGATCTACAAGGTCCGCGAGCTTCCACATGTTAAACATGTTTATTTTTTTTGCGTGGTAAGATGGAAACGTAATAACAGCACCAAAACTCGCGCCGAATCATAATGAACCGCACTTACGGCCCCGCGTGTGAGATAGGGGTATTAAACCTCCACTCTGTCATCTCATCGTATTCATTCCATAGTGCGCTATACAACCCCAACAACTGACACTTCACATTGTTTCTGAAGCTGGTGAAGAGTGTTATCAGCTGTTTGTCCATCAACTATGATTGGATACCCGGTTCGTTTCACGGCCACATGTTACATGAAAATATTATATATTATATTATTATATTAATTAATATTAATTTATATATTTGTCTATTATGGCATGTTATTGTTAAGTTAACACATGTCGAAATAAACGCTATTAAAAGAATTTAGTGCAATGTTTAATTTGCATAGAAACTGCCGTCTTTCTTAACACTGTCATGCAAAAGGAGTGAAAAATCGATTCCAGAGCCACCGATGTCCGCTAATTCAGGACCTTCACTGTAGACAGCGCCCCATAACGTCGGACGTAAGAGGCAGCAACTTAAGAAGACTCCTAAGAGACAGTTCGAGAAATACACTTAGAAAAGTTATCACTTAACGTAAGATATATCTTAAGAGTCTTCTTAGCGCGCGAATAGTGTGCGTTATCGAGAAACCGGGCCTAGTACTGTTGCTTAATTGAATGTGTTTGATTATATTAATTTAGTAAAAATATGTAAAATAACCGCGTTTCGCTACTAAACATCTAGTTCTGTCATTTTATTGAAGGTGTTTGATTGTAATAATACAGTAAAAATCTGTAAAATAACCGCGTTTCGCTACTAAACATCTAGTGCTGTCATTTTATTGAAGGTGTTTGATTGTAATAATACAGTAAAAATCTGTAAAATAACAGCGTTTCGCTATACTAAACATCTAGTGCTGTCATTTTATTGAAGGTGTTTGATTGTAATAATTTAGGGAAAATCTGTAAAATAAGATTGTTTCTCTGTAAAAGATTAAATATCAATTTCCGTAAATTTAATGTTTTTGCACTTGATTTGGATTACAATATTCTACGTTAATTTTACGGTTTTTGTTTGGCAGCCATTGCTGCCAGTCATTTGAACGTTTTATTACGCTTTTTTTTGTTTTTTTTTACAGTGTGTATAGGCTCAAGAAACAGGATCAGTTGTATACATAGATACATGTCTATGTGGTGGCTCTTTCAAGAGCATCCTCATTTGGCCAAAAATGCTGTGGATACAGCAAATGAAGACATTGAGGACATAGAGGAGAATTTCAGTGGAAATCTGGGTATGCATAATCATCAAGGATACACAAATAGTAGTGTGATTGCAATGACCAACTACTTGTGGACTTCCAAAAGAATCCCAGAGGACCTTCCACTGGATTCAACTAAAACAGAAAAGCTCGTTCCACACAACTTTGAGCCCACAGAAGTAAACTGTCCTTAATGTCCTCCTGAACTGAGCAATGCTTTTGTAATAACGACACAAGCAACAGCTTATGGGATTTTTTCCCCAGAGTAAAGGTTGGATATTCCATACTATTTTGAAATATAAGTCACTTATCAATTTTGTGTATATATATATATATATATATATATATATATATATATATATATATATATAAAGGTGAAATTCCAAAAAAGTGTGTTAAATGTGTGCTTTTTCATGTAGGATTTACAGTTTATGGAAAGGACTGGCCAGTGTGCCGAAATGTATTTAGTTTTCAGGACTACAATTCAGGATTTCATAATTATAACAACAGGATCTTTCTTTCCATACCCTTATGTTCGTTTCTGACAACCGGCCTTTCGGTGAGTAGCTGGGATGTTTATTTGTACTAAATTACTAAAGCACATACGAAAACTTGAAAAACATGTTTGAAAACATCCTCCTTTTAAATTTTTTCAGAATCACATTGCTGTTGGGCGGATGCTGTGCTCAATTGAGTCACATTCAGCAACTACTGTGCCCCATTACTCAATCAGAAAAGCATTTTATCACTTTTCAGCTCTCAGGAGGTATTCTTACAGCTACTTCTGTTACACTCTAAAAAATGATTCTGTGGCCTTGTAAATTTCACAGTAATAAACAGGTTATGTTACCTTAATAAAATCTCTAAAAGTCACATACATGATTGTTTGAGTTAGACAAATCAAAATAAATGCCTTAAAAAACTACTGTTCTGTTTGTCTTAAATTTACACTATAATTTAAGTTTATTTCACAAATAGAAATTAGTATTTGACTAACTGAATTCTATTTTTAACATCCACTTAATATTTTTGATAAATTTCAGTCAAAATATTTGGTAATGGAGTAATTAATGCTGATTAGTTTAAAGAACTACAATTATCACTCATTCCAACTCAATATTCTTTATGTTTAACAAGAAAAACTTAAATAATTTAGTAAATTGCCCTGCGCAAGTGCTCATGGGAAATCTGGTGTAACATCAGAGACCAGAAGGCTGTGAGGATGGACATGAAGCTCCTGGAACATTCTGGAACATTCCTTATAAATCCTGGTGAGTAAACAGCTAACACAAGTTACTGAAATAATGCCTCTGTCTCTCTGTATACACAACTTTATAGTGTGTAAGTTACTGTTCTGAATCCTGTCACAGCCGAGCTACATAGCTAACGATAGCTAGCAACAGGTCAGTCCTGGTGTTCATTGTCATTTTAATTGTTTGTTCCAACCACCGAACTGCTCAGGTAAAGCGGCGTTAATACAGACACTTAAAATCTGGGTTAGGGTTAGGAGACACTTAAAATCTGGTGTAAAAGGAGAGATTTAACACCGAGCCGCGTGCGCGTGCATGTCCGGGTTTCTCGGTGTAACCGGCCGCGGTTGTGCCGCAATATTTGAATTTCTCCCGCCGAATGCGGTGATTTTGCGCAGCCAACCGTCACTGTGGCGATGATATAAAACTAGCGTGTTCACATAATTACCGCGTGTGTACCGGGTCCACCTCACACACTGAACCGCGAGTCTGCTCGGGTCACTCCGACACTTTAAGGAGGAAACGCAGAACAAAGCAGATTTAAACAGCAGAAATGAGGTGCAGTGTCCGGACTCTGGCACTGTTTACACACCGGGAGAGCAACAGCTCTGAGTCCAGCACAGCTCCAGTCATGATGTACAGCACTACAGACAGGCAGTTTGATTAGCAGTATAATGGTGTATAGCTTTGTTTAAAACAATAGAACTTCAAACATTTTACTCAAGTTAAAGTCATAAGTACATGCCGTTCTAAACTTCTAATGTATTTGAAGTACAAAAGTACTACAAGTATTTCACAAACATAACCGTGTACTTAAACATTATTAAAATGGCTGTTGATGAAATAAATGAAGTAAAAGTAGGCCTACAACATTTCTCTCAGAATTATAATTGGGAGAAATAATATAAAATTAAAATATTGAAGTGAAATATGTTATGTATGTTGTAATATGTAAGTAAAAAAAAACTAAAACTGATTTTTAAATCATTTTCGTGAAACGTTATATATTTTCAATATCTCTTTCACAGCACCAACACCACTAAAGAAGAGAAGTTGAATGGAGATAAAACTGGAGGTAAATGTCAACTTTTTAAATGTTTCAGAAGTATTAAATGTGTAACCATTGAATCCAAGATAGAAATTGAAACAAGGCTGGAAATATTTCACTTTACCCATTTATAATCCAGAATATATTGAATCCACTAGAATATACAAGATTTTCCAGTAACTAAAGTAAAAAAATTATATAGTTGATAGTAATGCGTAAATAAAGTTCTTGTATCATTTTTATACAAGGGACAAAGACATGTACAAGGGACATTCAAGTCAAAGCGGGACTTTTAATTGTGCAGAATAACAGAACACACTTATTAGAGTAAAAGCTCCCTTTATTTCTCTCTATATTTCTGTCTCTATATATGAGGTTGTGCATTGTTCTGCAAGAGCAAAACGCATTTGGTGATCAAAGCAGTCTGTTTTTTGTAAAAGCATTCCACTGAAATGTTCACCGGAATTTTACCAGCAATGGTCTCTGTAAAATCAAATCAGTTTTACGTCTTCGTTTCAGAGAATTTTCATCACAAGTCCCGCTTTGACTTGAACACCACTTATGCAGTAGATCAGTGTGATGATGCATATAGTAATAGTCACACTTGTACTTACTTGTATACTATAATTCCTTTTTTAGGTGCCAGCTTATGGGATGGCGGTGTAAGCTCTGCACATGTGTCGCATCAACAAAAGGAATTTCGATCATTATGGAGTGAAGCATGGTACTGTTGATCAATGATATTCAGTGTCCTGTCTTCATTTAGACTGTCATTGCTTCTTTAAGACCTGGGAAAGTCTGCACACACATTTGTCCATACAACTTTCCACAGTTTGAAGGAAACTGAAGTGTGAAGGTCTGCAGTCTTTCAGATGTAAAATGTGACTGTGATTCGATTCTAATTCAAAAGTCTACTTTCCACATATTATCTGTATAATACTTGTGACAGAAGTATTGTTTGTCAGACTGTTTAATAATGAGATGAATTCAGCTCATTGTTTATGATCATGTTACATGTCATTTGCAAAGTAAACCAGATTGAGTTTAGACGTCATGTCTTGTCAAATTTGGCAAATAAATGTTTAATTAAAATGGTAATGTGTGTATTGTGTCTTTGTTTATAATTAGATATGTCATTATATACATTGACCTAAATTGAAAAAAAAAAACTTGATTAAAAGCTAAATATACAGTATTAAAAAAAATAGTGTAAGATATTAATTCTGTGATAGACCAGTATGAATTACATTTATTTAAAACAAGTAAATGTAGCACATTTGTTTGTTAAATAATAGTGAAATTTTCAGTTTCTTCTACCTTCCATTTCAATCATATCTACTCAATTATTTTACTCATTTTCACTTGGGTAACCTACTACAAAAAGTTATTCAGGTCTACTTATTTTTTTTACTGACTTGTACTTCATTCATGAAGTATATTTTACATGATTTTTTTAATTTTTAGATTGATATTGATATTTTTAAGTGTAAAAATGTTTCACCAAAAAAATTGAGTACAGCACAGTTTTATTTTTTAGAGTGTACCGCTGTGGACACCACCCATCTGTTGTCATTGCTGATACAAACTGGAAGGTTGCATTTGAATTTCCAGGAGAGAATTGACAAAAAATGTATTTCAAGAGTTCTAGCATAATTTATCCAGCATTAACATGCTATAATGTCATTTCCCCTTTTTCCTTTTTTTGCCACACAACTATCAGTTCATCTTTTGAAACGCCCAGAACAACATAATGACACATCCCAGGAAACAGAGATCAACGTGGCTGCAAGGTTGGAGAATTTGGAGAAGGAAATTAAAGCCAATGGATTCTGTGATGGTAAGCATAATATACTGTAAAATCTGACAAATGATATTGGGGAAATTTTTGTTGATATTTAGCAACATTAGTATTCTATCAGTAATGTTAATATAAATTATTATTAATTGTATTAATGTAGTAAATGTATTAATTGCAGTCAGCCATGCATTTACAGTACTTTAAATTTTAACCTGACAAATTCCATACTTTAGATGCATCCAGCAATCCATTTAGTAGCACTTTATCATACTCTGGCTTTGCTCCATGGATGGGGCAACAAACGAGAAGGAGTGAAACCCTGCCCAAAACAGAGATTTTCAAAGGGCTATCCCAAAGGGACAGGGCCAGCACCAGTAAAGAAAGGACAGATGGAAAGGACATTGACGAGGACCAGATTTTGCACGTGCTTGATTAAAAATCGGTACATTACAGAAAACATGACTTTTTTTACATTCATTTTAATATGCAACATAGTAATATAAAAATTTTTTCCTAAATATTTTGAATGTTAATAATCTTTTCATCAGTCTAAAAAAGAAGACCTGACTAAAGCCTGCAATATTCGGGTAGTGCCTACCAGTGGATCCATTTCCGACATTATAAACAGGCTTGAGGAGCTTCTCCTGTATAAGAATGTTTATCCTAAGATGTTTGTAAAACTCAAAAAAGCTGGAGGTAAGATGGCATGTATATTACTTACAGTACTGAATCATTAATTGGAATTTACTCAACAATATTTTTATTGATTTTAAACAGGGATATAACAGGGTAAACATATAATGTTTCAATACAGGTTTTATAACCCCCTTATAAACCCTATAACACCCACCCAGTCCCTCCCTGACTCCAAGCCAGTTTTACACGCATAAGAAAGGCTAGACGCCGAGCATTGAGAGAAAACGAAAAGAAAAAATAAGAATATGGAGCTGGAAGTTTTTTGGTTCTGCGTGCAAAGATAAAAAGGGGAAAGAAAACAAACAATTAATTGGAATTTAAATAGATTTAATTTCATTATAATCATATTTGTTCTAACACAGGTGGAGTCTTACACATGGGGTGCACACATGGAGTGGTGTATTATGCATCACCATTATGGTGGCAGGAGTCTGCTCTGGATCATGGAGATGCCCTGCTCAGTTTTAAACACCCCCCCACCGTGTACATTTGTGATGTTGCTGGACGTGTTGCCAGACATCTAAATAATCGCACAAAGCAAAAAATTTTCCAGCCACACGATGGGAGGGTATGTGAGCCAAATGAAAAGAACATATCTTTGCCAGCTGATGGAAAACTAAGGATACATCTTGACTGGGTAAACAACATCAAAATGAAAACCCGGCACTCAAAATCCTCAGCAACTGACAGAATATTAGGTCCACATCCAGAAACTGGAACATCAGACCGCTTTTGCTTTTACGATAGGTTCCATCAAAAGAACCAGAAATGACCAGAGGAGAAATTGCGCAGTCTAAAACTAATCCCTGAACTGGCCTCTCTAGTTAACTCTTCAGAAGCAGAATAAGTAAATAGAGAGCTTTCCTCGAGCCGATATTCGTTGTGCCAAATGAAAGATACTCACTACATGTTTTCGCTGCGTCTCTACTTCCATCTTCATAATGCCAAGAAGAATTCTGCATTTTTTAAAGAAATGCAGAGGTGTGCAGCTGAAAACATACACATAGGACTACAGGACAAACTCATTTATGGAGAAAAAAAGTAATGAAGTGAAGGTTGAGTTAATGTCTGCAGTTAGATATGCCAGTTTTTTAGGTTAGCTATTCTGTAGTATCTGCTGTCGAGTATGTGTAAACCGTATTCATAAATAATTGCAGAAACAAACACAAAGCCTAGAGAAGTACAGAGCAAAGGTCCAGATGTCTCAGGAAAATTGGATAGGACGCCAGAGGAAGGGGAGAAGTTTTCACTGTCAATGTTCCCAATTGAGCAGACACACAAGGTAAACATGGAATTTGTACACCACAGACAACCAATTACCCCAAGAAATAAAACAGTAATGTCAGCATTTACAATCAATTTAATTAAATGTACTTTTGCAACATTAGGAGACAATCTCCAAACTGTACACTGAGAAGAGAAACGATGATGATGTCGTTGCCAGAATTTCTCACTATGCCGTTTTGTATCTGCGGGACCTGAAATCTGTTCTCCCCCCACATCTGCTGAGTGACACAAGCAGTACAGCAATGCCGTGGCTAACTGATAATGTAAGTTTGAAAGCTATAAAGCAGTTGTCTTAAAAAAAATCTTATTTATACATTTAAAATATACATAATTAGAATCACCTCAGTTATGGTTATTTATGAGTATTTACAAACATCTGCTTATTTTGGTTTAAAGGCTGTAAATTGTCGCATTGCTCAGATTGCCGAAGACACTAATGATGTAAGTTATTCACACACAATTCATCACTGACCTATGACTTTTTTAGTTTGTTATGTAAAGACTAGAACATGTGAATTTGGGTTTCAGGTTGTGGCCTTGAGCACCGACAAATTAATTTTGTGGCACAGGGATTGGCAGAGAGATGCAACAGTGTCAGATGAACATTTGAAAGAGCTTGAGGTATATTAAAATGCATAATAGAAAACGTCCATCTTTTATTCAGCATATGCCTCAAGCCAGTTTAAAATAATAGTCTCATAAATGTCTCAGACGTCAGTGTTTCCTGTTTGCTTAATTTCAGAAAACCTCAGAATTCCTGAAAATACTTTTACCAAGGATTGTTGCACCTGGTGATAACCCAGAGCAGGGAAACCACTTCATTCTTTGGGTAACAAGAAATTATGTTTAATGAAATGTTAGTAATTGTTTTATCTTCGTTCTCAAACTTCTAACAAGTTCTTGAGTCTGCTTCAAACTGAACCACAATTTCATAATGCTGTAGCCACTGCTTTTTCATATTTGAAAAATGTAATTATTATTTGGATTTTACAGGTTTTTGACATGACTACAAAAACCATCAGAGTTTATGACAACATTGATCAGTATGTGACAATTTCAAACCGGGACATGGAAGTTTTGAAGTAAGACTTTACATTTTATTGTAATTGTTATTGTAATCATAAATTGTGTCCAATATATACAGTATGTTGTATAAATATTACTTATTGCAACATTTACGTTCTATACTAAAATACTTGTTTTTATTCAGGGATGCTTTTAGAAATATTGCCTCCTTGAAGAGTTGGACTGTGTGCAGTCCACATCAATGCCCGATGCCTAGTGCCCGAAGTCTCCTGGGATAGGCTCCAGGTCCCCCGCGACCCTGAACACAGGATTCAGCGGTATAGATAATGAATGAATGAATGAGAAACAACTGCACGGCACCAGGGCCTGAAATACTTGTTTTAAACAAAATTGTGTAAAATAATAATAATAATAAATAAATAAAATACAGCATTCATTTAGAAATAGAATACAGCAGAAAATACATTAAACAAACTGTAGAATAAACATTAAAACTTAATAGCCCTCTGAAGCAGTGAAGTTCCAACGTTCAAATCAGCACTCTGGACTAGTGCACTTAAAAGTATGCCATTGAAACCATAACGCATTAAAACATTTTAAGCTGAACATGTAAACACAACATGTAAAGACTTGTGGTCAAGCCAAATCAAATATTTTAAAATGATAACTTCATCTTTAAAGCTTGCACTTTTGGTGATAGCTTAATCCCATCAAGTTCTAGAAGAACTTTCTGAAAATAGCTCAAATGTGTAGCGCAGTGCTCGGAGCTATTGCTGGATACACCAACGGGTTCTTCCCCTTTGTCGCACGGACGACAAGGATTTTAAGAAGGTGCATACTGGCATCACTTCGTCTGTCCCCCTGCATAAAATTTACAAGAAAATAAATAATTTATTTTGAGAAACAAAAAAAAAAATCTGAATTGCTTCAACCTGTGCTGACTTCATTTCACAGAGAAAATAATAATAATAAAAATAATTGATAATAAAAAATGACCATCACTTCATATACTTAAGATTGTTAAACTTGGGTTAAATTGCTTTAGCAATAATCTTGCATCAGTAAAACATGGCATGAGATGGCTACACTCCATAGATTACTCTGCACCTTTACAGTGTCAGGAAATCCTATGATGAATGCTGAGTTTGTATTTAAAGGGTTAGTCCAAACATGAAAATTCGTTCAATAATTACTCAGATTTATATATTCATTTGCATTTATATGCTTCTGTCCAATACAAGAAACACTATATTCAAGGTATTAATAAATTGTATAATTAATAAGAAAACAATGCTTTACCAGGCAATCATCAAAGAGATCCTCTTCAGATTCATGTCTCATCTCTACGCTTTGTTTCTGTGAAAAAATGTACATTGTATCATTACATAATCTTTTATTCGTACAACTACATTTAGGCATTTCTTCATCTTTTGTAAGTTTGCCTTTATCCAAAGCAAATTACAAAAGAGGAAGGCATCAAGCATGTCAAGCAGTGCTACTAATACAAAGTTTCTGACACCATTAGAAAAATACAAGATAGATCAGTGAGGGATTAAGGAAAAAGTGAGCAGCAAGAATCATGTGTGGAAAGATTAAGCATGCAAGGTCACAGGATGACTCGACTTATTTTTATTGTCTGCAATGCGATTTAGACAAATTAGAGCTGCTGCCAATACTGTATGAACATATGTACAGGTTCTTTACTCGTAACTCATTAATAAAGTTCGGCTTCAGAAAAAAAAAAAACGTTTATTGCTAGTGCTCTTTTACCATTTAATGCTTTAACACAGTTTGTTTAGAAATGGCATCTCACTGGCGAGCCTTTGTCTGAACACGCCGTTTTCACGAGGGGTGGGGGTAAGAAACACGCATCTCGGTGTATTAATCCGCGCGCTCGGTTCGTTATTATTTTAATTATTTATTTATTTATTTACCACAGGAACCCTGGGGGCCTCCGTAGGTTTTTACACGAAAACGGTGTTTTGTGAATCTCCACACTATTAAAAACTGAAATATTGCTAATTGTACGTCTTGAGATTAAGATGAACATTAATTGGGAGTCATGAAAGCGAGAATCACATCCAAAAAAGAAAGCTAAACTTACCTCGAACACCACAAACTCCAGCTCCAGCCACGCCGTGTAGTACCTCCGTGATGATTCCCAACCGACTGATCCACAGCGCGTGCACAGCGTCTCCAAACACGCATGCGCGGTTTAATTTGGACACATTTTCGGCTTTAGTAGACACAATATACTTCAGACTGAAACACGACTGCCCCCTACAGGTAATGAAGGGCATTTTCACAGCTTCCCGCATGCAGCCGCATGCAAGTCACGGGATCCCTTTTCTCGAAACGTGCGTTTTTAATGGCGATGTCTGTATAGGTCCTACCCTTAATTAATTCATATTATAATTACTTTTACATAGTATAGTTACTGGACTGACATGACCAAAAGCTATTTCATTTAGCCTTTCTAAAATCAACCCATCTATCATTTATAATCAGAAAACATAAAACATTATGAACTGTTCAATAGCCCATCTGTTTTAATTTAGTTTGTATTTTTTATTATTCATAAGACATCCTTTCAGTTTTGTAAATATTTTAGTTATAGTGTGTCAAGTCTTACTTTAGGTTAAACGTTTTTGAGAATTTGACCATCCAGCTTAGATAAATGTTATGTCATTGATTGATAAAATCTGGATTAAGGATATTTAATTTTATTTATTTAATTTTTATTTTTTAGTTTCCCCCCCTGAGGGATTGCCACCTTATTGTGGTCAGGGGGTTTGCGTGCCTCAATACAATTCAGCAAGGACAATACTGTTACTATAAGCCCAGGGAAAAAACAGTGCTCGAACATCATGCCCCCCTCCCCATATGGTCTGTTCTAGAACGACCCTGCCTCTGACCGCCTTTTGTCTTGTAAATGAGTATTCTCAGTCACCTTCCAATCCCTCCCAGCGCACACACTCTGTTTGTTTGTACTGTAAACTGTAACTGTGTTTGCTAGGGCACTGGTTATACACAGTACTTTAATGTATGGAACACTTACTTAACCTACAGGTTTAAATACCTTATTACCTTACTCAGCAAAATAAAATAATTATTAAAGTATTGAAGTATTTTAGTTAAGGACAAAAACAGACCCTGCGCTTGTGTTTAGAACTGCTGAACAGCTGTGTTCATAGGTTTAATCAATGATTTACAAGCGCGCGCGCGCTCCTGCATTTCTCTGTTGGCTTTAACACGCACACACCGCCAAAAACACACACACAGAGCAATTAACACCATGTCATACTCAGTATTCTCCATTGAGGTTTCTCACCTTAAACTCCTAAGTTTGTCGTTGCTCTTTTGGAGATCTTAAAACCCAAAACATTTATTTATACTGAGAAAAAAATATTATGGGTCACATAATCACAAACACAAATACATATACAGATACATATGATCAAGTGTTTAACTGTTTTCATTTGTTTCTATGACCAATAATTATTATTATGATTTTCAGCCCTACTCTTTGACTACTTAAAACAAAGTTGTGTCCTATTTTTTGGCCATTGAAGTTGTTGGTTCAACTAAACGTTTTTTTAAATACCCAAACAATTAAAACACGCAAACATGACTTTAACAATTCAATTTATTCTTCCAAAACTAGTCAAAGTTAAAACAGTAATTTGTATAAAACAGGTGAATACATGTATTTTTGCTTAAAATTCATTAAACTACCCGGATACACCAGCTGCTTATAAGTCTCTATCTATAGTTCTTTTATATTAAAATATAAATTTTTAAAAACTAAGATGGAACAGTTTAAGTCTTTGTTTCCCCCAAAGTACTCATTCATTCATTCATTCATCTTCTGTACCGCTTTATCCTCTATTCAGGGTCGCGGGGGACCTGGAGCCTATCCCAGGAGACTTCGGGCACAAGGCAGGGTACACCCTGGACAGGGTGCCAATCCATCGCAGGGCACACACTCATACGCACACTCACACACACATTCACACACTACGGTCAATTTGGGAACGCCAATTAGCCTAACCTGCATATCTTCGGACTGTGGGAGGAAACCGGAGTACCCGGAGGAAACCCACCAAGCACGGGGAGAACATGCAAACTCCATGCACACAGAGACGGGAATCGAGCCTGGCCGGGGAATCGAACCCAGACCCTGGAGGTGCAAGGCGACGGTGCTAACCACTACACCACCGTGCCGCCGTCCCCCAAAGTACTGTATCAGACATTTTGCAGTTCTATGTTCATAATATACAGTAGACCTGACCAAACATCATTCTAAAGCTGTCGGACTGTGACGTCATCCCTCCTACAGCTCCCTCAACAGCTTGTTCAGGCTCCTCCAGTACTGTAGCACCAAAAGTCCAGCCGTCAGCCGTCTGACCCCCCAATCCTCCACAGCGGAGCTCTGCTTAAAGACAACAGGAGAATTTAGTCAAGACAAAGACAAATAAACTTCACAGAACATCTAGTTGTAATAAATATAAAATATATTAATAAACCTATTTACCACAGAGTGTGTAAAATACTGTTTTGGGAATTCTGGAATGTAAATAAACTGCCTGTGCTAATGTTAACCAGTGAACTTTGTTAGTGTTAACCACGGTCTGTCTGTATTATCGTCTGAATTAAATTAACCGAGAATTTACTTAATGCGCTTCTCATACAAATAAGTTAAGCGATATAACACTCGTATATGAGCATTAGTTCATCCCTGAAGCCAAACTATAACTTACTGTAGCCCCCCCCCCCCCACACACACACACACACACCTCCCCCCTCCTCCTTAACTAATAAACACTTCCGAGTTTTTATTCAGGTCTTTAACTAAGCGCTCGCGCTACCGCGGAAAGTCACGGCCAAAGTGTGTAAAATATAAACCCGGTTATGAGCGTTACTAGCTCCTGTACAGCTATCCTCCTCTTGTGTCCCTCATGAACTGCATCACGTTATATTCCAGTCACAGAAATAACCTGCAGATTAACTCTTAACCAAAGAATAAATAAACGCTGAATTTATCCAGACAACACGCGGTGAGATTCTCTCAGTATTTACTGAGAGCACAAACACTCTTCATCGGGTAGTGCAGCTCTTGTAATAGGGACATTAATAGTATTTTCGAAGCTTGAGCATCTTTTTGAGTTAAAGTGGAGTGACATTGTGAGTTTGTGACACTGACAGTAAGCTGTAATGTTAACTCCATACTTGGTAAACAGACCATTAAGTTCTCTAAAGTCACATCTGACCACTGCTGGTGCTGCCAGTGATATTTAAAACGGCCAATAAAAAACTAAACTGGGAAATAAACTGTAAACTACCCCAAACACTTACTGCGAATAGTCCATTAAGCCGCCATCTTCATCTCTGTAGTTTGGTAGCATCAGTTCGGCGGGGGTGGGGGCGGGTTGTTAAAATCACGTGATTGCAACTCGGCTTCTTCTTCTTCTTAATGTTTTCCGGCGGTTGGCATCCATTATGTTGCATTACCGCCACCTTCTGGTCATAAACTCCCCTTCCCCCTCCCCTTTTTTTTTCTTCTTTTTCCCTTTCCCCTTTTTCTTCCTTTCTACTTTTCTCCCCTTTCCCCCTCTCTCCCTCTCCCCCTTCCCTTTTCCCTCTCTTCCTCCTTCCCTCCTCTCCTATCCTTTCCAACGGTTGGCATCCTGCTTTATGGTGCTTTTCCTCACCTCTGTTCCGGAGTGTGGGTTAGAGAGTAGGCTTAAAAAAAAAAAAAAAAAAAAAATTTGAAACCCTCCTCTTCCCCCACTACTTTGTACTACCTTGGTCTCCTTACTTCCAGTCGTTCCCCTCTCCTCCCTTCAAATCCTATCCATTATCCCTGTTTCTCGTAAATAAACACTATCCTGTTTTTCCTCCCATTCTCTGCCCCTAGCACCTCCTCTAATGTGAACTGCACCCCTATCTCCCTCAGTCTATCCTCCATGACCTCCCTTTGTGCCTCATACCTCCTGCATCTCATGATCACATGTTCTACTGACTCCTCTTCGTGACATCTATCACACAGTCCCGTTTGGTGTTTTCCTATCATTTTAAGTGTTTTATTTAATAAGCTATGCCCCAGCCTCAGTCTTGTCATCACTACCTCTTTTCTCCTTCTTCCCACTCCCACTCTTTCCTTGTTCACCTTTCCTTGTATCTTGTATAAGTGTCTCCCGTTTCTATCTTTGTCCCATCTATCCTGCCACCTTTGGATAATTTTCTCCCATATAATACTTTTCACTTCTGTCTTACTCATTTTAACGTGTACCTCAATATTATCTCTTGTAAGTGTTTGCTTTGCCAATTTATCTACTATTTCATTTCCCTTAATTCCTATATGTGCTGGTACCCACATGAAGATGACTTTAATGCCCTTGTTTATTGTCCTTGTGTATACTTGAAGTACCTCATACAAAGTATCTTGTCTTGCCCTTGAGTAAAATGATCTTAAGCTTGTTAATACTGACAGTGAGTCAGTGCATATCAGGACCTTTTCTTCCTCATTTTCCTCTACCCATTTTATTGCATATAGGATTTCCATTATCTCTGTCGTGTAGACTCCTATTTTATCCGATGTCCTTTTTTGTACTTCCACTTGTTTTTCCGGAATTGCCATTCCAAATCCTGTTTTCCCTGATTGTGGATCTTTAGATCCATCCGTGTAAATTATTACAAATTCTTTGTACTTTTGATTTATATGTATATTGAATAGTATCTTTAGGTTTTCTTCATTGTTCGTTTTCCTTTTTTCTGCCACTAAGTACCAGTCAATTTCAGGCCATTCCATCTTCCATGGAGCCATTTCTGGTATAACTATAGTTTCAGTCACTTGTAGCTCAAAGATTTCTAATTCTTTTGCTATATTATTTCCTATTTTTCCAAAATTCTCTCTGCGATTTCTCCCATTCTCCCAGCATTCTTCCAAAACTTTTTTTGTAAGATGTGTTTCTTTATGTCCTTTTAACCCAACCCAATAGTTAGCCATTAGCTGCATCCTCCTTAATTCTAGTGGCATTTCTCCGACTTCCACTTGTACTGCCGCTACTGGTGAAGTTTTAATAGCACCACAGCACACTCTCAAGGCTTGTAATTGTATCACGTCCAGTCTTTTTAATAACGACTTGGCTGCAGACCCTATTACTATGCTTCCATAGTCGAGTACTGATCTTATCATTGTCACATATATAATTCTCAAAGAGGAGTGACTAGCTCCCCATTCTCTTCCTGCCAAACATCTCATCACATTTATTACTTTTTTGCATTTGTCTTCCATTTTCTTTATATGTCCTGCAAAATTCAATCTCGCATCGAATGTTACTCCCAGAAATGTATAGGTCTCTACCCTTTCCAAATCTCTCCCATGCATTTTTAGTTTAACCGCCCCCTTTCTAATTCTCTTTCTTGTAAAAATTACAGTTTGGGTCTTTTCAATGGAGAATCTAAATCCCCACTCAAATCCCCATTCCACTACTTTATCTATTGCTTCTTGCATTCTCCTTTTTGTGTACTCAATATTTCTGCCTCTTTTCCATAGCGCCCCATCATCTGCAAATAAAGACCTGCTAATATCACCTGGTAGTGTTGTAAATATGTCATTTATCATAATGATGAATAGTATTGGACTAATCACACTACCTTGTGGTGTTCCATTTCCAATTGTGTACTGGTTTGACATTTCTGCTCCTATCCTTACTTGAATTCTCCTTTCAGACAAAAAATCTTTAATCCAATTAAACATCCTCCCGCCTATTCCTAGTTTATTTAACTTTATTAATAACCCCTCCCTCCATAACATATCATACGCTTTTTCTATGTCAAAAAATACCACCACTACTGACTCCCTGTTTGCTTGTGCCTTTCTTATTTCAGTTTCTAATCTAACAATAACATCCACTGTATTCCTCCCCTTCCTGAAGCCACTCTGGTAATTTGCTAATGCCTCTCTTTTCTCTAGGGTATATATTAATCTTTCTGCTATCATTCGCTCCATTATTTTACACAAGTTGGATGTCAGAGCTATAGGTCTATAGCTTGTTGGTTTTGTTGGGTCTTTGGCTGGTTTCTTAATTGGAATCACTAATGCTTCTTTCCATACCTTTGGTAATTTTCCCTCTCTCCATATTTTATTATATACCTCAAGCAGCTTCTTAGCTGCTCCGTTTCCAAGATGTTTTAACATAGCATAATTTATCTGATCTTTTCCTGGGGTAGTTAGCCGGGCTCTCTTTATTGCTCTCACCATTTCTGCCATTGAAAATGGTTCATTTAGGATTTCCCCATTCTCTTCATCCTTCCTGTCTATTGTATGTTCATATTGACCTAATGTTGCTTTCCTTCTCCTTTTCTCTTCTTCCGTCAAATTATTTGAACTGTGTATTTTTGAAAAATATTTCACCATCATCTCCGCTTTTTCTATGTTAGTTACTCCAATCTCTCCGTCTACTGTCATCACTGGATATTCCCACTGTCTATTTTCTCCTCCCATTTTCTTTATCATTGTCCATATTTCACTCACGTGTGTGGATGTTCCTATTTCACTACAAAATTTCCTCCAACTGTCCCTTTTAGCCTGTCTTACCTTCCTTCTCACTTCTGCCTGTGCTCTCTTACACTCTATCATATTCTGCAGATTGTGTGTCCTCTTAACTAGTCTGTATGCTTTATTTCTTTTTCTAACTGCTTCCTGACACTCCTCATTCCACCAAGGCGCCAGTTTTCTATTCCCTCTATTTTTTACTTTGGGGATAGCTTCCTCCGCTGCCTTTATGATAGCTGTTTTTACTTGGTCATTAATATTATTTATACTCCCCTGTATATCTATTTTACTCATTAACTCTTCACTTACTGCCTGAAAATTTTCCCAGTTTGCTTTTCCTATTTTCCATCTTGGGATTCTATATTCTCTCTCCCCTTCTTGCCTCCCACCTATTCTGCTTAAAACTGGATAATGGTCGCTACCTATTGTGGTTGTTTTCCACACTTCCCAATTACTGTTTCCTGCCAGTGTATTTGTAACTAGCGTTATATCCAGCACTGATTCACATCCTGTTGCTAAATTTATCCTTGTACTTGTCCCATCATTTAGATTAACTAGATCTTTCTCCTCCATCATCTCCTCTATTATCCTTCCATTTGCATCTGTTTTATCACCCCCCCCCCCCCCACAGTGAGCTATGTGCATTAAAGTCTGCACACCATATTACGTTTTGCCTATCTTGCCCTTGTATCCTAAGTAATTTTTCCAGTGTCAGTCTCTTACATGGATTATAGTAGTTGATTATCGTTATCTGTGCCCCATTTTCCCAAACCTCCACCACTGTGTACTCCTGGTCCTCGCCCACCTCTAAGATCCTGTATGGTATTCCACTCTTAATAAATGTGGCACACCCTCCTCCTACCCCACCCATCCTATCTCTCCTTATTATTGTATACCCATGGATTATAAACTTGAGATTTGGTTTCAGCCATGTTTCCTGAACACAAACTATATCTGTTTTTTTGTCCAATTCCCTGATGAAGTGTTTAAATTCCTGACCATTTGCTATTAGGCTTCTAGCATTCCATTGTAACAGTATTACCATTATGATCAACCAATGCATGATGTATCTTGTGTTGACTGATTGGTAAGGTTTTCCCTAACTTCTTCCCATGTCAGTCCTTTCAGTCCCAGATGATTGATTGCAGCTTTGACTACCAGTTGGATTTTGTCATTTTTTTATTTGACCTCTGCTGTGCTGTTTATCACCCCTGCTATAAACATAACTAGATCTTTTTTTATCCACATATACTCTCTCATTTGCTAAATGCAGTTGTCCTTGCGCTCCCTCTTCTCTTTTCTCACTTCTTCCATCTTCACTTCCCTTTGATCTTTTTACTGCCTCAGCATATGTTGTTCGTTTTTCCACTCTAGTTTTTTGGATCTCTATCTCCCTCTTCATAACTTCACATCCTCCATAAGCCACATTGTGAGGACCTCCACAGTTACAGCATTTTGGCTCCACCCCTGTTCCACACTTTCCGAACTCATGATCTCCTCCACATCTAGCGCATCTTCTCTGCCTTTTGCATGTATGTGTAGTATGTCCAAACCTCTGACAATTATAGCATCTCATTGGTTTTGGAACAAACACCCTCACCGGGTAGCTTATAAACCCTAGGAACACCTTCTGAGGAACATTCTCTCCTTCAAATTCTATCGCCACTGATTCACTATCCTTTAGTACTCCATCCCTTTTCATTTTTAATCTTTTCACTTTATTTATTTGTTCTCCTTTTATATTCTTTTTCAGCTCTTCCATGCTTATATTTATAGGCACCCCCGTTATCACTCCCATGCAGCTCCCTCCTTTCCGAGCTCCCACCCTACTAGAATTTTCCACCTTGCATTTATCTATCCCCTTGATTTTCAGAGCTCTTTCCATCTGTTTTTCATCCGTACATCTTATCAGTAAGTTTCCATCATTCAAAATTTTTGCATATTCTATTTCCCCTACTTTGTTTGCTAATGTTGTTGTAAGTAGAAATGGATTAATGCTTTTCATACTTCCTTGATTCTTCTCATTAAATCTTATTATGACAACATATCTGTCATCTCTTCTTCCTTGTGTTATTTTTTGTCCTTCATCTTCACTTTCTGACCTGGATTCCTGTTCCTTTCTGACTCTTTTATTTCCTTTCATTTTCTTTTCCTGCCTCTGCTTCTCCTTTTCTCCCCAGTCATCATCTCTTTCTTCATCGATTTCCATGTTAAATCCACCTACCTTCAACCCATTCACGGAACAGTCGTGCTCAACCGTCTTTTCCAAGTGTTTAACACGATTTCCGCCCCCAGTTTTCTCTTAACGCAATGTTTTGATTCTTCTCCAGTCCTACCCTGTCGAGTCGACGGCGAGCCCTTGATTGCAACTCAGCGCAGCTGGCTTGTTTTAACGTGTTATTGAGAACGAAGTGCCATCTAGTGGTGGCACCAGGTAAATGAATAAACAGGGCTTGAATGGGCGTGTTTACTGTGAAATCTTGACACGCCTTTCTGGCAGAAAAGTGAGGGGGGACTACGGCGTGCATAGGGCAGTCACACGACGTTTGCACGTCATTTACACTGTTGCGGCTATTTGGCGTGGCTCCCACTGTAATTTTTCAGTATTGAAATAATACTTAAAACAACAGTCGACTTAGTAATTTACAGATAATGTCTGTAATTTTACAGAGATTTGTATGTAGTTTTAAAAAAAAGGAAAACTACTATAAAATTTGAAAGTTATTTTCCGTAAAATTAGGACTTTTTTTTTTTTTTTACAGTGCAACTGGATGGAGCCCCACGTGACAGCAGAAACACCGGGCTAATGTATGCACAAAAGGAGGAACCAAGTGATGCGTGGCTAAGCCCCACAACCACATCTGATTGGACCAATCACCCGTGGGATGGACTCACCTCAAAGGGACAAAAACCCTAAGACGTAGGAGTTCAAGAAAAAAGGAAAAACACCAATTCAATTCAATTCAATTTTATTTATATAGCGCTTTTAACAATGGTCATTGTCTCAAAGCAGCTTCACAAAAATTAAAGAAATTTAACAAAAAAAAAATATATATATATATTATATATTATATATATATAGAATAATTATATATAAAGTAATAAATAAATAAATAAAATTATAATAGAAAATAAATAAATAAAAACAAATAATAATAATAATTATAGAAAAGAAAATAATTGGAAGTGTGGATGTGTGAGAAAAATGTGCAGATAATAATGAGACGAATGAATGAAATTTCTCTGATGAGCAAGCCAAGGGTGACGGCGACGGTGGCAAGGAAAAACTCCCTGAGATGGCATTAGGAAGAAACCTTGAGAGGAACCAGACTCAACAGGGAACCCATCCTCATTTGGGCGATAACAGATAGAAATGATATAACATCTTGTGTGTTGTGCAGGTGAAAATTCAATATGACAGAAATTATTTAAATTGTCATGAAGACCAGTTCAGCATAGGGACGAGTCAGTAGGTGCAGAGGGCAGATGAGGTCTGGATCACTGGAAGCACAGGAGCAGCATGTGTAGCTCCAACCATCATAAAGCTGAATCCAGTTGGAGCTGGTCCTTCTCTGGATGCCTCAGGAACCTCGCAGGGTCGGCCTTTGTCTACTGAAGCTGGCAAAATCTCCCGATGCCTCGGGATGGGTAGAGAAATACAGAACAGATGGGGAGAATTAGCGTAGTTGCCATTCGGTATAGGTGTACTGGAGTATGAGTACTGGGATGAGTTATGTGTATGCCAGATTAAAAAGATGCGTCTTGAGTCTACTTTTGAACTGAGAAACCGTGTCTGCTCCCCGAACACTGTCTGGAAGGCTATTCCAAAGCTTTGGAGCTAAATATGAAAAAGCCCTACCCCCTTTTGTAGATTTTGAAATTCTGGGAACTACCAGAAGTCCGGAGTTTTGTGATCTTAAGGCGGATCTGCAGGACTGCAACCTACAAGCTTTTCCAAGCAGCTTGAGCTAAATTTTGTTTCAGTTAATCAAATTAACCCGAATCGTTAAAGATTCAATACAACTCTGACCCAGAGCTAAACTTTACATATTAATGGTGAAGGATGCATCGGCATTGTGTCCACATTAAAATGTGTACATTTACTGGTGGACATGCAACAGTCATTCATTGTCTTTATTATGAAAACCCTACACTTGTGATATCCCTGGACAACAACCAAATCACTCCTTCAGCCACCACCTGCAATCTTGGGGTAACGGTGGACAATCATCTGTCATTTTCCCAACACATCGCTAACCTTACTCGCTCTTGTAGATTTCTTCTTACAATATCAGAAGAATCTGCCGATTGCTTTCTTCACAGGCTCCTCAGGTGCTTGTTCAGTCCCTTGTTATTTCAAGACTGGACTACTGCAACTCACTCCTTGCAGGCCTGCCTCTGTTCACGATTCGTCCTCTGCAACTGATCAGCAGCACGTCTCGTTTTTAACCTTCCCAAGTTCTCCCACACAACCCAACTCCTCCGCTCCCTGCACTGGCTTCCTGTAGCAAATTCAAAATGCCTTGCCTACAAAGCTAAAAATGGCCCAGCACCCACTTACCTCTCTGCTCTAATCACACCACGCACTGCACCACGTTCCCTCCGATCCTCCAGCTCTGCTTGCCTCATCCCACCATCTCTCAGGGGTCGAAGGCGGCATTCATCCAGACTCTCTTCTGTTCTAGCACCTAGGTGATGGAACGAACTTCCTCTAGATGTGATGTACAGCAAAGACTTTGACGATCTTTAAACGGCGACTCAAGACTGTTTCTCCAGTACTTCGACTGTCCAAGGTGGGGGAGGGATGTGCCTCTGTAAGCATTAGTCACACTTGTCTGGCAGATCAGATCTTAAGTTGCAGTGATTAAAATCCCCAGGGACAAAATCCCCCCAACTCCATTAGGATGTGCTGTCTACAGACTGTTAATAGCAGAACTGATACTTTCATAGATGTCCTAGCTTTAGCTGACATATACTGCTATCACAACAACACATGTGAACTCACGTGGTAAATAAAAGTGCCTGCACTTAATAATCAGGTATTCAAGATCAACAGAGCAAAGCATGTTTAAATGCATAAGCTCCGCCGTTTTTACCTGTGCATGCTGTTTCTCGATCAGCTCTGAAAATGGTGCACCCCTCGAGCTTCAGCATGCTGTTTGGGATGCCAATGTTGAGCCAAGTTTCCAAGAAAACCAAGATATTGCAATCTGTAATCAGTCTGCATGAGAGTGAGAGTGCGTGTTTACAGTCTCTTTGTTGTCGTTTGTCCTAGCCAGTCGGGATAAAGGGCTCGCTATGTCCTTACAAGCTCCGGGGGTATCTGGTCAAAGGTGAAAATAAAGTCTGAAATAGAGTTTGTCCAAAAGTGAATTTCTGGCATAGGTAGCATAGGTACTTGCAGGGGAATAGTACGTAAATAACAGCAAATACGGAAAATCTTGAGAAAGATTTGTATGTGTATGCCTAGCAAAGTGCATGCGCTGCCATCTTGGTCTACTCATATGTAAGTAATGTTTGGTCTACAAACCGGATTCCAAAAAAGTTGGGACACTAAACAAACTGTGAATAAAAACTGAATGCAATGATGTGGAGATGGCAAATGTCAATATTTTATTCAGAATAGAACATAGATGACAGATCAAAAGTTTAATCCAAGAAAATGTATAATTTTAATGGAAAAATATGTTGATTCCAAATTTCACGGTGTCAATAAATCCCAAAAAAGTTGGGACAAGTGGCAATAAGAGGCTGGAAAAAGTAAATTTGAGCATTACGAAGAGCTGGAAGACCAATTAACAGTAATTAGGTTAATTGGCAACATGATTGGGTATAAAAAGAGCTTCTCAGAGTGGCAGTGTCTCTCAGAAGCCAAGATGGGTAGAGGATCACCAATTCCCACAATGTTGCGCAGAAAGATAGTGGAGCAATATCAGAAAGGTGTTACCCAGCGGAAAATTGCAAAGACTTTGCAGTTATCATCATCAACTGTGCATAATATCATCCGAAGATTCAGAGAATCTGGAACAATCTCTGTGCGTAAGGGTGAAGGGCGTAAAACCATACTGGATGCCCGTGATCTCCGCGCCCTTAAACGACACTGCACCACAAACAGGAATGCTACTGTAAAGGAAATCACAGAATGGGCTCAGGAATACTTCCAGAAACCATCGTCAGTGAACACAATCCACCGTGCCATCCGCCGTTGCCAGCTGAAACTCTACAGTGCAAAGAAGAAGCTATTTCTAAGCAAGATCCACAAGCACAGGCGTTTTCATTGGGCCAGGGATCATTTAAAATGGAGTGTGACAAAATGGAAGACTGTTCTGTGGTCAGACGAGTCACGATTCGAAGTTCTTGTTGGAAATGTGGGACGCCATGTCATCCAGACCAAAGAGGACAAGGACAACCCAGTTGTTATCAACGCTCAGTTCAGAAGCCTGCATCTCTGATGGTATGGGGTTGCATGAGTGTGTGTGGCATGGGCAGCTTGCATGTCTGGAAAGGCACCATCAATGCAGAAATATATATTCAGGTTCTAGAACAACATCTAGTCATCTCTTTCAGGGAAGACCCTGCATTTTTCAACAAGATAATGCCAGACTACATTCTGCATCAATCACAACATCATGGCTGCGTAGGAGAAGGATCCAGGTACTGAAATGGCCAGTCTGCAGTCCAGATCTTTCCCCTATAGAAAACATTTGGCGCATCATAAAGAGGAAGGTGCGACAAAGAAGGCCCAAGACGATTGAACAGTTAGAGGCCTGTATTAGACAAGAATGGGAGAGCATTCCTATTTCTAAACTTGAGAAACTGGTCTCCTCGGTCCCCAGACGTCTGTTGAGTGTTGTAAGAAGAAGGGGAGATGCCACACAGTGGTGAAAATGGCCTTGTCCCAACTTTTTTGGGATTTGTTGACACCATGACATTTTGATTCACCATATTTTTCCCTTAAAATGATACATTTTCTCAGTTTAAACTTTTGTTCCGTGATTTATGTTCTATTCTGAATAAAATATTGACATTTGCCATCTCCACATCATTGCATTCAGTTTTTATTCACAATTTATTTAGTGTCCCAACTTTTTTGGAATCCGGTTTGTACTTATATATAAGTAATATACTGTATGTACTCATGAGTAATGGTTTCTTTGTGCCAATTTGCCCATGAAGGCCTGACTCACACAGTCTCTTTTGAAAAACAGACCTTTGCATTGTGCAAGAAGCTTGATCTTCCTTCCCTGGCACAGTTTTCATGAGAGCCGGTTTGATCATATCATTTCATAATTTGTGAAATTTCTTGCCATTTCAAGTCATCTTGATCAAAGGAAGTGTGGGTACAAAAGTTAATAGTCCCATTGTAACGTTCAGATTTTAAAGTTGGAGTAATACTGACTCTTGCATCTACTTCCGGTATTGCGCAAGCGCTGCGGCACAAGGAAAGACGCAAGACAACAATTCCAAATAAACCCAACGTGTATTAAGTGAAAAATAAACTAAAGAAAACCCTACAAACAACGTGCACCGAAAATCAATAATTACAAAATATATACAAATATAAGTCTCCATGTGGGTGGGTGTGTGTGTGTGTGTGTGTGTGTGTATGTGAGTGCAAGTGAATGAGATAAATGTCCAAAGTCCGTATTATTGAAAGGGTGTGCGTGTTGGGAGTGATGAGTCGGTCTCACCGGCAATAATGAAATGTTCCGGGAGTAAGATGGTAGTGGAAAATGTCCGACAAAGATTAATCCAGCAAAGGGTAATCCAATTTGGCGTTTGTCTCCACTCTCTCTCTTAGCAAAAATACAGCGATGTTTTCTCCTCATCTCTCTCCCCCCCTCGCTTCTGCGCGGTAGCGCTTTAAAGGCGGCGCACGTGACCTCCCCCGTCACCGCCGACCTCTCGCTACCCCTGTGCGAACTCTCGCGAGAGTACTTTCGGGACTACCACCGATTGTCCAGGCTAAAAAAGCAAAACCTAAAAAGGATCCTTTTATGGGGCACGGCTGCTCTTTCTTTATTAGCTTATGCCGCTTTTCCTACCCCTATAAAAAAGCATCTATTGTATGAATGCATACTATGGACAGGGACTCTTAATTTGACAGGACATCAGTATTACATAAAAGTTCATGCTTTGATAACTTCTAGGTTGGACTATTGTAATGCCTTCCTGTCTGGTTGTTCAGTTAGGTGCATAAACAAGCTTCAGCTAGTCCAGAATGCAGCAGCGAGAGTGCTCACTAGAACCAGAAGATATGAGCACATCACCCCTATCCTATCTTCACTGCATTGGCTCCCTGTGAAATTTCGCATTGATTTTAAAATACTACTCTTGACATATAAAGCATTAAATGGTCTCGCGCCGCAGTATCTGAGCGAACTGCTAGTGTCTTACGATCCGCCACGCCTACTTCGATCAAAGGATGCAGGCTGCTTGTCAGTACCGCGTATTATGCAAACTACAGCTGGGGGCAGAGCTTTTTCTTACAAAGCCCCAAAATTATGGAATAGTCTTCCAAATAGTGTTCGGGACTCAAACACAGTCTCAGTGTTTAAGTCTAGGCTAAAAACATATTTATTTATCCAAGCATTTTTATGAATAGATTTGCCTTAGGTAAAGGAGCAGATCTGGGGGATTCATGGACGTAGAGTATTATGGTGAACTGGTATGTTTAGATGCTGTCTTCCTCACTCTCATTTGATCACTCAGGTTTGTTGACGGAGAGGTGATTGTTTGCTTTACATCTCAGGGAGCCCTCATGTTTGTGTTTCCTTCTGGCGCTCCCTTTTAGTTATGCTGTCATAGTTAGTCCTGCCAGAGTCCCTGCTTGCACTCTACAGTAAATATACATTCACATTATACATTATGTGACTGTGACCATACCTAACTGCCATCTCTCTCTTTCTCCCCCTCTTTCTCTTTCCTCTCTCCCTCTGTCTCCCACTTTCACTCTCTCTCTCTCTCTCTCTCTCTCTCTCTTTCGAGCTACACATGTCATCCCTGAGCTGCCAGTGATCCAGACTCCCTCTGCCCTCCGGACCTGTCTGACCCATCCTGGTGCCCCACTTCTGGTTGGAGGTCTCGTCGCATGGATGCCCCGTGTGTGTCTTTGGGATGCGTCTGGTGTCTGGGGATGATTCTCTCTACTTAGAAGACGGTTCTGGCCTCGACTGGTGTTAGCAGCTGTTTCTCTGAGGACTTGACAATTCGATAGTTCAGGACTGGAACTTTCTACAAGTCTATCTGAGTCTCCAATAACTACTGGACTCCATTTTAACATCAATTAAGATCAACTATTATAGCTGAACTGCCTGCCACCTAACACACTGTATAAATGCAGATCATTTCCTGCTATCTGTTTCACCCAGATGAGGATGGGTTCCCTGTTGAGTCTGGTTCCTCTCAAGGTTTCTTCCTATTACCATCTCAGGGAGTTTTTCCTTGCCACTCTTGGCCTCGGCTTGCTCACCAGGGACTATCTGACCATTTTGATTCATACACATTCACATTCTATACAACTTAAATAATTCTTTTGATTGTGTAAAGCTGTTTTGAGACAATGTCAATTGTTAAAAGCGCTATACAAATAAAATTGAATTGAATTGAATAAAATCAGCAGCACTGTACACATTGAGTACAGTGATAAAGATAAGTAAAAATCAAGACAATAATATACAAAAAATAAACTAGAACGTATCCTCCTGTACTATATTGAATTAAAGCAACTCCAATGCTTTGGTGCAATTTAGTGTACAGATATTAAAAGTGATTTAATAGCAATGGTTGATAAGTCAAACAGCTTCCAGTATGAACAATCTCTTGAGGCATTCAGTTTTGCTCATGCTCATCTTTTTATGAACTGATCCTGATTTTAATCAGTTTGTTCAGGTGCTTAAAATGCATGCCTTTCATGTTCTTCTCCTAACACACAATGTCATAAAAGAGAACAATTGACATGGCTGAAAACCTGCAGACTTTGAAGATGTATTTGGTGTTGTGTTCACTGATTATGTATTGCAACCGCAAGACTAGGTGGCAGTGTCAGAACAAGCAAGGATACAGAAGAGAAAGATAGGGATATAGGAGAGGATAAGTGTTCTGCTGCTGAGCGATTGTAAATGGTTACTGTACTGAGTGTTAAGTAAACAGTTTTTGCCCTGGTTATTTTGGATTCAACCATAACATTTTGGCGACGAGTTGTATGTTTTTGCTTCTTTTGCTGACTCATTATGGCTGGAAACGTGCCTGCGCCTCCGATTTTTTGCCGTGCCCTGGAGAGCCACCGATACCCTTCGACATGTGGATGCGGATTTTCAAGAATTACCTACTGGTAATTAATGCGATGGGTGACGCTTTGCCTGAAGCTCGCAGGAGAGCTACATTGCTCCACTGTCTTGGAGCCGAGGGGGTCTTGGAGGGGCAACGGATTTTCTACTCGCTTCCAGATACATGTGACTCCTTTGACTCTGCTGTCGCTGCTTTAGAGAAACACTATGCACCCAAAGTAAATGTAGTGGAACGACATACCTTCAGACAGCGAAGACAAGCACCTCATGAGACTATTGCACAGTATGCGGCCATGCTGCGTGATCTTGCTTCAAAATGCCGGTTTGATGATAAAACAGATGAAATGCTGTCATTTCATCAATGTGAGTAATCCAAACATAAGAGAAAGGCTCCTGCTTGAACCTGATCTGACACTGGACAAAGCTTTAACAATAGCATCGCAAATAGAATTGGCTGTTCAACAAGCTAAAGCAATAGCGGCAAAGGACAGTGTCCCAGTGCAAGCGTTACAGCCCAGTACATGATTCACTAAAAAGAAATACAAACGGCACTCTCATCCAAATAAGCCATTTAATGCCTCCACTGCACCTTCCCGCAGCTGTTTCAGGTGTGGTTCTGACAAACATTTGGCTAATTCTTCTCAGTGTACTGCAGCCAAAGAAACAAGTCTTGCCATAAAGTTGGACATTTTGCTCGTGTTTGTCGCTCATGGACAAGTGATGTACAGATGTCGCCCTTAAAACCCTGCGTGTTTTCCCGCGGGATGCCGCAATTTAGCGCGCGGCGTGCCGCGTCTTGCCGGAGGCAACATTCAGGAATTTTAAATAAATGTGTTGCGCTTCACTGAATATCCGCCAGATGGCGCATGGAAGGACTTTATCTAAAAGCCGGACCAAGTACAACAATGAATGTAAGGACGCGGATGAACAGTGCTGAAGCGAACATGAATTTTATTTTGTTTTATAATAGATCT
Organism: Channallabes apus; assembly: GCA_030522415.1. NCBI lineage: Eukaryota > Metazoa > Chordata > Actinopteri > Siluriformes > Clariidae > Channallabes > Channallabes apus. The sequence continues at coordinate 18,561,585 of CM060117.1, read as the reverse complement.
TTCATGATGAATGAGTGTATATGTGCTTCACATTATCAAACACAGGCAAAGGAGACAGAAATTATTGAGGGATCCACTGAAAAAAGTAAACCTAGTTTAATGTGTTTTTTTTTCTCATTCCATTAGTAAAAAAAATAATTTGCTCTTTTTAACTGAAGTGTCTAATTTATGCTTATGGGTGAATATTTTTTTTTTTTTTTTTTTTTTTAGTATAATGCTGTTTACAGCAGGAAACCAAAGTGAAATATTTCATTTTGATCAAGGTACTCTTATTAGGTTGAGTGTGATTTGCGCATGCGCAGTCTTTAGACCATAGTTTTGCCGGTATAATTTTATTTCCGCCTCAAACCGGAGCATGACGTTGAAACAAGTAAGGAAGGATATCAGAACCTGTATTTCAGTTACTGTTAGTTAAAGCCCCTGATTAAACTTAAATCTAATCCATTCACAAAGGACATTTCTGCTTCAAACCGTGTCTCATGACCTCATGACGCAGCATTTTCACGGACTGAATCACATGCGGGTGGAGATTCTCAATGAAAACTCCTTTAAACCAGGTAAGAAAGCAAACTCATGTCATTTCTATGTTAAATGTATCTCTTCTATGAGCAAATTCATGATTTATGTCAGGAACAACTACTTTGTAGATTGAGTTTTGTGTCCGTGTTTGCTACTGTAGCTAAAACCACCTATATTACCTGCATTAGCATTAGCTAACTAACGTGGTGATTTTCAAAAACACCGGAGTTTATACAGTAAGTCAGCGGCGCCGAAGAAAATAATTATATTTAAGTACCGTTGGTTAACGATGTAAAAATTAATAGGAAAGTGACGTAAACATAGAACAAGCTAATTTGGAGTGAGTGCTGTTTGTAGTGTACTGCTTTCTATACTTTATACACACTGTAATTAAGATTTGCTAACATAAGAACTTGAGCCAGTCCAATTTTTGTTTTTACCTTTTTTTTTTTTTTTTAAAGATCAGTAATGAGTTTCTGAGAATTATATCTGCTCCACTTCAAGCAAGATTACTGGTTTCCTTGGACAAGCAACACTACAAACTAATTGAGATCATCAGAAACTAGGGAGGAACCCGTCAGAGAGAAGACCAGAGATATAATCTTCATCTTCAAGTTCTTGATCTGGTATGTATGGTACGGTTCAGGACCAGGGGGGGAGCCGGAGACAGCAGAACAAAGAGATGATATTGCCAGCACCAGCACAGGGAGCACAGTTTTTAGTTTAGATCTCATGTTTACATTTTATTGTATGTTGATGGCTTGACTGTAAACAACAAACAATGCAATAAATGTATAAAAAAATGTATATATTTATTGTCTCTTTCCAGGACCAGGCATATCGTTCAATTATTTTTTGGCCAAATAGGCAGTCGTAACAAGAGGTGAGGGCGCGCGCGTTATCACATGTGCTTAGCCGACTCTGCGTTCACCGTAAACTTCAATATACATAGACGTTTATATTTTTGTTTATTTGTATATGTATGTTATTAATTTTACTTTTTTAGAGATTGTATGTGCGTGCACGGAGAGTATGTGTTGATAAGTTTATGTGGATAAGTTGATAAGTGAATCAGAAAGCATTAAAATGTTCATTTGAATTAAAATGACACACACACGTCTGTATATACAGTATATCAATTACATATATATCAATTTCATTAGTTCGTTCATTCTATTTGAAGCTTCGGATGTTTTTTTTTTTTTGGTTTGGTTAGATTAGTTCTGAACTCGCTTCCGTGAAACTATCGCTAAAACAATGTACTGAGCCCTCCTGAGGATATAAAGCTTTATTATTGTGTTTGAATAAATATTCAGATCTACCACAGCAGGTAATAAACTATGGTGTGTCATAACCGAAGCAAACACCACGATTATGCCTCGTTTCGTTCGACGGGAACGTGGTTCACTTGGCCGCGGTGTATTATAAACCTGTGGAATGTTTCACTGTTTATGCTCACATAAGAGGAACAAAAGCTCAATGAGGACTAAACCAATGATTTTGGTAACTCCACTGAGTGTAACATCTGCATAGTGACACTGAACATCTTCACTTTTCCGTTTACCTCTGAAAAAAAAGCTGTATTTTGTTTGTTTATATTTAGAGTTTTTATAACAGTAGAACAAGTACGCACACACATAGACACACACACATAGACACACATAGACACACACACACTCCCCTGAGCCCTCGGGAAACATCCAATCACCGTCGGTATACAAATGAGTCAAGACGTAGCCTAACGTGGTGTCGTGTCGGATTTCAGTGGTCACGGAGTGGGAAGACTTTGAAGAAGCTGCAGTGACAGCTGAACAACTTCACTTTTCCGTTTACCTCTGAGGAAAAAAAGCTGTATTTTGTTTGTTTATATCTAGAATTTTTATAGTAGTAAGAGAGAGTTATAGTTTGGTCTGTACTGTTGTTCGCACCCTTGTAGAGAATAAATAAATGAATAACACCTTCATATCCCCTCTCAAGAGTGTCATAGTCCATTGTTAGTTTTAATGATCTGGCTGAAATTAATTATCACTACATAAGTACCCTAACACCATTGATCATGAGTCTCAGCTGAACCTAATTCTATACTTGTAACAGAAAATGTAGATGCAGATTCCAAATGTGTATTTATATAATAGATAGATAGATAGATAGATAGATGTGTGTGTGTGTGTGTGTGTGTGTGTGTGTGTGTGTGTGTGTGTGTGTGTGTGTGTGTGTGTGTGTAGGCTCTACGCAGGGGCAAGAGAGGGCAGCGCACCCTTAAATGTCTGCACATGTTAATATATTCCTAAAATGTGTATATTACAAGTTGATGAACTGATCTGCGGTAGCGATGACGTCACAGTCCGACAGCTTTAGAATGATGTTTGATCAGGTCTACTGTATATTCTGAACATAGAACTGCAAAATGTCTGATACAGTACTTTGGGGGAAACAAAGACTTAAACTGTTAAGTAATAACATTATTAATAACAAATATGTAATAGTTTTGATATTTGAAAATTTTTTATTTTAATGTAAAAGGACTATAGATAGAGACTTATAAGCAGCTGGTGTATCCGGGTTGTTTAATGAACTTTAAGCAAAAAGACAACATGTATTCATCTGTTTTATATAAATTACTGTTTTAACTTTGACTAGTTTTGGAAGAATAAGAAGTCATGTTTTGCGTGTTTTAATTTTGGGGGATTGTTTGGGTATTTAAAAATTGTTTAGTTGAACCAACAACTTCAATGGGCAAAAAATGGGACACAACTTTGTTTTAAATAGTCAAAGAGTTGGGCTGAAAATAATAATAATAATTATTGATCATAGAAACAAATGAAACCAGTTAAACACTTGATTATATGTATTTGTGTTTGTGATTGTGACCCATAATAATTTTTTTCTCAGTATAAATAAATGTTTTGGGTTTTAAGAACTCCAAAAGAGCAACGACAAACTTGGTATTCTCCATTGAGGTTTCTCACCTTCCACTCCTGAGTAGGACATGGTGTTAATTGCTCTGTGTGTGCGTGTGTGTTCTTGGCGGGGGGATGGGTGTGTGTGTGTTTTCGGCTGTTCAGCAGTTCTAAACACAAGCACAGTTTTTGTCCTTAACTAAAATACTTCAATACGTTAATAATGAATTTATTTTGTTGAATAAGGTAATAAGCGATATTTAAACCAAACCAGTAAGTTAAGTAAGTGTTCCATACATTAAAGTACTGTGTATAACCAAGTGCCCTAGCAAACACAGTTACAGTACAGTTTACAGTACAAACAGAGTGTGTGCGCTGGGGGGATTGGAAGGTGAGTGAGAATACTCATTTACAAGACAAAAGACGGTCAGAGGCAGCGCCGTTCTAGACCAGACAACACGGGGTGGGGGGAGGGGGGCATCATGTTCGAGCACTGTTTTTACCTGGCCTTACTGTATAGTAACAGTATTGTATTTGCTGAATTGTGTTGAGGCACGCAAACCCCCAGACCACAATAAGGTGGCAATCCCTCAGGGGGAAACTAAAAAATAAATATATATATATATATATATATATATATATATATATATATATATATAATAAAATATCCTTAATCCAGATTTTATCAATGACATAACATTTATCTAAGCTGGATGGTCAAATTCTCAAAAACGTTTAACCTAAAGTAAGACTTAACACACTATAACTAAAATATTTACAAAACTGAAAGGTTGTCTTATGAATAATAAAAAATACAAACTAAATTAAAACAGATGGGCTGTTGAACAGATCATAATATGTTTTATGTTTTCTGATTATAAATGATATATGGGTTGATTTTAGAAAGGCTAAATCAAATAGCTAGTTTTGGTAATGTCAGTCCAGTAACTATACTATGTAAAAGTAATTATAATATGAATTAATTAAGGGCAGGACCTAACCTAATGTTAATAATTTACACCATGATAACATTAGTATTCATGTTTTTGTATTTTTGTATTAACATTTTAAATGTTCAAATGAACGTTTCAGAGTATATAATTTGTCGTGTCATCTGTGATTGAGACCCATGAGTTAAATTAAAATATTTTTTATAGGTAGTAAGCCAGGTTTTAGTAACCTGCTTTAGTAATGGGCTCTAAAAGACAATGGAACATTACAGAACGTGCGAGTTGACGCCCATGCACAGATTAAAATGTTCATTTGAATTAAAATGACACATGCATGTCTGTGTGTGTGTATATATATATATATATATATATATATATATATATATATATATATATATATATATATATATATATATAATATAAATATATATATATATATACCCTAAAAAATGCTGGGTTAAAAACAATCTGGGTTGTTTTTAACCCAGCTGCTGGGTAAATATAGGACTAACTAAATGCTGGGTTAATTTAACCCAGCAAGATGGGTTAAATATTCAATCCAAATGCTAGGTCATATTTAACTATAATGCTGGGTTAATTCTACCACATAAATGGTTCAAATGTTCTACCCATATGTTTGGGGTTTGTTGGTTCATTTTAACTGGAATGTTGGGTTAATTCTACCTCACAAATAGGTTATTATTATTTTCATGTTTTACAGTGAATCTGTAAAAAAAACACCCATGTCTATTAAACAGTTAAATTATTTTGATATACTTGCCTATTACAAAAAAACATACATGTATGCAATAAACACCATCCTATTACATGTTCTTAGAAAAAAATATTTATTTTTCAAAAGCACAAGAACAGATAATCAACAGCGACATCATTACTATACTATCATTGATAAGGGCGGGATGGAGTAATTGCACAAATAGACTGAGGCAGCTTCTACAGAGCAGGATCTCTCTGTGACTTCAGATATCTTTTCTGAAGAACAAAACTATCCAGCTATTTTTTTTTTTGGTTTGGTTAGATTAGTTCTGAACTCGCTTCCGTGAAACTATCGCACACACATAGACACAGACACACACACACAGACACACAGACACACACACTCCCCTGAGCCCTCGGGAAACATCCAATCACCGTCGGTATACAAATGAGTCAAGACGTAGCCTAACGTGGTGTCGTGTCGGATTTCAGTGGTCACGGAGTGGGAAGACTTTGAAGAAGCTGCAGTGACAGTGAACAGCTGAACAACTTCACTTTTCCTTTTACCTCTGAGGAAAAAAAGCTGTATTTTGTTTGTTTATATCTAGAATTTTTATAGTAGTAAGAGAGAGTTATAGTTTGGTCTGTACTGTTGTTCGCACCCTTGTAGAGAATAAATAAATGAATAACACCTTCATATCCCCTCTCAAGAGTGTCATAGTCCATTGTTAGTTTTAATGATCTGGCTGAAACTAATTATCACTACATAAGTACCCTAACACCATTGATCATGAGTTTCAGCTGAACCTAATTCTATACTTGTAACAGAAAATGTAGATGCAGATTCCAAATGTGTATTTATATAATAGATAGATAGATAGATAGATAGATAGATAGATAGATAGATAGATAGATAGATAGATAGATGTGTGTGTGTGTGTGTAGGCTCTACGCAGGGGCAAGAGAGGGCAGCGCACCCTTAAATGTCTGCACATGTTAATATATTCCTAAAATGTATATATTACAAGTTGATAAACTGATCTGCGGTAGCGGAAAAATCCGCTGAAATAGGACAGGCACACTAACCCGCACACACACACATACACACGCGCGCGCACACACACACATACACACGCGCGCGCACACACACACACACACACAGACACACCTCCCTTGAGCCCTGCGTCTGTCGGATTTCAGCGGTCACGGAAAGACTTTGAAGCAGTTTATATATGAATCTAAGCTTGAACTTATCAGCATTGTAAATATATAATACTTTTCAAATAAAATCGCTATTACTTTGACCCTGAAGTTTAGTTTAGCACACACAAAAAAACAGAAAAGTCATTTCTGGTAAATCAACGGAATGTGTAGTTTATTTACAGTAATTCATTAAAAAATGAATATACATTGTACAGTACACGGTAAACACGGGAAAGATTACAAAATGAAAAAACAAACAGTGTCTACTTTATAAACAGCTTAGTATGTGCGTCGAGATGCTGAAATCCCTTGCATGTTTTTGCTTCCAAGTGGAGAGATATTTGACCGATAGCCTAGAACAAAAGATCTATAGGTGTGATCACAACCCCCTCCGACCGACCGTGCCATCAATCACTGACCACCTCAGAAGTTCCCTCCAATGTATGGCTGCAATACTTGTTTTGCAATTATTTTTAACACCATTCAAAGGCTTCAAAGGGGCAGTTATCGGCTATGACACGTTGAAGGAGAACTTAATAGTTCTCAAAAATAGTGTAAATGTCTGCAATAATCACTAACCATTAAAATGTTTTTTTTTTGTAAGTAAACACGAAAATATAAATTATATTTCCATATATATACATACACACACACACACACACACACACACACACAAGGGCGTAGGTTTGCTACCTATGACTCCAACTAATACCCCATCCCCCAATCCCCTTTTTTTCCCCAATATCTTATTTTGTATTCAACAAAAATAAATAAAATCATTAAAGTTTGGAACCACTTAAGGAGTAAATAGTGAGTAAAGTTTTTTGGGGGGTGAACAATGGCTTTGACCCTAACTCTTCCCCTCTGACTGCACTAGGACCGGACAGCATTGCCACCTGATGAAATAGCGTGACAAAAAAGTGAAATGTCAGTTCAAAACTTTTGCCAAAAACACTAATGAATCACTTACATCCTCAGCCTATCACTCCTCATAATGCTAAATATTAGTATAATCAACATGTATAATACACGCACACATATTATATGTTATATACTGTATAATCAACATTCAGATTGACCTCCTGTGAACTCGCCTCTTCACCTGAACTACAACATGGCTGATCTGCTTCTGTCCCCTAATTGAAAAACATTGAGGGATTCCTTATGAGCATGGACAGAGAATGCCTCAGCCTATTATTGGTAACAATGTTAAATCTCAGGACAACTACAGTGGCTTGCAAAAGTATTCGCCCCCGTGAACTTTTCCACATTTTGTCACATTACAGCCACAAACATGAATCAATTTTATTGGAATTCCACGTGAATCACCAATACAAAGTGGTGTACACGCGAGAAGTGGAACGAAAATCATACATGATTTCAAACATTTTTTTTTTTTACAAATAAATAACTGAAAAGTGAGGCGTGTGTAATTATTCAGCCCCCTTTGGTCTGAGTGCAGTCAGTTGCCCATAGACATTGCCTGATGAGTGCTAATGACTAGAGAGCACCTGTGTGTAATCTACACTCTCTCCATCGCTGTCTGATATACAGCACAGGTGTTTAGGTTCTGTTACCTGACAAAACAGGATAAACACATGCCATTTAAACAGCAATCATTTTATTTCACTTTTTCTGAGTCTTAGTGTGCAAACCTCGAATCAAATCATTAATGTTCGCCAAGTAAGTGAATGCATTTTAAAAACTATTTTTCTGAAGTGGATTGTCTATTGGTGTCAAACTAATATACTAATATTGCCATATGGCTAGAATTTTGTTACAATACTTTCACAATACTGATTTCTGACAAACAGTCACTAGATTAGGAGACTGACAGGGATCATATTTATACTTTTACATTTAGCTGTTTAATCTGCTGTTAGTTTTACGTCCGTATTCACAGACTATATCCTGGCCTGCTGTACTGAATGTGAGTCCACTGCATTTGGCGCTGCTTGTGTCTGAACGCGCTGAATGTGTCTGAATGACAATGGAATAGGACGTGTGAGTTGCACCGGTCACACACACACACACACACACACACAATATATATATATATATATATATAAAATTAAATTCTTAAAACATCATGTTCACCCATGCACTGAAAAAAAGAACTTGTGAGATTTACTTGATAAAATCCTCATAACAATTTGGACACAGATTTTAAGTAAATTTTATTGCTCTAATATTAAGGCTGAATCCCAACCCTTCCCCCTACTCTTCCATTTGGCGCGTTCACGTGCAGGGGTAGAGGTGTCTCATTTCTCTTTTGGTTGGAGGTGTAGGTGTAAAAAATAAACGCTTTGAGATGATTTATTTGCCGTATGGTGTGTTTATTTGAATATGTTCAGTAAATTTATGAATTACACTCAAAGTGTCAGCGAAACCGGTTTGCAAATAATTTGTGTGTGTGTTAGGTGATGTGAGAGTGGGTTTTTCAAACTTGCAGTAAAACATTTTTGGGGGCAGTTTTTGATTCCCCCTTATCTAAGTACTGCAAAAACTTATATAGTCTTGGGTTAAAAAGTCTGCATTTCAACATGCATCCCCCACCTCCAAAGACTAAGCTCCTGTTGGTATAGCTCTTAAGGTCACTGTGGCACGCAAACCCCCTGACCACAATAAGGTGGCAATCCCTCAGGGGGGGGAGGTGAAAAATACAAATTAAATAAAATAAATTATCCTTAATCCAGATTTTATCAATCAACGACATAATATTTATCTTAGCTGGATGGTCTAATTCTCAAAACCGTTTAACCTAAAGAAAAACATAACACACTATAACTAGAATATTTACAAAACTGAAAGGTTTTCTTATGAATAAAAAAAAAAACATTATAACTCAAAAAGATCATATTATGTTTATATATACAGTGGTGTGAAAAACTATTTGCCCCCTTCCTGATTTCTTATTCTTTTGCCTGTTTGTCACACTTAAATGTTTCTGCTCATCAAAAACCGTTAACTATTAGTCAAAGATAACATAATTGAACACAAAATGCAGTTTTTAAATGAAGGTTTACGTTATTAAGGGAGAAAAAAAACTCCAAATCTACATGGCCCTGTGTGAAAAAGTGATTGCCCCCCTTGTTAAAAAATAACTTAACTGTGGTTTATCACACCCAAGTTCAATTTCTGTAGTCACCCCCAGGCCTGATTACTGCCACACCTGTTTCAATCAAGAAATCACTTAAATAGGAGCTACCTGACACAGAGAAGTAGACCAAAAGCACCTCAAAAGCTAGACATCATGCCAAGATCCAAAGAAATTCAGGAACAAATGAGAACAAAAGTAATTGAGATCTATCAGTCTGGTAAAGGTTATAAAGCCATTTCTAAAGCTTTGGGACTCCAGTGAACCACAGTGAGAGCCATTATCCACAAATGGCAAAAACATGGAACAGTGGTGAACCTTCCCAGGAGTGGCCGGCCGACCAAAATTACCCCAAGAGCGCAGAGACAACTCATCCGAGAGGCCACAAAAGACCCCAGGACAACATCTAAAGAACTGCAGGCCTCACTTGCCTCAATTAAGGTCAGTGTTCACGACTCCACCATAAGAAAGAGACTGGGCAAAAACGGCCTGCATGGCAGATTTCCAAGGCGCAAACCACTTTTAAGCAAAAAGAACATTATGGCTCGTCTCAATTTTGCTAAAAAACATCTCAATGATTGCCAAGACTTTTGGGAAAATACCTTGTGGACCGACGAGACAAAAGTTGAACTTTTTGGAAGGTGCGTGTCCCGTTACATCTGACGTAAAAGTAACACAGCATTTCAGAAAAAGAACATCATACCAACAGTAAAATATGGTGGTGGTAGTGTGATGGTCTGGGTTTGTTTTGCTGCTTCAGGACCTGGAAGGCTTGCTGTGATAGATGGAACCATGAATTCTACTGTCTACCAAAAAATCCTGAAGGAGAATGTCCGGCCATCTGTTCGTCAACTCAAGCTGAAGCGATCTTGGGTGCTGCAGCAGGACAATGACCCAAAACACACCAGCAAATCCACCTCTGAATGGCTGAAGAAAAACAAAATGAAGACTTTGGAGTGGCCTAGTCAAAGTCCTGACCTGAATCCTATTGAGATGTTGTGGCATGACCTTAAAAAGGCGGTTCATGCTAGAAAACCCTCAAATAAAGCTGAATTACAACAATTCTGCAAAGATGAGTGGGCCAAAATTCCTCCAGAGCGCTGTAAAAGACTCATTGCAAGTTATCGCAAACGCTTGATTGCAGTTATTGCTGCTAAGGGTGGCCTAACCAGTTATTAGGTTCAGGGGGCAATTACTTTTTCACACAGAGCCAGGTAGGTTTGGATTTTTTTTCTCCCTAAATAATAAAACCCCTCATTTAAAAACTGCATTTTGTGTTTACTTGTGTTATCTTTGACTAATAGTTAAATGTGTTTGATGATCAGAAACATTTTGTGTGACAAACATGCAAAAGAATAAGAAATCAGGAGGGGGGCAAATAGTTTTTCACACCACTGTATATATTTTATAGTAACTGAACAGCTCTCTTCTCTCCAATCCACTCATACACCACAGTCTCCTATTTCTCTGTGCGCGCGCTGCAGCCTGTGAATGAATACACGCAGCGGAGGTTTTACATATTTAAAACGTAAAAAGGTGTCTCCATCATAAATAGCCCTGAATTAACTATATATATATATATATATATATATATATATATATATATATATATATATATATATATATATATATATATATATATACACGTTTTGTGAGATTTTCCCTTACTTGGTTTTATCAATTTATATTACTCCCTATAATAATGTAAACATTGCTAATTTATTAATTAAGTAATTATTTCATCTATATCTTTCATAAATCACACAACTAAAATATAATTAAACAGTTTATTCACCAACATTACCAAATATTTGTGACATTCACAGTCTAGATCCAAGTTGTCTTTTTAATAAAAGTGCATTCAGCTAAATTTTGCATCCATAGAAAAAAACTGCACGGCACCAGGGCCTGAAATACTTGTTTTAAACAAAATTGTGTAAAATAATAAATAAATAAAATACAGCATTCATTCAGAAATAAAATGCAGCAGAAAATACTTTAAACAAACTGTAGAATAAACGTTAAAACGTAATAGCCCTCTGAAGCAGTGAAGTTGCAACTTTCAAATCAGCACTCTGGACTAGTGCACTTAAAAGTATACCATTGAAACCTTAATGCATGAAAACATTTTAAGCTGAATATGTAAACACAACATGTAAACACTTGTAGTCAAGCCAAATCAAATGTTTTAAGATGATAACTTCATCTTTAAAGCTTGCACTTTTGGTGATAGCTTAATCCCATCAAGTTCTAGAAGAACTTTCTGAAAATAGCCTCTCCTTCAAGGATTATGGATACACCAACCGGTTCTTCCCCTTCAACAGCACGGACGACAAGGATTTTAAGAAGGTGTCACTTCGTCTGTCCCCCTGCATAAAATTTACAAGAAAATAAATCATTTATTTTGAGAAGCAAAAAAAATCTGAATTGCTTCAACCTGTGCTGACTTCATTGAGAAAAAAATTATAATAAAAATAATTGATAATAAAAAAATGACCATCACTTCATATACTTCATATTGTTAAACTTGGGTTAAATTGCTTTATCTTGCATCAGTAAAACATGGCATGAGATGGCTTTACAGTGTCAGGAAATCCTATGATGAATGCTGAGTTTGTATTTAAAAGGGTTAGTCCAAACATGAAAATTCGTTCAATAATTACTCATATTTATATATTCATTTGCATTTATATGCTTCTGTCCAATACAACAAACACTATATTCAAGGTATTAATAAATTGTATAATTAATAAGAAAACAATGCTTTACCAGGCAATCATCAAAGAGATCCTCTTCAGATTCACGTCTCATCTTTACGCTTTGTTTCTGTGAAAATATTTACATTTTATCATTACATAATCTTTTATTCGTACAACTACATTTAGGCCTTTATCCAAAGCAAATTACAAAAGAGGAAGGCATCAAGCATGTCAAGCAGTGCTACTAACACAAAGTTTCTGACACCGTTAGAAACAGATATTTGCATTTCTGCTTTAATATCCGTGTTATTTATTGGTGACTTGACGGTTGTCTGTTACAATATTTTTCTTAAATATTCACCATTCAAATAATTGTTTTATGTAGATAAGTTACAGCAGAATTCGTAGAAAACAGACAAAATAATGTATTTAGTCTTTCTAAATACCAGAATTGATTTTTATTTTGTTTTACTGTTCAAAAGTAGCAGTTATTCTTCAATGAATGTTTTCTATAATGAGGATTAACGTCTGCTTTGGAAGAGCGGTCAAATAAACAAATGTTCACAATGGGGAAAAAAAGTTAAATAAAATGCCTTTATTTCACTTCAGAGACCTATGAAAAAATTAATTCTAGTAAGTATAAAACGCCATGGTCAGTTTTTATCCCATATAATGTACACACATTATATGATAAAAAAAAAAGTAGAAAAAAACAATGATCAGTTCTTATTCAGGACGTCCCATACTATATACACACCACATATGAAACTATTTTACTGCAGCATTTTTCAGATATGGGGCATTATTACATTTCAAAGGGGTATAAAGACCCCATTTCTAATAAGTGTAAAAGCTAAACTTACCTCGAACACGACAAACTCCAGCTGCAGCCACGCCGTGTTGTAACCTCCGTGATGATTCCCAACCGACTGATACTGTACACAGCGCGGGCACACACAGCGACTCCAAACACGCATGCGCAGTTTAATGTGCACACATTTTCGGCTTCAGTAGACACACAATACTTCAGACTGAAACAGAAAAAAACAATGATCAGTTCTTATTCAGGACGTCCCATACTATATACACACCACATATGAAACTATTTTACTGCATTATTTTTCAGATATGGGGCATTCTCTCTGTGTTGTTCATGAAACTACCGTAATCGCTGTAATATGCGCGCGCACTAAAATCAATCGCGGCTGGCTTGACCGTGTTTTTCTGAACCGCGGCTGGCTTTACCGCAGTAAATTAGAGCTGCTGTCAATACTGTATGAACATATGTACAGGTTCTTTACTCGTAACTCATTAATAAAGTTCGGCTTCAGAAAAAAAACGTTTATTGCTAGTGCTCTTTTACCATTTAATGCTTTAACACACACGACTCAGTTTGTTCAGAAATGGCATCTAACTGGCGAGGCTTTGTCTCTGAACACGCCGTTTTCACTCGGGTTGGGGGTAAGAAACACACATCTCGGTGTATTAATCCGTGCGCTCGGTTCGTTATTATTTTATTTATTTATTTATTTACCACAGGACCCATGGGGGCTCCGTAGGTTCAGGTTTTTACACGAAAACGGTGTTTTGTGAATCTCCACACTATTAAAAACTGAAATTGCTAATTGTACGTCCTGAGATTAAGATGAACATTAATTCGGAGTCATGAAAGCGAGAATCACATCCAAAAAAGAAAGCTAAACTTACCTCGAACACGACAAACTCCAGCTGCACCACACCGTGTTGTAACCTCCGTGATGATTCCCAACCGACTGATACACAGCGACTCCAAACACGCATGCGCAGTTTAATTTGCACACATTTTCGGCTTCAGTAGACACACAATACTTCAGACTGAAACACGACTGCCCCCTACAGGTAATGAAGGGCATGTTCACAGCTTCCCGCACGCAGCCGCGCAAAGCCGCGGCAAGTCACGGGATCCCTTTTCTCGAAACGCAGGTTTTTAATGGCGACATCTGTAGGTGAGATTCAGCTACCTAAACTGACTGTGCTGTACTTATACAACCCTTGCCATATGCCAAGCACACTTAAGTGCAAAATCAATATCAGTACACCCGCTTCCCTTACCACAGAGCACGAACTGGTTGTTGACACAGGATCAGCAGTATCTATTTTGCCACACTACATCTATATTCAGTACTTCAATGACACACCACTGCTTCCAGCTGTTAGTCAGCTAGTGACCTATACAACGAAAATAATCTCTCTGCTTGGCTGCCTACAAGTCAAAGTGAGTAGAGGAGTTTTCACTGCCCCAGTCACATGCTACGTGGTGAAGTAGGGCATTTCTCTTTTAGGAAGAGATCTTATGAAAGCCTTAAACATCTGCATCAAAGGTAACACTGTCCTCCCACCCGTACTTACCACAAATACTACATCTGCTTCCGGCATCCCTACTGCTCCTGCCATCAGCTGTGTAACTGTTTCACCTGCTTCCTGCATCCCTGCTACTCCAGACATTGGTTGTGCACAAAACTTTATGCATAAGGTGAAAATTGACTCCACTATTAAACCCGTACGCCAGAAACTAAGACGCCTGCCTTTCGTTGTAAGAGCTTCTGTCTCAGCTGAACTGGAGCGCTTACTGAAAGCTGGTGTGATTGAAAAAATTGATGCATCACCTTGGGTTTCACCTATTGTGGTCACGTGACGAAAAACTGGCGGAATACGGATGTTCACAGATCTCCGTGAAACAAACAAAGCTGTGATCACTGACTGCTACCCTCTACCTCATGTGGATGAACTGTTTGCGAATATACAAGGTGCAAAGATGTTTTCTACAATTGATCTGGCTAATGCATATTACCAGTTGCCTCTTCATGAAGATAGCAGAGACCATTCATCACACATGATGGGTCTGACGGCGACGGTGGCAAGGAAACACTCCCTGAGATGGCATTAGGAAGAAACCTTGAGAGGAACCAGACTCAAGAGGGAACCCATCCTCATTTGGGTGATAACAGATAGAAATGATATAACATCTTGTGTGTTGTGCAGGTGAAAGTTCAATATGACAGAAATTATTTAAATTGACATGAAGACCAGTTCAGCATAGGGACGAGTCAGTAGGTGCAGAGGGCAGATGGAGTCTGGATCACTGGAAGCACAGGAGGAGCATGTGTAGCTCCAACCATCATAAAGCTGAATCCAGCTGGAGCTGGTCCTTCTCTGGATGCCTCAGGAACCTCGCAGGGCCGGCCTTTGTCTACTGAAGCTGGCACAATCTCCCGATGCCTCGGGATGGGTAGAAAAATACAGAACAGATGGGGAGAATTAGCGTAGTTGCCATTCGAGATAGGTGTACTGGAGTATGAGGTTATGGGATGAGTTATTTGTATGCCAGATTATGAGGTTATGGGATGAGTTATGTGTATGCCAGATTATGAGGTTATGGGATGAGTTATGTGTAAAAGATGCGTCTTGAGTCTACTTTTGAACTGGGAAACCGTGTCTGCTCCCCGAGCACTGTCTGGAAGGCTATTCCAAAGCTTTGGAGCTAAATATGAAAATGCCCTACCCCCTTTTGTAGATTTTGAAATTCTGGGAACTACCAGAAGTGCGGAGTTTTGTGATCTTAAGGCGCGTGGTGGATTGTAGCGTATAAGAAGACTGGTTAGGTATGTGGGAGCTAAACCATTTAAGGCCTTGTATGTAAGTAATACTATTTTGTAATTTATTCTAAACTGAACAGGTAGCCAGTGCAGGGATGATAATATTGGGGTTATATGATCATATTTTCTGGATCTAGTGAGAACCCTGGCAGCTGCATTTTGGACTAACTGAAGCTTGTTTATTGAGGATGCAGGAAGACGAAGGCGGTTGCATCTGCTCTCCCTCCCTTATCTCTCCCCGCTTGCTTCTCTTGTCTGTCTTGTGAAATACTATTCAGAGACTCTTCTCGTCTTGCTCTTGAAATAAAAAGGAAAATGTATTTGATCAAGTGGTCTCTGAATGCAATTGACACGATCTTCTCGACGAGAAATGTGGGTTCTGGGGAACCTACTTGTCCTGCTGGGACGTTTGCTGCTGGATACACGATGGACGGTTGGGAGAAGTGGCGCATTGTGTGCCTGGCCGCACTGTCTCTGGAGGATGTTGAAGCTATTTACCTATTCGGACCTCTGATAACTGGGATTCTGCTGATTGGATTAGGTGGATTACTTGGATATCGAAAAATCTTAAAAGCAGTCAGTCTCAACCCCAAGAGACTGGCTGGCTGGGAAATAATGGTGACGAGAGCTGTCA
This sequence comes from Channallabes apus, assembly GCA_030522415.1. NCBI lineage: Eukaryota > Metazoa > Chordata > Actinopteri > Siluriformes > Clariidae > Channallabes > Channallabes apus. The sequence continues at coordinate 18,545,231 of CM060117.1, read as the reverse complement.
GTAATCAGACTGTGGTTATGGACCGCAAATTGGATACCATCTTGGGGAGACTGGCAGCTATACAACGTAATTTGGATGGACCTGGAGACCAGTGACGGACATTAAATATCTGTGATATTGGCAGGTATTGATCGAAACCTGGAAAATATATATAATTTTTTTTTTCTGCCCCTTCTCTTTCCAGCTACTGCATTTCAAGACAGTGGCTGGAGACATAAACTCCCCGAAGACCAAGATAACGAGACGCTCTGGAATCTACCCCCCTCCCCCTTCAAGGTCACCTGGCGCAGACTATTACGGGATGTTACAGGCTTACAAACTGACACGCACGCACTTACACACTCACAGAACAGCTACAGATAGACACTCTACCTTCCCCATTTCCAACGCCTTCGTGTGCTTATTCCCCTCGGTGTGGGCAGGCGGAATCGGGACGAGCGCTCTTTAGCTGCAGGGACTGGAGCTGTTTGCCTACATTGGACATTTCCTATCCCTGTACCCTCATTGTTGCAATGTTGATGTCTTGTGATTACATGTCTTTCTGTGCTTGCTGCTGAGGTATTTTTTTTGTACCCCTGATTGCACACTGCCCTCTCTGAAGGGCAGTCTGGGAGGGGATTTTTTTTACCCTCGTTATCCTAATGTATCTGATTCCTTGTTTTCTATGATGGCGCCTGGGTGGCTGCCGTCGCGACCCTGTGGTCGCAAAAAAGCATTTCACTGCATTTCATACTGTATGACTGTGTATGTGACAAATAAAATTTGATTTGATTTGATTTGAGAATATCTAGGCAGTGTTGAAAGGAACATCTAGACACATATCTCCTGAACATATAGAAGCAATATTAAAAACTCCTAAACCATGGACTGTAAAAGAGATGCTGTCTTTTCTAGGTATGGTAGGATTTAGTAGAGACTGGATTTGTGACTTTGCATTAAAAACAACACCATTGAGAGCAATAGTTAAAGCAGCTGAACAAACAAAAAAATAGTGCAGTGTTAGAATGGACACCTGAAGCACTGGAGGCTTTTGAACAGCTAAAGAGAGAACTCTGTACAGCACCAGCACTTGCTATTCCAGAGTATAATAAGCCATTCCACCTGTCTGTCTCGGAGTGTGGCTGTTTTGTCAAAGGGGTTCTGATTCAATAACGAGGTCCTAATAAACAACTAATTGCATATTATAGTACAGTGCTTGATAATATTGAAAAGGACATGCCACCCTGCTACCAAGAAGCAGCATTTGCTTATCAGAAAGCCCCATCAATTACCATGGGACATCCAGTCGTATACCACCCACATATTACACACACTCCTGCCCAGCCATAGTTTGTAATTACAAATGCTAGAAGAAAAAATATGATGTAATACTCTCTGCACCTGAGTTAACTATATGAAGGTGTCAGCAAAACACTTAAAGACACGACAAGACCTAGAAAATCAACCTCTGTCACATTCAGACTGTATATTCTTTGTAGATGGGTCGTGTTTTAGAAATGGGGATAGCACTAAAGCAGGCTATGCTATAGTAACACCAGCCCTAGATGGAAAAGCATTTAGAATAGTACAAGCAGAACATGTGCCACTACCCTGTACCCAGTTAACTGAGTTAATCGCTTTGTCTGGTGCCTGTAAGATAGTAGAAGGAAATGCATGTACAATATATACTGATTTAGCTTACGCGTATGGAATATGCCATTTGTATGGCCCCATATGGGCACAAAGAGGTTACGAAAGAGCGGATGGAACATCAGTAGTATATGGAGAGGCAATTGCAGAGCTATTAGATGCAATCAAACTACCATCTAGCCATAGTTAAATGTGTACAGCACATAGAAAAGATAGTACTTTTGTTAGTGATGGAAAGGAGGCAGCAGACACACGAGCAAAATTCTTGTGTAGAGAAGTCATACCAAGATTTGGAATCCCAAACACCCTTAACTCAGATAACTGAAAGCACTTTGCAAACAAAATAATACAGAAAGTAACTCAGTGGTTAAATATCAAGCTTAGGTTTGGATGTGTGTATCGTCCCAATCTCAGGGGATGGTAAAGAGAGAGCATATGGAATTCTAAATTAAAAAATGGCTAAAATATGTGCAGATACAGGTATGAACTGGTCACAAGCTTAACCATTAGCTTTGATGTGCATGAGATCGCATACTAACCGAAACACGCATTTAACACCGCATGCAATGCTTACTGTCCGACCAATGTTGACATCCTTTGTTCGAAGACCCTATAAAGGTCCATCTCTCGAACAACTACAAAGTGAACTTGATCATTATGTAAAACACTAATCTGAAATACACAAAGTTATTTTCCAACAGGTTAAGGGATCGACAGTGCTAGGTGACCACAGGCAGAGACCAGCTAAAGATGCAGAGGAGACAGACGAAAGAACAGTGCTGCCTGGTGATTGGGTATTTATTCGAGTGTTCAGAAGAAGGTGTAATCAAGCTAGAAGAAAAGGACCACACAAGGTGATGTTGGCAACTCCAACTGCTGTGAAAGTTAAAGAAATTTACATCATTGTTGCAAGGTCGCCAAATCCAGGCCAGGTAAGAGACAGGGCACCCCAGGGATTTGCAATCAGACCAGGGTTTGCAATTAGACTCTTAGAGAGGTGAAAAAAGGCCTAGACAATAAGCACCAGACCCATATGAACACATTGAAGAATTGCCGTGGACCGAACCAGAAGAACAAGAACCAGAAGAACAAGAACAAGAAGAACAAGGCTATTGGCCAGAGTGGCCCCAAGATGACATAGGAGAGTGGGAAGCAGAACTCATTGAAGAAGAGGCTTGTGCAGAACAAGCCGGACCAGCCCAAAGAACAAGAGCTCGGGGCAAACAACGACATGAAAAACGTACAAGAATTGAAGAAGCACGGCAACAGCTAGAACCTGACACTGGATCAGATAGTGATTAGAATAGTTAAAGCGACCCCAACAGTAACGTTATACTCAATGAAAAACACGCCAAGACATATATTGTGTAGATTATTAGGCCATAGCCCTACGTGCCGACTTTGTGATCCAAATGGAGAAACCACTCCGTTACTACCCCCGAAATAATCTTAAATTTATGCTTATAATCATAACAACTATTCTACTGCCAGATCTAACTGATGGCAGAGCCACTTTGAGTAATGACACCAACCCAGACTGGAACTGTCATGAATCTGCACAGCCAACCCAGCACATCCAGGTCTTAACTCCATCCAAGGTTTTCCACACTCCCTGAGCTGATTACCTGAGCACACCTGCCTCTAATCCGGCATTCTACTCTCGGCTTTAAAGGAACGGCAAGAGCTCCACTCATCGCCGATGTATCTCACTTGCGTGCCTATTTCTCCCGTCTCTCCTGTTACCCTAGTGTTTTTCTTCCGTGCTCGACCTTGCCTGTATTCTTTGGATTTCGTCTCGTGCCTTGCCCTTCGGATTGTCGCTATCGTTTTGGACTGCTCCCCGTGTATGACACTCGCCTGTTTATTGACTCTGCCTACGGATCGCGCTCCCGGATCTCTCCTGTGACGCTGAAAGAAGCATAGCTTTTTACCCCGGTTTCCTACCCAGCCTTTCTCTCTCACCGTACTCACAAGCTCCGGTAACGTGTGTGTGTTTTGGGCTTACGTGTGCTTGTGTGCACTTCCACAATCGCGGACAACGGCGCTTCACCAGCTTGCTGTGCCTCTCTCTCTCACTTCCGGATTCGCGGTGATTCCGCCTCGCCATTGACACGCCTCCACTCTCGTCATCGGGGATTCCCCACACAGCCTGTCACTCTCACTTCCGGACTCGCGGTGATTCCGCCTCATCATTGACACGCCTCCACCCTCGTCATCGGGGATTCCCCACACAGCCTGTTACATAAGCACAGCTTCTCCCCTCGGCTCTGGCTAAGCCTTTGACCAGCAATACTTCTTCCAAGGAGATTATCTATCTGCTATTGGGTTCATCCCTGTTTAACCTGTACCCTGACAGGAACCTTAAGGAAAGACAAATTAGCATTAGCCTCAATAACTGTCGAAGAAGGAGAGGAGGAAGACGTGTTCGAAAGCAGAGAGAGAAAAGGAAAAGGAAAGGCAAGAGTTTCGGAGTGAAAGTAGGGACTTTGAATGTTGGGACCATGACAGAGAAGGGAAGAGAGTTGGTTGATATGATGCAGAGAAGGAAGGTGGATATCCTGTGTGTCCAGGAGACCAGGTGGAAAGGTAGCAAGGCTAGAAGCTTAGGAGCAGGGTTCAAATTGTTTTACAATGGTGTGGATAGGAAAAGAAATGGAGTAGGAGTTATCCTGAAAGAGGAATTTGTTAGGAATGTTCTAGAGGTGAAGAGAGTATCAGACAGGTTGATGAGTATGAAGCTGGATATTGAAGGGGTGATGTTCAATGTTGTAGTGGCTATGCCCCACAGGTAGGATGTGAGTTAGAAGAGAAGGAGAAATTCTGGAGTGAGTTAAATGAAGTGATGCAGAGCATCCCCAGAGGTGAGAGAGTGGTGATTGGTGCAGACTTCAATGGACATGTTGGGGAAGGGAACAGAGGTGATGAAAATTTGATGGGCAGGTTCGGTCTTCAGGACAGGAATGTAGAAGGACAGATGGTGGTGGACTTTGCAAAGAGTATGGAAATGGTAGTAGTAAATACTTTCTTCCAGTAGAGGCAGGAACATAGGGTGACATATAAGAGTGGAGGCAGAAGCACTCAGGTGGACTACATCTTGTGTCGACGTTGTAATCTGAAAGAGATCAGTGACTGCAAGGTGTTGGTAGGGGAGAGTGTAGCCAGACAACACAGAATAGTGGTGTGTAAAATAACCCTGGTGGTGAGGAAGGTGAAGAGGACAAAGGCAGAGCAGGGGAAAGAGTAGTGGAAGCTAGGTTAAGGGCAGAGGCGGGCATTTGTGAGCAACAATATGGTTTCATGCCTAGAAGGAGCACTGGTGGAGAAGAACAGAGAAGGTAATAAAGAGTTGCATTGTGTCTTTGTAGATTTAGAGAAGGCGTACGACAGGGTGCCAAGAGAGGAGCTGTGGTATTGTATGAGGAAGTCTGAAGTGGTAGAGAAGTATGTTAGAGTGGTGCAGGACATGTATGAGAGTTGTAAGACCGTGGTGAGATGTGCTGTAGGTGTGACAGAAGAGTTCAAGGTGGAGGTGGATCTGCATCAAGGATCGGCTCTAAGCCCCTTTTTGTTTGCTCTGGTGATGGACAGGATGACAGATGAGGTTAGACGGGAGTCTCCATGGACTATGATGTTTGCAGATGACATTGTGCTTTGTATCGAGAGCAGGGAACGGGTGGAGGAAGGTTTCAGGTGTGTTGTGCGATAAAAGAGTATCAGCGAGAATGAAGGGAAAGGTGTACAGGACAGTGGTGAGACCAGCGATGCTCTACGGCTTAGAAACAGTGGCACTGAAGACAAGACAGGAGGCAGAGTTGGAGGTAGCAGAGCTGAAAATGTTGAGGTTCTCCTTGGGAGTGATAAGGATGGATAGGATCAAGAATGAGTTCATCAGAGGGACAACCCATGTTAGATGATTTTGGAGATAAAGTCAGAGAGGCCAGATTGAGGTGGTTTGGACATGTTCAGAGGAGAGATGGTGAATATATCGGTAGAAGGATGCTGAGGTTGGAACTGCCAGGCAGGAGGTCTAGAGGAAGACCAAAGAGGAGATTTATGGATGCAGTAAGAGAGGACAACGGAAATTGATACAACATGGAAAAATGACATGTTCTTCCAATGGCTGAAAATTTACAGCAGACTTGTTGACCTCAAGGGATTGCATTGCATGTCATGATAGAAGTAATAAACCCCTACATGCGATTCCCACACAAGGTACGAAGGAATGTACAGACAACCCAACATACAGTACATTAGAATTATGCCCAAACAGCTGTCTTTTGCACTCAGCTGCAGTACATTATGGCCCAGAATGGATGCAGAATACAAGCAAGTGTACCTATTGCCCTGTGATCACATTAGACGTTGTCCAGCGAGAAATAACACCAATCCAACAAACCTATCCTCTATGTATCTGTTCGAATGGGACATAAGAAAAAGGAGAGCTATCTTCAAGCTGCAACGAAACACAACCAGCAGCAGGTTTCTTTCGACAGTAAAACCGACAACATATGCAGTGAGATGGTAAAAATATGGCAACCTGACTTAAGTGTAGGTACCACACCCTTGGCAGACATATTCTGGTACTGCGACGGAACTACTGTCAGACAAACGTTACCAAAGAATTGAGGAGGATGCTGTGCTCCCATATTACTAGGAGGAGACTTAGTCATGGTAGGCTTGCGACATGAGAACGACCACCGAGACACACGCGACACGAAGTTCACAGAAAAATTGGTAAAGAAGAATTAAAGGTATGGGACGAATTTGATGGAGAAGGAGGAATATCATTAACATGGGATGGCATTCCAATAGGTGTACCTACCGAACACGAGGTCATAAACAGGGTAGCAGGAGCATTTATAACTTTCTTCTTCCCATGGGGACAGATCGCTAGAAACGCAAGATGGATAATTCTGCTATGGTATAATCAACAGAGATTTTAGAATCACACACTAAATGTTTTAGAATTGGTATAAGAATAATTAGATAGGACAACAGTAATGACCATGCAAATCCAGATTTGTATGAAGACGACGGAGATGAATCAATCTACATGCAAATGAGTGGACAGTGTCCAATCACCTGCATATCAGACCACAATCCTTGTTGATTATATGTATACTGAAATTAAACACTTTATCTGTATACCCTAAATCAGTCATTTGACCAATTAACCCATGATTAGTGATTATATAACAATAGAAAATAGAACTAGTGTCAGTAGAAGTGTATTGTTGTTCTGCTAACATAATGTGTTACAGAATGGACCCTGTAGAACCTGTACCAGAGGGGGAAGCAAGGCCGTCTCCGCAGTGGAAAATCTCCTGTCCGATCTGCATCGAGATCTGGAAGCAGACTATGGCACGGACCCCCAGGAAAAGATGGGATGAAGTACGACATGACCTGGTCGACTGGTATCCACGCCGCACAACGTGGCCTAAGAAATTCATCACAATGGCAGACGTAGTGACTCAGGACCTCAAATGGGTCATATCTAGAGAACAGGACAAGGTTTTCCTTGATAAGAACTGAAGCCTTCTTCTAGAGACAACATCATACCAACTAGGGAGATGCCTTAAGTTTGGCCGCTGCACTACTTCAAACGGTGAAGATCATGGCGAAAGACTTACACATCCTTGACTACACTGAGGAGGACCGCAAACTGATGATGGATGAGGGAAGTGAAAAACAGGGTCTCCCTATCTACAGGGACCCTAATTCTATGTTCGACCCGTCTTTCAATGTATACGTATGATATTTGTTATATATCCAATGGGATGAGTTCAGGTAATGAATACACTGTTGAGCATAAGATACTGGCAAGGTGTGGAATTCTCCCTCTGGATTGGCTAAACTTGAGGGTTTTTCGCCCACCTCTGAACTCATTATATAGTATATGCCCGTTACTTACTCGATATATATCAGCTATTTACTCATGTTAGTAACCAACATTTATTCAATTATTTACTCATTGATTACTCTTTCTTATTTACTCACCCAATGTGCCCAATGTGTTCTCCTCAGCCACTGGAGATTGTTGTGTGGGGGTGTTCCCTTGGCTGAGGGGGTAATATGTAAGTGGAACTATTATCTAATATCTATATCATCTAATATCTAGTGGAACTGCTATCTAATAACTATAATAATCCTATAATCAAACTATAATCACCTAAAGTTTATTTTTTCTTTGATGTATTTTTCTTTGATGTATTTTCCTTTACCTATGTATTGTCCATTATGTGACTTAAATGTCTCAGAGGGGGAAATATGTAAGCAAATTTTGATCAACATATATTTATGCAAGTAGAAATATAAAAAGAACTATAATGGCGCTTTTCCACTGCATAGTACGGCACGACACGGTTCAGTTCTACTCAATTTTGGGGGGTTTTCCACTGGGAACAGTACATGGTACCTGGTCCTTTTTTTAGTACCACCTCAGCCGAGGTTCCAAGCGCGCCGAACCGTTACCAAAACGTAACATGTAAACACGGCTGGTCACTGATCAGCCGGAGAAAATCGTCATTACTGCGTCACCGAACTTGCGACACGAGACACAACAGAACCGATATATTTAGAACAGCCAGAGAAGGATCGCACGCACCTTTTAGTATTAACCGTCGGCCTCTTTTGAAACAAACTCCTTCGTCTCGCTGTTAAAAACATCCACATGCCGAGAATGAAGAACACCATGCCGTCGATATGCTCCATTGTTGTGTGTTTGTTTGTGGCGTGTTTACGATGACGTCACGGCAGTAGCGGCGCCGCGACTAAACGACATGTGAGTAATCCCGCCCACGCTAAAGCGTTACTACACTGCAGTGGAAGCGAAAACCAAGCCAAACTGCGCCGAACCGAAGTGAGTTGAACTGAACCGTGTCGTGCCATTCTATGCAGTGGAAAAGAGGCATAAGTGTACCATTATAGTATAAAAGAGAGGACAAGAGTTAGGAACAGCGAAACCAGAGGGGGACTGGAAAGTCCCTAGAAACTGGGGAGCATGACAGGTCGTAGAACATAGACAAGATAAGGCGCCAGGTGCCGGACTAGCTGAAACTGAGCACACACACTTAAGGTGCCGGACTTAGCGGAAAAACTGAGCACACACACACACACACTTAATGAAGATTTGAGGGAAAGATCGGAAGTACATAAAAGGATAACGAGATGAGGTAATGAAAATATGGAAGGACCAGAAACTGGACATAGCTGGAACCAACAGATGACCAGATAAGATAAGGGAGACATAAGACCAGATAATCAAAAATAATTGGATAAACCTGAAAATTTATGAGGAGAAGAGCAGATGTTCAGGCCATAAAAACTCGGAGGCACGAGGAAAACAAAGTAATAAATCAGTTATCGATACTGTACATGACATGAATGCAAGGGAATTTCCATGCAGGACAGTGTACATGTGTGCGTAACCTGGTACGAGCTGATAAGAAGAGACACAGCAAAAAGACACATAGAGTTTTATGAATAACATATTTTAATAAGAGTAAGACACAGGATAAAATAAGCGTATCTACATGGTAATAATATAAAATACAAAGTATAAAAGCCCAATGTAAAATACAAAACATACGGTAAGAGGTAAAAGCATCGACAGAAATAAAAGTCCTCAGAAGGAACACGATCTGAACTGCCCAGGCTGTCCGAATAATCCACAGGGATGATGTCATCAATGGAGAAGTTGCAGTTAGCTATAAAATAGAATAAAATGTATAAAAAACATTGAATTGGGTAAAATAAGGCAAATAAGTAATAAAAATATTAAGTACAGTAGTATAAAGGAGATGCTTACCCATGGCTGGTCTTTTGAGAAATGAGGAATAAACCAAAAACAAACAAAGAAAAAGTCTTGAAAACAAGCAACACTCCTATATTTTTATAAAAAGATACGAAAAGTGTAAAGATAATAGAAAATAATTATTAATGAAAATAAATTATAATGGAGAAAGTTATGAGCAGAGAGAGGAGTCAGATAGCGAGGCGTATGATGTAATGGTACAACATAAGAGAAATATAATTATAATGGAAGAATTAATTGATAGAAACTGGAATAAAACAATTGATAGAACTGGATTATAATGGAATAAAAATTTGATGTGGTCAGCAAAAAGAGTGTATAGAAGAGGGGTCGGGAAATTCCCTGGGACTCCCCCCTCCTTCTCATGAAGTGTATAAAAGGTGTGTGCTTTTACTCTGAATTCAGTCTGCTCTTGACAGTGCTTGTATTTATGACCTAAGCATTGCAAGTCTGGCTCACTTGGGTTTTATTGCTGCAATAAATCCTCTTACTTCTTCCAGTTCTGTGTGGCGTCTGAAATCTTCTTTAATTTTGATTGTAAGTAATTTGTTAACTGTTTGATATTTAAAATTATAGGCAACTTTCAACAGGTGGAATAATTTTCTCCCACAACAGACCAATGAAACAAATTCCATTGGTGTTCAAACAGATTTTCTTCAGGTCTCTGTGTCTATGTTAAACCGTGGGGTTTCTGTGTTTATTCCCCTTACTGACCTTCCTCTAGGAGTCGTCCTAGGCCAGAGAATGCTTGATATGTAATTTAATTTCTCTAGATGCCTACCCATGGCCCCCTATTTTGTATGTTTTCGTTGGGCTTTTTTTTACGTTTTTTAAGTGTTTTTATTTTATTACCATGTAGATACGCATTTTTATTCTGTGTCTACACTTATTAAACTGTGTTATTCATAAGCCTGTTTCTGTGTCTCTTCTTTTATCAGCTCGTACCAGTCTACGCACACACATATACACTGTCCTGCATGGAAATTCCCTTACACACATATGTCACGTATAGTTTCGGTAACGATTTATTACATTGTTTTTCTTGTGCCTCCGGGTTTTTATGGCCTGACCATCTGTTCTTCTCCTCATTAATTTTCAGGTTCGTCCAATTATTTTTGGTTTCTGGTCCTTTTATGTCTCCCTTATCTTATCTGGTTATCTGTTGGTTCCAGTTGTGTCCAGTTTCTGGTCCTTTTATATTTTCATTACCTCATCTAGTTATCCTTTTATGTACTTCCGATCTTTCCCTCAACTCTTCAAAGTGTGTGTGCTCGGTTTTCCGCTATGTCCGGCACCTGGCGCCTTATCTTGTTTTACGACCTGTCATGCTCCTTAGTCTTAGCTGAAGTTTTGGGTACCCCTGTCTTTTCTGCTTTTCCTGACTTTCCCCTGCCTGTTAATGCTATAATGGTGCATTAGATAATTCTTATTTATATTTCTACCTACTTAAATATATATTTATTAAATATGCTTACAGCGGGTTGCCCGTTGGTCTGCACGCCTACTCTGTTTTGACTACGATATTATCTATTGACCAGGCTCTCAGAACTATACGGCTGATTGTCTTTCACGCCTTCCATTACCTGTGCCCTCTGACTCAATCCCAGATGCAGAACCCGAGATGGTGGCACAAATTTCTGCTGCTCTGAGCTTCCTTCCGGTGGCTGACTATGACTCTGCTTGCTCTTCTTGTCCTGAACTGTCAGCCCTGTGCTCGCAAATTGAACGTGGTTGGCCTCCCTCCGTCAAATCAGTAAGTGGTGTACTGGCTCTATACTACAAGATCAGAGATGAGCTCTCAGTCAAGGGTAACTACATCCTCAGAGGCTCAAGACTCATCGTGCCACTCTCCTTAGGACACACATTGATCACGCTTGCACATGAGAGTCATCAAGGGATTGTCCACACAAAGCAACATCTGCCGACCTTTGCTGGTGGCCAAAGATGGACTCACAAGTACGTTCTTGCATTGCTTCATGTATACTATGCCAGATTAATGATAAGACCCTGCTCCTTTGCAGCCAGTCCGACTCCCTGATGGGCCATGGAAGAAACTTGGCCTTGATATTGTTGGACCCTTTGACACCGCAGCTTCTGCTTGCAGGTATGCTATCACGCTGACAGACTATTATTCTAAGTGGCCTGAGGTTGCCTTTTCACATACTGCCACTACTGGGGATGTTATTCACTTCCTGACATCTGTTTTCTCTCGTCATAGTAACCCGGAGAACATTGTCACAGACAATGGTCCGCAGTTCACTTCTGCAGCTTTTGCCTCATTCCTGCGCACCCAAGGTGTCTCCCACAGCCGGACATCAGTCTACTATCCAGCTGCTAATGGAGCTGTCGAGAGATTCCACCATGCCCTGAGAAGCTGCATTCAAAATGCTATTCAACAGTCACAACAATAGAATGAGACTGTTATGAACTGGCTCCAGGTGTATCATGCAACACCACATGCTGCAACTTCTACCTCACCATATGAACTCCTTTATGGCAGGAAAATACGCACTAAATTGTATATTCTTTCCCTGCCACCCGCCATGTCTCCACCGAATGTCTCTGCTCGTCATGCAGTTCAGAGGCATCAGAATAAAATGCAGAATAAAGTGTGGTGCACGCATGCCTTCTTTTTGACCAGGAGAGAGAGTCTCTTAAAGCTCATCCCAGATTTACTTCCCCTGCAACCGTGAGGAAGAGAATAGGTCCAAACTCTTTCTTACTGAGTGATGGGAAAAATTGGAATGCCTCTCACCTTGCCCAGATTCCTCCTGTGGCTCGACAAGACTGTGACACATCTGGGGCCTCATGTACAAAGACTTGCGTTGAATTCATACTAAAACATTGCGTACGGACAAAGCTGTAAATAAGCGTACGCAGTAAAAAAATCTGATGTATGAAACACTGCGTACGCGGAATCCCACACATATTCTCTTTGTACATCCGAATTAACGTGAAATTGAGCGCATGTGCACAAGCGCAAAACCCCTCCCTGCCTCCTCCCCTGTATAAATATGGTAATGACTCCACTTTGGCAAAACCAAACGAAAGAGCAATGGCAAAAGCAAGCAAGAAGAGAAACTGCACAGAATGTGAATTGGAGGTGCTCCTATCGGAGGTAGACCGGAGAAAAACTGTGTTATTTGCAAGTTTGTCCTCCGGAATTAATAACAAAAAAAAAACTTAGCTGGAATAATATCTTTAAATACATCACTCACCAAGAAGCCACCAATCGCGCACCCTGCCACCTTGGAGCCTCATCCCAGCCATGGTGTTTGTGAGGATGAATGAATCATGGGTTGACCCAGGCCACCTTGCCACAATATTTGTTAGGTGCATTTGAGCATGGCTGGTTCTAGACCAGACCATATGGAGGGTGGGGGGGGGGGGTCAGATCATGCAACGGGCTGCAGCCTGTGAAATCTAATACCGTATTATGTAGTGTCCCTTTTTAGGCGGATTTTTCCGCTAACACAGATCATTTTATCGACTTGTTATAAATTAATTTTGTGAGTATATTATCATGTGCTTTCTCAACATTTCAAATTTTTTATTTGAGGGGGCAAGACATCTATTTGATGGGGCGCTGCCCCCTCTTGCCCCCCGTAGAACCAGCCCTGTTTGAGCATCACATATTATTTGCACATTTATTGAATGGAAATGTTTCCGATTCACGTATGCAAATTCATCTTCAGATGGCGCCTTTATAGCAATGTGCGTGCAGTTGATCGCTCCGATTACATTAGGAAAACCGGCGATCACTGCAAATTGCACTTTAATGTTTGGCTGGTCAACTGCATGGTATGGAAACCTTATATACTGTACCTGTTAGACATGCAGATGATCCCGTCCCATACAGCTGGCATTGCACGGCTCAAAAGTGACTGGCTTAACCCCGAGCGGTCTGCCAGTTCCCTTTGGAAAGAACCAGTTGCCAGAAAACCAAGCGTTGTCAGCACCTGTAAGGGAACGGGTACTGCGTGGCTCCTCGCTGTCTCTCTTTCCAAATTTGGACCCAACTCAGCACAGAGCTCCAAGAGGATAGCTCTTGGAAATCTGAAACGGAAGGACAAGCTTTTCCTGCAGAAGCTCCAGTACTGAAACGTTTCGGCAGTGGACTGGGTCTACCTGCTTGGCACACACTTGCTGCAGGGGAATACCTCTTGCTAATCCAATAGCTGAGGCGATCCCCTGGTTAAATGAGCCCTGATTCCTTGAGGCGAAGTGAGCCCACGCGCCTCATAGGACAGGGCAATAGCATCTCTCATCCAAAACATGCTGATGCAATATCCAATAACTAGCTGATGCGGTGGACGTAGATCTGAAGAGCACAAGCTGGATACAGTAAGTGAAGTCTCTCCTGCTCTGAAGCTGTAAGCGCGGAGGACAGAAGGCTTCAAAAGCAATAGGGTGCATGTTGGGTTTATAGAGCTTTCGGAAGATAGTTGAGAGAAGATGCAGTTACGTACGTCCTGAGAGTACTAGGGCACAAACCCGAGGACGGAAACTCCAGCACTGAAACAATTCGGCAGTGGACTAGGTTTACCTGCTTAGCAGACACTTGCTGCAGGGGAATACCTCTTGCTAGTGCAATAGATGAGGCAATCCCCTGGGTTGAATGAGCCCTGATTCCTAGAGGCAAAGTGAGCCCACGCGCCTCATAGGAGAGGGCAATAGCATCTCTCATCCAAAACATGTAGAAGCTGCTCTGACCTACACCACTAGCTGATGCGGTGGACGTACATCTAAAGAGCAGGAATATCTAATAAGCATATCTTGCAAGGCAAGAGGTCCACCTTGCTACATGAAATCTCTCCCTGACTACTTCGGAGTGGGGTTTCCATTCCCCGTGTGTCAGAGATAGACTGGACAGTACTACTGCTCCCGCATCCATGCTAGAATGTAAATCGCCCTGAGGGACAGGAACCTGGTGCGCTAGCTATTAGCGGCTCGAGCACAGTCCACCCTGGCGATAATATATGAGACTGCCATAGTGTTGTCCACCCGCACTAGGACATGGCAGCCTCTCAACTGCTGGAGGAAGTGCTTTAAGGCCAGAAATAGAGCCATCATCTCGAGGCAATTGATGTGCCGCACAAGAAGATGGCCTCTCCAGCTCCCTTGGGCTGGACGGTCATCTGAGACCGCACCCCAGCCTGTGAGGGAAGCATCTGTCGTTAGCATCAGCGACGACAAGATGAACTTAGCGTGGGACCCAGAGTAGAAACCGGGGTCTAAACCACATGAAAGGGTACGAAGCACCTGGCGCGTAAACCTTATTGGGGATTGGCCCTAGTGAAATCCCCTGGGGTCTCATTTATCAAGCGTGCGTAAAAGAAGTTCTAAACTAGTGCGTATACCAACAGCCGTAAGCACAAGAAAGTTGGGAGTTATCAAACGTGAGTACGCACAGCTGTACGAAATGACTGATGATGAATCGCACTCCTTCTAAATTGTGTGCGTGTGCATAGTAATTTAAATTTGCATACAGAAACGCCCTCAAATTACCTTATTTGGCAAACAACCTTCCTTATAAAAACTCAATGCCGCCAGGGCACTATAGAACCGTTATCATGGATCCCGTGAAGAGAGGAAAGAAGAAAAAACTTCACAGTCAACGAAGTGGAAGTGCTTTTAAATGAGGTACAATCTAATAAGACAGTTTTGTTTGCTGCTTTTTCAGGCGGAATGTCAAAGATAAAAAAAAGACTTGGCGTGGGGACAGGTTACTAATGCAGTAAATGCCGTCTCACCTGTATGTAGAACTACTGCAGAGGTCAAGAAAAAGTGGTTTGATTTGAAAGTGTCCTCTAAAAAAAGAATTGCAGCCCACAGAAGAGACATCGGTGCCACGGGAGGAGGCCAGAGTCTTATTTCAGTGTCACCATTGGATGACAAGATAGCGGGAATTATTGGTGAAACGTCAATGAGCGGAGTAATCCCCGATGGTGACACTGAAAGTGCAATCCCATCAACTGCAGGAGAGGCCGAGCCATCCGAAAATGGTTAGTAGGTTTTCAAATGTTTGTGTTGCGATATATTATTCATAGATAAATAACACTCGCATAGCAAATGATTTGGATTGTTCACTTAACATTTATCTTATACAGTGGTGTGAAAAACTATTTGCCCCCTTCCTGATTTCTTATTCTTTTGCATGTTTGTCACACTTAAATGTTTCTGCTCATCAAAAACCGTTAACTATTAGTCAAAGATAACATAATTGAACACAAATGCAGTTTTTAAATAAAGGTTTACGTTATTAAGGGAGAAAAAAAACTCCAAATCTACATGCCCCTGTGTGAAAAAGTGATTGCCCCCCCTTGTTAAAAAATAACTTAACTGTGGTTTATCACACCTGAGTTCAATTTCTGTAGTCACCCCCAGGCCTGATTACTGCCACACCTGTTTCAATCAAGAAATCACTTAAATAGGAGCTACCTGACACAGAGAAGTAGACCAAAAGCACCTCAAAAGCTAGACATCATGCCAAGATCCAAAGAAATTCAGGAACAAATGAGAACAAAAGTAATTGAGATCTATCAGTCTGGTAAAGGTTATAAAGCCATTTCTAAAGCTTTGGGACTCCAGTGAACCACAGTGAGAGCCATTATCCACAAATGGCAAAAACATGGAACAGTGGTGAACCTTCCCAGGAGTGGCCGGCCGACCAAAATTACCCCAAGAGCGCAGAGACGACTCATCCGAGAGGCCACAAAAGACCCCAGGACAACATCTAAAGAACTGCAGGCCTCACTTGCCTCAATTAAGGTCAGTGTTCACGACTCCACCATAAGAAAGAGACTGGGCAAAAACGGCCTGCATGGCAGATTTCCAAGGCACAAACCACTTTTAAGCAAAAAGAACATTAAGGCTCGTCTCAATTTTGCTAAAAAACATCTCAATGATTGCCAAGACTTTTGGGAAAATACCTTGTGGACCGACGAGACAGAAGTTGAACTTTTTGGAAGGTGCGTGTCCCGTTACATCTGGCGTAAAAGTAACACAGCATTTCAGAAAAAGAACATCATACCAACAGTAAAATATGGTGGTGGTAGTGTGATGGTCTGGGGATGTTTTGCTGCTTCAGGACCTGGAAGGCTTGCTGTGATAGATGGAACCATGAATTCTACTGTCTACCAAAAAATCCTGAAGGAGAATGTCCGGCCATCTGTTCGTCAACTCAAGCTGAAGCGATCTTGGGTGCTGCAGCAGGACAATGACCCAAAACACGACAGCAAATCCACCTCTGAATGGCTGAAGAAAAACAAAATGAAGACTTTGGAGTGGCCTAGTCAAAGTCCTGACCTGAATCCTATTGAGATGTTGTGGCATGACCTTAAAAAGGCGGTTCATGCTAGAAAACCCTCAAATAAAGCTGAATTACAACAATTCTGCAAAGATGAGTGGGCCAAAATTCCTCCAGAGTGCTGTAAAAGACTCGTTGCAAGTTATCGCAAACGCTTGATTGCAGTTATTGCTGCTAAGGGTGGCCCAACCAGTTATTAGGTTCAGGGGGCAATTACTTTTTCACACAGGGCCATGTAGGTTTGGATTTTTTTTCTCCCTAAATAATAAAACCCCTCATTTAAAAACTGCATTTTGTGTTTACTTGTGTTATCTTTGATTAATAGTTAAATGTGTTTGATGATCAGAAACATTTTGTGTGACAAACATGCAAAAGAATAAGAAATCAGGAGGGGGGCAAATAGTTTTTCACACCACTGTAGATCTGCCAGTTTTGCCTGGTCCTGCTCCGCCTGCCACTTCAGCGCGTCCGATGCGTTTCGAGCCACGAGTCCTGACTGATGCGGTTCTGAAAACACAGGAGGAATTAGTGAGCGGCATTGCAAGCATTAAAGAGGAACTGCACCAAATCAATGTGAACTTGAGGAACATTAGTGATTCACTAAATGCATCATGCAAGTTCAATAAAAGCTCCAAGTGATCTCACCATTTTCTCACAATTACTCCTTATTGTGAAACAGATTTAGAACCGTTCGATTATCCCTGCTCTTAGCTGCACGGCCACAGCATTTGGCATCGGGTCGAAACCTTCTGCCATGTGGCGATCTTCTTGTATCGGCATCTCATCCAGTGGTATACCGTTTTTAATGGCAATATTATGCAGCACACTGCATGCTTTAACTATATAGCACACCTAAAGCAAATTTATATTGTATAATGAATCAAATAATTATGTATACAGTATATTATAAATATTGTAGTTATAAAATATAATTAAAACTTAATTTCAATATTTAAACATTCAAAACCTTGTTGGGTTTGTATTGCAATGTGCCTCCTCTGCCTGAAAGACACAGCCATCGAGCCTTCAGCAAGCCTGTTGCACGTTCTACTGTGCTTCTTGTGCGCTCATGTGCTCGGTTGTAATTCAGCTCCGTTTGGGATAGAAGGTTTACCACTGGGGTCATCAGCCAGGATTTAAGGGCATATCCTCGATCCCCTGCAATGATGTAGATTAAAATACAGTACATTATATGGTGTTGAGAAGTCATCTAATTTTACAATTATTTTTAAATCCTGATTAATCGTTACACACTTACCAATAAGCCAGCCTTCTCCAGCAGCGCTTTGCTGAAGACGAAGTCCCAATGAAGGAATCATGTGTACCTCCCGGGCTGTTCGCAACGACATTTAGCAGGTTCAAGTGTGCATCACAGATTACTGTACCTGCACGATAGCCTTTTCTATTTACTGTACAAATGCATATTCATCAGCAGTAGGAGCTTTCAGGGCAACATGTGTGCAGTCAACTGCCCCTATTACACTTGGAAATCCTGTGATGTTATAGAAGTCGGTCATAATTTTTGTCCTTTGCGCTGCGGTGTTTGGAAACGTAATGTACTGTGATGTAAGTGATATAATTGCATGTAAAATGTGTGGCATAATTCGGCTCATGGTGGGTTGAGAAATACCAGACCTGTCACCAATTTCCCTTTGAAATGTGCCTGTGGCTAAAAAGCCAATAGTAGAAAGAACATGAGTGTGCACGGGGACTGCACATCACTCTCAGCGAGTAAGTCTGTGCGGTCCCTGAAAACGCGATCTCTGCGCAAAAGTGCTTGTTGCAAATCTTCAAGAAGCGCAAGGTCTGCCATTGTAAGCAATGTATTTCCAAAATTTTATGGATTAAAATGGATTTTATATTATTCACAGTTCCAGATAACTAAGAATCACCTGTTGTATTCAATTATTCAATGTATCAATTTATTAACACTGACATTTTAATGGTGAAGTTTAAGGGCACTGGGTTTATATGTGATTACAGTTCTCTACCACTAGGGGATTCTGCTTACGCACAGTCAGGAGTTCTTCTAAATGTGCGCACATTCTCACGCACACGTACAATTTAATGAATCGCATTCTATTAGTAGAATTGTGCGTACGCATGATATACACATAAAACCGTGCGTACGCACGCTTGATAAATGAGACCCCTGGTTCTTAGCCACAACTTGGAATGCTCTCATGTGCAGAAGGCCCAACGGTGTCACTGTGGATACAGCTGCCATGAGAGCTAGGATGTCTGAAAGTGATGGTCACTTTCTGGTCTAGCTTGTTTTCCTTGAGGGTGTTGAGAATGGGTTCGACACGAGCGGGAGACAGCTGTGCCCGCTTACGATCGAATCCCATATGGCACCCAATGTGTTGTCCTCTGAACAGGAAAGAGCATGCTTTCGTGGCATTGGGTCTCAATCCTGAGAACAGAGATGAGCTAGGACGACATGCTGATGTCGAAGCGCTAGCTACCGGATGCCCTGGGACTCCCGTAAGAGCCAGGACTAAATCCATGCATTTTCTATATGTGCGGGTGAGCTAGACCAATGGAAGGACCCGATACTGGTAAGCTTCGCCCCCGAAAGCGAACCTCAGGAACGTCCTGTGTTGTGGCAATGTTTCTGTATGAAAGTAAGCATCCTTAAATCGATTGTCAGAAATCAATCGCTTGGTAGGATTTGAGAGCAATTACTTTGACAGTCAACATTTGAAACTGTATTTATTGATTTTCAGATATCGGAAGAGCCCGCAAAATCTGAAAAATTGGACGCAGCCCCCGTTCCTCTTGGGAGCCAAGAACTGTAGTACAGACTGTAGTAGCCTGACTCACTGTCTGGTGGTGGAACATGTTCCATGGACCCCTTCCCCAGCAGCTTTTGTCAGCAGATGCGCACTTTCCGGTTTCATGGAAGTGGAGACCATGCCATTGAAAACACAGAGTGTGAAGTGAGAACTGAATCCTGTAGTTTATTTCTCCAGTGCTTTGTACCCAAGGAGATATACTTGGTAGTAGCTTCCACTCTGCCATTTTCTCAGAAAAGAGCAAAAGTCTCGGCGGCTTGGTTAAACGGGGGGGGGGGGGGATGTTAGATGTTTGGCATCCTGAAACATGGCAGGAAAAAAACGAAGAACTAACAGCCTATTGGAGACTGGTGTTGCCCGAAACACCAGTGGTGGCGGAGCAAGAACACCGATCTCCTGGGGGTGCCAGGGAGAACACTTCATTCGTTTGAAAGGAATTCTGGGTGCCGCTCCCTATTGGGGGGGCCACCCCCATTTATTTAATTTATTTATTATTTTTTTAATCAGTCTGAACTCTTGTGGCAACGCGGCGCACCCCAATCTTTACGAGGATGTGCCCGGGTCCAAAAAAAAACACCCTCCTTACGCCTCACAAGAGTCAGACCCGATCGAGACTGGGTGGCCAACAATCCCGACTCTTGAGCACGGCGGGGAGGGAATTTCCCAAAAGCTTGTTCGTATAACTTCGCCCCAGAACCTAGTGGCGGCTGAGTTAATGACATCGCTAAACAGGCCGGAAGGCGAGATAAGGGCATTAAGGAGGAATGCACAATCCTATCCTTGATGCGCCTGAGATTTAGCCACAGGTGCCTCCTGCGAAAACCATAGCAGCCATAAAACGGCCGATAACATGAGCAGTCTGCTTTGTTGCACGAAGAGACAAGTCTGTAGCTCGGCATAATTCCAATACGCCTTATCTTGAAGAGCCCCGCCAGTACTCAAGTCTCTCAGCAGGTCAGCCTGGTAGGCCTGCAAAACCCTGGTGTGCAGTGGAGCACCAAGCTGGCCTACTGCCTGAAAAGCTTTCCCCTCCAGGGAAGATGAAAGTCTACACAGCTAGAAAGGAAGTATAAGCTTTCCAGGAAGGATGATGTCCCAGGAGAGAGACAGCCTGTGAAGCGTCTCTTCTATCTGGGCATCATCAAATAACCACGCGCTTCCACATCAACTATATTTAAATAAATAAATAAGTTGATGGCAGGAAAAACACGGGATGAATACAGCTTACTCCATGAAAGGGTTAACTCGTATGGAGAGAGCTAAGAGAGGGGAGAGAGGGTCGTTGAGGCTCCGCCCCCCGGCCACCCGACAGAACCTGCCGTCTCCTGTTTTTAAGTGCTTAAGGCTATTTTCATCTCCGTGTAAGCAAGAGAGGAATCCCCGTGATGAGAACGCGGAAGAAAGGAGCTTACCTCCGTCTGCCACAGCTCTGTCAGATGCACGAGTTTAAGCCAGGAATGCGCGGCGGCTCGAAGCTTCTCAAGGAATGCGAGGCGCGCACAGCACTTAATCGAAGCAGTGTAGAGATCGCACTCCGATATGGATTACCACACACGGAGGGATATCTAGTTTAAACTCCGCCATATTGGTGAGTTAAACACTTTCTTATTTTGCTGGTTTAAACACAGACACGCTCACAACAAGGTGAAGACAAATGATCTGAGGTTTGTCGCCGGCTCACTAGTATTTATAACCTGCAGCTGCGTCTAATCAGATGACGTCACCTGACCGAGGTTATATATAGCCAAAAAATTTGGCGTGTTTGCACACATGCTTCACAACCGGCAACAGGACAAATGGTTCCCATAGCGTTTTCACGCAGCATCGAGAGAAAGCCTTTGAAAGGGAACTTGATGTGGTTCAAGATATGTATTGCTGCACAGTTTTGACTCAGCAGATTGACTATCTGTGGACTAAATAAGCCCATAAGGACCTCAGTGCAGTGATGCTGGACATGCTGCTTAAAATCCAGACTGATTGAGGTCTCCTAGTCAGAAAGCCTATGATGAATTTTTATGGTCATTTAGTTTGACCATACTAGTTTAATCTACTACAGATTTAAAGAACACAAAATATAAGATGACAAAAAATCTACACCCGTAGCTTTTCTAATTACACATGATAAAATCTAAAGGATCCTGTGTTAATGTTTTCTTCGCTTAAATTTGATTCTAAGAAGATTTAATTTAATTTGAATTCTACATTTGTACTGTACTTTTAGTACTGTAATTATGAATTCGTTTAACTACAATTTTTCACTTGATTTTATCCGCTACTGTGTGCAGCTCTAAAGGAGCTGCGGTTCATTAATCCTTGAGAGAATGAACTGATGCCCAAGGCGTCAGTCTATAGTTATATAGTGCCACTCAGTGGTAAAAGCCAGCAAATGCACAAACCCAAATGCTGCCACCGTGAGGTGTGGTGGTAAAACCAGAATACCGCTTGAGTACCATCTGTAGTTGCAGAGTGGGCTTTGATCTGGAGATAAGGAATGATTGTACTGAAGTCTATGAATAGCATTAAAATATTTAATATACAGGTGGTTGAGCTCCAGATGAAGGGTGGTGGTGATACCATTAATCAATTAAGAAGATGCACAAACTGCAGGAGGTCTAGTGCGGAGGCAACAGGGTCTTGAGGAGGTTCAAAGCAATTCATAATGTTGGGTGTTAGTGATATGGGATGGCAGTCATTTAGGCAGGACACAGGAGACTTCATGTTTACAGCATACGATGGTTGAAGCATATTGGGCTGCTTCCATGGAGTGCTCAGAAAGATGTTAAAGAACATCCACTAGCTGGTCGCTCTGAGTAGTCCAGAAGTATTGTCTGGCCCGGCAGCATTCCATGGGTTGTCAAAACAGTTAGGAAATGCAGAGATGGCTCCTGCTATGCAGGATTTACCTGCTTCACAAGCAGGCTGGAGCACCTGAGGAGTGGTCTGTTTGCTAGTTTTGGCATAACAAAGATGTGCTATCAGTAGCCAAGGTGGGTACATGGTTTCTACTGTACAAATCCATATTATGGCAATGTTTGTCTAAACGATATCCAGTGGGTTTGTTCCACTTGATGTAAACCCTATGTTGATGTAATTTAGAAAACAGTGACCTGAGTTTTACATGGTTAAAATCTCATCTCCAGCAACAATAGTCTGGACAGAAGAGTCGGCTACCTAGGGCTTGCTTTTAACCTAGCTAACTGTGCTTCCACTTAAACACTGCTTGTGATTAACCCTTCCCCAGCCACCAGCATCAAGAAATAAAGATTGTAAAGATTTTACTAGCATGTTTTTGTGTGATTTCTGTTGTTCTGATGTCCATGTGTCAACTAATGAAATTTAGACTTTTAGGCTAAAACAATTTAGCACAATTTGGACCACACAACAGTGGCCGCTGTGTGCTGTTATTGCATTGAGATCTTGGATACTTGCCTTTTTACAAGCACAGCACCTAATGTTAAAAATTAAATGTCCAATAAATTTAAGTAAGATTAGAAAAACATTCTTTCCATTTAGCTGGCATCTGTAATTGTGTTTTTTATAATGTGTGTAATGAAATAACTAGTCGTGAGATTTACCTTTGTCAAATTTAGACCATTTCTTTTTAGCCACAGAGCAGATAGTTGTTATACAGTAAAATGTTTAAAGCTGATTGTTGGAACTTGAAACTACAAGTACAGTATGTGTAAAACCAAAACAAGATCTCTGCTGTTAAAAGTGCACACTGTTAAAAGTCCATAAGCATTTGCACAGAGTGAATAATTCTAACTCAGCATCCATTACTCTTTTTATAAATAAAAAACATATATCAACAATGATTGGCCCCGGGGTGCCCAAACACTGATCTGTGTTTTGCAGATGACAGAGTAACTTTTAAAATAAAACTCCTTCTTTTTCTATTATAGAGTTTATAATTCATAAAACATTTTGGTATTTAACAAAAATACAGAAACATCAGCATACACATTGGAATAAATGAAATGACATATAATACTGAATGTTTCCTTATATATTGTTCCTCTGCAATTAACATGCCGACGTTAAACCGTTATTGTTGCACTATGGTTCCACTTTTTCTCTGATGGTATTTTAATTTACTTGTATTATTAATCCATTTCTTTGCGTGTGATTGTTTAGTTTCGAGTGTCCGATCTTTATTGTCAATAAAGAAAAGCATGAATTAGAATAGGTACTTTCCTTTTATTTTCCACTAATTCCCTCACGTTCATTGCGCCCCACCTGTCATGTCTGTATTCCCCACTAGTGGGGCTTAGATGATGCAAAAAAGTGAAAATTGATTCTTTCTTTCTAATTAGAAATTCTGTGTATGAGGTAGAAGCAGATGTGCTGTCAAAAAGACTGTCATCTTTAATCAGTGTCAAGGTGGACACACCATGAACTCCCCCACCCCCCTCTTTCTCTCTCTCTCTCTCTCTCTCACACACACACACACACACACACACACACACACACACACACACACACACACACACACACACACACCTCGTTAGATGTTGAAAGTATTATCAGTTACTTGTTGAGCCCTTTACTCCCTGTAAAATAAAACAAAAAGAGAAGGCAAGATAAGACTTGCCTAAAAATTAATCCTGCTGATTTAACTATGCCACTACTCTTGGGTAGGCTTATTGGAGGTTTTGTGACCATTAATCTAGATCCTACAAAGCAAATGAACATAAAAAAAAACATTATTCTTTATTTTTAGTGCTTGACTGAATGGATTAGTGCTGGGGACCTGGGGGACAGACAGAGCTTTAGTTGTGCTCTTGTTTATTTTTCCACCAATTAACCACAGTATAAACAACAAGTAAAAGGAAACCGTCTTTAGGTTGCAGTAAAAAATACCCGCTGTGGTCATCTGGAAGTTGAGTCATGTCACGCATTCCTAAATACAATGGGTGTTCAAGTGAACCCAAGGCTTTTGTTTAGAATGACCAAACACAGTTATGTGAGTAAGACCTTCTCAAAATAATCTCCTATTACACTGATGCAGTTACAGTATTTGGAAACCATCAAGTTAGACATACATTTTCTCTTGAACTTCTTGAAATTCATGATGAGAGCATGATTATATGTAAAAGTCAGGATATGTAAATTATATGTAAAATTATATGTACAGATGTCGCCATTAAAAACCTGCGTTTCGAGAAAAGGGATCCCGTGACTTGCCGCGGCTTTGCGCGGCTGCGTGCGGGAAGCTGTGAACATGCCCTTCATTACCTGTAGGGGGCAGTCATGTTTCAGTCTGAAGTATTGTGTGTCTACTGAAGCCGAAAATGTGTGCAAATTAAACTGCGCATGCGTGTTTGGAGTCGCTGTGTATCAGTCGGTTGGGAATCATCACGGAGGTTACAACACGGTGTGGCTGCAGCTGGAGTTTGTCGTGTTCGAGGTAAGTTTAGCTTTCTTTTTTGGATGTGATTCTCGCTTTCATGACTCCCAATTAATGTTCATCTTAATCTCAGGACGTACAATTAGCAATTTCAGTTTTTAATAGTGTGGAGATTCACAAAACACCGTTTTCGTGTAAAAACCTGAACCTACGGAGCCCCCATGGGTCCTGTGGTAAATAAATAAATAAATAAAATAATAACGAACCGAGCGCGCGGATTAATACACCGAGATGTGTGTTTCTTACCCCCAACCCGAGTGAAAACGGCGTGTTCAGAGACAAAGCCTCGCCAGTTAGATGCCATTTCTGAACAAACTGAGTCGTGTGTGTTAAAGCATTAAATGGTAAAAGAGCACTAGCAATAAACGTTTTTTTTTCTGAAGCCGAACTTTATTAATGAGTTACGAGTAAAGAACCTGTACATATGTTCATACAGTATTGACAACAGCTCTAATTTACTGCGGTAAAGCCAGCCGCGGTTCAGAAAAACACGGTCAAGCCAGCCGCGATTGATTTTAGTGCGCGCGCATATTACAGCGATTACGGTAGTTTCATGAACAACACAGAGAGAATGCCCCATATCTGAAAAATCCTGCAGTAAAATAGTTTCATATGTGGTGTGTATATAGTATGGGACGTCCTGAATAAGAACTGATCATTGTTTTTTTTCTGTTTCAGTCTGAAGTATTGTGTGTCTACTGAAGCCGAAAATGTGTGCACATTAAACTGCGCATGCGTGTTTGGAGTCGCTGTGTGTGCCCGCGCTGTGTACAGTATCAGTCGGTTGGGAATCATCACGGAGGTTACAACACGGCGTGGCTGTAGCTGGAGTTTGTCGTGTTCGAGGTAAGTTTAGCTTTTACACTTATTAGAAATGGGGTCTTTATACCCCTTTGAAATGTAATAATGCCCCATATCTGAAAAATGCTGCAGTAAAATAGTTTCATATGTGGTGTGTATATAGTATGGGACGTCCTGAATAAGAACTGATCATTGTTTTTTTCTACTTTTTTTTTTATCATATAATGTGTGTACATTATATGGGATAAAAACTGACCATGGCGTTTTATACTTACTAGAATTAATTTTTTCATAGGTCTCTGAAGTGAAATAAAGGCATTTTATTTAACTTTTTTTCCCCATTGTGAACATTTGTTTATTTGACCTCTCTTCCAAAGCAAACGTTAATCCTCATTATAGAAAACATTCATTGAAGAATAACTGCTACTTTTGAACAGTAAAACAAAATAAAAATCAATTCTGGTATTTAGAAAGACTAAATACATTATTTTGTCTGTTTTCTACGAATTCTGCTGTAACTTATCTACATAAAACAATTATTTGAATGGTGAATATTTAAGAAAAATATTGTAACAGACAACCGTCAAAGTCACCAATAAATAACACGGATATTAAAGCAGAAATGCAAATATCTGTTTCTAACGGTGTCAGAAACTTTGTGTTAGTAGCACTGCTTGACATGCTTGATGCCTTCCTCTTTTGTAATTTGCTTTGGATAAAGGCCTAAATGTAGTTGTATGAATAAAAGATTATGTAATGATACAATGTAAATATTTTCACAGAAACAAAGCGTAAAGATGAGACGTGAATCTGAAGAGGATCTCTTTGATGATTGCCTGGTAAAGCATTGTTTTCTTATTAATTATACAATTTATTAATACCTTGAATATAGTGTTTGTTGTATTGGACAGAAGCATATAAATGCAAATGAATATATAAATATGAGTAATTATTGAACGAATTTTCATGTTTGGACTAACCCTTTTAAATACAAACTCAGCATTCATCATAGGATTTCCTGACACTGTAAAGCCATCTCATGCCATGTTTTACTGATGCAAGATAAAGCAATTTAACCCAAGTTTAACAATATGAAGTATATGAAGTGATGGTAATTTTTTTATTATCATTTATTTTTATTATTATTTTTTTCTCAATGAAGTCAGCATAGGTTGAAGCAATTCAGATTTTTTTTGCTTCTCAAAATAAATGATTTATTTTCTTGTAAATTTTATGCAGGGGGACAGACGAAGTGACACCTTCTTAAAATCCTTGTCGTCCGTGCTGTTGAAGGGGAAGAACCGGTTGGTGTATCCATAATCCTTGAAGGAGAGGCTATTTTCAGAAAGTTCTTCTAGAACTTGATGGGATTAAGCTATCACCAAATGTGCAAGCTTTAAAGATGAAGTTATCATCTTAAAACATTTGATTTGGCTTGACTACAAGTGTTTACATGTTGTGTTTACATGTTCAGCTTAAAATGTTTTCATGCATTAAGGTTTCAATGGCATACTTTTAAGTGCACTAGTCCAGAGTGCTGATTTGAAAGTTGCAACTTCACTGCTTCAGAGGGCTATTACGTTTTAACGTTTATTCTACAGTTTGTTTAAAGTATTTTCTGCTGCATTTTATTTCTGAATGAATGCTGTATTTTATTTATTTATTATTTTACACAATTTTGTTTAAAACAAGTATTTCAGGCCCTGGTGCCGTGCAGTTTTTTTCTATGGATGCAAAATTTAGCTGAATGCACTTTTATTAAAAAGACAACTTGGATCTAGACTGTGAATGTCACAAATATTTGGTAATGTTGGTGAATAAACTGTTTAATTATATTTTAGTTGTGTGATTTATGAAAGATATAGATGAAATAATTACTTAATTAATAAATTAGCAATGTTCAAATTCAAATTCAAATTTTATTAGTCACATACACAATCATACACAGTATAATATGCAGTGAAATGCTTTTATACGACCGCCAGTGACCTTAAAAAGAAAGAAAATAAGAAAATAAAATCTTGTACGTAAAATAAATAATAAATAAAAAGGAAATACTAAGAAATAATTTTAACTAGTAAAATTTGTAAAATTAACTGTGCATAAGGGCATAATAAAATATTGCAAAAATATAGAAATGTGGTATTAAAGTGACCGTGGTTGTGCAAAATGCATGAAAGGTGACATGTGCAATTGTCCAGATGTATGAGTATTTAGTGCAAGTGTGTATGAATGTGTCCATGATTGTCCAGTCAGTGTTGTGAGCTTAAAAGATGTTATTAGTCCTGTGTGGTGGTGTGATTGAGAGACCTTATCGCCTGCGGGAAGAAGCTCCTCCTCAGTCTCTCTGTGTTGGCCTTTAGGGAGCGGAATCTCTTCCCAGACCGCAACAAAGAGAACAGTCCATTACTGGGGTGACTGTACATTATTATAGGGAGTAATATAAATTGATAAAACCAAGTAAGGGAAAATCTCACAAAACATGTATATATATATATATATATATATATATATATATATATATATATATATATATATAGTTAATTCAGGGCTATTTATGATGGAGACACCTTTTTACGTTTTAAATATGTAAAACCTCCGCTGCGTGTATTCATTCACAGGCTGCAGCGCGCGCACAGAGAAATAGGAGACTGTGGTGTATGAGTGGATTGGAGAGAAGAGAGCTGTTCAGTTACTATAAAATATATATATATATATAAACATAATATGATCTTTTTGAGTTATAATGTTTTTTTTTTTTATTATTCATAAGAAAACCTTTCAGTTTTGTAAATATTCTAGTTATAGTGTGTTATGTTTTTCTTTAGGTTAAACGGTTTTGAGAATTAGACCATCCAGCTAAGATAAATATTATGTCGTTGATTGATCAAATCTGGATTAAGGATAATTTATTTTATTTAATTTGTATTTTTCACCTCCCCCCCCCTGAGGGATTGCCACCTTATTGTGGTCAGGGGGTTTGCGTGCCACAGTGACCTTAAGAGCTATACCAACAGGAGCTTAGTCTTTGGAGGTGGGGGATGCATGTTGAAATGCAGACTTTTTAACCCAAGACTATATAAGTTTTTACAGTACTTAGATAAGGGGGAATCAAAAACTGCCCCCAAAAATGTTTTACTGCAAGTTTGAAAAACCCACTCTCACATCACCTAACACACACACAAATTATTTGCAAACCGGTTTCGCTGACACTTTGAGTGTAATTCATAAATTTACTGAACATATTCAAATAAACACACCATATGGCAAATAAATCATCTCAAAGCGTTTATTTTTTACACCTACACCTCCAACCAAAAGAGAAATGAGACACCTCTACCCCTGCACGTGAACGCGCCAAATGGAAGAGTAGGGGGAAGGGTTGGGATTCAGCCTTAATATTGGAGCAATAAAATTTTATTAAAATCTGTGTCCAAATTGTTATGAGGATTTTATCAAGTAAATCTTACAAGTTCTTTTTTTCAGTGCATGGGTGAACACGATGTTTTAAGAATTTAATTATATATATATATATATATATATATATATATATATATATATATATATTGTGTGTGTGTGTGTGTGTGTGTGTGTGTGACCGGTGCAACTCACACGTCCTATTCCATTGTCATTCAGACACATTCAGCGCGTTCAGACACAAGCAGCGCCAAATGCAGTGGACTCACATTCAGTACAGCAGGCCAGGATATAGTCTGTGAATACGGACGTAAAACTAACAGCAGATTAAACAGCTAAATGTAAAAGTATAAATATGATCCCTGTCAGTCTCCTAATCTAGTGACTGTTTGTCAGAAATCAGTATTGTGAAAGTATTGTAACAAAATTCTAGCCATATGGCAATATTAGTATATTAGTTTGACACCAATAGACAATCCACTTCAGAAAAATAGTTTTTAAAATGCATTCACTTACTTGGCGAACATTAATGATTTGATTCGAGGTTTGCACACTAAGACTCAGAAAAAGTGAAATAAAATGATTGCTGTTTAAATGGCATGTGTTTATCCTGTTTTGTCAGGTAACAGAACCTAAACACCTATGCTGTATATCAGACAGCGATGGAGAGAGTGTAGATTACACACAGGTGCTCTCTAGTCATTAGCACTCATCAGGCAATGTCTATGGCCAACTGACTGCACTCAGACCAAAGGGGGCTGAATAATTACACACGCCTCACTTTTCAGTTATTTATTTGTAAAAAAAAAAAAAATGTTTGAAATCATGTATGATTTTCGTTCCACTTCTCGCGTGTACACCACTTTGTATTGGTCTTTCACGTGGAATTCCAATAAAATTGATTCATGTTTGTGGCTGTAATGTGACAAAATGTGGAAAAGTTCACGGGGGGCGAATACTTTTGCAAGCCACTGTAGTTGTCCTGAGATTTAACATTGTTACCAATAATAGGCTGAGGCATTCTCTGTCCATGCTCATAAGGAATCCCTCAATGTTTTTCAATTAGGGGACAGAAGCAGATCAGCCATGTTGTAGTTCAGGTGAAGAGGCGAGTTCACAGGAGGTCAATCTGAATGTTGATTATACAGTATATAACATATAATATGTGTGCGTGTATTATACATGTTGATTATACTAATATTTAGCATTATGAGGAGTGATAGGCTGAGGATGTAAGTGATTCATTAGTGTTTTTGGCAAAAGTTTTGAACTGACATTTCATTTTTTTGTCACGCTATTTCATCAGGTGGCAATGCTGTCCGGTCCTAGTGCAGTCAGAGGGGAAGAGTTAGGGTCAAAGCCATTGTTCACCCCCAAAAAAACTTTACTCACTATTTACTCCTTAAGTGGTTCCAAACTTTAATGATTTTCTTTATTTTGTTAAATACAAAATAAGATATTGGGGAAAAAAGGGGATTGGGGGATGGGGTATTAGTTGGAGTCATAGGTAGCAAACCTACGCCCTTGTGTGTGTGTGTGTGTGTGTGTATATATATGGAAATATAATTAATATTTTCGTGTTTAATTACAAAAAAAAACATTTTAATGGTTAGTGATTGTTGCAGACATTTACACTATTTTTGAGAACTATTAAGTTCTCCTTCAACGTGTCATAGCCGATAACTGCCCCTTTGAAGCCTTTGAATGGTGTTAAAAATACTTGCAAAACAAGTATTGCAGCCATACATTGGAGGGAACTTCTGAGGTGGTCAGTGATTGATGGCACGGTCGGTCGGAGGGGGTTGTGATCACACCTATAGATCTTTTGTTCTAGGCTATCGGTCAAATATCTCTCCACTTGGAAGCAAAAACATGCAAGGGATTTCAGCATCTCGACGCACATACTAAGCTGTTTATAAAGTAGACACTGTTTGTTTTTTCATTTTGTAATCTTTCCCATGTTTACCGTGTACTGTACAATGTATATTCATTTTTTAATGAATTACTGTAAATAAACTACACATTCCGTTGATTTACCAGAAATGACTTTTCTGTTTTTTTGTGTGTGCTAAACTAAACTTCAGGGTCAAAGTAATAGCGATTTTATTTGAAAAGTATTATATATTTACAATGCTGATAAGTTCAAGCTTAGATTCATATATAAACTGCTTCAAAGTCTTTCCGTGACCGCTGAAATCCGACAGACGCAGGGCTCAAGGGAGGTGTGTCTGTGTGTGTGTGTGTGTGTGTGTGTGTGCGGGTTAGTGTGCCTGTCCTATTTCAGCGGATTTTTCCACTACCGCAGATCAGTTTATCAACTTGTAATATATACATTTTAGGAATATATTAACAGGTGCAGACATTTAAGGGTGCGCTGCCCTCTCTTGCCCCTGCGTAGAGCCTACACACACACACACACATCTATCTATCTATCTATCTATCTATCTATCTATCTATTATATAAATACACATTTGGAATCTGCATCTACATTTTCTGTTACAAGTATAGAATTAGGTTCAGCTGAAACTCATGATCAATGGTGTTAGGGTACTTATGTAGTGATAATTAGTTTCAGCCAGATCATTAAAACTAACAATGGACTATGACACTCTTGAGAGGGGATATGAAGGTGTTATTCATTTATTTATTCTCTACAAGGGTGCGAACAACAGTACAGACCAAACTATAACTCTCTCTTACTACTATAAAAATTCTAGATATAAACAAACAAAATACAGCTTTTTTTCCTCAGAGGTAAACGGAAAAGTGAAGTTGTTCAGCTGTCACTGCAGCTTCTTCAAAGTCTTCCCACTCCGTGACCACTGAAATCCGACACGACACCACGTTAGGCTACGTCTTGACTCATTTGTATACCGACGGTGATTGGATGTTTCCCGAGGGCTCAGGGGAGTGTGTGTGTCTGTGTGTGTGTGTGTCTATGTGTGTGTGTCTGTGTGTGTGTGTCTATGTGTGTGCGATAGTTTCACGGAAGCGAGTTCAGAACTAATCTAACCAAACCAAAAAAAAAAAATAGCTGGATAGTTTTGTTCTTCAGAAAAGATATCTGAAGTCACAGAGAGATCCTGCTCTGTAGAAGCTGCCTCAGTCTATTTGTGCAATTACTCCATCCCGCCCTTATCAATGATAGTATAGTAATGATGTCGCTGTTGATTATCTGTTCTTGTGCTTTTGAAAAATAAATATTTTTTTCTAAGAACATGTAATAGGATGGTGTTTATTGCATATATGTATGTTTTTTTGTAATAGGCAAGTATATCAAAATAATTTAACTGTTTAATAGACATGGGTGTTTTTTTTACAGATTCACTGTAAAACATGAAAATAATAATAACCTATTTGTGAGGTAGAATTAACCCAACATTCCAGTTAAAATGAACCAACAAACCCCAAACATATGGGTAGAACATTTGAACCATTTATGTGGTAGAATTAACCCAGCATTATAGTTAAATATGACCTAGCATTTGGATTGAATATTTAACCCATCTTGCTGGGTTAAATTAACCCAGCATTTAGTTAGTCCTATATTTACCCAGCAGCTGGGTTAAAAACAACCCAGATTGTTTTTAACCCAGCATTTTTTAGGGTATATATATATATATTTATATTATATATATATATATATATTATATATATATATATATATATATATATATATATATATATATATATACACACACACAGACATGCGTGTGTCATTTTAATTCAAATGAACATTTTAATCTGTGCATGGGCGTCAACTCGCACGTTCTGTAATGTTCCATTGTCTTTTAGAGCCCATTACTAAAGCAGGTTACTAAAACCTGGCTTACTACCTATAAAAAATATTTCAATTTAACTCATGGGTCTCAATCACAGATGACACGACAAATTATATACTCTGAAACGTTCATTTGAACATTTAAAATGTTAATACAAAAATACAAAAACATGAATACTAATGTTATCATGGTGTAAATTATTAACATTAGGTTAGGTCCTGCCCTTAATTAATTCATATTATAATTACTTTTACATAGTATAGTTACTGGACTGACATTACCAAAACTAGGTATTTGATTTAGCCTTTCTAAAATCAACCCATATATCATTTATAATCAGAAAACATAAAACATATTATGGTCTGTTCAACAGCCCATCTGTTTTAATTTAGTTTGTATTTTTTATTATTCATAAGACAACCTTTCAGTTTTGTAAATATTTTAGTTATAGTGTGTTAAGTCTTACTTTAGGTTAAACGTTTTTGAGAATTTGACCATCCAGCTTAGATAAATGTTATGTCATTGATAAAATCTGGATTAAGGATATTTTATTATATAATTATATATATATATATATATATATATATATATATATTTTTTTTTTTAGTTTCCCCCTGAGGGATTGCCACCTTATTGTGGTCTGGGGGTTTGCGTGCCTCAACACAATTCAGCAAATACAATACTGTTACTATACAGTAAGGCCAGGTAAAAACAGTGCTCGAACATGATGCCCCCCTCCCCCCACCCCGTGTTGTCTGGTCTAGAACGGCGCTGCCTCTGACCGTCTTTTGTCTTGTAAATGAGTATTCTCACTCACCTTCCAATCCCCCCAGCGCACACACTCTGTTTGTACTGTAAACTGTACTGTAACTGTGTTTGCTAGGGCACTTGGTTATACACAGTACTTTAATGTATGGAACACTTACTTAACTTACTGGTTTGGTTTAAATATCGCTTATTACCTTATTCAACAAAATAAATTCATTATTAACGTATTGAAGTATTTTAGTTAAGGACAAAAACTGTGCTTGTGTTTAGAACTGCTGAACAGCCGAAAACACACACACACCCATCCCCCCGCCAAAAACACACACGCACACACAGAGCAATTAACACCATGTCCTACTCAGGAGTGGAAGGTGAGAAACCTCAATGGAGAATACCAAGTTTGTCGTTGCTCTTTTGGAGTTCTTAAAACCCAAAACATTTATTTATACTGAGAAAAAATTATTATGAGTCACAATCACAAACACAAATACATATAATCAAGTGTTTAACTGGTTTCATTTGTTTCTATGATCAATAATTATTATTATTATTTTCAGCCCAACTCTTTGACTATTTAAAACAAAGTTGTGTCCCATTTTTTGCCCATTGAAGTTGTTGGTTCAACTAAACAATTTTTAAATACCCAAACAATCCCCCAAAATTAAAACACGCAAAACATGACTTTAACAATTCAATTTATTCTTCCAAAACTAGTCAAAGTTAAAACAGTAATTTATATAAAACAGATGAATACATGTTGTCTTTTTGCTTAAAGTTCATTAAACAACCCGGATACACCAGCTGCTTATAAGTCTCTATCTATAGTCCTTTTACATTAAAATAAAAAAATTTCAAATATCAAAACTATTACATATTTGTTATTAATAATGTTATTACTTAACAGTTTAAGTCTTTGTTTCCCCCAAAGTACTGTATCAGACATTTTGCAGTTCTATGTTCAGAATATACAGTAGACCTGATCAAACATCATTCTAAAGCTGTCGGACTGTGACGTCATCGCTACCGCAGATCAGTTCATTAACTTGTAATATATACATTTTAGGAATATATTAACATGTGCAGACATTTAAGGGTGCGCTGCCCTCTCTTGCCCCTGCGTAGAGCCTACACACACACACACACACACACACACACATCTATCTATCTATCTATCTATCTATCTATCTATCTATTATATAAATACACATTTGGAATCTGCATCTACATTTTCTGTTACAAGTATAGAATTAGGTTCAGCTGAGACTCATGATCAATGGTGTTAGGGTACTTATGTAGTGATAATTAATTTCAGCCAGATCATTAAAACTAACAATGGACTATGACACTCTTGAGAGGGGATATGAAGGTGTTATTCATTTATTTATTCTCTACAAGGGTGCGAACAACAGTACAGACCAAACTATAACTCTCTCTTACTACTATAAAAATTCTAGATATAAACAAACAAAATACAGCTTTTTTTCCTCAGAGGTAAACGGAAAAGTGAAGTTGTTCAGCTGTTCACTGTCACTGCAGCTTCTTCAAAGTCTTCCCACTCCGTGACCACTGAAATCCGACACGACACCACGTTAGGCTACGTCTTGACTCATTTGTATACCGACGGTGATTGGATGTTTCCCGAGGGCTCAGGGGAGTGTGTGTGTGTCTATGTGTGTGTGTCTATGTGTGTGTGTCTGTGTGTGTGTGTCTATGTGTGTGCGTACTTGTTCTACTGTTATAAAAACTCTAAATATAAACAAACAAAATACAGCTTTTTTTTCAGAGGTAAACGGAAAAGTGAAGATGTTCAGTGTCACTATGCAGATGTTACACTCAGTGGAGTTACCGAAATCATTGGTTTAGTCCTCATTGAGCTTTTGTTCCTCTTATGTGAGCATAAACAGTGAAACATTCCACAGGTTTATAATACACCGCGGCCAAGTGAACCACGTTCCCGTCGAACGAAACGAGGCATAATCGTGGTGTTTGCTTCGCTTATGACACACCATAGTTTATTACCTGCTGTGGTAGATCTGATTATTTATTCAAACACAATAATAAAGCTTTATATCCTCAGGAGGGCTCAGTACATTGTTTTAGCGATAGTTTCACGGAAGCGAGTTCAGAACTAAGCTAACCAAACCAAAAAAAAAAAACATCCGAAGCTTCAAATAGAATGAACGAACTAATGAAATTGATATATATGTAATTGATATACTGTATATACAGACGTGTGTGTGTCATTTTAATTCAAATGAACATTTTAATGCTTTCTGATACACTTATCAACTTATCCACATAAACTTATCAACACATACTCTCCGTGCACGCACATACAATCTCTAAAAAAGTAAAATTAATAACATACATATACAAATAAACAAAAATATAAACGTCTATGTATATTGAAGTTTACGGTGAACGCAGAGTCGGCTAAGCACATGTGATGACGCGCGCGCCCTCACCTCTTGTTACGACTGCCTATTTGGCCAAAAAATAATTGAACGATATGCCTGGTCCTGGAAAGAGACAATAAATATATAAATTTTTTTAGACATTTATTGCATTGTTTGTTGTTTACAGTCAAGCCATCAAC
The DNA here is from genome assembly GCA_030522415.1 of Channallabes apus. Taxonomy (NCBI): domain Eukaryota; kingdom Metazoa; phylum Chordata; class Actinopteri; order Siluriformes; family Clariidae; genus Channallabes; species Channallabes apus. The sequence continues at coordinate 18,508,913 of CM060117.1, read as the reverse complement.
ATACAATAAAATGTAAACATGAGATCTAAACTAAAAACTGTGCTCCCTGTGCTGGTGCTGGCAATATCATCTCTTTGTTCTGCTGTCTCCGGCTCCCTCCCTGGTCCTGAACCGTACCATACATACCAGATCAAGAACTTGAAGATGAAGATTATATCTCTGGTCTTCTCTCTGACGGGTTCCTCCCTAGTTTCTGATGATCTCAATTAGTTTGTAGTGTTGCTTGTCCAAGGAAACCAGTAATCTTGCTTGAAGTGGAGCAGATATAATTCTCAGAAACTCATTACTGATCTTTAAAAAAAAAAAAAAAAAGGTAAAAACAAAAATTGGACTGGCTCAAGTTCTTATGTTAGCAAATCTTAATTACAGTGTGTATAAAGTATAGAAAGCAGTACACTACAAACAGCACTCACTCCAAATTAGCTTGTTCTATGTTTACGTCACTTTCCTATTAATTTTTACATCGTTAACCAACGGTACTTAAATATAATTATTTTCTTCGGCGCCGCTGACTTACTGTATAAACTCCGGTGTTTTTGAAAATCACCACGTTAGTTAGCTAATGCTAATGCAGGTAATATAGGTGGTTTTAGCTACAGTAGCAAACACGGACACAAAACTCAATCTACAAAGTAGTTGTTCCTGACATAAATCATGAATTTGCTCATAGAAGAGATACATTTAACATAGAAATGACATGAGTTTGCTTTTTTACCTGGTTTAAAGGAGTTTTCTTTGAGAATCTCCACCCGCATGTGATTCAGTCCGTGAAAATGCTGCGTCATGAGGTCATGAGACACGGTTTGAAGCAGAAATGTCCTTTGTGAATGGATTAGATTTAAGTTTAATCAGGGGCTTTAACTAACAGTAACTGAAATACAGGTTCTGATATCCTTCCTTACTTGTTTCAACGTCATGCTCCGGTTTGAGGCGGAAATAAAATTATACCGGCAAAACTATGGTTTAAAGACTGCGCATGCGCAAATCACACTCAACCTAATAAGAGTACCTTGATCAAAATGAAATATTTCACTTTGGTTTCCTGCTGTAAACAGCATTATACTAAAAAAAAAAAAAAAAAAAAAAAAGATTCACCCATAAGCATAAATTAGACACTTCAGTTAAAAAGAGCAAATTATTTTTTTTACTAATGGAATGAGAAAAAAAAACACATTAAACTAGGTTTACTTTTTTCAGTGGATCCCTCAATAATTTCTGTCTCCTTTGCCTGTGTTTGATAATGTGAAGCACATATACACTCATTCATCATGAAAGATCTATTATAAAACAAAATAAAATTCATGTTCGCTTCAGCACTGTTCATCCGCGTCCTTACATTCATTGTTGTACTTGGTCCGGCTTTTAGATAAAGTCCTTCCATGCGCCATCTGGCGGATATTCAGTGAAGCGCAACACATTTATTTAAAATTCCCGAATGTTGCCTCCGGCAAGACGCGGCACGCCGCGCGCTAAATTGCGGCATCCCGCGGGAAAACACGCAGGGTTTTAAGGGCGACATCTGTAAAAGCTCCAGGTGCAGATAGGGTTAACTTGTGCTCTGACCCCAGCTTTTTAACTGGGATATGTGAAAAGATAACTTCACTGTGCTGTAAAGTACAAGTGACAAAATAATATAATTTTTTTTGGAACAATCATGAATATCTCCATGCATTTACCATTCTGCTTGATGGGTCAGCTTTGACTCGTGGACTAATTATTGACTATGACTCTCACTAATTATTGACTATTCAACATACGTCTCTTTCATGCTGTCTCCTCACTTCTGCATTCTCGTCTTGGAGCTCAAGTCACACTGTTACCTGCTCTTCAGGCAATTTTTCACACAATGTCTCAACCCAATACCTGTAGGAAGAGTAGTGATGGTCCAAAGAGCTGTAGGATATGCCTGAATTGTGTCTGAGTGATTAATACTGTGTTAATACTATATTACTGTTTTAGTAAAATGTGTCCAAATGCATCTTTGTTTGCAAGTGTCACTGATCTTCTACTGTTCACCCACTCCTCTTATCCCTGTTCAGTCTTAGACTACTGCTAGGTCCAGCATGTGAGCAAAAAATTATGGCTCAGGTATAAAGAGGCTGTGAAAGAGTAGTTCAGGGAGAATGAGACTTACTTTTCACACATGGATTGGCTCCATAGACACAGTATGACTTCAGATCTATTCCTCCTATTTGTTATCACCCAAATGAGGATCGGTTTCCTGTTGAGTCCGGTTCCCCTCAAGGTTTTATCCACATTGTCGCATCACCCTTGGCTGGCTCATCAGGCACAATCTTATCATTTTGATTCCACCACAAAGTCCAGACCTTAATCTTAACCCTGTTATTTGGGATGTGCTGGAGAGGACTTTACACAGCGGTCTGACTCTTCCATAATGAATACAAGATCTTGGAGAGAAATTAATGGGACTCTGGATGGAAAAGATGTTGTGACATAGCATAAGATAACCAAGCTTATCAAAATGATGCCACCACGAATGCATGCTGGAAGAAAGCAAAAGGTGATTAAATTAAATAATAGTGTGTGAACTTTTATTTACTGTTTTATTGATGTATTTAGGCGTGGGAGCGGTCACTGCGCTCGACGGAGGCGTGGGAGCGGTCACTGCGCTCGACGGAGACGTGGGAGCGGTCACTGCGCTCGACGACGGCGGTGGAGCGGTCACTGCGCTCGACGACGGCGGTGGAGCGGTCACTGCGCTCGACGACGGCGGTGGAGCGGTCACTGCGCTCGACGACGGCGGTGGAGCGGTCACTGCGCTCGACGACGGCGGTGGAGCGGTCACTGCGCTCGACGGCGGCGTGGGAGCGTGCAGTGCGCTCGACGGCGGCGTGGGAGCGTGCAGTGCGCTCGACGGCGGCGTGGGAGCGTGCAGTGCGCTCGACGGCGGCGTGGGAGCGCACTCGGCGCTCGACAGCGGCGTTGGAGCGCACTCGGCGCTCGACAGCGGCGTTGGAGCGCACTCGGCGCTCGACAGCGGCGTTGGAGCGCACTCGGCGCTCGACAGCGGCGTTGGAGCGCACTCGGCGCTCGACAGCGGCGTTGGAGCGCACTCGGCGCTCGACAGCGGCGTTGGAGCGTGCAGTGCGCTCGACGACGACTCTGGAGCGTGCCGTGCGTTCGCCAGTTCAACGTCGTCCTCAAAGCCGGGAGGCGGCGGCAGAACAGGTGCATGGGACAGCGGCTGCTGGCGTGCTAGCTCGCTATCCTCGAAGCCGTGAGGCGGCGGCAGAACAGGTGCATGGGACAGCGGCTGCTGGCGTGCTAGCTTGCTATCCTCGAAGCCGGGAGGCGGCGGCAGAACAGGTGTCTTGGTCGTTGGAGCTTGTGCAGGGCTCGACAGCGTTGGAGCGTGCACGGCGCTCGACTGCAACGGTGGAGCGTGCACGGCGCTCAACTGCAACGGTGGAGCGTGCACGGCGCTCAACTGCAACGTTGGAGCGTGCACGGCGCTCTCCTGCAGCGTTGGAGCGTGCACGGCGCTCTCCTGCAGCGTTGGCGAGGGAGGAAAAAGCTCCGAGCCCGCTTCGCGGTTGTCCCGGAAGTGGAGGATCATGCGCTGCATCTCCTCCACCTGCTCCCGTATTTCTCGCACTTGCTCCGGCTCTGGAATCCACCACCTGAGCTCCTTTTGCTGCTGCTCTGCCTGGGGTTCTCTCTCCCCCGCGTCACCGCCGTACTTGGGCTTCCTCGCCCTTCTCTTCCGGCCGGTGCGGGGAATCACGTGACCCCGCGCTGCGTCGCCTTTGAATGGCGTTCGCCGAATGGCGAGCCTGCAGCTCTCCCAGCTCCGTGGTGTCTCTCCCTCTCCTTCTTCGCTGCTCTCCCGCACGTGCTCCTGCTCCTGTTTGGCCAGCTGGTTGTACCTCCAGCTCTGGAACAGATCTACTTTTCCGTCTTCCAGCCAGCAGTACTCCCAGCTACCAAACCCCTCTTCCTCGCTGTCCTCCAGCCAGTTCGCCAGCTCGGGCGAGATGGTATCCGCGCCCCCCCAAAAATAATCCAGGGGGAAGTCCTCCGCCATGCCACTTGAACGGTCTAGCTTTCTGTCACGATTCCCTCTTTGTCTGTGTCTGGAATGTGTGTGTGGCATGAATGCGGAGGAGGCGAGCTGACGGTTTATCAATGTCCTTTTATTCATTTTTAACATAAATAAAAGTAAACAATCTTCCAAACACAAACGGAACTTAATCACAACAAAAGCTAGACGCCTGACTGCTACTCAGTCAGGCTATTTATAAGGAAACATAAATCAAATCATAATTAGCCTTCCCTCGGTTCAGGTGAGCTTCTTACGTCACCTGACCGAGGTGCATACTGGGAACTGAAGTCAAACATCCAACATAAACAAACTACAAATCAAAACCCAAAAACGGGCGTTAGGCGCCCTCTAGGGGTTAACCGTCACAGATATACTGTGTAAAAATAAAATAGAACCAGTTATTATAATTTGGTGTAACATCCAGGGCACAAACAAAAAATATATGTCTGTTTCCATCAGTTAACAGCTGATGAACATGCCCTTACAAAAAGTGCCGACTATAATATATTGAACTAAAAAAGAAACAAATATGGTTTATGGGTCATCAAATGATCTTTCTTTTTCCTTGTTTTTCCGGCAGCCATTCATCATCACTGCTACTGGCATCATCCTCACTTGTCTCAGATGGTATATGCTCCACTATCCTGTAGGCCTTCCTATCACGCTCTACATTATAATAACAAATATCAGTTGATTTATGAAAAAATGTCACTGCATATCAGGTTTATCAAGAACAGCAAAGTTACAGTAATTAGTGTCCAAGCACTATAGGGTGCGCAGGACCCTCTTGTTTTCCTAAGGATTTTTTCCCCACCCTTTTGGGATTTTTGGGGGTCTTAAAATGCTAGAAAATTGGCAGACAGGTTGGAATCTGCTGCCATTTGAATTCCTGAGATGCGTGCAGTTTGCTGCATAGCTCATACACACTTGCACGTATGCACCCGGAACTCGGTACAATTTTATGGTAGAGGTCATTGAGCCGAACAACTTTCGCGCAGCATGTCTTGGGCTCAACTCAACAGGAAGTCCGTTATTTTGGATTGTTCGCAGAAATGCACCCGATAGATTTTGATATACTCCTCCTAGGGAATTTATACGATCGGCACTTAAACCAGGCCGATGTGATCTAAAAACATTGAGGATGCAAAATTTTTGCATTGAGGATGCTGGATTTTTTATATCTCAAACAGGTCATAACATAAACAGCCTTAACATTATATTCAGTGACACGTTTGGTGACATCACCTTCAGTCATCACATTGTAACATCATACTGTGATGCTTTTTTCCAGCATCTATTCTACATACATACACATCACAAATGTTAACACGCGCGCGTGCGCACACACACACACACACACACACACACACACACACACACACCTCACAAACACACTAACGCACTCAACATATTTAGGGCCCAAACTGACATCAGCCCTATATAGTGTGTGACGTGTGCAAGTTGTGTGGTGCATCTGGGCGGTGATGGCTTTTTGTAGGTCTTCACCCACTCAAAGAACACACAGATTGTGCAGTGCGCCTGGGTGGCAATGGTGCAGGGTGCTTTGGAACGTCATCATTGCTTGCAACTATATTAGTATGAATTGCAGTTAAAATATAGCCAGTGATGCATGGCGTCCAATAGAGTGGACATGAGCTTAATTGCAAATTTATCCATACACAAAAAAATTTTTTGGAAATTGTAACAATAATATTAATCCTTAGATGTTAGTTGATTCTAGCATATTTTTTTTTTATCTGAAAGGGGTGTCCTGTTATAGAAAGATTTACAAGATATTCCTGGCATGTTTGCATTTCTGACTTTCTGACTGGCCATCTTGGATTTAGGGTAGAAAAAATGCACTTACCGTGATTGGCCAATAGGTGTCAGTGTATGGGATGATGCATACTGTAAGCATCCACTGTGTTGGCCTATATGCAAATATAACAACAAAAACCCTGTATACACAAGATAAGAACTTTTGAATAGCTGTCCACTGTAGTGACCACTATGCATGAAAGGGTTAAACATAATTTTGTCTCTCTATTAATTTACTTCTAAGTCTTTCCAAAATGCCTTTGAGTTGTCTGAGTTGGTATGTTGATCTAGGGATGTGCTCTACAAAGCTAACTAGATTTTAACACAAGGCTAAATCCCAAATCCATCTTTAACTCCTGATTAGGGGCACTTATTGGTTCGTGGAACAAGGGATTCTAACTTACACCCTACTGTACATACTGTAGTGCAGTAGCTTTCTATTTAGCACTCTTTGTGATTAAATTCCAGGACTCAGAAATTGACACTCCAAAAGCAGAATAAGTTTAAATATAAAATAAATGTCAAAGTTTCTCAACACCTCTATGGTTTCTTTTTCTCACTTTTTAAAATTTAAAACAACTCTCACCCATGCTTATAGTGCTTTGAAGAAAGTTTCTACATTACAACTGTACTGGTTTTACTGTTTTTTTTTTCTTGAGTCAATGCATGCTTTACAATAAAATAATGATTTCTTATCATACTAACTGTGATCTAGATCCATGTGTAGTAGTTGAAGTAGTTGGACATAATGTGGTAGGAACAAACCAGCAGGTTTTGTTAAATTAATTTATGTAGGTCTTTGGTCCTCTAAGCCAAACTAAAAATACTGTAGATATAAGTTAGTATAGTATAGTATGTTCTGGTCTATTTGGCCAATTCATAGGTGGAGAAATATTTGGATAGAGACTATACACACAGGTGAAACTCAAAAAATTAGAATAGCATGCAAAAGTTCATTTATGTCAGTAATGCAACTTAATGCTAATATATTAGATACACTCATTACATGCAAATCCACAATCTCAGAAAATTAGAATATTGTGAAAAGGTTAAATATTCTAGGCACAAAGTGCCCCACTCCAACCAGCTAATTAAGCCATAACACCTGCAAACGGTTCCTGAGCCTTTAAATTGTCTCTTAGTCTGGTTCAGTACGTAGCACAATCATGCTGACCTGACAGTTGTGCAGAAAACCATCATTGACATCCTCCATAAAGAGGGAAAGCCTCAAAAGGTAATTGCAAAAGATGTTGGATGTTCCCAAAGTGCTGTATCAAAGCACATTAATAGATTTAATAGAAGTTATGTGGAAGGGAAAAGTGTGGAAGAAAAAGGTGCATAAGCAGCAGGGATGACCACAGCCTGGAGAGGACTGTCAGCAAAAGGCCATTCAAAAGTGTTGGAGACTTTCACAAGGAGTGGACTGAGGCTTGAGTCAGTGCATCAAGAGCCACCACACACAGACGGATCCTGGACATAGGCTTCAAATGTCGTATTCCTCCTGAACAACAAACAATGTCAGAAGCGTTTTACCTGGGCTAAAGAAAAAAAAGAACAGGTCTGTTGCTCAGTGGTCCAAAGTCCTCTTTTGTGAAGAGAGCAACTTTTGAATCTCATTTGGAAACAAAGGACCCAGAGTCTGGAGGAAGAATGGAGAGGCACACACTGCAAGATGCTTGAAGTTCAGTGTGAAGCTTCCACAGTCTGCGTTGATTTGGGGAGCCATGTCATCTGCTGGTGTTGGTCCACTGTGCTTCATTAAGTCCAGCATCAACGCAGCCGTCTACCAGGAGATTTTGGCGCACTAGATGCCTCCTTCCGCAGACAAGCTTTATGGGGATGCCGACTTCAGTTTCCAGCAGGACTTGGCACCTGCCCACACTGCCAAAAGCACTGAAACCTGGTTCAATGACCGGGGGATTACTGTGCTTGATTGGCCAGAAAACTTGATTGACTCCTAGATGAGCTGAGTCCCAGGTGCTCCAGTTTGGTGGTGAGTGTGGAGTGAATTATGGGATTAAATGCTGAGCTGTAGCCGACAAAGAGCATTTTAACCCTCTGAGGTCCGCGAACGCACACTGTAACAAATTGCTGTATTTTTTACAGCAAAATTATACAGAAACATACCGTTTTGCCATTTTACAATTTATTGCTGTAATTTGCAATGCATTATGGGTTATACAGGGTTTTACAAGTGTTAACTGTATATTTCACTGTTAGCTGTAATTAATTTACAGGTAGGATCTTAAATATTTTTACAAGAATTTACTGTGCTGTTGCATTATGGTATTGTGCGGGCTGATATAGTTTGAAATCTGGTGGACTGAAACACAGCTACAACAGCTGAAGTAGTTCAATTAAATTTACTTCCATAAGTATTAATTATTTATTTTAATGTAAAGTAATTCATATATATGGGGAATATCCTGATAAAACTTATATAACGTTATATAAGTTTTATCAGGATATTCCCTCTAAAAGTTATATTTAGCTACTTTGTGATGGGATGTTTAGTTAACTTTATTTATATGTCGCTTCAGGCGAGGAGGAGAAATACGATGCGCACCATTTCAGCAGCCTAAACTAAAAGGTAAATTGTTATCGCCATGTTAATGTTGATATATGCTGCAGTTTGTTAGCTTTATTTGCCTTTATTTTCTAGAGAGTATTTGTAGTTTGGCAGGCACAGCATTGCTATGGAAGTGCGTGTGAGACAAAATTAACGTTACATGAAATGCTCTGTTGTCTTTGCTGTTGAAAAATTTAAATTTTAACATCGTTGGATGAGTTTCTCTGAAACCTGGAGTATATTTTGTAAAGGAATATGTCGTTAATTTCTTTTTTTTCATTAATTGTTTTGTCAGGCAAGCTGAAACATAACGGAGCTAAAAGGTAAAAATGTAATGTCATGCCGATGAATGCTGCATTTTGTTACCGATTTATTCACCTAGCTCTCAATAGAGTATTTTTTAAATAATTTGCATATAAACAGACACAACAGACTGAAATGCTGACCATTTTTATTTTTAGGCAAACAGTCCCTTTAACTTTTATTTAACTATTGCTTTATGCTTTAATCTTGAGTTGTTTAGTTGTTTTGTAACAGCTGATTTTTTATAAGTTTTTCTGTAGTTGAAAAAGTAAAATTATGTTACCAGTGACAGTGCTGAAGTGTTGTCAGGTGTCAGCGTTAATAAACAGTTTACTTACAACAGCTTTGAATTTGAGTGATTATTTTTCAAAATCTTTGTTTTAATGCATTTACATCAGTATAATAGTAAAGTACAGTTACAGTTCACAGCACAGTATAGTTCACAGTTAAAATTGTTATTTACAGGAATTTCATAGTAAAAATGTTACAGCTACATCTTGGCTTTTGTTGAATTCACAGGATTTTATTGGCAACTTTTGTTGCCAGGTAAGTACTGTAATTTAGCATGATTACAAAAAAAACCTGTAATGCCTTTTTACAAGTTTAATTTTATAATCCTGTAAAAAGAATAATAAAATACTGTATTCTGCAAACATCAATTTATTGTAAATTGCTAAGCAGTATTATACTGTAATCCATTTTACAGCAATTAACGGCTATTTTACAGGATTTTTTTTGCCATTAAATTATTGTAAATTCTACAGTATGTTCTTTACAGTGCATATATGCGTTTTGAGGTGTTTTCCTCTGATGACGCCAATAAGAACTTAAATTACACTTTCAGTTTTGATCGTACAGGCAAGATCTATATTGTAGCGTTTTTCGACACTAGCAGGGATCTTGGAGGACGAGTGAGCTTACTTGCTCCCCAATGCAAATGGCTGGGGAATAGTTTATTAACTCAGCACAAGCACACATACACAGGTCAAGCACACACCCAACTTGGCCGAAGCCACTAACCTAAACACCCTTCTCTCTCATGGTAGACAGAGAAAACCCCCGCAAAGCATGACGGTCGTCAGCCGCTGGCCCGCCCACGCCACAATATATTAATCGAATCTGTAAAGTGTCTACTTTTATTTGTATGCACACATGTTAAAAATAAAACTTTGTGCATTAATAAAATAAATAAAACAGACCGGGTGCGCTTTCAGCCGTCTCAGTCTCTGCGAAAATCTTTTTGAAACACGTCACTAAAATGAATTGAAACTCCGCGAATACTGCACAGACAGACATGAGAAATATATCTATAGAAAGCTTAAAGGGTCTACTTTTAAATGATCTGTTTTTATGTAATCCGTATGAAAGTAAGGAGTGGTACAGATTCTCCTGTATCGGCTCATTACAGCTAATGCGCTCCCGCCTCCCTGCGCGCGCGCTGTCCATATGGAAATGAACTGAGGTGAGGCAGGTAATCATCTACACGCCCCCATGGCATAAAACAACAAGCTTCATCATAGACTTACTTACTGTTTCTGCACGTTTGAATGATGGCACGCTACACGGGTGAAGAAGCGCTTCAGATGGTTCTGGACAGCGATGAAGAATTTCCTCATCAGAGGAAGAGCAAGACTCTGGAACGGCTTTATTTTGAACAACATCTGGACACAACAGAAGATGTAATTCCTGACGAGTAAGTCTTTTATTCTCACCATCATTGCTCTATATTTTATATGTACATTTGGAAAATACCAAATACCAGCAAGAGTAAAATTGGTTAAAATATGAAATATGTATGCTACTTACAAGCCCGCAATAAAATCTGATTATGATCTGTCTAAAGTTGTATTTATTTATATATATATATATATATATATACACGTGTTTTGTATTGTTTATACCGTGTTTCAAATGGTCAAATTGTTCACCAGCTGTTGTTTGTGAATGATTGTATGCGCGTCCATTCTTCAAGTTTCAATTTTATTTTTTGTTTAGGACTGTGGCTGCATCACCGGCGCCGTGCACAAGAAAGTCACGTGAGTGTCGTTCAGTTTCGAGTTCACTGGAGAACCACGAGTAAGTGCACATTCAGTACATCACAGATAGTTAAATATAACTATATTATATAAATATATAATACAATATATTCATCATAGTAAACTGTAGTGTATTGTAGAAAAAAATTAGTACAGTATTGGTAAAGTCATTTGTTCTGGTAATTACAAAGAGCTGTTGTTGTTTTATTTATATATATATATATATATATATATATATATATATATATATATATATATATTAGTTAGCTATATTTTCTGTTATAGTGACTGCAGTAATGCTGCTAAAAAGTCAACTTTGATTGTTCCTAATAAACTGTTTAACTGTTTAAATGAATCTCAAATTTTTTTTGTGTGTGTCAAATACATTCTCAAATAACCTAAACACTGAAAATATATAAACTTATTTTATCCTCAGATTCTTTCTTGTAACTCCTCCCTCAGTGACATACCTGTCTGATGGCTCATTATGCAGATCAGTATGCAGGCCTTTGTCTTCTCAGGTGTGAATAACTGCATTAGAAATGATAGATCACGCCTTCTCGCATAGACCCTTTACACTCAAAAAGTGACTTAAAAAGTGTTAATCACTATATTGTTTTCTGTGAGCAAGTAAACAAGATCATTTTGAATCAAAAACACTAGTCCACCAGCCCTTGTGAAACAATGTCTTGTGAACAAATTGTCTGTATGAGTTTCATGGCCTTATTTCAGCTACTTTTTATTTCACAACACTTACTAACCACGCATAATATTTTTTTCCTAAAAAATGCAAACACATGCATTCATTTTAGTCACGTATTATTGTAGAACAGTTTGTACTGATTACAAGAAAAATACAGGTTGGTCAATAATATATTATAAGTAGCTGAAAAAAACCACAAATATCAGAGCATGTCCAAACATCTCAAGGACCTCAAAATCACCTCGGACCTCAGAGGGTTAACATAATTCTCCCTTCTAGTGTCCAGGTGAGTAAATAATGTATGGAGGTGATGGAAATGGCATCATCTGTAGAGTGCTTCAGGCAGTATGCAAACTGTAATGGGTCAATTGTGTCAGGTAGTGAAGAAATAATCAAGTCTCTGACCAGCCGTTCAAAGCACTTCATCACTGCTGAGTTGAGGGCTACAGGGCGATAGTCATTGAGGGAAGCAAGATGGGGTTTCTTCGGGACAGGAACAATGATGGACTTCCAAGATGCCGCTGGTAAGGTCGGCTGCCGTCACGACTGCTCCGACCACCTTTTCTTTGTTTTTGTTCTTTAAGTAAGTTTTCAGTGTTTTAAAATCGGCAAAATCAGCACCATTGAGTACATTAGGTATGATAGAGACACTCTTGTTTCTATTGGGATACAATGTACTCACAATTCGACGTTTTTAACTCCGGATCCGAGCTGGCCGAGTGAGATCCTGAGGGAGAACAATGGACGCGACACGAAGCGGCGGCCCCGAGGGAGATGAGCTGGCGTGAGGAATATGCTCAGAGCCCGTGCACACCGCACACCTCTGCCCAGCATCCTGCTTGCCAACGTCCAGTCACTGGAGAACAAACTCGATGACCTCAGGGCCAGGATAAAGTTCCAGAGAGACATTCGGGACTGCAACCTCCTCTGCTTCACTGAGACATGGCTGAACCCAGCGGTGCCGGACCACGCCTACAACCAGCCGAGTTCTTCTCGGTTCACCGCATGGACAGGACGCGGGACTCGGGGAAGTCAAGAGGAGGCGGCGTGTGCTTAATGATGAACAACAGCTGGTGCAACAGCGCGAGCGTTGTTCCTCTTACACGGTCCTGCACACCAAACCTGGAACTACTGTCCATCATGTGTCGTCCTTTTTATCTTCCACGGGAGTTCACATCGGTCATAATCAGTGCCGTTTTCATTCCACCACAAGCAGACACCAACACTGCCTTATGCGAGCTACATGAGGTGCTCACACAGCACCAGACACAACACCGGGACGCTGCGCTCATTGTGGCGGGGGACTTTAATAGTGCCAACCTCAAACGCGCAGCGCAGAACTTTCATCAGCACATCACCTGCCCCACCAGGGGTGATAGGACACTAGATCATTGTTATACAACGGTCAAGGACGGCTACAAGGCACAATCTCCTCCAGCGTTTGGTAAATCCGACCACGCCGCCATCTTCCTCATGCCAAAATATAAACAAAGGCTGAAACAGGAAGTTCCGGTTCAGAGGGAGGTCGCGCGCTGGATGGACCAATCGGTGGCCGCGTTACAGGACGCACTCGATGACGCAGACTGGGTTGTGGGATTTATTGGGAAGCTAGTGGACGATACCGTGGAGAAAAAGACTATCAGAACGTTTCCCAACCAGAAGCCGTGGGTGGATAAAACCATCCGCGACGCTCTGAGATCTCGCACCACTGCCTACAACACGGGACTTGCGTCGGGGGACATGGAACCATACAAGGCTGCGGCATATAACGTGCGGAAAGAGGTGAAGCAGCGCTACGGGAGAAAACTAGAGTCACAGCTTCAACAGAGTGACTCTAGGAGCCTGTGGCAGGGACTAAGGACAATAACGGACTATAAAGCACCAACATCCGGTATGACGAACGCAGACGCGACTCTGGCAGACGAGCTGATCACATTCTACGCTCGCTTCGAGGCTGCAGCTAAAGACGCTAGCGATGCTAATGCTAATGGTGCTAATGCTAACGGCGCTAATGCTAGCGGCGCTAACGGCTGCAGACATGAAGACACTGCCAGCACCGGGAACGCGCTCATCATCTCCCCGAGCACGACGTGAGGAGAGCCTTCAAGAGAGTTAACACCAGGAAAGCAGCAGGACCAGACGGCATCTCAGGCTGTATTCTCAGATCCTGCACAGACCAGCTAGCACCTGTGTTCACTGAGATATTCAACATCTCTTTATCTCAGTCGGTGATCCCCACGTGCTTCAATGAGTCCATCATTGTTCCTGTCCCGAAGAAACCACATCCTGCTTCCCTCAACGATTATCGCCCGGTAGCCCTCACCTCAGTAGTGATGAAGTGCTTTGAACGGCTGGTCAGAGACTTCATCATTTCTTCACTACCCGACACACTGGACCCTCTACAGTTTGCATACCATCAGAACCGCTCCACAGACGATTCAATCTCTCATCTCCTCCACACATCACTTACTCACCTGGACACTAGGAAAGGGAATTATGTTAAAATGCTCTTCATCGACTACAGCTTTGCATTTAATACCATAATTCCCTCCACACTCACCACCAAGCTGGAGCACCTGGGACTCAGCTCATCTATATGTCAGTGGATCTCCAATTTTCTAACTGGCAGACCACAGGCAGTAAGGATGGGCGGTCATGTCTCAGCTACACTCACTCTCAGCACTGGAGCCCCCCAGGGTTGTGTTCTGAGCTCTTGCTGTACTCTTTGTACACCCACGACTGCGTGGCCACTACCAACTCCACCTCCATCATCAAGTTTGCTGACGACACCGTCGTGGTCGAACTGATCACCAACAATGATGAGTCGGACTACCTAGATGAGATTGGAAATCTGGAGAACTAGTGCCAGAGGAACAATCTCCTCCTGAACATCAGCAAGACAAAGGAGCTGATAGTGAACTTTTGTACAAAGCAGGAGAGGAACTACCAGACCACCAACAGGAGCCCAGTGGAGAGAGTGGACAGCTTCAGATACCTCGGTGTTCACATCACTCAGGACCTGTCATGGTCCTGTCACATCAACACTGTGGTGAAAAAAGCCCGGCAGCGTCTGTACCACCTCAGATGCTTGAGAGACTTTAGACTGCCCTCCAAGGTGCTCAGGAACTTCTACTCCTGCACCATAGAGAGCATCCTGACGGGAAACATCACGACCTGGTTCGGGAACAGCACCATGCAGGACAGACGAGCTCTACAGAGGGTGGTGCGATCAGCCGAGCGCATCATCCGCACTGAGCTCCCTGACCTACACTTCATCTACAGCAAGCGGTGCTGGACCAAGGCCAGGAAGATCGTGAAGGACCTCAGTCACCCCAGTAATGGACTGTTCTCTTTGTTGCGGTCTGGGAAGCGATTCCGCTCCCTAAAGGCCAACACAGAGAGACTGAGGAGGAGCTTCTTCCCGCAGGCGATAAGGTCTCTCAATCATCACTACACCACACAGGACTAATAACATCTTTTTAAGCTCACAACATTGACTGGACAATCATGGACACATTCATACACACTTGCACTAAATATTTATACATCTGGACAATTGCACATGTCACTTTCACTAGTCACCTTTCATGCATATTTGCATAACCATGGTCACTTTAAATTTTATATATATATATATACTTCCCCCCCATATTTCTATATTTTGCAATATTTTATTATGCCTTATTGTACAGTTTATTTTACTAGTTAAATTTATTTCTTTAGTATTTCCTTTTATTGATATTTATTTTACGTACAAGCTTTTATTTTCTTTTTAAGGTCACTGGCGGCCGTGTAAGCATTTCACTACATATTATACTGTGTATGACCTGTGTATGTGACAAATAAAATTTGAATTTGGAATGTGGAGATCACCGACTAATCACCGTTAAATATTTCTGTAAACACAGGTGCTAGGTGGTCTGCGCAGGCTCTAAAGATTCGACCTGAGATGGCATCTGTTCCTGCTGCTTTCCTGGTGTTCACTCTCCTGAAGGCTCTCCTGAAGTGATGCTCGGAGCAGCTCGAATAAGGCAGTGACTGTGTCCGCTTGTAGTGGAATATAAACGGCGCTGATTATGACTGTAAGTGCCATATCGCACGTGTTATGAATTTGTTGTTGTGTTTATTTTATTTTATTTTATTTTACTTGCTGTTATTTCATTTATTCTACCTTGTTCTATTCAGTAGTAAAGCATTAAGCATTAAGTTTGTTACATAAGCCATAAGCTTTATATTTCTTAGTCATGCATCATAAGTTGACAATCGTAAGTTGGTCTGTGATGTCATTCAACTATTACATGCATTTGTGTGACTGTCATATGTTAGAGAGTTCAGTATAGATGTGGAAGGCTACGGAAACACAAGCTTTTGACCGTCAGCTAATGAGAGCTCCCGGTAAGCTAGAATTGTAAGATACAGCAACTAGGTTGTTGTAACCGTAAGCTAACGTAAGCTGGGAATGTAAGATACAACAAGAGTGTTGTTATACCCAAGCCAAGATTGTAATCTACAAGATACAGCAAATAGGTTGTTGTAAAAGTCAGAGATTTGCAAGATGCAGCAACTGGTGTCTGTAATCACAGTGGATTTACTCAAGATGACTGTATGAAGTGTTGATTCTTTGATGCTGACAAATAAACTACAAGAGACAAAGAGATTGGACTTCTGTCATGTGTGTGAAACTTCAAACCAAAGCTACGCGTCAAAACTAGTGAAATAATATGACCGCATCTACATAAAGTCAAAAGCTTTCCGCTGTTTGAACGAAAACAAGTGAACGCTGAAAGGGAAAGTAAAAGGGAATAGCGCGCCCTGAACTTCACCATGCCGAACAATGAGGACGACAATACCAGCACTTCGCTGGAGATCATGAAGGCGCTCATGGAGGCGGGCAGACAACAGGATAACAAAAGGTACATCGAAGAGGCACTTGAAGCAAGAAAAGGCAAGCTAAAGCAAATGAATGCAATGTCTGGTGAATTAGAGGCGCTTATGAAAGATGCACGTAATTTAGGCATCGTTGAAACTGAGTACAGACCCAAATACTGGAAGCTGAGAGAAGACTTTATGAGAAGTAACGTTGATGTGTTAGTGCACACTGATAAAGACGAACGCACACGCGATCAGGTCGCCTGCTTCGCACCTGAGATACAAAGCTGCACAGAATTCATGGCTAAGGTGAATCGCTGGATAGCGGACACCAAGGGCCACTCTATGACGTCGCGAACACGCGAAGATGTCTCGCCGGGCGACAGAGTGTCACAGACAACGGCAGCATCCAAAAGGTCTGTAACTTCTACATCATCCTCAGCCCGAATAAAGAAAGCGGAAGCCAACAGAGCAGCCTTGTTGATTAAAGTAGCAGCCTTAGCAGAACGGCGGGCGTTAGAACAGAAGGAAGCACAATTAAAGGCTGAGGAAGAGCAACTGAAAGCACAATTAAAGGCTGAAGAAGAGCAACTGAAAGCACGATTAAAGAACAAGGAAGCAGAATTAAAGGCTGATAAAGAAAAGTTGGAATTAGAAACTGCGCTCGCAATTGTCGACGCTGAATTACAGGCTTATCAGGGTTGTTAAAAACGACAGCCTGCATCAAAGAGCGGAGTCATCGACCCAAGCTGCACACGCTCGAGCAGCCCGCCTTGGACGGGCCACAAACCTGAATACGTCAGCCGCCGAAAGCCGGTAAAAGAGAGCACGGTCAACGAACCAAGTAGCGCATGCGCTCCCAGACTGGAAACCAAAAACGGCGCTCGCTATGCATGATGCCAAATTGAGAGTGTTTCAACGTCAAGATCGCAAATACGACAGCCGATCGCCCAAGAGCAAGAGCGCACTTATTGAATCGAGCAGCGTGCGTCCGAGAAGCGCGTGCCCGAGCAGCGCGCACTATCATCTTTCCAACTCAACATGCAACAGCCGAGCGGAGCCTGCGAACAAGAGTGCACTCATTGAATCGAGCAGCGCGCGCCCGAGCAGCGCGCACTCTACGGACCTGGACGCCGCAATCAGCGACGGAAAACCCTGTCACACATCCCTTCAAGGACTCAAACAAAGGGACCAAGGAGAACCCAGGGTCAGCGTCGCAACCGAGGACAGACAGGTTGCTAAAATTCATTGTGGAAGGCTACGGAAACACAAGCTTTTGACCGTCAGCTAATGAGAGCTCCCGGTAAGCTAGAAATGCAAGATACAGCAACTAGGTTGTTGTAACCGTAAGCTAACGTAAGCTGGGAATGTAAGATACAACAAGAGTGTTGTTATATACCCAAGCCAAGATTGTAATCTACAAGATACAGCAAATAGGTTGTTGTAAAAGTCAGAGATTTGCAAGATGCAGCAACTGGTGTCTGTAATCACAGTGGATTTACTCAAGACGACTGTATGAAGTGATGATTCTTTGATGCTGACAAATAAACTACAAGAGACAAAGAGATTGGACTTCTGTCGTGTGAGTGAAACTTCAAACCAAAGCTACGCATCAAAATTAGTGAAATAATATGACCGCATCTACAATGACCAAAGCCATACTAAAACAGTTTCTTACAGTAGGTCTTGTTTTCCTGGTCAAGCGAGGAGTATGAACATGGTAAAAGCTGCTGGCTGTAGGCCCACTGGAACCACACACACACACACACATTCAGTGGCCCAAAGCAGTGTCGTAAACTGCACTTAATGTAATACTACTAATAATTACATTTATTCACCATTTCAGTGCAGACCAAATGCTGTGCCCGTGACCAGGTACAGATCAAATAATAGTAATAATCTATTTCACAATGAAACAGTGAAATATGTGGGTGTAAATACAATGCAAATCAACTGGTGAAACCAAGAACAGCTGTGAAAAATTAGGGAGAAGTCAGATGGCCAGACAGAGAAAACTCATAACAAATCCATCTGACACATGTACTGTAAGCAAAAGTATTATAATGCAGAAGATGAATGCTGACAAAAATGTCAATCTGTCTTGTCTCAGCTTGTCAGCTAATTAGTTTTCTTAGTTAGCTAGTTAGTTTTTGTTAATTTATGTTGTTAATTTATGGTCCTGGAGGAATGTTGTTTTGTTTCACTACTAAACTGTATATGGTTGAAATGACAAAGCTTCCTTGAACACCCCTTCCATGCTTCACATTGGGAACCACATATTCAGGAATGATCTGTTCACCCTCTTTGAAACGGTTAAAACTAAAATCTCAAATTTATACTCACCAGATCAAAGGACAGTTTTCCACTGATCTAATGTCCGTTTCCCATGTTTCTTACAGCAATTTGACCATGAAGGCCTGAAACTTTCCTCTCCTGGGATGGCCCTCATGAGATCCAGTCTGGTTTTGGTGACTGCATTCAATTTTCTTGAGATCTTTCGGGTTGACTGACATTCATTTCAGTGATGATGGCCTGTCTTTTAAGTGTTTCATGCCATAATATGGATTTTCATATTTTTATAGCTATATTTTTATAACTATTGGCTCTGTACCCGCATTCCTATGCACAGGATACCTGATGTCCCAAATTAGCTCTTGAGAAGGTACACGTGTGAACTGAAAACCATTCCAGGTGACTAACTTGTGATGAGAGATCAGATGAGAGAATTCCATGATTGTGCCATTTTTCTGTTTTATATATCGCTGTTAATATTGTAATATGTAATATTGTAATAGGTAAATGCTACATTGTAATCATATCATTTAAGTTTGTTAATTCTACCACTGTCAAGAGCAGATTTTAAAACGTTGAGTCATCAACCTTTATAAAACATATTTAGAAAAAAAAATCTTCTACATGAATGACTCTTGGCTGCTTTTTGCTGAAATGGGTTAGGTCAGTACTTCTCTTACTAGCTTCACGAGATGTGGCTGATTTGTGCAAAATTCTCAATCACCTTGTTAAGCATCATTTGATGAGTTACTATTCAATTATTTGTACCTTTATAGCACAGTGAAATATTTTTGTCAGATATCTTAGTTGAGAAGCTGAGGTCAGAGCACAGATTCAGCTAGCATATAGTGGCGCTGAAGCAGATGGGGTTAAGGACCTTGCTCTAGGGCTCAACAGCACTAATTTGGCAGTGCTAGGACTTGAACTCCCAATCTTCTGGGCCCGGTTTCTCGAAAGCTTCTTATCGCTAAGTAGTTCTTAAGTTGTACCTTAACCTCTCTCTTAACATTATGGCACATTTTCCGAAACATTCGTACACTATCTCTTAGGTAAGTCACACATTCGTAAGGTTGGTCTGGACGAACCGTAACTCATTCTCAGCGTAGTTTCAGCTCAAGACGCTAGTTGCCGCCACTGAGCAGCAGTCTTTATAAATCAGCGGTTTATGCAAGCACATTATGGCACGTTATCAAAGTTATATTAATTATGGAATATACTGTAGGCCTGTTTATGAATTTTATTTTATTTAATATCAGAACTAATAGAGTGACTTTTAATTGGCCTATTTCATAATGTGACTAATGAATTAAAATTGGCAATCACAGGTGGCAAACAATTTGGGAGCGATACAGCAGGTTGTTGTGTTAAACCGAAAACGGCGCCATCCGAGGAGCCATGTGGGTCATGTATATTTTTTCTTTAGGCAAAACTTTTCATATTTTGCCTGAGATTGGCAAAATTATCTAATAATCTAATAAATTGCCTTCCAAGGCAACAGATTTTGGAGTTTCTTGACCTGCTCAGATCTGCGCTTGCCAGGCCAACGCATCGTACTTAAGCTCTATGTCCTGATGTCCAGCTGTTCACTGCTTTTTGTTTAAAATTTGTTTAATTGATCATTAGCCATCATTCATGACTGGATGGACTTTTCTTTTGGCATGTTTATTTTATGATGAAATTTGATTTAGTTAAATGAGAAAATAAACTTGGGAGTTTCAAACCCTGCATCCATTTATTTTTCTGAGTGATTGTAATGTTTTAATACGCCTATCTCACCTATGCGGTTTGACTCGCTGTGAGATGCGGTGTTATCCCCCTATCTTACCTACATGGTTTCGCGCGGTGGCCGTAAGTAGGGTTCATCGTGATTCACCGCGAGTTTTTGCGCTGTGATTACGTTTCCATCTTTCCGCACGAAAAATTTTCATTTAAATTAAACATGACAAAAACTCACGCGGAATCATGATGTACTTACGGCTCCTGCGTGAAATCGCGTAGTTGAGATAGGTGTATTAAACCTCTACTCTGTACTCACTATTCCATAGTGCGCTATACAACCCCAACAACTGACATGCTTCACATTGTTTCTGAAGCTGGTGAAGAGTGTTGTCAGCTGTTTGTCAATCAACTATGATTGTATACCCAGTTCATTTCACCGCCACTACAGGTTACATGAAAATGTTAGCGACAGTTTGTTGATTTAATTTATATATTTGTCTATTATTGCATGCTACTGATAAGTTAATCCATGTCGAAATAAACGCTATTAAAAGAATTTAGTGCAATGTTTAATTTGCATATAAAGTGACGTCTTTCTTAATGCTGTCATGCAAAAGGATTCAAAAATCGATTCCTGAGCCACCGATGTCCACTAATTCAGTACCTTCACTGTAGACAGCGGCTTGTAACGTCGGACGTAAGAGGCAGCAACTTAAGAAGACTCCTAAGGGACAGTTCGAGAAATACACTTAAGAGTCCTCTTCGCACGCGAAGAATGTGCGTTATCGAGAAACCGGCCCCTGGTCAATAACCCAGTCTTAACCATTTGAGCCAAAACTGTCCTCCCAGCAAAGGGTGGAAGTGCCTTAACCATATACTGTATGTGTTGCAGGCCACTAGAACCTCTTTCATCCTTTGTCAAAGTGAGTGCTAACATAACTTAGAAAAGATGCATTTATTATTTTTTTAAAAAGAAAGAAAGAATTTGGGAGATGTAATTTAACATGTACTGTACTGTATGTTTAGAACATGTTCCATTTACTATCATGTTTGGGGTTAAAATTGTACTGCAGCCAGCCACTTGAGGGCATCAGAGACATCTGCCTTCACTTGTAAACCGTTTGTTACAACCACAGATATGCATAGGTGCCCCATTGGCCTGGTTGCCATGCCTTTGGCAAGTACAAACATTTTAGTGTGGTATAATCATCTACTGGCAAGTTATGTGTGCAACATTGAAAAATGCTGCAATATTGTGCTCCTTATTATTGTAGACAAAGCAGACTTTACAGATGTAGTCTGGGATGAAAAACATTTTAACATTTTCACTATCTGCTTATCATTTACATTTATTTACTTGATATACTTAAAATGTTTAAAAGACTAGGTTAAAAATTACACATTATGCATCACATATTTTAATAGTTTTTTGTATTGTGCAGAAACTGCAATGAAATCGAAATACCACTACTACTACTACTAATAATAATAATAATAAACAGTAGTAGTAGTCTGTTTTAAATACTTATTAAATTAATAATTTACTTAATATTATTATTGACTTTTTAATTAATATTTAAATATAGTATCTAAAAATAGATGAATATGTGTGATATGTTCGTGTATTGTATTCTGTACATACTGTATGTGCATTTGTTGATATACACTACTCACGATAAGTTAGGGATATTGTGAGAGACTTAGTGGAAGTCATACATATGGTATTTGTTTCACTTCAGATATTTTTGGGTTAGGGAGGCAATTTTATTGGGGTGATAGACACACCTCATTTTGTGTTTTCCATGTAATGGTCTCATTGTGTACAGGTGTGTCTTATATTGTGGCCAAACACAAAGGACAACCTTTTTCAATGTGGCATCAATTTCAACATTCTGTCGGTATAAAAAGCTGGTATTGTCAGTAAGTCATTCCAAGGTCATCATTCAAACAGCCATGAGCACACAATGTCACTTAACGGACGAGCAGCGCCACCTGGCCATGGCGCGCCTTCGAGTCGGTGGCAGGAAGTCAGATGTTGCTCGTGAACTTGGTGTGTCTCAAAGTGTCATCAGAAGACTTGAATCAAGACACAGAACTACTGGCAGAGTTCATGACAGACCCAGGAGTGGAGCCTCACAAGTGACAGACCACAACGATGACCAGTAACTAAGGACCTATGCACTCAGAGATCGTTATGCAACTGCCACACAGATGTTGGCCCATTTACAAGATGCGAGGGGTACTAGGGTTTCCAGACAAACCATTCGACTCCACTGCTTTGGTCTGAATGCCAGACGACCGATGCAGTGAGCACAAGACCATGTGTCTTAGACAATGCAGCAGTGCTTGAATCATCTTGCACAGAAATGATTGTTGTCAGCATTGCTGGAGAAGGCGAGGTGAGCGATACGCTGAGGTCAATATGGTCCCCAGAGTTTGCTGTGGTGGAGGAGGTGCAACAGTCTGGGCAACACAGATTTGGTTATGGCTCAGTCACTGCATGTTCTTTCCTCAGAGACATCATAGAACCCATCATCATCCCCCAATTCCACCAGCACATCCCCAACTTTCTGTTCATGGATGATAATGCTCCACCACATCGTGGCAGAATTGTCACAGCTCGACTTCAGGAAGTTGGAGTGCCACATATTGTATTGCCATCAATGTCCCCTGACCTGAACCCCATAGAGCACGTCTGGGACCAGTTGAAGCAAAGACTGGATGATCGTACCCTGCCCCCACGTGACCTGGAAGAACTGTGTGTAGCACTTGTGGGAGAGTGGAACTCATTGCCTCAGAACAACACCATGAGGCTAGTGAGGAGCATGAGACGTCGCTGTCAAGCTGTCATTGTGGAAAATGGGGGAAACACCCGCTACTGACATTGTCAACTTTTGTTATTAGGTACTATTCCTGTTATCATCTACATTTTTGGGGTAATAAATATTAAACTAATGAAAATGGTGTTTCTTCTCATACATTATTAGTAATATCTAAGGGAGCAAATAGGAAAAGCACTCATGTAAATAATAATAATATCCCCCACTTATTGTGAGTAGTGAATGTAAGTAATAAGCTCTAGTATATTTGTCTTCATTATACTATTCTTGTACTAAATAGTATAGTGTATATATAAAAATAATATATATATATATATATATATATATATATATATATATATATATATATATATATATATATATATTCATCTGATTTCATGATGGATCTATAAGAATACATATGTATATTATATCTTTCTGTGCAACAAGACTGGGCTAGATAGATAGATAGATAGATAGATAGATAGATAGATAGATAGATGGATGGATGGATGGATGGATGGATGGATGGATGGATGGATGGATGGATGAGCTCTTAAGTTTTTCAGCAAATCCAAAAGAATTTCAGACCTGATCATTCAGTACATTCTACATTCTACATCCTACTTCCTTTTATTTTCAAATAACTTTGCTTAGCCTAGACCTGACTGAAGCAGATCATAACACTGCTGCCAGAGGCTTGTGTAGTGGCCACTTTGCATTCTGGTTGCATCACATCAAGCTCTTCCCTTCTTTTGCATTACTCTTGAATAGTGCAAGTCTAGACTCAACAGACCACCTCCAAAATCCAATCTTTATGGTCCCAGCCAAACTGAGGCCTTTTCCCCCCCAATTAACATGACTAACATATACTTTGCTTATGGTCAGACAGCTGTTTATTTTTAATCCAGCAAGTTCTCCTCTCACTGGAGAACTGCTTTTACTTCACTATATAACTGGCTGCAATTTCTCCAGGCAATTGTTTCAATTAATCTTCATAACGCATTTAAGTAATCTCTGATCAAAATTTTTTATTTAATTTTTTATTTAATATTTATTTAATTTATTATTATTGTCTAACATTTTTCTTCTTCACCGCTACTATTCCTGGTTTTAATAATGCTGTCGACAGTTTTTTTTTTTTTTTACATAATTGAAGTAATTTCAGCAATCTCAATTGGTGTTTTACTAGGTTGATGCAGTATTTTGGCCTTTCTGAGACACAGTAACATCTTTCTGCAAACATGGAGTATGTCTTCTGACATGGTTGATTGAGAAATTATAAGCTACTCACTGTATTGTTGGTGTATGTCAGTATATAAATATTTAGTACTGTATAAAATATAAATATTTATGATTAGTTACAATTCTAGATATAGTTTTGCTCAATGCTGTACATCAATTTAACTGACTCTCTAATATACTGTAGATTGATTATAGCTATACATCAGGTTGTCTGATTTGAAAGCTCCTCACAAGGATTTAGTAGTAGGCATCTAAATCTAAACACTGTACATTTGGGTTAATTTGTGGTGCATTTTCAGACCCTTTTAAGTTTGCCACATTTTCTTGTTTCACACTCATTTTCACTAACTTATTTCCCACATCATTCTACATGCAATCTTCCACAATTGCAAAGTTAAAATATGTGTTTTGAGTGTTTTGTTAATTTATTTGCTTGGTTTGGTGCATTATACTTCACTGAGATGCTTCTACAACTTTACCGGAGTCCACCTGTGCCTAACTGACTTAATTGGACATAATTAGGAAATACACACATCTGTCTACATACAGTAAGGTCTCACACTAGATTTATGCATTTATGAGGTCAAGAGAATTATCTGTAGACTCACAAGACAGTACTCTGTTAAGACACAAATCTGGGATAGGATACAAGAAACTTTCTGGAGTACTGAAAGCCCCCAAGAGCATGATAGTCTCAATCATTCTCAAATGAAAGAGATTTGAAACAACCAATAGGCTACACAGATAAAGTTGCCAAACAAAACTGAGTAATTGGGGATGGAAGGTCTTGGTCAGAAAGGTAACCAAGAACCTAAGAGTCTCCTTTAAAAAAAATCCTGAGTTCCCTCGTGCAGATGGAAGGGAAGGACAGCCATTAGTGTTCAACTAATCAGGCTATATGGTAAAGTGACCAGACAGAAGACATTCCTTACTGGCTAACAAAATCCTCTTTATCTGATGACACAAAGATTGAACTAATATGAACAGCACACTTTGCTATACTTAAAATGGTAAACTTTAAATTGAAAGGTAAATAAGTAAAGTAAGTAAGAGTAATATGGTTCAGGCTGTGAAATCATTTATTTGTATATGTCATGTGTAAAAAATAAATAGTTTGGAAAGATTACACAGTGAGACTTTAGTAAAGACCAACATAAAACTTAAAACAAGGTTATGTTCTGGCTTCTTTTTTTTTCCGCATTATTGATCTAAACAACTGTCAAAAAAAAAAGCAAATGATCTCAAACAAAATAATCAGTTTTACTTATAAAATAAAGGTTAAATACCATTGACATTATGTCTATCTTTGAAACCATTACCATTATATTACTATTCAGTGTGAATTAATTAAACTGAGACCACAATTTCATTCATTCATTCATTTTCTATACCGCTTAATCCTGTGTTCAGGGTCGCGGGGGACCTGGAGCCTATCCCAGGAGAGAGACCACAATTTATTTTTATTATTTATCCGACTTGCTATGAATACTCGATTCCAAATTAAGATGACAACTTATATATATATATATATATATGTGTGTGTGTGTGTGTGTGTGTGTGTGTGTATGTATGTATGTATGTACAGTATACAGTGTGGGCCAAAAGTTTCCACACATAGGAAAAACGTATTTAGTGATTATTATAAATTTATATATATAATAAACTATAGATATTTATTTTACAGATATATATATTAGATGTACTTGAACGTCATGATGTACAATGTTATAGACCATATTACGTGAAAAACGTGGTAAAATAAATACAAAATATTCATTTTTCCTATGTATGGAAACTTATGGCCCACTTATATGGCCCACACACACACGCATGTGAATTTTCCTTTAAAAAAACAAACAATTATTTCATATCTCAATACTTATCAGGTAATATCATACAGCGAAATAAGTAATGATTAAAGCTCTTTCAGATAAAGAGATGATGACATTTGACACAAGAGGGAGACAAATGCTGACTTTCGTTTTGTCTATTAGCTCAGGCCATCTGCAGTTTTACCGTTCAGCATTAAAACTGTACTCTTTAAAGACACACAACTGCATCACGTGTTCTACATTC
Source organism: Channallabes apus (assembly GCA_030522415.1). Classification (NCBI taxonomy): domain Eukaryota; kingdom Metazoa; phylum Chordata; class Actinopteri; order Siluriformes; family Clariidae; genus Channallabes; species Channallabes apus. The sequence goes on along the minus strand of CM060117.1, from coordinate 18,482,401 downwards.
ATCCAGCCTTACATTCTAGCATCTTCTTAAACGATTTCCTAAAGCTGTCATCCAGGAAAGCGTAAAGGAACGGATTGAGGCAGGAGTTTGCGTAACTCAAACTGGTTATGAAGTAAGAAATACCGATAACGAGTGGCGTAGTGCCCAGATCTGTAGTAAGAGCCACGATGGTGCTGAGATGGAATGGAGTCCAGCAGAACAAGCACACGGCAAGTACAATAAACACCATGATGGTCACTTTCTTTTTAGCTTTGTCCAGGGCTTTAGCATTTGTGTTGAGTCTCATGTTGCGCAGCTTGTACAGCATCATAGTGTAGAGTATGCAGATAGCGGAGACAGGAATGGCAAAGCCCAGTATGAGTGTATAAATCCGACTTGCTTTGAACCATGAACCTTCTGGGCTGGGAAAACTTAGCACACAGCTTTTCCGCTCGCTGTCGTCCGGGCTGATGTAAACTCCTCCGAACACTGTAAAGGGCACCACGATTAGAATCACCAGCAACCAAACGCACAGGCTGACTATTTTGGCTGCCCTGTATGTACGATACGGCATGCGTTTTGCGCGCACAGTTGCAAGAACTACCAAGTATCGGTCAACGCTCATAACCAGAAGGAAATATATGCTAGAGAAAATATTGTAATGGTCAATGCTCAAAATAATTTTGCAGAGCACTTCACCAAAGGGCCAATAGTGCAAGAGATGCTCAGCAATGTTAATTGGCAAAACTAACGTGAAGAGATCATCAGCAATTGCCAAGTTTAGAATAAACATGTTAGTGACTGTCTTCATTTTCGGCGCCTTCAATATGACATAGATAACGGCTGTATTGCCGGTTAATCCCACCGCGCATATCACAGAGTAAATAACCGGGAGAACTACGTACAAATCTGCGTAAAAAAAGTAGTCCTCCGGTGGTGTACAGTTAAAATCGGACCGGTTGGGAGAGCTGTAGTAATAAAAAAACATGCTGAAGTTGCATTGTGAGTTTGTCTTGATAGGGTTTGAAATATTCTCCATACTGTAAAAAAAAATTAAACATCAAATAAATAAATAAAAATCGTTTCTCCAGGTTTGCTGCGTTAAACAGTCACGCAGTACCTAAGCTTCATCCAATCTAAGGTGTCTTGTGTCGGATATCTGTTGAAACCTGAAAAAGGGAAATGTATCCTTATGAAACGTAGTCTTGAATATATGTAGAGAGAGGATTTAGAGGATTGGTTATTATTTATATTTGTTCTCGTATAACTGAGATATGTATATTTAAGAAACTGTATTTCTTACCGTTTAGTGGAGATCTGTTTCATGCGCACTCTTCGTGTTCTGAAGCCAAGCAGCGCGGATTGTTCGCATCCCAGCAACTGGGAGAATGAAGTTCAATTGCCTTACGTCACTGCCACCATTGCTGCCACCTTTTTCTGTTTAACGGATATATATTTTTTGTAGATTTTTTTCCCTAAGGAAAAAAAAAAAGTTATGTTTGAATGATGAATGCTAGAATTTAAACCTTGCCCTGGCATATGTTATACACTATGTACAGTATGTATCTCTCTCTCTCTTTGTGTGTGTGTGTATATATATATATATATATATATATATATATATATATATATATATATATATATATATATACACTGTACAGGTCCTTCAAAAAAATTGCATATTGTGATAAAGTTCATTATTTTCTGTAACATTAGACTTTCATATATTTTAGATTCATTACACACAACTGAAGTAGTTCAAGCCTTTTATTGTTTTAATATTGATGATTGTGGCATACAGCTCATGAAAACCAATTATCTCAAAAAATTAGCATATCATGATATGAATATCTCTAAACGAGCTATTAACCTAATCATCTGAATCAACTAATTAACTCTAAACACCTGCAAAAGATTCCTGAGGCTTTTAAAAACTCCCAGCCTGGTTCATTACTCAAAACCGCAATCATGGGTAAGACTGCCAACCTGACTGCTGTCCAGAATTGACATTCTCAAGCAAGAGGGTAAGACACAGAAAGAAATTTCTGAACGACTATTCTGTTCCCAGAGTGCTGTACCAAGGCACCTCAGTGGGAAGTCGGTGGGAAGGAAAAAGTGTGGCAGAAAACGCTGCACAACGAGAAGAGGTGACCGGGCCCTGAGGAAGATTATGGAGAAGGACCGATTCCAGACCTTGGGGGACCTGCGGAAGCAGTGGACTGAATCTGGAGTAGAAACATCCAGAGCCACCGTGTACAGGCATGTGCAGGAAATGGGCTACAGGTTGCAAATTTTGCATGTCATTCGGAAATCAAGATGCCAGAGTCTGGAGGAAGACTGGGGAGAGGGAAATGCCAAAATGCCTGAAGTCCAGGGTCAAGTACCCACAGTCAGTGATGGTCTGGGGTGCCATGTCAGCTGCTGGTGTTGGTCCACTGTGTTTTATCAAGGGCAGGGTCAATGCAGCTAGCTATCAGGAGATTTTGGAGCACTTCATGCTTCCATCTGCTGAAAAGCTTTATGGAGATGAAGATTTCATTCTTCAGCACGACCTGGCACCTGCTCACAGTGCCAAAACCACTGGTAAATGGTTTACTGACCATGGTATTACTGTGCTCAATTGGCCTGCCAACTGTCCTGACCTGAACCCCATAGAGAATCTGTGGGATATTTTGAAGAGAAAGTTGAGAGACACAAGACACAAAAAATCTGCAAAAGGACTCCCGACCAAGTATTGAGTGCATAACTGAACATAATTATTTGAAGGTTGACTTTTTTTTGTATTAAAAACACTTTTCTTTTTCAACAATATTAAAACAATAAAAGGCTTGACTTCAGACTACTTCAGTTGTGTGTAATGAATCTAAAATACATGAAAGTCTAATGTTTATCAGTACATTATAGAAAATAATGAACCTCATCACAATATGCTAATTTTTTGAGAAGGACCTGTGTGTGTGTATATATATATATATATATATATATATATATATATATATATATATATATATATATATATATGACATACTGTAGCCTAACACATATATAATAACAATTGAATCTATCAATTTGTTTATACTCACAAAAAGCTGATATCCTGGCAGGAATTGAAGTAAGGCACACACAAAGCTCTTGGTCAACAACTCTCAGTCTCTCTATTTAAATTTTTTTCATAGCAGTCATCAGAGGTGTCAAGTAGCAAAGTACAAATACTTTTACCTTACTTAAGTAGAAATTTTGGGTATCTATACTTTACTGGAGTAATTATTTTTCAGCCAACTTTTTACTTCTACTCCTTACATTTTTAAGCAATTATCTGTACTTTCTACTCCTTACATTTTAAAAATAGCCTCGTTACTACCCCTCCCCCCGTTCGCATGATCAAAATGCGCACCCCCCCACAGTCGCATGATCAGAACGCGCACCCCCGCCTTACTCCCCCCTATTCGCATGATGAAAACGCGTGATCTATAAGCTTTTTCCCCACCTCAAGTTACTTTTACTTTTATACTTTAAGTAGTTTTGAAACCAGTAATTTTACACTTTTACTTAAGTAAAAAACTTGAGTTGATACTTCAACTTCTAAAGAAGTCTTTTTAAACCCTGGTATCTATACTTCTACTCAAGTAATGAATGTGAATACTTTTGACACCACTGGCAGTCATGCTTGAAAAGCTCAGCTCACATAAACAGGTACTAGGTAGCTAGCTTTGAGAGCTCTCTCATTCACTTTTGTGTGCGTGTGTGTGTGTTTTTTTCATTAATGGCTTGTTTCTCTGTGTGTTCATGCAGGCATACAAAACAGTCGTTGTGTTCGTGTTTTGACGTGCCAGGTGTTTCACATGGAAATGGTGTTTAAGCTCGTTTGGGACCATGGCATTGTTGGATAGATCTTCCCCACCCACCAAGTGTAATAGAGTCAGTGCATTCTAATCCCTGGTAAAAGGATATTTTTTTTTTTGCTTCCTTTTGACCATCACATACCAGGGCCTTCATTTCGGTCAGTATTTTGATCAGGACTGTTCAGAGTTTGCACTTTTCCTTTTAAAATATTTATCCACTGCTGTCAAGTAATTCTATTGGTTTGAATTAACAAAGTCATTATTGTTCTACCCATTGCCACCAACTGACATGGAGAAGTATTTTCATTACTCTGCGAGTCACAACATCACAGGCACAGGCGCTCAATAATGGCAAATTGTTACCAGTAACTAAGTAATACATTTTTGGACCAATTTAGTGTTATTGGATAATTTCCCATGGCACACCTGACTATCTCTCGTGGCATACTGGTGTGTCACAGCACACTGGTTGAAAAGCACTGACTTAGTGACGTTATATCAAGATGTAATTATTGATTAGAGATTTTTTAAGGGGAAAAGCCCTTTATTTTAAATTATTATTTTATTTTTTAATTATTTTAAATTAACCTTTCAAGACCTGCCATAGAATATCTCTGTCAGAGTGAATCAGTGTGTTTACATACAGTGGTGTGAAAAACTATTTGCCCCCCCCCCCTGATTTCTTATGCTTTTGTAAGTTTGTCACACAAAATGTTTCTGATCATCAAACACATTTAACTATTAGTCAAAGATAACACAAATAAACACAAAATGCAGTTTTTAAATAAGGGGTTTTATTATTTAGGGAGAAAAAAAATCCAAACCTACATGGCCCTGTGTGAAAAAGTAATTGCCCCCTTAACCTAATAACTGGTTGGGCCACCCTTAGCAGCAATAACTGCAATCAAGCGTTTGCGATAACTTGCAACGAGTCTTTTACAGCGCTCTGGAGGAATTTTGGCCCACTCATCTTTGCAGAATTGTTGTAATTCAGCTTTATTTGAGGGTTTTCTAGCATGAACCGCCTTTTTAAGGTCATGCCACAACATCTCAATAGGATTCAGGTCAGGACTTTGACTAGGCCACTCCAAAGTTTTCATTTTGTTTTTCTTCAGCCACTCAGAGGTGGATTTGCTGGTGTGTTTTGGGACAAAGTTGAGATGAGCCTTAATGTTCTTTTTGCTTAAAAGTGGTTTGCGCCTTGGAAATCTGCCATGCAGGCCGTTTTTGCCCAGTCTCTTTCTTATGGTGGAGTCGTGAACACTGACCTTAATTGAGGCAAGTGAGGCCTGCAGTTCTTTAGATGTTGTCCTCGGGTCTTTTGTGGCCTCTCGGATGAGTTGTCTGTGCGCTCTTGGGGTAATTTTGGTCGGCCGGCCACTCCTGGGAAGGTTCACCACTGTTCCATGTTTTTGCCATTTGTGGATAATGGCTCTCACTGTGGTTCGCTGGAGTCCCAAAGCTTTAGAAATGGCTTTATAACCTTTACCAGACTGATAGATCTCAATTATTTTTGTTCTCATTTGTTCCTGAATTTCTTTGGATCTTGGCATGATGTCTAGCTTTTGAGGTGCTTTTGGTCTACTTCTCTGTGTCAGGTAGCTCCTATTTAAGTGATTTCTTGATTGAAACAGGTGTTGCAGTAATCAGGCCTGGGGGAGACTACAGAAATTGAACTCAGGTGTGATAAACCATAGTTAAGTTATTTTTAACAAGGATGGCAATCCGTTTTTCACACAGGGCCATGTAGATTTGGAGTATTTTTCTCCCATAATAACGTAAACCTTCATTTAAAAACTGCATTTTGTGTTCAATTATGTTATCTTTGACTAATAATTAACGGTTTTTGATGAGCAGAAACATTTAAGTGTGACAAACACGCAAAAGAATAAGAAATCAGGAAGGGGGCAAATAGTTTTTCACACCACTGTACTGTAGTTTTTGGAGCATTTTCATATGGTATGCATCAGTGTAATCCTTACAGCTCTTGTTTACGTGAAATTGCTGACAGCTGTGCGGCGGCATGACGTTTCCTGCCTTTTCCAACCTGCTATTCTCATTTCTCTCAGCAGATGGCGCAAGGGATCGCACATACTATCTATGCGTCATTCAGTGCGTAACTATCTCAGGTTTCATTCCATATATGCAGTTTATATATAAATATATACTTCCGTGAAATATGGACAATTCGCCATTCATTCCTGCATTGATAATCAGCAATATTTAATAAGGAGATTTAGGAATTTAGCTCTACTTAATTTTATAACGTTTTATCACCATTTTATCAAACGTCATTAGTTTGTTCATTCTATTTGAAGCTTCTGAACTTCTCGGATGTTTTTTTAGTGTGACAGTGCTTTATATTATTTCTGAACTCGCTTCCGTGAAATTATCGCAAAATTTTTTCAGACTAAATTTTTTCATGCTACAGTGAAATGTAATGACTGATAAATTTTCATTGCCTTTTGCGCTAAAGTGAAGATCCGTTGTTCACTAGTTCCCTACTGCACTACAGGTCGCTACTCTGTACAGTTGTGTGCGCACGAAGACTTTGTGTATGTATGTGCACGCATCTCATGAATTTTATTTACAGTAATTCATAAAAAAATTTATATACATTGTACTGTACAAGGTAAACAGGAGAAAGATTACAAAATGAAAAAAATGGTGCGCACATAGCTCCTTTACCAACTCCAGAATAAATGGTCCTCCTGCTTATGGTCACATTCATGCACTGTTTATATAGAATATGTGCATTAATTGCCGCCAGGTCTAGGAGGTTGTAAAACACAGCCACAGGCCAGCGCCGGGTGCCTCCCTTAACTGAATACAGCCGTGCCATTTGATCCATAACATCAACGCCAACTTTAGTGCTGTTGTAGTAGGAAATTGTTTCAGGCAGTTTCTTTTCGCCATTATCAGTTGAATCTGCCTGATGCATTGCTCAGAACGCATAAATTTTTCTTTAGTTTTGCCTGGTAAATTGTGAGCATCATATTTCTTCCTTTCCCTAGATAGGGCTTTAGAAGGGAAACAAAATTCCTTAACGACCATGATTGTAGCATATATGTACATATCAAAAAATAAAAATACTTATGTTCTAATTTAATCCAATGAACACAAAAATATGACAAAACGGTCATCTCTAAGCTTTTATTTTTTATTGATCATTTGATTTGTTTTCTTTTTGTGGCATTCGATTTCAATGTGCAGTGTGTCAATGCTGTAAGGTGTAAATGTGTAAATTTATCTAAGGTAAAAGAAGCATGTCTTGAAACATAATGCAATAATGCAGATCAAACATAATACACCTGTCCATAAATAAAAAGGAATATTTAGACCTTTATGCAAACTATATTTCACTTAAATACACAGATTAAAATGAGGAAAGAATGGTGATGTGGACAAATGGAAAGAGGAAGGAAATCAGGAGACATCAGTTTCGTTATTTAAAAAAGGAAATCTGAATATATTCAGTAAATGTATGAATTATACTCATATAATATACATATACTCATATACAGTGGTGTGAAAAACTATTTGCCCCCTTCCTGCTTTCTTATTCTTTTGCATGTTTGTCACACTTAAATGTTTCTGATCATCAAAAACCGTTAACTATTAGTCAAAGATAACATAATTGAACACAAAATGCAGCTTTTAAATGAAGGTTTACGTTATTAAGGGAGAAAAAAACCTCCAAATCTACATGGCCCTGTGTGAAAAAGTGATTGCCCCCCTTGTTAAAAAATAACTTAACTGTGGTTTATCACACCTGAGTTCAATTTCTGTAGTCACCCCCAGGCCTGATTACTGCCACACCTGTTTCAATCAGGAAATCACTTAAATAGGAGCTACCTGACACAGAGAAGTAGACCAAAAGCACCTCAAAAGCTAGACATCATGCCAAGATCCAAAGAAATTCAGGAACAAATGAGAACAAAAGTAATTGAGATCTATCAGTCTGGTAAAGGTTATAAAGCCATTTCTAAAGCTTTGGGACTCCAGCGAACCACAGTGAGAGCCATTATCCACAAATGGCAAAAACATGGAACAGAGGTGAACCTTCCCAGGAGTGGCCGGCCGACCAAAATTACCCCAAGAGCGCAGAGACAACTCATCCGAGAGGCCACAAAAGACCCCAGGACAACATCTAAAGAACTGCAGGCCTCACTTACCTCAATTAAGGTCAGTGTTCACGACTCCACCATAAGAAAGAGACTGGGCAAAAACGGCCTGTATGGCAGATTTCCAAGGCGCCAACACTTTGAAGCAAAAAGAACATTAAGGCTCGTCTCAATTTTGCTAAAAAAACATCTCAATGATTGCCAAGACTTTTGGGAAAATACCTTGTGGACCGACGAGACAAAAGTTGAACTTTTTGGAAGGTGCGTGTCCCGTTACATCTGGCGTAAAAGTAACACAGCATTTCAGAAAAAGAACATCATACCAACAGTAAAATATGGTGGTGGTAGTGTGATGGTCTGGGGTTGTTTTGCTGCTTCAGGACCTGGAAGGCTTGCTGTGATAGATGGAACCATGAATTCTACTGTCTACCAAAAAATCCTGAAGGAGAATGTCCGGCCATCTGTTCGTCAACTCAAGCTGAAGCGATCTTGGGTGCTGCAGCAGGACAATGACCCAAAACACACCAGCAAATCCACCTCTGAATGGCTGAAGAAAAACAAAATGAAGACTTTGGAGTGGCCTAGTCAAAGTCCTGACCTGAATCCTATTGAGATGTTGTGGCATGACCTTAAAAAGGCGGTTCATGCTAGAAAACCCTCAAATAAAGCTGAATTACAACAATTCTGCAAAGATGAGTGGGCCAAAATTCCTCCAGAGCGCTGTAAAAGACTCGTTGCAAGTTATCGCAAACGCTTGATTGCAGTTATTGCTGCTAAGGGTGGCCCAACCAGGTATTAGGTTCAGGGGGCAATTACTTTTTCACACAGGGCCATGTAGGTTTGGATTTTTTTTCTCCCTAAATAATAAAACCCCTCATTTAAAAACTGCATTTTGTGTTTACTTGTGTTATCTTTGACAAATAGTTAAATGTGTTTGATGATCAGAAACATTGTCTGTGACAAACATGCAAAAGAATAAGAAATCAGGAGGGGGGCAAATAGTTTTTCACACCACTGTATATACATTTTAGGCATAGACGTCTGCTCGGTCTTGTTATTTTGTTTTAAAACCCCCAATACAGCCAATTCCCCCATCAGTGAACCCGGTTTGATAACTTCACACCTATTGTGAATGAAAGGTGAGAAGAGGCATTACAGTAACTGGGGGGCTGCGAGTGTTCAACCTCAGAGCGCGCTGTCGTGTTGTATTCAGCGAATAGACTATATATTTGTTTGTTGCATTTCAGTGGGAGTATGTCTGCAGTTTTAATGATAAATCTGCTCATATCTGCGTGCGCGTTTATCAGCCTTTTGATCAACGGCACTCACTTTCACTTTGCAAAAGGCAGTGTTTATTGTTCACTGTATATTTAAAGTGTATAAACACACTCATCATGAAAGATCTTGTAAGATCATGAAAGAACTGTAGCGCTGTAGGGAACTAGTGAATAACGTATCTTCACTTTAGAGGAAAAGGCAATGAAAAATTATCAGTCATTACATTTCACTGGAACGTGAAAAAATTTACCTCGAAAAATTATTTATATATTTATTATAATCATTATAGAGGATGGCATCATATAAATAGGACACTATAATTTACATTTCAACTTAATTTAGAAACCCTTCGTATTATATAGGCTTGTAGACTGTAAAAAATAAATAAAATAAAATAAATACATCTCCGTACATCTTGTAAATTAATCGAATCATTTTCGATAAGTTATAAACGTTTCAATACGTTATATATTTTATAATGGTATTAGTTTTTGTTTCAATAAATATTCTATATTTAATATCCCTAGTGTAATATTTCCACAGCAGCAGTGGTGCTTATCCGAGGTGCCTTATGTTACCATAATGGAAAAGTAAAGTTGTTCAGCTGTTTATTGTCACTATGCAGATGTTACACCCTGTGTAGTTACCGAAACGAGGCATAATCGTGGTAATGACATACTGTACCATAGTTTATTGCTGTGGTAGATCTGATTATTTACTGCCCTCCGGACCTGTCTGATCCATCCTGGTGCCCCGCTTCTGGTTGGAGGTCTCGTCGCATGGATGCCCGTGTGTCTCTTTGGGATGCGTCTGGTGTCTGGGGATGATTCTCTCTACTTAGAAGACGGTTCTGGCCTCGACTGGTGTTAGCAGCTGTTTCTCTGAGGACTTGACAATTCGATAGTTCAGGACTGGAACATTCTACAAGTCTATCTGAGTCTCCAATACCTACCTGGACTCCATTTTAACATCAATTAAGATAAACTATTATAGCTGAACTGCCTGCCACCTAACACACTGTATGAATGCAGATCATTTCCTGCTATCTGTTTCACCCAGATGAGGATGGGTTCCCTGTTGAGGCTGGTTCCTCTCAAGGTTTCTTCCTATTACCATCTCAGGCAGTTTTACCTTGCCACTGTCGCCCTCGGCTTGCTCACTAGGGACTATCTGACCATTTTGATTCATACACATTCACATTCCATACAAACTTAAATAATTCTTTTGATTGTGTAAAGGTGTTTTGAGACAATGTCAATTGTTAAAAGCGCTATACAAATAAAATTTAATTGAATTGAATTATTCAAACACAATATCCATCCATCCATCCATCCATCCATTTTCTTCTGCTTATCCGAGGTCGGGTCGCGGGGGCAGCAGCTTCAGCAGGGATGCCCAGACTTCCCTCTCCCTGGCCACTTCTTCCAGCTCTTCCGGGGGGATCCCAAGGCATTCCCAGGCCAGCCGAGAGACATAGTCCCTCCAGCGTGTCCTGGGTCTTCCCCGGGGTCTCTTTCTGGTGGGGCGTGTCCGGAACACCTCACAAGGGAGGCGTCCAGGGGGCATCCTAAATAGATGCCCAAGCCACCTCATCTGGCTGCTCTCGATGCGGAGGAGCAGCGGCTCTATTCTGAGCCCCTCCCGGATGACTGAGCTTATCACCCTATCTCTAAGGGAGAGCCCAGACACCCTGTGGAGGAACCTCATTTCGGCCGCTTGTATGCGCGATCTTGTTCTTTCGGTCACTACCCACAGCTCATGACCATAGGTGAGGGTAGGAACGTAGATCGACCGGTAAATTGAGAGCCTTGCCTTTTGGCTCAGCTCCTTCTTCACCACGACGGATCAATACAGAGCCCGCATCACTGCAGACGCTGCCCCAATCCGCCTGTCGATCTCCCGTTCCATTTTACCCTCACTCGTGAACAAGACCCCGAGATACTTAAACTCCTCCACTTGGGGCAGGATCTCACTCCCAACCCTGAGAGGGCACTCCACCCTTTTCTGACTGAGGACCATGGCCTGACTTACTACCAGCAATGCGGACCAAGCTCCGACACCGGTTGTACAGGGACCAGACAGCCCTTAACACGGAATCCGATATCCCATACTCCCGTACCCACCACAGGACTCCCCGAGGGACACGGTCGAATGCCTTCTCCAAGTCCACAAAGCACATGTAGACTGGTTGGGCAAACTCCCATGCCACTCCAGGACCCTGCTAAGGGTGTACAGCTGGTCCACTGTTCCGCGACCTGGGCAAAAACCACACTGCTCCTCCTGAATCCGAGGTTCGACTAACCGATGGACCCTCCTTTCCAGGACCCCGGAATAGACTTTCCCGGGGAGGCTGAGGAGTGTGATCCCTCTGTAGTTGGAACACACTCTCCGGTCCCCCTTTTTGAAGAGGGGGACCACCACCCCGGTTTGCCAGTCCAGAGGCACTGTCCCCGATGTCCATGCAATGTTGCAGAGACATGTCAACCATGACAGCCCTACAACATCCAGAGCCTTGAGGAACTCCGGGCGGATCTCATCCACCCCCGTGGCCCCGCCACCACGGAGCTTTTTGATCAGCTCGGCGACCTCGGCCCCAGAGATGGAAGAGTCCACCTCTATGTCCCCAGACTCTGCTTCCTCATCGGAAGGCATGTTGGTGGAATTAAGGAGGTCTTTGAAGTACTCCCCCCACCGACCCACAACGTCCCATGTCGAGGTCAGCAGCGCACCATCCCCACTATACACTGTGTTGACCGTGCACTGTTTTCCCCTCCTGAGACGCCGGATGGTGGACCAGAATCTCTTCGAAGCCGTCTGGAAGTCATTCTCCATGGCCTCCCCAAACTCCTCCCACGCCCGGGTTTTTGCCTCAGCAACCACCGAAGCCGCATTCCGCTTGGCCTGCCGGTACCTATCAGCTGCCTCCGGAGTGCCACCAGCCAAAAAGGCCCGGTAAGACTCCTTCTTCAGCTTGATGGCATCCCTCACCGCCGGTGTCCACCAACGGGTTCTTGGGTTGCCACCGCGACAGGCACCGACCACCTTACGGCCACAGCTCCGGTCGGCCTCCTCGACAATGGAGGTGCGGAACATAGTCCATTCGGACTCAATGTCCCCCACTTCCCCCAGGGCGTGGTTGAAGCTTTGCCGGAGGTGGGAGTTGAAGCTCGTCCTGACAGGGGACTCTGCCAGACGTTCCCAGCAGACCCTCACAATACGTTTGGGTCTACCAGGCCTGACCGGCATCCTACCCCGCCAACGGAGCCAACTCACCACCAGGTGGTGATCAGTTGACAGCTCCGCCCCTCTCTTCACCCAAGTGTCCAAGACATGTGGCCGCAAGTCCGACGACACGACCACAAAGTCGATCATCGAACTGTGGCCTAGGGTGTCCTGGTGCGAGGTGCACATATGGACACCCTTATGCCTGAACATGATGTTCATTATGGACAATCCACAGAAGTCCAATAACAAAACACCACTCTGGTTCAGATCGGGGGGGGGGCGTTCATCCCAATCACGCCCTTCCAGGTCTCACTGTCATTGCCCACGTGAGCATTGAAGTCCCCCAACAGAACGATGGAGTCCCCAGGAGTGACGTTCTCTAGCGCCCCCTCCAGAGACCCCAAAAAGGGCGGGTACTCCAAACTGCTGTTCGGCGCATAAGCGCAAACAACAGTAAGGATCCGTCCCCCCACCCGAAGGCGGAGGGAGGCCACCCTCTCGTCCACTGCGGTGAACCCCAATGTACAGGCCCCAAGCCGGGGGGCAATAAGTATGCCCACACCTGCTCGTCGCCTCTCCCCGGTGGCAACTCCAGAGTAGAAGAGAGTCCAGCCCCTCTCAAGGAGACTGGTTCCAGAGTCCAAGCTGTGCGTCGAGGTGAGTCCAACTATATCTAGCCGGAACTTCTCAACCTCACGCACTAGCTCAGGCTCCTTCCCTGCCACAGAGGTGACATTCCACGTCCCTAGAGCCAGCTTCTGCAGCCGAGGATCAGACCGCCAAGGCCCCTGTCTTCGGCCACCGCCCAGCTCACACTGCACCTGACCTCTTTGGCCCCTCCTACAGGTGGTAAGTCCATGGGAAGGGGGACCCACTTTGCCTCTTCGGGCTGTGCCCGGCCAGGCCCCATGGGTGCAGGCCCGACCACCAGGCGCTCGCCATTGGGCCCCACCTCCAGGCCTGGCTCCAGAGGGAGGCCCCGGTGACCCACGTCCGGGTGAGGGAAAATGTTTTCCAATGGTCTTGTTCATCATAAGAGGTCTTCTGAACCACTCTTTGTCTGTTCCCTCACCTAGGACCAAATTGACATTGGTGACCCTGCCAGGGGCATGAAGCCCCCGACAACATAGCTCCCAGGATCATTGGGACACGCAAACCCCTCCACCACGATAAGGTGGTGGTTCAAGGAGGGGTAAAACACAATAATAAATCTTTATATCCTCAGGAGGGGTAATTACATTGTTTTCGCAATAATTTCACGGAAGCGACACTGTTACATAAAAAAAAAACATCCGAGAAGTTCAGAAGCTTGAAATAGAATAAACGAACTAATTAATTTTCTTAAAATGTTAAAAAAGTAAGTAGAGACTTAGTGACTCCACTTAGAGACTCTGTAGTAGGTTTTCTCAGTTGAATATGAAAAAAAAAATACAGCTGATTATCAACGCGGGAATGAATGGCGCATTGCCCAAGTGCAAGTTGATCTTGGAGCTAAACTATTTGCTTTTGGTGAAAGCGCTATCTAGCGATCATTGTGTGTCAGCAACAGCTTCCCATTCAAAACAATACTGTAGGCGGTCAAATGAAAAGTAGGTGACACTGGCACGGTGCTTCTAGTGATAAATGCCACATAATAAGCAAAAAAGAAAGAAGAAGGGAAAAATGTTGTTGAATATACACCACAAAATGTATTTATTATTTATAAACACTAAAAAATGCTAGGTTATTTTTTCTATCCAAACGTTGGGTTGCCTCTGTTCATTTTGAACAGAGGTTGCCTTTGGTCATTTTTCTGAGTTATTTACAGAGAGTTGGGTAGTTTTTGTATAACCCAGGTGCTGAAGTTTGAAGTTAGATTGGCCCCTCCCCCAAAGTTCACCAGTGTATTCAGCGACTGTGTCAGCTTCATGTCTTCTCTTTTGAGCTTCCACACCGCTGATGACGGTTCATCCTCCTCGTACATTTAAGGGAAAATTATGTTAAATAAAAGGTCTGTATACACATGTTCACTCACCTAAGTCACATATTAAATAATAAAATAACTATCACTATATGTAGCATTTATTACTGTTACTGTGTTAAGGTTACACTCAAACTTTCAGGCTGGTCTGAGGTATGATAATTTAGCTGACAATTGCTGCTAGCTAGCCAAAGAACCCCACCTGTGTATGAAAGAAATGGCTAAGATGTCTGAGCATTTTAGCTTTGTTTGTAGAATGCTTGTAGGGTGTACGAAGATGGAGAAGTGATGAATGAATGCTAAACTGTTAACTCTAGTGCTAGCATGACACTAGCATTTAGTTAGGTTGCTAGCATGACAATATTTTACACCTTTCCCCCTTTGGCAATATGTCACCACTAAATGCTGCATGTAAGCTAACCAGGTAGCCCTCTTTAACCAAAGTTGCTTGTGACTCAGGCTAAATTAACTATTTAGCCCGGCTATCACAAGTTTGTTTACGCTTCTTCACACTGATTATTTCCATTTTTAGACACCATGGCTAAAAATTAGGCCCGGCTACAGCAGCGGAAAGCCACGCTGGAATCGTCGCGGACCGACGCTGACCTGTCCCAGGTAAATTCTCGGCGTGAGAATTCTCCTACAACCTCAACCCCGCGTGTTTCTCTGCCCAGGTCCAACGCACCTAGGACGCAGCCCGCCCAGGTTTCCTTCAACCCAGCACCGGGATACCACGAGGCCTGGATAAAGCAGCAGCGGAAGGACGCGCGCCATGCCCCAGGTGAGGACCTCTCCCCCTCCGCCACCACCCGTCTTCGAGATCTCGACCCAAAACCGCTTCACTCCTCTCCGCGAGACGGCACACGACGCACTGATCATCGGAGACTCCATCGCCCGGCACGTGCATGCTACCACAGCTAAAGGTAAGGTACACACTCGCTGTTTACCTAGTGCACGTGTTCTTGATGTTGCTGCACAGGTGCCTGCGGCCCTGAAGAAGAACATTCGATCTGTGGTTCTTCATGCTGGCACGAATGGCACCAGGCTGAGGCAGATGGAGATCCTACAGAAGGACTTTAGGAGCCTGGTCGAGAAGGTCCACAGCACATCACCCCCGACAAGGATCATCGTATCTGGACCGCTTCCCACATGTCAGCGAGGAATCGAGAAGTTCAGTAGGTTATTTGCCTTTAATGAATGGTTACAATCTTGGTGTCAACAACAGAAATTACCCTTTGTAGATGACTGGAATGTTTTCTCGGAGCATCCTAGGCTCTATCACACTGATGGCCTGCACCCTAGCAGAGATTTCTGACAACATCTCCAGGACACTACGAACCATCTGACTGGCGGTAAGTCATACCTTAGATATTAGGCACATTACAACTCACCATACTGATAGACGCACACACGTAGCATGTCCTATAGAAATTGTCTGTTCCCCGAATAGTGAGAAAAAAGAATAAATTCGTTAAATTTGACCGAAACAATCTGATAACCATAAAACTAGAAAAAGGCTAAATAAGTAATCAAAATCTACCTCTAAAGTTTGGACTTTTCAACATTAGATCCCTTGCGCATAAAGCACTTATTGTTAATGAAATGATCTCAGATTATTTCCTTGATGTACTCTGCCTCACCGAAACCTGGCTTAAACCAAATGAATATATTGGTCTGAATGAGTCTACTCCGTCAGGATATTTCTATAAGCATGAGCCCCGTCTAACTGTTCGCGGTGGTGGTGTCGCCACTATCTACAATGATGTACTCACTGTTACTCAGAAAATTAGGCCCAGGTTTAACTCATTTGAAGTGCTCATCATTAATGTTCCACTCAATGAAATACATAATAAACTCTTGCTATATTTTACCCTGGCCACCATGTACAGACCCCCAGGCCCATATGTCGATTTTCTTAAAGAATTTGGACATCTGCTATCAAACCTATTGGTTAACTCTGACAAAGTGTTGATAGTAGGAGACTTTAACATCCATGTAGATGATGCTAACGACACTTCAGCACTCGCATTTATGGATTTACTAAATTCCTTTGGGTTAAACAAAATATAAATGGAGCAACTCACCGCTTTAATCATACACTAGATCTAATTATATCCCATGGTATAAATGCCTCTAATATAGAGATCTTACCTGAAAGTGATGATATCACAGATCATCACCTCCTGATTCAATTCAATTCAATTCAGTTTTATTTGTATAGCGCTTTTAACAATTGACATTGTCTCAAAACAGCTTTACACAATCAAAAGAATTATTTAAGTTTGTATGGAATGTGAATGTGTATGAATCAAAAATTTTCAGATAGTCCCTGGTGAGCAAGCCCGAGGGCGACAGTGGCAAGGAAAAACTCCCTGAGATGGTAATAGGAAGAAACCTTGAGAGGAACCAGACTCAACAGGGAACCCATCCTCATCTGGGTGAAACAGATAGCAGGAAATTATCTGCATTTATACAGTGTTAAGTTCAGCTATAATAGTTGATGTTAATTGATGTTAAAATGGAGTCCAGTAGTTACTGGAGACTCAGATAGACTTGTAGAAAGTTCCAGTCCTGAACTATCGAATTGTCAAGTCCTCAGAGAAACAGCTGACAACACCAGTCGAGGCCAGAACCATCTTCTAAGTAGATAGAATCATCCTCAGACACCAGAGACACACGGGGCATCCATGCGACGAGACCTCCAACCAGAAACGGGGCACCAGGATGGATCAGACAGGTCCGGAGGGCAGAGGGAGTCTGGATCACTGGCAGCTCAGGAATGACATGTGTAGCTCGACAGAGAGAGAGAGAGAGAAAGAGTAAAAGGGGGAGACAGGGGGAGACGGGAAAGAGAAAGAGGGGGAGAAAGAGAAGAGGAGGAGAGATTGCAATTAGGTATGCTCACAGTCACAATGTATAATGTGAATGTATATTTACTGTAGAGTCCAAGCAGGGACTCCGGCAGGACTAACTATGACAGCATAACTAAAAGGGAGAGCCAAAAAGAAACACAAACATGAGGGCTCCCTGAGATGTAAAGCAAACAATCACCTCACCATTGTAGGATTACAAATTTATAAAATGTTAAATCTAGCTTCCAACGTAATAGTATATAAACTGAACAAGTTATGTACATTGGGTTTTACATTTTAAGGTAGAGATGGTGACATTTTAAGAAGATCCAAGTTTGGTAGCCCAGGTGAGACATTAACCTTTTGTCTTTATGTACTTCCTGACCGCTGGGTAGGGTCCCAAAGTCAATGTGAATGCTAATCTCAAGGCCAGGCCGTGCCTTTGTCTCTATGATATTGTAAAGGTTTGGGTGATACCGTCAGGCTGATTAGATTAGCACCTATGCATTTGAAAGCCACTGTTATGCTGATGAGATCAGGGCTGGGGAACTTCCGTTACCAGGCTGCCTCCGGTACCACACTATGCTTTGTTTAGATTGTCTCCACCTCTTTGTATCCCTCCCTCTTGTAAAGTATAAACTCTCCAGAGCTGAGTTGTAAGAAAGACTTGGATGACTACAGCGACGCTCGGCGAGTTCTCAATAAAGAGTAACTTCTGCTTGAATGATATACCAACGTCTCCTGGTCTCTGAAAAAGTTCCCAACACCGTCAACAAACCTGAGTGATCAAATGAGAGTAAGGAAGACAGCATCTAAACATA
Organism: Channallabes apus; assembly: GCA_030522415.1. Taxonomy (NCBI): domain Eukaryota; kingdom Metazoa; phylum Chordata; class Actinopteri; order Siluriformes; family Clariidae; genus Channallabes; species Channallabes apus. The sequence continues at coordinate 18,464,320 of CM060117.1, read as the reverse complement.
CCATTTCACCATAATACTCTACGTCCATGAGTCCCCCAGATCTGCTCCTTTACCTATGGCAAATCTATTTATAAAAATGCTTGGCTAAATAAATAGGTTTTTAGCCTAGACTTAAACACTGAGACTGTGTCTGAGTCCCGAACACTATTTGGAAGACTATTCCATAATTTTGGGGCTTTGTGTCATGTTCGTGGTGTTATGGCAGGTGGTATAGCCGTGGGCTTACGAGGGCAGGCATAAATGCAGTGGGCTGGTTTCGCAACAAAGAGTCTTTTATTTAATACACAAGACACTACAAAACTTAAACAAACAACAGACTGACAGTTCACAGGGGATTACTACACAAAAACAATACACACAGAGGTTCACAGGAACGTATCAGGAACTCTCGACCTCGTAGCTTTAGCTCTGTCTGAGAACACCGACTCTAACTCGTTGGACAAGCAGGCCCTTGTATCTGAAACATAAAACCATACACGCTAACAAGACAAGTAGGCTCTAATGCCTGGAACATAACAGTACTTGCACATAAGACGGGTAGGCTCTAATACCTAAAACATGTAACAGTACATACACCTAAGACGAGTAGGTTCTATTACCACAAACAGATCACAATACCTAACCAATGTTCAGTGTTAACAGACAGACGTTAATACGTTACCAAGATATGTGACCGAAGCTCCTTAGACCTGATACCTCCACGAGCGCAACATACTCACCCGCCTTTCTCTGAGCGGACTCACACTCACACACACGCTCCCATGAGCTGAACTCACGCACTTGCCCTTAGGCGCTTCACACTCACGCACTTGCCCTTAGGCGCTTCACACTCACGCACTTGCCCTTAGGCGCTACACACTCACGCACTTGCCCTTAGGCGCTACACACTCACGCACTTGCCCTTAGGCGCTACACACTCACGCACTTGCCCTTAGGCGCTACACACTCACGCACTTGCCCTTAGGCGCTACACACTCACGCACTTGCCCTTAGGCGCTACACACTCACGCACTTGCCCTTAGGCGCTACACACTCACGCACTTGCCCTTAGGCGCTACACACTCACGCACTTGCCCTTAGGCGCTACACACTCACGCACTTGCCCTTAGGCGCTACACACTCACGCACTTGCCCTTAGGCGCTACACACTCACGCACTTGCTCTTTCGAGCTACACTCACGCACATGCTCTTATGAGCAACACACTCATTCCCTTGCTCTTATGAGCTACACACTCATTCCCTTGCTCTTATGAGCTACACACTCACATCCTTGCTCTTATGAGCTACACTCACGCCCGTGCTCTTTTGAGCGACACACTCATTCCCTGGCTCTTATGAACTACACACTCACGCCCGTGCTCTTATGAGCGACACACTCACGCCCATGCTCTTATGAGCTACACACTCATTCCCTTGCTCTTCTGAGCTACACACTCACACCCGTGCTCTTATGAGCGACACACGCATTCCATTTCTCTTATGAGCTACACACTCATTCCATTGCTCTTATGAGCTACACACGCACGTACTTGCTCTTCCGAGCTACACTCCCGCACGTGCTCTTATGAGCGACACACTCATTCCATTGCTCTTATGAGCTACTCACTCATTCCCTTGCTCTTATGTGCTACTCACTCACTCGCACTCGTAGAGCTTACCCCGGTCCAGAACTTCGGTCCATCACAGGGAAATATACACCAACAAGACTATAAAGGCATAGAAACAAAAAAGGTCAATAATCACATCCTAATAATCACATCCTACAAACTCACATAAAATAAACCCACAGAGCCAGTACAAATAAACACACATCAAACTTAAACAAAACAAAGCCCACTAGACAATCTTAATGCTCGACCTAGTTTCCCAGAGCTAACCGCTTCTTATAGGATTACTAATGATCCACCTCGGCACAGGTGAAACTTCGTCACCTGACCGAGGTGCCTCCTGGGAAACTGGGTCTTCAAACAAAACTACAAAAAACACAAAACACGGACACAGTGCCCCCTAGGGGCAGTCCCTTACACTTTGTAAGAAAAAGCTCTGCCCCCAGCTGTAGTTTTCATAATACGCGGTACTGACAAGCAGCCTGCATCCTTTGACCGAAGTAGGCGTGGCGGATCGTAAGACACTAGCAGTTCGCTCAGATACTGCGGCGCGAGACCATTTAATGCTTTATATGTCAAGAGTAGTATTTTAAAATCAATACGAAATTTCACAGGGAGCCAATGTAGTGAAGATAGGATAGGGGTGATGTGCTCATATCTTCTGGTTCTAGTAAGGACTCTCGCTGCTGCATTCTGGATTAGCTGAAGCTTGTTTATGCACCTAACAGAACAACCAGACAGTAAGGCATTACAATAGTCCAACCTAGAAGTGATAAAAGCATGAACTAGTTTTTCCGCCTCGTTTAGCGACAATATATTTCTTATCTTGGGAATATTTCTGAGGTGAAAGAATGCTATCCTGGTGATATTATCTACATGAGCTTCAAATGGAAGGCTGGAATCTATAATCACGCCAAGGTCTTTTACTGTTGCAGTTGATGGAACAGAAAGGCCATCTAAAGTTACGGTGTGATCTAAGATTTTACTTCTAGCTGTATGCGGTCCTATTACTAGAACTTCTGTCTTATCCGGATTAAGCAGAAGGAAGTTAATTAGCATCCAATTTCTTATGTCCTGCACACATTGCTCAACTTTAGTAAGTTGGTTTTTCTCATCAGGTTTTGTTGAGACGTATAGCTGTGTGTCGTCAGCTTAACAATGAAAACTAATACCATCCTTACGGATTATGTTGCCCAGAGGAAGCATGTGAAGGGAGAAAAGCAGTGGGCCTAAAACTGAACCCTGCGGAACGCCAAACTCCACTAGAGAACATGCAGAATAATCACCATTTACCTAAGTCTACATACTGATTACGATCGGTCAAATAGGATCTGAGCCAGGAGAGGGCTGTACCCTTAATTCCTACTACATTTTCTAATCTGTGAAGAAGAATAGCATGATTAATGGTGTCAAAAGCTGCACTGAGGTCGAGTAATACATGCATAGTTACACAACCCTGATCAGAGGCCAATAGGAGGTCATTTACTACTTTAACGAGTGCTGTTTCTGTGCTGTGATGAGGCCCAAATCCTGACTGATACAGTTCATGTATGCCATTTCTATGTAGATATGAGCATAGCTGCTCCGCTACTATCTTTTCCAGAATCTTAGAGATAAAGGGGAGGTTTGATATTGGCCTGTAATTGGACAGCTGACAGGGGTCGAGGTCAGGTTTCTTAATTATTGGTTTGGTAACATGCTAATTTAAAATATTTTGGAACATAACCAATGCTGAGTGAGGAATTAATTATTCTCAACAGCGGTTCTGTTATTACTGGTACTATCTGTTTAAGAAAATGTGTCGGTATAGGATCTAATATACAGGTTGATGAATTTGCAGAAGAGATGAGTGAAATTAGTTCATTCTCTTCAAGGGGAGTAAAGTATTCTAGGTTTGAATCTGACATGGCTAGGTTAACATCTGTATCAATTACATTGTTCGGTTTTAAAGCCTCAATTTTATGCCTGATATTTACAATTTTATTATTAAAAAAGTTCATGAAGTCCTCACTATTGCATGATGTTGTTGTGGAGATTTCTGTAGTGGTTTTATTTCTGGTTAATTTGGCTACAGTATTAAATAAAAATCTAGGATTATTTTTATTTTCTTCTATAAGAGTGGAGAGATACGTTGATCTAGCTACACTAAGAGCTTTCCTGTAGTTCAGGATGCTCTCTTTCCATGCTATTTGAAATACTAACAATTTAGTTTGACGCCATTTACGCTCTAATTTCCGAGCGGTCTGTTTTAAAGTGCGCGTGTGATCGTTATACCATGGAGCGAGTTTCTTATCTCTAATAATTTTTTCTTTTAGCTTGAGCTACATTATCTAAGGTACAACGAAATGTCGACTCTAAATATTCAGTTGCCTGATCGAGTTCTGTGGGGTCAGATGGTGACCTAATCGAAGTTGGTAACTCTGGGAGATTACTGATAAAACTCTGTGTGGTAGTTGATGTGAATGTACGTTTAATATGGTAGCGTTTAAGGTTTAACTTGAATGGAGACAAGATAGTGATCTGAGATAATTTCAGACAGTCGAATTGTGAATAAATTTCTTATACTTAATCCGAAAAATATTATTAAGTCTAAAGTGTGACCTGCTTTATGAGTGGGTCCTACTACACACTGATTTACGCCTACGGAGTCCAGTATGGACATAAATGCTGTTCTCAGAGGGTCTTCTGGATTCTCAAAATGAATGTTAAAATCTCCAGCAATTAAAACTTTGTCTACAGAAACGACTAGATTTGAGATGAAATCTGCAAATTCACTAAGAAATTCAGAATACGGCCCTGGAGGTCTGTAAATTATAATTAGTGGAATCGACTGAGCTGATTTAATATACTTAAGTACACTTATGTTACTATAAAGAATTTCAAATGAGTTAAATTTGTGTCCGTGTTTTTGTACGATAGACAGATTATCATTATGAATAACTGCGACGCCTCCTCCTCTACCAGTTAACCGAAGCTGATATATGTAGCTGTACCCAGGAGGACTAGCTTAATTTAGAGCTACATACTCGTCCTGTTTAACCCATGTTTCAGTTAAACAGAGTATATCAAACGCCTGATCTGTGATAATTTCATTAACAATAACCGCTTTTGATGCGAGAGATCAAATATTACAATCCTAGCTTCAGATCAGAGGTGCCGGCTGCGCATTCAGAATGATCGGAGTTTGTGGTCTTTATGTTAATTAAATTATTAAAACAGACTTTCTGAGTCTTTCTACATTTTTCCTTAGATCGGGGAACAGACACAGTCTCAATATGGTGAACCCTGAGTGACAACTCTATGCAGCTAGCAGACGGTTGGTTTAGCCTGTCTGTCTGCTCCCTGGCCTGGGCTCTGGATTGTCACCGATTAACTAGACCTCTACTGAGACTATGAGCTATACTACAGGAAATGAGAGCAGCACCTTCCCGAGTGGGATGGACATTGTCCCGCCCTAACAGGCCAGCTTTGCCCTCAAAGGTCTTCCAATTGTCTATGTAGCCCACATTATTTTCGGGACACCACCTGGACATCCAGCGGTTCAGCGAACATAACCTGCTGTAAGCTATGTCGCCACGTCTCATTGGGATGGGACCAAAGCATATTACTTCATCGGACATCACCTTCGCTAATTTAAACACCTCTGTAAAGTTACTCTTACTAACCTCTGACTGACGAAGGCGTATATCGTTAGCTCCAGCATGTACCACTATCTTAGAGAACCTGTGCTGTCCTAGAGCCCTAAGATTACCTGCTATGTCCGGTGCTCTGGCTCCCGGGATACACCTAACCACTGCCGCTGGCACCCCTAAAGGTCTAGCTAATGTCACGTGCCTCAGTATAGAGTCTCCTATAACCAGAGCTCTTTCAGGTTTCTCAGCGGATGCATCACTGAGGAGAGCAAACCAGTTGGACACGTGAAGCTGATATATACTCTACCCGTAGAACAGATTAGCTGTGTCTCCCCACCAGTGGTGTCAAAGGTATTCACATTCATTACTTGAGTAGAAGTATAGATACTAGGGTTAAAAAATACTTCTTTAGAAGTTGAAGTATCAACCCAAGCTTTTTACTTAAGTAAAAGTTTAAAAGTACTGGTTTCAAAACTACTTAAAGTATAAAAGTAAATGTACCGTGAGGGGTGAAAAAAGCAGTAAGGTCTCGCTTTCTGATCATGGGAGGGGGGGGGGGGGGCGTTGTGTGCGTTTTTATCATGCGACCGGGGGGGTTGTGCGTTCTGATCATAAAAATTGAGTAACGAGGCTATTTTTAAAATGTGTGGAGTAGAAAGTACAGATAATTGCTTAAAAAATGTAAGGAGTAGAAGTAAAAAGTCGGCTGAAAAATAATTACTCCAGTAAAGTATAGATACCCAAAATGTCTACTTAAGTAAGGTAACGAAGTTTTTGAACTTTGTTACTTGACACCTCTGCTCCCCACGTTATCAATTTGTTAGAAATATGAATCCGACTACTAAAGACAGATTCACAAGTAATCTGCCTGATCTGTCCCAATTTCTTATTAGAACCCTAAATGCAGATGATCTAGATGAAGTGACTAGCAGCATGGGCACTATTTTTATCAGTACATTAGACACTGTTGCTCCCATCAGATTAAAAAAAGTCAGAGATAAAACACTTGTACAACAGTCACACTCGCGCCCTAAAGAGAGCAACCCGTAACCTCGAGTGAAAATGGAGGAAAACTAAATTAGAAGTTTTTAGAATTGTGTATAAAAACAGTATGTGCGGCTATAGACAGGCTCTAAAAACTGCTAGGACCGAGCATCTAGACAACTGATAGCAAGAAACAGAACACTCCCAGGTTCTTATTTAGTACAGTGGCTCGCCTAACAAAACCTAAGATGCCCGCAGAGAGTATCCCATCACAGTTTAGAAGTGAAGACTTTATGGACTTCTTTAATGAAAAAATCAATAGTATCAGGAAGAAAATAACGGTTCAACCTCTAATAGTATCTCACGATCCAGTTCAGCCTATAGCTTCACATTTAGATTTTCAGTGTTTTATAGGTATAGGACAGGAAGAGCTGTATGAACTTATCACCTCAGCTAAATCAACAACGTGCCTGTTAGACCCAATCCCACCCAGATTTTTAAAAGAAGTGATGCTTACGGTTGGAGAGCCACTTCTAAACATTATTAATTCTTCATTACATCTAGGTCATGTCCCTAAACCTTTCAAGTTGACAGTTATTAAGCTGCTTCTTAAAAAATCTAATTTGGACGAGAATGAAATAGCAAATTACAGACCGATTTCAAACCTTCCGTTCATATAAAAAATATTAGAAAAGTAGTATCAGCTCAAATATGCACATTCTTGCAGTAAAACAACATCCTTGAAGAATTTCAGGTTTCAGGCCCCATCATAGTACAGAAACTGCACTAGTTAAGATTGCCAACGACTTGTTTTTAGCTTCAGACCAAGGCTGCGTCTCAATACTAGTCATACTTGATCTTAGTGCTGCATTCGACATTGTAGATCATAATATTCTCATAGATTGCTTACAAAATCATATAGGTATTCAGGGACAGGCATTAAAATGGTTTATATCATACCTGTCTGATCGATACCATTTTGTAGATCTGAATGGAGAACCGTCTGGTGTAATGCCAGTGAAATATGGGGTCCCATAAAGGTCAGTTTTAGGACCTCTGCTGTTCTCAATATACATGCTTCCCTTGGGTAACATCATTAGAAGACATGGGATTAGTTTCCATTGTTATGCTGATGATACCCAATTATATATCTCAAAATCAGACAATATATCTCAAAACCAGACGAAATATAGTACCTAAGTTGTCTAGATTAACTGAGTGTGTACAGGACATAAAAGATTGGATGACCAATAACTTTCTTTTACTAAATTCAAATTCAGTTCAATTCTTTTACAAACTTAGGAGCATCTTATCCGTATCTGATGCAGAAAAGCTAGTTCATGTGTTCATGACCTCCAGACTGGACTATTGTAATGCATTACTAGTTGGTTGTCCTGCATCCTCAATAAACAAGTTTCAGTTAGTCCAAAATGCACCCGCCAGAGTTCTCACTAGATCAAGAAAATATGATCATATAACCCCGATATTATCATCCCTGCACTGGCTACCTGTTCAGTTTAGAATGAATTACAAAATAGTTTTACTTACATACAAGGCTTTAAATGGTTTGGCTCCCACATACCTATAGTAGCCAGTCTTCTGATACGCTACAATCCACAACGCTCCTTAAGATCACAAAACTCAGGACTTCTGGTAGTTCCCAGAATTTCAAAATCTACAAAAGGGGGTAGGGCATTTTCATATTTAGCTCCAAAGCTTTGCAATAGCCTTCCAGACAGTGTTCAGGGAGCAGACACAGTTTCCCAGCTCAAAAGTAGACTCAAGACGCATCTCTTTAATCTGGCATACACGTAACTCATCCCACAACCTCATACTCCAGTACATCTATCCTGAATGGCAGCTACACTAATTCTCTCCATCTGTTCTGTATTATTCTACCCATCCTGAGTCATCGGGAGATTGTGCCAGCTTCAGTAGGCAAAGGCCGACCCTGTGAGGTTTCTGAGGCATCCAGAGAGGGACCAGCTCCAGCTGCATTCTGCTTTATGATGGTTGGACCTGCACATGCTGCTACAGCGCTTACAGTGATCCAGACCTCATCTGCCCTCTGCACCTACTGACTCACCCCTATGCTGAATGGGTCTTCATGTTAATTTAAAGAACTTCTGTCATATTGAACTTTCACCTGCACAACACACACGATGTTATATAATATTCTATCAGTTACCACCCAAATGAGGATGGGTTCCCTGTTGAGTCTGGTTCCTCTCAAGGTTTCTTCCTATTGCCATTTCAGGGAGTTTTTCCTTGCCACCGTCGCCGTCACCCTTAGTCCCTGCTTGCACTCTACAGTAAATATACATTCACATTATGCATTGTGACTGTGACCATACCTAATTGCAATCTCTTTGAATTGAATTGAATTGAATAATTAGTCAATGCAAATGACAGTCAGTATAATTTTCAAGTCATCAACCATTAGGGTATATTTCAAATTTTATTGAACCGACCTCCTAATGATAACAATATTTATTAAAAAAAAAAAAAACTGAAAATGCACTGTTCCAAATTATTATGCACAACAGAGTTAAAACATTTTATAGGTTGTAAAGAACTGAAAATGGGCTTTTGTTGAATTTGCAGCATTAGGAGGTCATATTTAAAGTGATCAAAAGCTATTTCAATCAAAAACATGCTTAAAGGGCATGTTACATCTTAACATAGGGCCCCTTCTTTGATGTCACCTTTACAATTCTTGCATCCATTGAACTTGTGCGTTTTTGGACAGTTTTTGCTTGAATTTCTTTGCAGGATGTCAGAATAGCCTCCCAGAGCTGCTGTTTCGATGCGACCCTCATAGATCTTTTGTTTGAGAATGCTCCAAAGGTTTTCAATGGGTTTGAAGTCAGTGGAGGATAGTGGCCACACCATGAGTTTCTCATCTTTTATTCCCATAGTAGCCAATGGAACAGAGGTATTCTTTGCAGCCTGAGATGGTGCATTGTCGTTCATGAAGATGATTTTGTCACGGAAGGCATTGTACCATGGAAGAAAGATATATTTTGCAGAGGTCATTTTCACACCTTCAGGAACCCTAAAGTGGCCTACCAGCTCTCTCCCCATGATTCCAGCCCAAAGCATGACTCCGGCACCTCCTTGTTGACGTCGCAGCCTTGTTGGGACATGATGGCCACCCACCAACCATCCACTACTCCATCCATCTGGATCATCCAAGGTTTCATGACACTCATCAGTAAGCAAGACTGTTTAAAAACTTGTCTTCATGTATGCCTGGGCCCACAGCAACCGTTTCTGCTTGTGAGCATTGATTAGGTGTGGCCGAATAGTACTCTAGGTTTATGCACAACTGCAAGCCTTTAAATTAAATTTTTCAATTCAATTAAATTTTATTTATATAGCGCTTTTAACAATGGTCATTGTCTCAAAGCAGCTTCACAAAAAATTTAAAAGATTTTGTTAGAAAAGAAAATATTTGGAACTGTGTATGTGTGAGAAAAATGTGTTTAGGTAATAATGAGATGAATGAATGATGAATGAAATGTCTCTGATGAGCAAGCCAACGGGCACGGCGACGGTGGCAAGGAAAAACTCCGTGAGATGGCAATAGGCGAAACCTTGAGAGGAACCAGACTCAACAGGGAACCCATCCTCATTTGGGTGATAACAGATAGAAATGATAACGTCATGTGTGTTGTGCAGGTGAAAATGCAATATGACAGAAAATCATTTAAATTAACATGAAGACCAGTTCAGCATAGGGATGAGCCAGTGGACAGGTGCAGAGGGCAGATGAGGTCTGGATCACTGGAAGCACAGGAGCAGCATGTGTAGCTCGAAACCGTCATGAAGCAGAATTCAGCTGGAGCTGCTCCTTCTCTGGATGCCACAGGAACCTCGCAGGGCTGGCCTTTGTCTACTGGAGCTGGCACAATCTCCCGATGCCTCAGCATGGGTAGAAGGATACAGAACAGATGGGGAGAATTAGCGTAGTTGCCATTCAGTATAGGTGTACTAGAGTATGAGGTTATGGGATGAGTTACTTTAAAGGATCCTACACGGGACTCCAGAGGCACCAGCAGCTTCAAATACCTGTTTGCTGCTTTATAATGGCATTTCAGCAGCTGCTCTCTTAATCCGTTGAATTTGTCTTGCAGAAAACTTCTTCATTCTGACTTTGTCTGTATGCATCTGTCTGTGCCCTGAATCAGTTACAAATGTCTTCACAGTACTATGATCACGCTTAAGTTTTCATGAAATATCTAATGTTTTTATACCTTGTCCAATGCATTGCAATATTTGATACTTTTCGGGAGCAGAGAGATCCTTTTTCTTTCCCATATTGCTTGAAACCTGTGGCCTGCTTAATAATGTGGAACAACCTTCTTCAGTACTTTTCCTTTAATTGGGCTTATCTGGAAAACTAATTATCACACGTGTCTGAGATTCATTTCAATGATCCAAAGAGCCCTGAGACACAATACCATCCATAAGTTTAATTTAAAAACTAAACATTTAATGTATAATAATTTGGTGGTGTACATTCAATTCAATTCAATTCAATTTTATTTATATAGCGCTTTTAACAATGGTCATTGTCTCAAAGCAGCTTCACAAAAATTAAAGAAATTTAACAAAAAAATAAAAAATAAAAATTATATATATATACAGTATATATATATATATATATATATTATATATAGAATAATTATATATAAAATAATAAATAAATAAATAAAATTATAATAGAAAATAAATAAATAAAAACAAATAATAATAATAATTATAGAAAAGAAAATAATTGGAAGTGTGGATGTGTGAGAAAAATGTGCAGATAATAATGAGACGAATGAATGAAATTTCTCTGATGAGCAAGCCAAGGGTGACGGCGACGGTGGCAAGGAAAAACTCCCTGAGATGGCATTAGGAAGAAACCTTGAGAGGAACCAGACTCAACAGGGAACCCATCCTCATTTGGGCGATAACAGATAGAAATGATATAACATCTTGTGTGTTGTGCAGGTGAAAATTCAATATGACAGAAATTATTTAAATTGACATGAAGACCAGTTCAGCATAGGGACGAGTCAGTAGGTGCAGAGGGCAGATGAGGTCTGGATCACTGGAAGCACAGGAGCAGCATGTGTAGCTCCAACCATCATAAAGCTGAATCCAGCTGGAGCTGGTCCTTCTCTGGATGCCTCAGGAACCTCGCAGGGTCGGCCTTTGTCTACTGAAGCTGGCAAAATCTCCCGATGCCTCGGGATGGGTAGAGAAATACAGAACAGATGGGGAGAATTAGCGTAGTTGCCATTCGGTATAGGTGTACTGGAGTATGAGTACTCGGATGAGTTATGTGTATGCCAGATTAAAAAGATGCGTCTTGAGTCTACTTTTGAACTGAGAAACCGTGTCTGCTCCCCGAACACTGTCTGGAAGGCTATTCCAAAGCTTTGGAGCTAAATATGAAAAAGCCCTACCCCCTTTTGTAGATTTTGAAATTCTGGGAACTACCAGAAGTCCGGAGTTTTGTGATCTTAAGGCGCGTGGTGGATTGTAGCGTATCAGAAGACTGGTTAGGTATGTGGGAGCTAAACCATTTAAGGCCTTGTATGTAAGTAATACTATTTTGTAATTTATTCTAAACTGAACAGGTAGCCAGTGCAGGAATGATAATATTGGGGTTATATGATCATATTTTCTGGATCTAGTGAGAACCCTGGCAGCTGCATTTTGGATTAACTGAAGCTTGTTTATTGAGGATGCAGGACAACCACCTAGTAATGCATTACAATAGTCCAGTCTGGAGGTCATGAATGCATGAACTAGTTTTTCTGCATCAGATACGGATAAGATGTTCCTAAGTTTAGCAATATTTCGAAGATGGAAAAAGGCTGTTTTTGTGATATTTGAAATGTGATTTTCAAAAGACAAGTTACTGTCTAATATTACTCCCAGATCTTTTACTGCTGAGCTGGTAATAACAGTACATCCTTCTAAGCGCAAGCTGAATTTTGAAAGCTGTTGTGTGCTGGTTTTTGGGCCAATAAGTAATATCTCTGTCTTATCTGAATTTAATAAAAGAAAGTTATTGGTCATCCAATCTTTTATGTCCTGGACACACTCAGTTAATCTAGACAACTTAGGTATTTCGTCTGGTTTAGTTGAGATATATAATTGGGTATCATCAGCATAACAGTGGAAACTAATCCCTTGTCTTCTAATGATGTTACCCAAGGGAAGCATGTATATTGAGAACAACAGAGGTCCTAAAACTGACCCTTGTGGGACCCCATATTTCACTGGCATTATACCAGACGGTTCTCCATTTAGATCTACAAAATGGTAGCGATCAGACAGGTAAGATCTAAACCATTTTAATGCCTGTCCCTGAATACCTATATAATTTTGTAAGCGATCTATGAGAATATTATGATCTATAGTGTCGAATGCAGCACTAAGATCAAGCAGGACTAGCAATGAGATGCAGCCTTGGTCTGAAGCTAAAAACAAGTCATTTGTAATCTTAACTAGTGCAGTTTCTGTGCTATGATGGGGCCTGAAACCTGACTGAAATTCTTCAAGGATGTTGTTATCCTGCAAGAATGTGCAAATTTGAGCTGATACTACTTTTTCTAGTATTTTTGATATGAACGGGAGGTTTGAAATCGGTCTGTAATTTTTTATTTCATTCGCGTCCAAATTAGATTTTTTAAGAAGCGGCTTAATAACTGCTAACTTGAAAGGTTTAGAGACGTGACCTAGATGTAATGAAGAATTAATAATGTTTAGGAGTGGCTCTCCAACCGTAAGCATCACTTCTTTTAAAAATCTGGTTGGGATTGGGTCTAACAGGCATGTTATTGATTTAGCCGAGGTGATGAGTTTATACAGCTCTTCCTGTCCTATACCTGTAAAGCAGTGAAAATCTAAATGTGAAGCTATAGGCTGAACTTGATCGTGAGATACTATTAGAGGTTGAACCTCCATTATTTTCTTCCTGATATTATTGATTTTTTCATTAAAGAAGTCCATAAAGTCTTCACTTCTAAACTGTGATGGGATACTCTCTGCGGGCATCTTAGGTTTTGTTAGGCGAGCCACTGTACTAAATAAGAACCTGGGATTGTTTTGGTTTCTTGCTATCAGTTGGCTAAGATGCTCGGTCCTAGCAGTTTTTAGAGCCTGTCTATAGCTGCACATTCTGTCTTTATATGCAATTCGAAAAACTTCTAATTTAGTTTTCCTCCATTTTCGCTCGAGGTTACGGGTTGCTCTCTTTATGGCGCGAGTATGACTGTTGTACCACGGTGCCAATGTTTTATCTCTGACTTTTTTTAATCTGATGGGAGCAACAGTGTCTAATGTACTGGTAAAAATAGTGCCCATGCTGCTAGTCACTTCATCTAGATCATCTGCATTTAGGGGTCTAATAAGAAATTGGGACAGATCCGGCAGATTACTTGTGAATCTGTCTTTAGTGGTGGGATTCATATTTCTAACAGATTGATAACGTGGGGAGACACAGCTAATCTGTTCTACGGGTAGAGTATATGTCAGGAGGTGATGATCTTTGATATCATCACTTTGAGGTATGATCTCTATATTAGAGACATCTATACCATGGGATATAATTAAATCTAGCGTATGATTAAAGCGGTGAGTTGCTCTAATTATATTTTGTTTAACCCCAAAGGAATTTAGTAAATCCATAAATGTGAGTGCTAAAGCGTCGTTAGCATCATCTACATGAATGTTAAAGTCTCCTACTATCAATACTTTGTCAGAGTTAACCAATAGGTCTGATAGCAGCTGTCCAAATTCTTTAAGAAAATCGCCATATGGCCCCGGGGGTCTGTACACGGTGGCCAGGGTAAAATATAGCAACGGTTTATTACGTATTTCATTTAGTGCAACATTAATGATAAGCACTTCAAATGAATTAAACCTGGGCCTTATTTTCTGGGTAACAGTGAGTACATCATTGTAGATAGAGGCGACACCACCACCGCGACCAATTAGACGGGGCTCGTGCTTATAGAAATATCCTGACGGAGTAGACTCATTCAGACCAAAATATTCATTTGGTTTAAGCCAGGTTTCAGTGAGACAGAGTACGTCAAGGCAATAATCTGAGATAATTTCATTAACAATAAGTGCTTTAGGCGCAAGGGATCTAATGTTGAGTAGTCCAAACTTTAGAGGTGGATTTTGACTACTTATTTTGCCTTTTTCTGGTTTTATGGTTATCAGATTGTTTCGGGCAAATTTAACAAATTTATTCTTTTTTCTCAGTATTCGGGGAACAGACACAGTTTCTATAGGACAAGCTATGTGTGTTCGTCTATCACTACGGTGAGTTGTGATGTGTCTAATATGTTTGGAATCTACAGTATGACTTACCGCCAGTCAGATGGTTCGTAGTGTTCTGGAGATGTTGTCAGAGAGGACCGCTGCTCCAGCTCTGCTAGGGTGTAGGCCATCGGTGTGATAGAGCCTAGGACGCTCCCAGAAAACATTCCAGTTATCAACAAAGCGTAATTTCTGTTGTTGACACCAAGATTGTAACCATTCATTAAAAGCAAATAATCTACTGAACTTCTCGATTCCTCGCTGAAATGTGGGAAGCGGTCCAGATACGATGATCCTTGTCGTGGGTGATGTGCTGCGGACCTTCTCGACCAGGCTCCTGAAGTCCTTCTTTAGGATCTCCGTCTGCCTCAGCCTGGTGTCGTTCGTGCCGGCATGAAGAACCACAGCTCCAATGTTCCTCCTCAGGGCAGCAGGCACCTGTGCAGCAACATCAAGAACACGTGCACCAGGTAAACAGCGTGTGTGCACCTTACCTTTAGCCGTGGTAGCACGCACGTGACGAACGATGGAGTCTCCGATGACCAGGACGTCGTGTGCCGTCTCGCGGAGAGGAGCGAAGCGGTTTTGGGTCGAGATGTCGAAGACGGGTGGTGGTGGTGGAGGGGGAGAGGTCCTCGCCCGGGGCTTGGCGTGCTTCTTCCGCCGCTGCTGTATCCAGGGTCCGTGATGTCCCGGCGCCGGGGTGTAGGAAAACTGGGCGGGCTGCGTCCTTGGTGTGTTGGACCTGGGCAGAGAAACACGCGGGGTTGAGGTTGTAGGAGAATTCTCACGCCGAGAGTTTACCTGGGACAGGTGAGCGTCGGTCTGCGTCGATTCCAGCGTGGCTTTCCGCTGCTGTAACCGGGCCAGCTTCACCTGTAGCTCACGGATCAGCTTCTCCACGGCCTCCACCTCCAAATCCACCAAGTGCAGCTCCAATGTCTCCTCACCTGCACTCAGAGGCAGAATCACAACCGACATGGTGTCTAAACACGGAAAATAATCGGTGTGAGGAAGCGAAAACAAGCTTTACAAACAAACAAACAAACGTGATAGCCGGGCTAGCGATGCTAATGCTAATTAGCGATGCTAATGTTGGCTAAAAGCGGTGTGCTGCAAAACAATTAAAACTTAACGATATAACACGCGTTTCGAGTAAATATATTATAAGATACTTATCCGTTTTATGTACACTCTTCGTAAGGGGACGAAAAAGTTTAAAAGTTGGTCAGTATGGTGGAGCTCGGAAAAAAGCAGCTTCTCAGCGTCCTCGTACGGAGGAAGTTGCAAACATTGCAACATATTGACTACCTAAACACTGCCAGAATTTGATAGTGACAACCCATTTATAAATTAGATGCATAAATTATATTTGCATATACACTACCTTCTGGTTGTCACATTTACCTTACTTTTAAATAAATATTAAAGATGTGTCATAAAACGTTTATTTTATGGCTTATTTAAAATAGGTTATTAACAAAAAAATTTACTTTCTTTCATTTCTTTCTTTCTAAGGTTGGAACCAACATGGTGGAATACCTCCAGCAGGCTGAAGTGTCAACGCCATACCCCTACATCCTGACGTTGGGAGATAATGACCAGCGCTGCTCTCAGGCATTCATCACTCTGGTGGGACAGGCTCTGGAGCAAAGCACACTACATGTTGATGTGTGCTTCAAGGCATTTTATATTTTTGACATTAACTATCCAAAGCAGTGTGCTCCTGTATGGGAATTTTTGTAATGTTACTATGAAATAGCGAGGCCTACTTGAAAAATCATAGACAGTGTTTTTATGTTAAAATGAGACCAGGGCTGGATGGTTTGGTTCTGCAGAAAAGATATCTGAAGTCACAGAGAGATCCTGCTCTGTAGAAGCTGCCTCAGCCTATTTGTGCAATTACTCCATTCTGCCCTTGTGAGTAATAGTATAGTAATGATGTCGCTGTTGATTATCTGCTCTTGTGCTTTTGAAAAATAAATGTTTTTTTCTATGAACATTTAATAGGATTGTAGATGTGGACATATTATTTCACTAGTTTTGACGCGTATCTTCAATTTGAAGTTTCACTCACAACAACAGAAGTCCGATCTCTTTGTCTCTTGTAGTTTATTTTGTCAGCATCAAAGAATCAACACTTCATACTATACAGTCGTCTTGAGTAAATCCACTGTGGTTACAGACACCAGTTGCTGTATCTTGCAAATTTCTGACTTTTACAACAACCTATTTGCTGTATCTTACGCATATAACAACACGTTTGTTGTATATATCTGCTTACGGGTAGCTTACGGTCAAAAGCTTTTGTTTCCGTAGCCTTCAGCATCTAAACTGACTTTTCTATCATGCGATAGTCATACAAATACACGTCATAGTGGAGTGACATCACAGACCAACTTACCAGTGTCAAAATGGATGCTTAACTAACAACTTTAAAGCTTATGGCTTAATTCATTCATTCATTCATTCATTTTCTATACCGCTTAATCCTGTGTTCAGGGTCGCGGGGGACCTGGAGCCTATCCCAGGAGACTTTGGGCACTAGGCGGGGTACACCCTGGACAGGGTGCCAATCCATCGCAGGGCTAAGATAGAATAAATAAAATAAAACAGATAAAATAAAATAAACACAACAACAAATTCTGCAGATCCATCTTACATAACAAATGTGATATGGCTCTTACAAGGATGTTGTTTATTGCATATATGTATGGTTTGCATACCCAAACTGGGTTGTTTTTAACCCAGTTTTTTTAAAGGTGTAGATGCGTTAGATCACCAGTGAACAAACAGGCAAAAAATGAACTACCAGCAAACAAGCAGTGAAATAAAAATCCATGTCAAGTAATTCTTTATAGAAGTTTTAATTAAAAGGACTAAAATAAGAGGAAAGCATAAGTATACAAAACACATGTGT
Source organism: Channallabes apus (assembly GCA_030522415.1). NCBI lineage: Eukaryota > Metazoa > Chordata > Actinopteri > Siluriformes > Clariidae > Channallabes > Channallabes apus. The sequence continues at coordinate 18,446,845 of CM060117.1, read as the reverse complement.
CCAGGCAATCTGGAGCAGAACCTCCTGCTTAGCAAGTCTATAGACGGAGTGCCTTGCGCCGTGTACTTTATTTTGCAAGCGGCTGTGTGTCTATATCCCACCGTTTATGGCAGGATACTTTCATTTTATTTATGCACGCAAAAGTGTATACGTGTGTGTATCTGTAGGTAAGAGGGAGAGAGACAGGGCAAGACTGCAGTCATATAAGCATTAAATAAAACACTATAGCCCCTTTTTTACCAAAATAAACCAGGTGTTACAGTAGTTCATGTCTGGTGCTAGTGCTGGTTCAGAGCTGGGTCAATATCGAACCACCTACAGTATGAACTGGCTTTGGTTTTGGTTTTTGGACAGTCTCATAATTAGGCCATCTATATCTCTACTTTACCAGCAATGTTAGCGGCACTGTTAGACAATGTTAGGCAAATACAACTTCAAACAAACACAAAAACTTACATATGCACAGCTGTCTTAAGCTCCTGCCACCACATTGTCTGGACTACAGTATGAATAGGCAATACTAAATACCTTGATTTTGTTACTTACATTTAGGAATTTGGCAGATGCTCTTATCCAGGGCGACTTACATTTTTTTTTATCTCATTACACATCTGAGCAGTTGAGGGTTAAGGGCCTTGCTCAAGGGCCCAACAGTGGCAACTTGGTGGTTGTGGGGTTTGAATCTGGGATCTTCTGAACCATAGTCCAATGCCATAACTACTGAGCTACTTTTTAGCCATTCTGATGTAGCTTTAGTTATGTCCTTCAGATCATTTTACTATTGCCTGTCCCAATTTTGACCAAGCTTCAGAGGCTTCACATTTGCCTCTAGAATATTCTGATATACAGAGGAGTTTATGGTCAACTCAATGACTGAATGGCTGCAAAACCCAAAAATCATCACCCCTCCAACACTATGCTTGACAGTGGGTAGGAAGAGTATCTGCTGAAATGCTGTTTAGTTTTTTGCCAAACACATTGCTGGCCATTAAGGCCAACTAACTCTACTTTAGACTCATCTGTCCATTGCAATGAATCCACAGATGGTGAGTAATGCGGTTTGTGAGTGTTCTGCAAGACGAGCAAAGATTTGAACAAGTTTTGAAACAAGTCTTGGTTCATGAGTACTGAGTATCATGTATCACGCATGAGCTTCTTGTTTTGACGCCAAGAATCACGTGATCACAACTGAGCCAACAGTTTTTATCTCTCTAGTGCTGCGGAATTGTGGGTAATCAAATTCAAATTCAAATTTTATTGGTCACATACACAATCATACACAGTATAATATGCAGTGAAATGCTTTATACGACCGCCAGTGACCTTAAAAAAAAAGAAAATAAAAGCTTGTACGTAAAATAAATAATCAATAAAAAGGAAATACTAAAGAAATAAATTTAACTAGTAAAATTAACTGTGCATAAGGGCATAATAAAATATTGCAAAAATATAGGATTAAAGTGACAGTGGTTGTGCAAGTATGCATGGAGGTGACATGTGCAATTGTCCAGATGTATGAGTATTTAGTGCAAGTGTGTATGAATGTGTCCATGATTGTCCAGTCAGTGTTGTGAGCTTAAAAGATGTTATTAGTCCTGTGTTTGTGGTGTGATTGTGTGATTGAGAGACCTTATCGCCTGCGGGAAGAAGCTCCTCCTCAGTCTCTCTGTGTTGGCCTTTAGGGAGCGGAATCTCTTCCCAGACCGCAACAAAGAGAACAGTCCATTACTGGGGTGACTGAGGTCCTTCACGATCTTCCTGGCCTTAGTCCAGCACCGCTTGCTGTAGATGGAGTGTAGGTCAGGGAGCTCAGTGTGGATGATGCGCTCGGCTGATCGCACCACTCTCTGTAGAGCTCGTCTGTCCTGCATGGTGCTGTTCCCGAACCAGGTCGTGATGTTTCCCGTCAGGATGCTCTCTATGGTGCAGGAGTAGAAGTTCCTGAGCACCTTGGAGGGCAGTCTAAAGTCTCTCAAGCGTCTGAGGTGGTAGAGACGCTGCCGGGCTTTTTTCACCACGGTGCTGATGTGACAGGACCATGATAGGTCCTGCGTGATGTGAACACCGAGGTATCTGAAGCTGTCCACTCTCTCCACTGGGCTCCTGTTGATGACGGGGGTCTGGTAGTTCCTCTCCTGCTTTGTGCTAAAGTCCACTATCAGCTCCTTTGTCTTACTGACGTTCAGGAGGAGATTGTTCCTCTGGCACCAGTTCTCCAGATTTCCAATCTCCTCTAGGTAGTCCGACTCATCATTGTTGGTGATCAGTCCGACCACGATGGTGTCGTCAGCAAACTTGATGATGGAGGTGGAGTTGGTAGTGGCAACGCAGTCGTGGGTGTACAAAGAGTACAGCAGGGGGCTCAGAACACAACCCTGGGGGGCTCCAGTGCTGAGGGTGAGTGTGGCTGAGACATGTCCGCCCATCCTTACTGCCTGTGGTCTGCCAGTCAGAAAATTGGAGATCCACTGACATATAGATGAGCTCAGTCCCAGGTGCTCCAGCTTGGTGGTGAGTGTGGAGGGAATTATTGTGTTAAAAGCAGAGCTGTAGTCGATGAAGAGCATTTTAACATAATTCCCTTTCCTAGTGTCCAGGTGAGTGAGTGATGTGTGGAGGAGATGAGAGATTGCATCGTCTGTGGAGCGGTTCTGACGGTATGCAAACTGTAGTGGGTCCAGTGTGTCGGGTAGTGAAGAAATGATGAAGTCTCTGATAAGGCGTTCAAAGCACTTCATCACTACTGAGGTGAGAGCTACAGGGCGATAGTCATTGAGGGAAGCAGGATGTGGTTTCTTTGGAACAGGAACAATAATGGACTCTTTGAAGCATGTGGGGATCACCGACTGAGATAAAGAGATGTTGAATATCTCAGTGAACACAGGTGCTAGCTGGTCTGCGCAGGCTCTGAGAATACGACCTGAGATGCCGTCTGGTCCTGCTGCTTTCCTGGTGTTCACTCTCTTGAAGGCTCTCCTCACGTCGTGCTCGGAGATGATGAGCGCGTTCCCGGTGCTGGCTGTGTCTTCCTGTCTGCAGCCGTTAGCGCCGCTAGCATTCGCGCCGTTAGCATTAGCGCCGTTAGCATTAGCATTGCTAGCGTCTTTAGCTGCAGCCTCGAAGCGAGCGTAAAATGTGTTCAGCTCGTCTGCCAGAGTCGCGTCCGCGTTCGTCATACCGGATGCTGGTGCTTTATAATCCGTTATTGTTCTTAGTCCCTGCCACAGGCTCCTAGAGTCACTCTGTTGAAGCTGTGACTCTAGTTTTCTCCCGTAGCGCTGCTTCGCCTCTTTCACCGCCTTCCGGACGTTATATGACGCAGCCTTGTACGGTTCCATGTCCCCCGACGCAAGTCCCGTGTTGTAGGCAGCTGTGCGAGATCTCAGAGTGTCGCGGATGGTTTTATCCACCCACGGTTTCTGGTTGGGAAACGTTCTGATAGTCTTTTTCTCTACCGTATCGTCTGCCAGCTTTTCAATAAATCCCACAACCGCTTCCGTAAACACGCTGACGTCATCATCGGAGCTGTTTCTGAACATGTCCCAGTCTGCGTCATCGAGTGCGTCCTGTAACGCGGCCACCGATTGGTCCGTCCAGCGCGTGACCTCCCTCAGGACCGGAACTTCCTGTTTCAGCCTTTGTTTATATTTTGGCATGAGGAAAATGGCGGCGTGGTCGGATTTACCAAACGCTGGACGAGATTGTGCCTTGTAACCGTCTTTGACCGTGGTATAACAGTGGTCCAATGTCCTTTCGCCCCTGGTGGGGCAGGTGATGTGCTGATAAAAGTTCGGCGCTGCGCGTTTGAGGTTGGCACTATTAAAGTCCCCCGCCACAATGAGCGCAGCGTCCCGGTGTTGTGTCTGGTGCTGTGTGAGCACCTCATGCAGCTCACATAAGGCAGTGTCTGTGTCTGCTTGTGGAGGAATGTAAACGGCACTGATTATGACCGATGTGAACTCCCGTGGAAGATAAAATGGACGACACATGATGGACAGTAGTTCCAGGTTTGGTGTGCAGGAGCGTGTAAGAGGAACAACGCTCGCGCTGTTGCACCAGCTGTTGTTCACCATTAAGCACACGCCGCCTCCTCTTGACTTCCCCGAGTCCCGCGTCCTGTCCATGCGGTGAACCGAGAAGAACTCGGCCGGCTGTATGGCGTGGTCTGGCACCGCTGGGTTCAGCCATGTCTCGGTGAAGCAGAGGAGATTGCAGTCCCGAATGTCTCTCTGGAACTTTATCCTGGCCCTGAGGTCATCGAGCTTGTTCTCCAGTGACTGGACGTTGGCGAGCAGGATACTAGGCAGAGGTGTGCGGTGTGCACGGGTCCTGAGCCGGTTCCTCACACCAGCTCGTCTCCCTCGGGTTCGTCGTTTCGCGTCGCGTCCATTGATCTCCCTCAGGATCTCACTCGGCCAGCTCGGATCCGGAGTTAAAAACGTCGAATTGTGAGTACATTGTATACCAATAGAAACAAGAGTGTCTCTATCATACCTAATGTACTCAATGGTGCTGATTTTGCCGATTTTAAAACACTGAAAACTAGCTTAAAGAACAAAAACAAAGAAAAGGTGGTCGGAGCAGTCGTGACGGCAGCCGACCTCACCGGCGCCATCTTGGTTTTAATCGTCTCCCTTGCTGGGTCTTAGTGTGCGTCTTTTACTAGTATAATCGACATACTGTTTACTATAACACTGTGATCATGTGTGTGCGCGGAAAACATATTTAATTTTGTGTCTGTATGTGTGTATGTATAGCACGCATGTAAAGCAAAAGCAAGTCTTATTAGAGACGTTAAAAATCCATTTTCCCTCTCTGCACAAGCCTCAGTCTGCTCTTTGTGTCTGTGTGCGTGCACACCGTGCCACACACACACAGATCCCTCCTACTTCGCCTTCACAGACACATACACACACACTCTCTCTTTCTCTCTGCTCTACACAGAAACACTGCTCTACCGTGATTCTTTTCAAAGGTTGTAAATGACCGCAAAATGGTTGTGTCTCTTTAAATTAATTGTACATGTTACGTACATTACGCTGTGAGGGGCGGGGTAATGAAACTTAATCAGATCATCAGGGAGAAGCGTGAATATTTATATTCCTTCGAAGCACATGGAGAAAAAATTTAGTTTTTGGCGAATGCAGTTTGATTCTGCTCAATTTATACTTAGTCCCCTTTGGTAAAGCGGAGCGAGGTATGTGAAGCTGACATATGTTGCATTTTGAACTTTATTTTGAAGTTATATGGGCTCGCTTTATATGTCATAAGCTCTACTTGTTAATAAGTTGTTTCAATCTGTCCTTATTCATTTTACTGTTAATTATTTTCATGGTTTCTTGTAAATGTGCAGTTTATTCATGATATTTATTTGATTATTGTTTCTTTGTGTAGTTTCACAGTGCTACGCAACAAAAGCTCAATGGCGCTCTGCAAGGGCGAAATAAAAGAGAGATAAGGACCCGCCTGAAGCACTCTGTGTCCCGTTTTTATCGATACCGAAGGGCAGTTACAAAGGTAAAGTGCAGGTTAATTTGTTTGTTTGTTTTACTTTACAGAAGTGATTCCGTTATTGTGTAGCTCAATCGACAGTCATTAGAGAGATTTCTTGTTTATTTTTCCCGATAAAACACTGCGTTCCAAATTATTATGTAAATTATATCTTTCTCTGATTTTCATAATTAGTAAATGCTAATTTACTAATTATAACAGTCAGTATAATTTTCTAGTCATCAACTATTAGGGTATAATTAGAATTTTATTGAACAAACCTCCTAATGATAACTGATAATATTTATTTTGAAAATAAAAAAATGAAAATGCACTGTTCCAAATTATTATGCACAACAGAGTTAAAACATTTTATAGGTTGTAAAGAACTGGAAATAGGCTTTTGTTGAATTTGCAGCATTAGGAGGTCATATTTAAAGAAATCAAAAACTATTTCAATCAAAAACATCCTAACAGGGCATGCTGCATCCTAACATAGGGCCCCTTCTTTGATATCACTTTCACAATTCTTGCATCCATTGAACTTGTGAGTTTTTGGACAGTTTTTGCTTGAATTTCTTTGTGGGATGTCAGAATAGCCTCCCAGAGCTGCTGTTTTGAACCAAACTGCCTCCCACCCTCATAGGGTCTCAATGGGGTTGAGGTCAGGGCAGGATGGTGGCCCCACCATGAGTTTCTCATCTTTTATGCCCATAGCAGCCAATGACACAGAGGTATTCTTTGCAGCATGAGATGCATTGTCGGGTGCATTGTCGTGCGTGAAGATGATTTTGCTACGGAAGCCACGGTTCTTCTTTTTGTACCATGGAAGAAAGTGGTCAGTCAATATACTTTGCAGACGTCATTTTCACACCTTCAGGGACTCTACAGAGCCTACCAGCTCTCTCCCCATGATTCTGGCCCAAAACATGTCTCCGGCACCTCCTTGTTGACATCGCAGTCTTGTTGGGACATGGTGTCCATCTACCAATCATCCACTACTCCATCCATCTGGAAAATCCAGGCTTGCAGGAGACTCATCAGTAAACAAGACTGTTTAAAAACTTGTCTTCATATATGCCTGGGGCCACTGCAACCGTTTCTGGTTGTGAGCATTGACTAGGGGTGGCCGAATAGTAGGTTTATGCACAACTGCAAGCCTCTAAAGGATCCTACACCTTGAGGTTTGCGGGACTCCAGAGGCACCAGCAGCTTCAAATACCTGTTTGCTGTTTTGTAATGGCATTCAGCAGCTGCTCTCTTAATCCGATGAATTTGTCTTGCAGAAAACTTCTTCATTCTGAAAATATCTGCACGAATTTATCTGCACGAATCTGTCTGTGCTCTGAATAAAACACAAATGTCTTCACAGTACAATGATCAAAGTTCAAGTTCAAAGGCTTTTATTGTCATTTCAACCATATACAGTTAGTACACAGTGAAACGAAACAACGTTCCTCCAGGACCAAGGTGCTACATGCAACATAAATTTCAACATAAATTAACATAAACACTAAACTATCTAACTAAAGAGGCCTAGTTAGCTGGCTAGCAGAGACAAGACAGATAGACCTAACATAAATTACAACATAAATTTACAAAAACTAACTAGCTAAGTAAGACATGTGCAAACAAGAGCAACAACAAAGTGACAGTGCAACGAACATGACATAACATAACAATAATATGGTGTTGAGGTAGTGAAAAACTGTTAACATTCCTTAACACAGCAGCAAGAATTGAGGAATTAGTGCAAAAAGTAGTCCAGTAATGATTATTGTGCAAAAGAGATAAACAGTGAAGCATTTACAAGTTGGTGTGTATGATAGTTTGGTAGTGTACAGTAGGTCAGTGTGACTGCGCTTGTGTTGATTAGTCAGTCCAGTCCCAATATTTTGAGGTAGTTGAGTTAAGCTGAGTATGTTGTGTGTGTGTTGTGTGTGTGTGTGTGTGTGTGTGTGTGTGTGTGTGTGTGTGTGTGTGTGTGTGTGTGTGTGTTATCAGTCCAGTCCCTTTTTGTTGAGGAGATGGATGGCTTGTGGAAAAAAACTGTTGCACAGTCTGGATGTGTGTGCCCAAATGCTTCAGTACCTTTTTCCAGATGGCAGAAGTGTGAAGAGTGTGTGAGAGGGGTGTGTCCGATCAGCCACAATGCTTGTGGCTTTACGGATGCAGTGTGTGGTGTAAATGTCTTCAATAGAGGGGAGAGAGACCCCGATGATCTTCTCTGCTGTTCTCACTATCCGCTGTAGGGTCTTGTGGTCCGATATGGCACAATTCCCAAACCAGACAGTGATGCAGCCGCTCAGGATGCTCTCGATAGTTCCTCTATAGGAGGTGGTCAGGATCGGTGGTGGAAGCTGGGCCTTCCTCAGTCTTCTCAGAAAGAAGAGACGTTGTTGGGCTTTCTTGTGTAGGGAGCTGGTGTTGAGGTACCAGCTAAGGTCCTTCTCCAGGTGGACGCCCAGGCATTTGGTGCTTTCGACGATCTCCACAGAGGAGCCGTCGATGCTCAGCGGAAAATGGTCGCCTCGTGTCCTCCTAAAGTCAACAACCATCTCCTTTGTCTTGCCAACATTCAGAGACAGGTTGTTGTCTTTACACCAGTCCGTTAGCCTCTGCACTTCCTCTCTGTACGCTGACTCGTCGTTCTTGCTAATGAGACCCACCACGGTCGTGTCATCAGCGAAGTTAATGATGTGATTCGAACTGTGTGTTGCTACACAGTCATGAGTCAGCAGTGTGAACAGCAGGGGACTGAGCACACAGCCTTGTGGGGCCCCAGTGCTCATTGTGGTGGTGCTGGAGGTGCAGTTCCCGATCCGTACTGCCTGAGGACTTCCGGTCAGAAAGTCCAGGATCCAGTTGCAGAGGCAGGTGTTCAGGCCCAACTGGCTCAGCTTCCCGATCAGTTGTTGGGGGATGATAGTGTTGAATGCTGAGCTGAAATCTATGTACAGCATTCGAACGTATATGTCCTTCTTGTCCAAGTGTGTGAGGACAAGATGGAGTGTAGTGGAGAAAGCATCGTCCGTTGAGCGGTTAGGACGGTACTCAAATTGCAGTGGGTCCAGTGAGGGGGGCAGCAGGGTCTTGATGTGTCTCACGACGAGCCGCTCGAAGCACTTCATGATAGTGGGTGTACGTGCAACGGGACGGTAGTCATTGAGACAGGACACAGAAGACTTCTTGGGCACGGGGACGATGTTGGTGGCCTTGAAGCACGTGGGAACGACGGCGCTGCTCAGAGAGATGTTGAAGATGTCGGTGAGAACATCTGCCAGCTGTTCAGCACATTCTCTGAGCACTCTGCCTGGGATGTTTCTGGTCCAGCAGCTTTACATGGGTTAGCTCTGCATAGACTTTTCCTCACCTCACCTGTAGTGAGACACAGCACCTGGTCGTTCGGAGGAGGGGTGGTCTTCCTCGGTGCCATGTCGTTCTGCCTGTCAAACCGAGCATAGAAGTTGTTCAGCGCATCTGGGAGGGAGCCGTCACCGTCACAGGCAGGTGATGTCGTCCTGTAGTTAGTGATGGCTTAAGTTTAGGTTTTCATGAAATATCTAATGTTTTTATACCTTGTCCAAGGCATTGCAATATTTGACGCTTTTCGGCAGCAGAGAGATCCTTTTTCTTTCCCATATTGCTTGAAACCTGTGGCCTGCTTAATAATGTGGAACAACCTTCTTCAGTACTTTTCCTTTAATTGGGCTTATCTGGCAAACTAATTATCACACGTGTCTGAGATTCATTTCAATGATCCAAAGAGCCCTGAGACACAATACCATCCATGAGTTTAATTTAAAAACTAAACATTTAATGTTTATGACATATCCAATTTGCATAATATTTTGGAACGCGGTGTATGCATCAGTTCTTTTAAAAGGAAAAACCACGCACAGTTACATTGTTGAGAAGGTTATTTATTTGTTGCGTTCCTGGACCCTAGACAGCAGTGTAAACTGACCAGAAAGCCAGTATGTATGCTCAGCATTACCTGTTGAACAAAGTCTGGATTACAACATGGTCAAACAAACTGTTCTTCGTGCCTATGAGTTAGTGCCAGAGGCGTATAGGCAAAAAATCGCATAAAAAGATGGACAAACAAATCTTCGTGGAATTTGCCCGTGAAAAGCAAACACTTTTTGAAAAGTGGTGTGCTGCAACTAAAACCACCACTTTTGAAGCTCTTAAGGAATTGGTCTTAGTGGAGGATTTTGAAAACTGTGTGTTTGAAAATATGGCAGTGCACTTAAATTAACAAAAAGTCATGTCACTATCAGCAGCTGCTGTATTGGCTGACAACAAGGAGAGCATGTCCTACCTGAACAAACAGTGACAGTGTATAAGCCCTTCATGTTACAGGGGTCGGTGGCAGACAACCCTGAAGGCATTCGCAGATCAGTGTCCATCCTGCGAGATACAGGTACACCTCTGATGCTAGCTGGTACACTCCCGTTGTCTCAGAAAACCTATACAGGTGCGGATGTAATTTTACGAGGCATAGAAGCAGGCTGTGTTACAGTTCCACTTCATACTATCCACGTTCAGTCAGAAATAGTAACGGGGGAAGTATGTGTGGGAATTTGTACTGAATTCCCTGTTGAAGGAGTACATATTATTTTGGGAAATGATTTGTTTTCCCTCGCACAATTGTAGTAGAAGCTCCACTAACGAACATTGACAATGATCTCGTTTCCAACTTTCCAACAGTATTTCCATCATGTGCAGTTACGCGTGCACAAGCACGACAGTTTGATGATGTTGTTGATTTATCTGAGTCTTTTCTGCAAACAACACCTGTCACGGGAAAATTTTATCAAATCAAATCAAATCAAATAACTTTTATTGTAACATCACGTTACTGGTACACTGGTACAGTACACGTGAGTGAAATTCTTATGTGCAAGCTACACAAGCAAGCAATAGTGGTGTACAATTATAAGAATAAATATGTATGCATATGAATAGTACAGTAGTATTATTATTGTGGAAGTATAAAATATATATATATATATATATATATATATATATATATATATATATATACATACATATATATACACATATACATACACATATATATATATATACACATATATATATATACACACACATACATATACACATATGTATATAAAATAAAATAATATAAATTAAAAAATATATAAAAATTGTGAATGCAAGTATACGTAATATATATATATACATATATACACATCTACATATATCTGTATATACATACATATATCTACATATACACATATATGCATACATGTATATACACATACAAACACGTTTGTGAGAGTATGTCTACTTGTGTATAAATGTATAAGAATGTCTGCAATGAATGTTGTGCAAAAAGGCAATTATGTGCAGTATGGAGTGGAAAGTGGCTTAGTGACTATAAAGTGACAGTGTAAAGTGACCGTGTAGTGTCTATGAAGACCTATTGGTCAGTGTTCAGCAGTCTGATGGCCTGATGATAGAAGCTGTCCCTCAGCCTGCTGGTTCGGGACCGGATACTGCCATACCTCCTGCCTGACGGGAGCAGTTTAAATAAGTTGTTGCTGGGGTGACTGGAGTCTTTGATGATCCTCCTCGCTTTCCTCAGGCACCGCTTCCTGTAGCTGTCCTGGAGGGAGGAAAGCTCACCTCCAATTATCATCTCGGAACACCGCACCACTCTCTGCAGAGCTTTGCGGTTGTAGGCGGTGCTGTTGCCGTACCAGGTCGTGATTGATCCAGTGAGCATGCTCTCGATGGCACAGCGATAGAAGGTCCTGAGGATGCGGGGGCTCATGCCAAATCTCTTCAGTCTTCTGAGAAAGAAGAGTCGCTGCTGTGCCTTCTTCACTGTTTTGTTAATATGAACTGACCATGTGAGATCCTCTGCTATGTGAACACCCAGGAAACGGAAGCTGCTCACTCTCTCCACAGCAGCGCGTTGATGATAATGGGGGAATGTGCACCTCTACACCTCCGGAAGTCCACTATCGGCTCTTTGGTCTTTCCGACATTGAGGGAGAGATGATTCTCCTGGCACCAATGTGTCAGGGCACTGACCTCCTCCCTGTATGCCGTCTCATCGCCGTTGGTGATGAGACCCACCACTGTTGTGTCGTCTGCAAACTTCACAATGATGTTGGAGCTGCTAGTGGCCATGCAGTCATATGTGTAGAGTGAGTACAGTAGAGGGCTCAGTACACACCCCTTTGGAGCACCAGTGTTCATTGTGACAGAGGATGAGGTGATACTGCCCAGTCTGACCATCTGGCATCTGTCGGACAGGAAGTTGAGAATCCAGCTGCAGAAAGAGCTGCTCAATCCTAGATCTTGTAGTTTCCTGTCCAGCTTCGAGGGAACGATGGTGTTGAATGCAGAGCTATAGTCTACAAGCAGCATTCTCACATACGTATCCTTCTTCTCCAGGTGGGTGAGGGCAGTATGTAGAGTCAGGGCTATGGCGTCATCAGTGGACCTGTTGTGGCGGTATGCGAATTGTAGAGAGTCCAGTGAGTCCGGCAGCGCAGAACAGTTCCTGACCAGTCTCTCCAAGCATTTGCTCACGATGGGGGTTAGGGCTACTGGTCGCCAGTCGTTCAGGGATGTGATGGTGGAAGATTTGGGTACAGGGACTATGGTGGCCGTTTTGAAGCAGGTTGGAACTACAGACAGAGAGAGGGAGAGGTTGAAGATGTTCATGAACACTCCAGCTAGCTGATCCGCGCATGATTTAAGGACATGGCCAGAGATTCCGTCAGGACCAGCGGCTTTGCGTGCATTCACCTGTCTGAAGCACTTCCTTACATCTTCTTCAGACACTGTGTGTGCACTGACGTCATCCATGATGCGTTCGCTGTCCAGTTTCGTGGTGTTCGCTGTGTCGAATCTAGCGTAAAATACGTTTAGATCTTCACACAGAGAGGCCGTGGTCTGCGGTGTGCTGGTTTTCCCTCTGAAGTCCGCGATTGTATTCAGTCCCTGCCACATTCTTTGAGGATCATCAAATTGTTGTTCCACTTTGTCCCTGTACTCACGTTTCGCAGATTTAATAGTCTTCCGGAGTTGGTAGGTGGCGTGTTTATATTCCAATGTGTTAGCGGAGGCATAGGCAGAGTTCCGTGCTGCCAGTGCCATGCGAACATCACTGTTTATCCATGGTTTCTGGTTTGGATAAATTTTCACTGTTTTGGATGGTACAACATCATCTACACATTTCCTGATAAATCCGCAGACTGAGTCTGCGTATTCATCAATGCTGTCCGCTGCCATTTGAAACATTTCCCAGTCCACGTGATCAAAACAGTCCTGTAACATGGAATCTGATTGGTCCGACCAACAGTGCACCTCCCTTAGAGGCAGGCAGAAGCAGAATGGAGCGGTGATCTGATTGGCCGAATGGCGCACGGGGGAGGGCTTTGTACGCATTCCGGAAGGAAGTGTAGCAGTGGTCGAGCAGCCGCTCTCCTCGTGTGTTGAATTGGATGTGTTGATGGAGTTTCGGTAAAACTTTCCTCAAGTTGGCTTTGTTAAAGTCTACAGTCGTGATAAACACCGCCTCTGGGTGCGCGGTTTCCTGACTACTGATCGCGCTGTACAGTTCCCCGTGTGCTCGGTCAGTGTCTGCTTGCTGGGGAATATAAACAGCTGTAATAATGACTGCTGAAAATTCTCTCGGTAGCCAGAATGGCCGACACATAAGCATTAGAAACTCCAGGTCCGGTGAGCAAAATGACTTTATCGGGTGCACGTTTGCATAATCACACCAGCTGTTGTTGATCATGAAGCACACGCCGCCGCCTTTGCTTTTTCCAGTTATCTCCCGCAGCCTGTCTGCGCGGTGCACGGAGAATCCTGCTAGCTGGATCGCGGAGTCCGGTATCTTGTCCGACAACCAGGTTTCTGTAAGGCAGATCATGCAGCAGTCCCGCATCTCTCGCTGGAATGAGATTTGTGCCCGAAGTTCGCAAAGCTTGTTCTCTAGAGACTGCACATTAGCTAGTAGTAAGCTGGGGAGTGGTGGTCTGTTACTGCGCCATCTCAGTCGAACCAAAACGCCAGATCTTCTGCCTCTACGCCGGCGTTTGCGAGTTCCAGGGATCCAGGACAAAGGCGTCTCGGACGAGATGAATGGGGGGTTTGTGAATGGAGGATCTGTGTTCCAAAACTTGAACTCCGGGAAACGGTAAGAAAGTCCTGCTCTTATATCCAGTAAGGTTTGGCGATAATACACAAGAAGACATACAGTGTTACTAGTAATAAAATAAAATAAAAATAGAATTAGATACAAAAAAAACACTATTGCTTGAGGGAGCTCGCGACGAGGCAGCCATACTCGGCGCCATCTTGGATCCCATGTTGAGCCAACTTTGTCTGATAAAACTGTTGTACCATTACAGATGGGTCGTTCACAATTGGCGGCGGCGCAAAGGGCTGATGTGACATTAGCTAAAAATTTTAAAGCCATTTCTGATAAGCTAATGGTCCCTAATGAAAATTTAATATTTTATGTGTATAATGATGTGTTAATGAGACAATGGAAAAATTTTGATATTGTTCAACAAATTGTTGTACCTGTGGATTATCGACCGCAGATATTAAATCTTGCTCATTATCATGTTCTGTCTGGCCATTTAGGGATTACAAAAACCTATGACCGTATTCTACGATAGTTTTTTTGGCCTGGCTTGAAATCCGATGTTGCTCACTGCAGATCATGCCATGTTTGTCAAGTGACGGGTAAACCAAATCAGGTCATTCCTCTGGCTCCTTTACACTTCTTTTCACACTTTACTTGTTTAGACAAAGCGTCGTTAACAATAAATAAAAAAAAATGTGAATTTGGAAAAGCTGTGGTCACTTACTTAGGTAAGCAGGTTGGCCAAGGCCAGGTGCGCCCTGTTGATGCCAAAGTGGAAGTAATTAGGGAATTTTCCATTCCCAAATCCAAAAGAGAGCTACGCCGCTTTCTGGGCATGATTAGTGGTTACTGTGCCTTCTGCAAAAAATTTTCCTCAGTGGTATGCCCTTTAACGGACTTGCTGAGTGCATCCAGAACCTTTGCTTGGAATAATGAATGCGATAATGCTTTTAATGCTGCCAAAGATCTTTTATGTAGTGCGCCAGTTGTCTCCGCTCCCAATTTTTTGAGACCATTTAAATTGGAGGTGGATGTGAGCGCATTGGGCGCAGGTGCAGTTTTATTACAGCAAGCCAAATCAGAAATTGATCACCCAGTGTGCTATTTTTCCAAGAAATTTTCAAAAACACAGCAGCATTTGAAAAAGAAGCCCTAGCATTACTCGTTGCTCTTCAGCACTTTGAAGTGTATGTCGGTGGTAGTTCTCTACCTGTAGTGGTGTACACAGACCATAACCACTTAGTCTTCCTTCTCCGAATGGCAAATTCGAACCAGCGGCTAATGCGGTGGTCATTGATCATCCAAGGTTTTAATATTGAGATACGCCACAAAAGGGGTACGAAAAATATGTTAGCGGACGCACTGTCGAGATCGTAAATAATTTTTTTTTTATGTGTGTTTTTAGTCAAAATTTGATTTTGACTTTTATGGGTGGGGGTGTTACATGCAGGTGTGTGTGGCATGTATGTGCGCATGCGTGGCTGTTTGCTGCGCTCTTCTCTCTCCCTTTTCTCTCTCTCGCTCTCCCTCTCACAGGTGGCCCCGCCCTGATTGAGCGTGTGTAATGTGTGCCAGGATTGGGTGTCCCTGAAACAGCACGTCCTCTTAAGGTGGCGGACGAGAGCCGGAAGCGCGCGACCTGTAGTGTATAAATTTTGAGTGCAAGTTAGCTGTGTGAACAAATGGTAGTAGATAGACTGTTGTTGTCGCGCCTTATTGTCGGTGTTGTCCTTTTTTGTGTTTATTGTATGTTGGCGTTGGGGTGGCGTGGCCGCCTTTTCCCATTCATCTTTTTTTGTGTGTAAATATTGTAAATACTATATTTGTTCTTTTGTAAATATTTCGTTTAAGGAAGCAGTAGGCTAAAAGAAAAATTATTAGAGATAAGAAACTCGCTCCCTGGTATAACGATCACACGCGCACTTTAAAACAGACTCGGAAATTAGAGCGTAAATGGCGTCAAACTAAATTGTTGGTATTTCAAATAGCATGGAAAGAGAGCATCCTGAACTATAGGAAAGCTCTTAGTGTAGCTAGATCAACGTATCTCTCCACTCTTATAGAAGAAAATTAAAATAATCCTAGATTTTTATTTAATACCGTAGCCAAATTAACCAGAAATAAGACGACTACTGAAATCTCCACAACAACATCATGCAATAGTGAGGACTTCATGAACTTTTTTAATAATAAAATTGTAAATATCAGGCATAAAATTGAGGCTTTGAAACCAAACAATGTAATTGATACTGATGTTAACCTAGCCATGTCAGATTCAAACCTAGAATACTTTACTCCTCTTGAAGAGAATGAACTAATTTCACTCATCTCTTCTGCAAATTCATCAACCTGTATATTAGATCCTATACCGACACATTTTCTTAAACAGATAGTACCAGTAATAACAGAACCGCTGTTGCGATTAATTAATTCCTCACTCAGCATTGGTTATGTTCCAAAATCTTTTAAAGTAGCAGTTATTAAACCAATAATTAAGAAACCTGACCATGACCCCTGTCAGCTGTCCAATTACAGGCCAATATCAAACCTCCCCTTTATCTCTAAGATTCTGGAAAAGATAGTAGCGGAGCAGCTATGCTCATATCTACATAGAAATGGCATACATGAACTGAATCAGTCAGGATTTAGGCCTCATCACAGCACAGAAACAGCACTCGTTAAAGTAGTAAATGACCTCCTATTGGCCTCTGATCAGGGTTGTGTAACTATGCTTATATTACTCGACCTCAGTGCTGCTTTTGACACCATTGATCATGCTATTCTTCTTCACAGATTAGAAAATGTAGTAGGAATTAAGGGTACAGCCCTCTCCTGGCTCAGATCCTATTTGACCGATCGTTATCAGTATGTAGACTTAAATGGTGATTGTTCTGCATGGTCTCTAGTGGAGTTTGGCGTTCCGCAGGGTTCAGTTTTAGGCCCACTGCTTTTTTCCCTTTACATGCTTCCTCTGGGCAACATAATCCGTAAGCATGGTATTAGTTTTCATTGTTATGCTGACGACACACAGCTATACGTCTCAACAAAACCTGATGAGAAAAACCATCTTACTAAAGTTGAGCAATGTGTGCAGGACATAAGAAATTGGATGCTAATTAACTTCCTTCTGCTTAATCCGGATAAGACAGAAGTTCTAGTCATAGGACCGCATACAGCTAGAAGTAAAATCTTAGATCACACCGTAACTTTAGATGGCCTTTCTGTTCCGTCAAGTGCAACAGTAAAAGACCTCGGCGTGATTATAGATTCCAGCCTTTCATTTGAAGCTCATGTAGATAATATCACCAGGATAGCATTCTTTCACCTCAGAAATATCGCCAAAATAAGAAATATATTGTCGCTAAACGATGCAGAAAAACTAGTTCATGCTTTTATCACTTCTAGGTTGGACTATTGTAATGCCTTACTGTCTGGTTGTTCAGTTAGGTGCATAAACAAGCTTCAGCTAGTCCAGAATGCAGCAGCGAGAGTCCTCACTAGAACCAGAAGATATGGGCACATCACCCCTATCCTATCTTCACTGCATTGGCTCCCTGTGAAATTTCGCATTGATTTTAAAATACTACTCTTGACATATAAGGCATTAAATGGTCTCGCCCTGCAGTATCTGAGCGAACTGCTAGTGTCTTACGATCCGCCACGCCTACTTCGGTCAAAGGATGCAGGCTGCTTATCAGGACGTCGTATTATGAAAACTACAGCTGGGTGCAGAGCTTTTTCTTACAAAGCCCCAAAATTATGGAATAGCCTTCCAAATAGTGTTCGGGACTCAGACACAGTCTCAGTGTTTAAGTCTAGGCTCAAAACCTATTTATTTAGCCAAGCATTTTTATAAATAGATTTGCCATAAGGTAAAGGAGCAGATCTGGGGGACTCATGGACGTAGAGTATTATGGTGAACTGGTATGTTTAGATGCTGTCTTCCTCAGTCTCATTTGATCACTCAGGTTTGTTGACGGTGAGGTGATTGTTTGCTTTACATCTCAGGGAGCCCTCATGTTTGTGTTTCCTTCTGGCTCTCCCTTTTAGTTATGCTGTCATAGTTAGTCCTGCCGGGGTCCCTGCTTGCACTCTACAGTAAATATACATTCACATTAGACATTGTGACTGTGACCATACCTAATTGCAATCTCTCCTCCTCTTCTCTTCCTCCCCCTCTTTCTCTTTCCTCTCTCCCCCTGTCTCCCCCTTTCACTCTTTCTCTCTCTCTCTCTCTCTCTGTCGAGCTACAAATGTGGTTCCTGTGCTGCCAGTGATCCAGACTCCCTCTGCCCTCCGGACCTGTCTGATCCATCCTGGTGCCCGGTTTCTGGTTGGAGGTCTCATCGCATGGATGCCCCGTGTGTCTCTTTAGGATGCGCCTGGTGTCTGGGGATGATTCTCTCTACTTAGAAGATGGTTCTGGCCTCGACTGGTGTTGTCAGCTGTTTCTCTGAGGACTTGACAATTCGATAGTTCAGGACTGGAACTTTCTACAAGTCTATCTGAGTCTCGAATAACTACTGGACTCCATTTTACATCAACTATTATAACATCAATTAACATCAACTATTATAGCTAACCTAACACTGTATGAATGCAGATCATTTCCTGCTATCTGTTTCACCCAGATGAGGATGGGTTCCCTGTCGAGTCTGGTTCCTCTCAAGGTTTCTTCCTATTACCATCTCAGGGAGTTTTTCCTTGCCACTGTCGCCCTCGGGCTTGCTCACCAGGGACTATCTGAACATTTTGATTCATACACATTCACATTCCATACAAACTTAAATAATTCTTTTGATTGTGTAAAGCTGTTTTAAGACAATGTCAATTGTTAAAAGCGCTATACAAATGAAACTGAATTGAATTGAATAGGCGTTGGGCGCCATTTTTGTTCGTACCCGTTTTCTCCTGTTTTTGTGTCGTTAGATAGGGAGTTAGTTTAGCCCTATGTTTTTGATTTATAAGTTTTTTCTTTTTGTAGTTTAGTTAGTTTAAGGGAGGAGATAGGAAAGGGTTTTGTTTATTGTTTTGGCCTTGGCCCAACCCTGAAGCCAAGAGCTTCCGGTGTGTGTGTGTGTGTGTGTGTGTGTGTGTGTGTGTGTGTGTGTGTGTGTGTGTGTGTGTGTGTGTGTGTGTGTGTGTGTGTAAATAAACGGAAAAACCACGCACAGTTACCTTGTTGAGAAGGTTATTTATTTGTTTTGTTCCTGGACCCTAGACAGGGGACGTAACAATGAGTGTCATGCAACCCATGGATGGTCCAAATAAAATTAAGTAGTGGATGGTTGGTGGGTGTTCACCATGTCCCAACAAGGAGGTACCGGAGTTATGTTTTGGGCTGGATTCATGGGGAGAGAGCTGGTAGGCCGCTTAAGGGTTCCTGAAGGTGTGAAAATGACTTCTGCAAAGTATATTGACTGACCACTTTCTTCCATGGTACAAAAAGAAGAACCGTGCCTTACGTGACATAATCATCTTCATGCACGACAATGAACCATCTCATGATGCAAAGAATACCTTTGGTTCATTGTCTGCTATGGGAATAAAAGATGAGAAACTCATGGTGTGGCCACCATTCTCCCCTGACTTCAAACCTTTGGAGCATCCTCAAGCAAAATATCTATGAGGGTGCGAGGCGGTTCGCATCGAAACAGCAGCTCTAGGAGGGTATTCTGACATCCTGCAAAGAAATTCAAGCAGAAACTGTCCAAAAACTCACAAGTACAATGGATGCAAGAATTGTGAAGGCGATATCAAAGAGGGGGTCCTATGTTAAGATGTAACATGCCCTGTTAGGATGTTTTTGATTGAAATAGCTTTTGATTTCTTTAAATATGACCTCCTAATGCTGCAAATTCAACAAAAGCCCATTTTCAGTTCTTTACAACCTATAAAATGTTTTAACTATGTTGTGCATAATAATTTGGAACAGTGCATTTTCAGTTTTTTATTTTTGAAGTAAATATTGTTATCATTAGGAGGTCGGTTCAATAAAATTCGAAATATACCCTAATGGTTGATGACTTGAAAATTATACTGACTGTCATTTGCATCAACTAATTATGAAAATCAGGGAAAGATATCATTTGTGTAATAATTTGGAACATGGTGAATGGTTGGAGAGCCACTTGTAAACATTATTAATTCTTCATTATATCTAGATCACGTCCCTAAAACTTTCAAGTTGGCAGTTATTAAGCCTCTTCTTAAAAAATCTAATTTAGACTCGAATGAAATAACAAATTACAGAATGATTTCCAACTTTCCCGTTTACCTAAAAAATATTATAAGGTAGTATCAGCTCAAATATGCACATTCTTGCAGGAAAACAATGTCCTCGAAGAATTTCAGTAGGGTTTCAGGCCCCATCATAGTCCAGAAACTGCACTTGTTAAGATTGCAAATGACTTGTTTTTAGCTTCGAACTAAGGCTGCATCTCAGTAATAGTCTTAATTGATCTTAGTGCTGCATTCGACACTATAGATCATAATATTCTCATATATCGCTTACAAAATCACATAGGTACTCAGGGACAAGTATTAAAATGGTTTAGATCATACCTGTCTGATTGATACCATTTTGTAGATCTAAATAGAGAACTGTCTGGTGTAATGCCAGTGAAATATGGTGTTCCACAAGGGTCAGTTTTAGGACCTCTGCTTTTCTCAATATACATGCTTCCCTCAGGTAATATCATTAGAAGACATGGGATTAGTTTCTATTGTTATGCTGATGATACAGAATTAAATATCTCAAACCAGATGAAATACCTAAGTTGTCTAGACTAACTGAGTGTGTCCAGCATATAAAAGATTGGATGACCGATAACTTTCTTTTACTAAATTCAGTTAAGACAGAGATATAACTTATTGGCCCAAAAAACAGAAAACAACAGCTTTCATAATTCATATAAACATATAAAAGATTGGCATAATTTTCTACAGTTTAGAGCAATATACTGTAATAATAGAGCAAGTACTGTAAATTACATGTTTGGTTTATTGCAGTTGTTTCAGATCACAGCTTTGATGTGATACCTCAACACAAAAGTAATACATTAAGACATTTTAGGGAATGTGCTAACATTATCTCTAAATGCAGGAAATGGTATTCTAGAGAACCAAAATTTGCAATTTATTTATTTATTTATTTAGAAATAAATGTCTTCAGTGTCTTTCTAGTGATCAGCATTACATTAAACCAAGCATAGGATCACTGGGAATGTGGATTATTTCTGTCCACACCCTTGTGTGCATAGTTCTTTCATTGCAATGTGGCTGTTAAGATAAAATAAGCTTTAAAGCATCAACATCACACTGGAAGTGGAATGTGGCTAATAAAAATGTTATGGTTATTATCTTCTTTCACTTGAGAACAGGGATAATTACATTGGAGTATCATATTCCAGTTATTTAGCATACTATATAAGGAAATATAGCCAATTATCATCTCTCAACAGTTGCCTTACTGGAATATTGGTTTAATCTAAGCAATTATGAAAGTATGCTTTATTTATGCTTTTTTATTTATTGCCTGTATTGCATATTGCTAATGTGTACTGTAATTTTTTTACTGTGGTGCTATCAAGTATTTTTTCAATCATTGGTGTAGTCTGAGAAACATTATGATATCAATTTGCGAGGAGTCACAAGTAACTTATTTTTCATTTGAACATGACTGCCCTCAAAATAAAAACATAATTGTGTATAGTTTGCTACTGTAGCATTGTATCACGCCATTTACACACACAGACATAATGCTTCTAAAATGGCAATTCTATAACTACAATCTATTTATAGCCTTAGTGAATTAATGAGATAAGTCATCTGTCACATAATATCCGTGTGTGGCTGAATGCCACCAGCCTAGCACTCATCCTTTAAAGTCTCACATAATGATTTTATACAGTAACAAAACAATCAAGTTGTTAACAATCTTAACAATAAAGTACTTTATGTAGCATGTTCCTACCCATTCTTTTTTTTCCTTTCTTTTTTTTAAATACAATTCCTGCATTGTGCTCGAGTGATAAACTGTGAAGTACATCGATGTTAATGCTATGTGATCAGAATAGGCTAGACTGTACAATGTCACATTCTTTTCTCTCTTCTATGTGAAAACAACATCTTTGTATGATGTCCCCAAAGGGTCATGTGGGTAGAATCTGTATGCATGGACTACTATTTTCTTAGTAGTCCCTTGAGCAACAGACCCTAGGGGCGCTGTATCTTTGCTCACTATACACTATAATGTATCACTATAGCAAATGTATGGTAACCCCTTCTATGATTCTGACAACTCCAAGCTTTTCTGAATAGAAACCTGTTCCTTTTCTACATGTCTCAAGTAAATGAAAATAAATAGTATTTTAGATCTGCTGACCGAAGTGTTGAGTACATGAATGAAAATTTCAGACATTGGACAGTTCTGTATTGGAAATCCCTTTTTTGATTTATTTTAGGAAATATTCCAATATTTTAAGAAACTGGGTTTCTTTTTCTTTTCACAAGCTATAAGCTGTAATCATCGAAACAAAATAAAAAAAGACTGAACCCTTAGTTATCTACAAGGTAAAAAAATGACCTGCCATTATGTTGAAAATGAAAGCTGTACAAAACGGTAATTTTCGACCTGGCAGAAAATTGTTTACACACCATAAAAATCACACACGCACACGCACACACACACACACACACACACACACACACACACACACACACGGATGATTAGCCCAGGGCCCACAAAATATGTAAATGCCCATGACTAAGAAATCGACTCAGTGTTCTACATGTCTATCACACCAATGGGCTGACAATCTTTTCAGCTCCTAAGGAGAAGAGGCTGCATCTTTTCTTGTGGCAGTCACATGTGGCAGTTATTTCATCTTATGGAATCTTTTGGTCAGTAACTCCCTTACAGGTAAATCAAAACAGTTGACACTGATAGAATGGACAATCCCCCACCCGCAAGCATATTCCCTTTCAAAGGCTTCACTCGATGCTGCGTGAAAAGGCTATGGGAAACATCTTGTCATGTTGCCGGTTGTGGAGCATGTGTGTATAAACATGCCAAATTTTGGCCTATATAACCTCAGTCAGGGGATGTCATCTGATGAGATGCGCCTGGAGGGTTATAAATAGGAGTGAGCCGGAAACATTCCTCAGTTTCTTTGTCTTCACCTTGTTGTGAGCGTGCTTGTGTTTAAACCAGCAAAATAAGAAAGTGTTTAACTCATCAATATGGCGGAGTTTAAAGTAGATATCCCTCCGTGTGCGATAATCCATATCGGAGGGCGATCTCTACACTTTACTGCTTCGGTTAAGTGGTGCACGCGCCTCGCATTCTTTGAGAAGCTTCGAGCCGCCGCACATTCCTGGCTTAAAACTCGTGCATCTGACAGAGCTGCGGGAGACGGAGGTAAGCTCCTTCCTTTCGCGTTCTCATCACGGGAATTCCTCTCTTCCTCTTAAGCACCTTAAAACAGTAGACGGCAGGTTCTGTCGGGTGGCCGGGGGGCGGAGCCTCAACGACGCTCTCTCCCCTTTCTTAGCTATCTCCATATGAGTTAACCCTTTCATGTAGTAAGCTGTATTCATCCCGTGCTTTCCTGCCATCAACTTATTTATTTATTTAGATATAGTTGATGTGGAAGCACGGGGTTATATGATGACGCCCAGATAGAAGAGACGCTTCACAGGCTATCTCTCTCCTGGGACATCATCCTCCCTGAAAAGCTAATACTTCCTTTCAAGCTGTGTAGACTTTCATCTGTCTGGGAGGGAAAAGCTTTTCAGGCAGAAGGTCAGGTTGGTGCTCCATTGCACACCATGGCAGTTTTGCAGGCCTACCAGGCTGACCTGCTGAGAGACTTGAACACTGGTGGGGCTCTTCATGATAGGGCGTTCTGGAATTTCGCCGGGCCACAGACTTGTCTCTTTGTGCAACAAAGCAGACGGCTTGTGCTATCGGCCGTTTTATGGCTGCGATGGTTTCCGCGGAGAGGCACTTGTGGCTGAATCTCAGGGGCATCAAGGATAAGGATCGTGCATTCCTCCTTGATGCCCCCATCTCGCCTTCCAGCCTGTTTGGTGATGTCGGTAACTCGGTCGACACTAGGTTCATGAGGCGAAGTTATATGAACAAGCCTCTGGGAAATTCCTTCCCCGCCTTGCTCAAGAGTCAGGACGGTCGGCCACCCAGTCTCGACCGGGTCTGACTCTTGCAAGGAAACACACAAGGAGAGTGTTTTTGAGCCGTGAACCGGTGCGGTGTGCCACGCTTCGCAATCCGCCTCAAAATCTGCCGTCTTACATTTACATTTACATTTAGGCATTTGGCAGACGCTCTTATCCAGAGCGACTTACATTGTTATCTCATTATACATCTGAGCAGTTGAGGGTTAAGAGCCTTGCTCAAGGGCCCAACAGTGGCAACTTGGTGGTTGTGGGGTTTGAACCTGGGATCTTCCGAACCGTAGTCCAAGGTCTTAACCACTGAGCTACCCCTACCCCTTCACAAAGAAGCCCTGAGGTTCATGTGCCCAGGACCATGGGGGTGGCCCCCGCAATGGGGAGAGGCACGTAGAATTCCTTTTGAGAGTGAAGTGTTCTCCCTGGCACCCCCAGGAGGTCGGTGTTCTTGCTCCGCCAACACTGGTGTTTCAGGCAAGCTAGACCAGAAAGTGACTGTTAAAAACATCACTTTCAGATATCTTAGCTCTCATGGCAGCTGTATCCATAGTGACACCTTGGGTAGGTGACACTATGGTAGACAACACTATGGTAGTCTCATATATTAATCGCCAGGGTGGATTGCATTCGCGCTGCTTGAATAAGCTAGCGCACCAGGTTCTGCTTTGGGCACAGGACAAGTTCCTGTCCCTCAGGGCGATTTACATTCCCGGGCATATGAATGTGGGAGCAGCTGTGCTGTCCAGTCAAGCTCTGACACACAGGGAATGGAAACCCCACCCTGAAGTAATCAGTAAATCTGGGAGAGATTCCATGTAGCAGATGTGGACCTCTTTGCCTCTCAAGAAATGGCAATTCTCTGACTCTTCGAGCTCCCCTGGGTCTGGAAGCTATGGCCCATACGTGGCCCAATTTACTTGCGTTTCCTCCGATAGCTCTGCTCCTGGGAGTCGTGGCGAGGGTCCGTCAACAGCGCTTACGCATCTTATTGATAGCGCCCTGTTCTATCAGTGTGGGTCTCAGATCTAATATCTCTCCTCGACGGCTCACTCAAATGGAATGTATTTGAAAGTTGGTGCATGACAAAGGAGGTAGACCCAGCCCAGTGCCGAATTGTTTCAGTCCTGGAGTTTCTGCAGGAAAAGTTGTCCTTGGGCTTGTGCCCTAGTACTCTCAGGACGTACGTAGCTGCTACTTCAGCCTGCCACATTCTGATTGATGGGGTTACTGTGAGAAAACACCACTAGGCCACCCACTACAGCCACGGTCCCTTCATGGGATTTATCGAAGGTCTAATTGACACCCCTTTTGAACAACTAGAGTCAGCGCCTGTCAGGTTTCTGACCCTTAAGATGGTTTTTCTGATGGCCATTACCTCTCTGAAGAGGATTGGAGATCTGCACCTTGTCAGTCTCCCCATCCTGCCTAGACTTTGCCCCTGGGCTATTCAAAGTCATTTTGCATCCTCACTCGAACTATCTTCCGAAAGATCCATTCTCAACCATGCAACCTGTTGTTCTTGAAGCCTACTGTCCTCTGCCTTTTACAGCTTCGGAGGAGGAGAGACTTCACTTACTGTGTCCAGTACGTGCTCTTCAGATTTACATCCACCACCCCAGCCAGTGGCGTAAGTCAGGGGATCGCCTCATCTATTGCACTGGCAAGAGGTATTCCCCTGCAGCAAGTGTGTGATGCGGCAGGTTGGTCCTCTCCGGACACATTTGTTAGATTTTATAGTCTGGCTACTCCGGGCTCACGGGTCCTCGAGTCAGCCTCCCAGATATAGTTCCGAGACCTCCTCGGCCTTGTGCGTACACGCTACACAACCCTGGGGTCCAGACACTTGCAGTGCGGCAGCGTTGGTATTCTCATTCCCATAGCATTTTCACGCAGCATCGAGTGTAGCCTTTGTTCCCTGAAAAGGCGAGAACGAGATGCTGAGCTCCAATGCCACACTGCTTACATGACTGGACGTCCCTTCAGACAAAATTGACCTGAGGAATGTTTCCGGTTTACTCCTATTTATAACCTGCAGGTGCGTCTCATCAGATGGCATCACCTGACCAAGGTTATATAAGCCAAAATTTGGCGTGTGTGACACACATGCTTCACAACCGGCAACACGAAAACATTTTCTCATAGCGTTTTCAGGGAACAGGGTTACAGCAAAGTAACCCGAGACATTTCGTTGACCCCCTCTGAAGCCCCTCATTAGGGATCTTTTAAACCTTATTACATCTCGTGGTGCTGCTCTCCATACCGCACCACGTAACAAAACTGAAACGTCTTTTGGTAGAATGGTCTGTACAGACATCAATATTATGAGCATACAGTGGTCACTGTGCACTGATTTGAATGTGAATGACTAAAGCATTATGGTTAAATAATAACAATAATAATAACAATAATAATAATATAGTTAATTTGTGTTTCTTTCTTAAGTAATGTCTTAATGCATGATATAATAGTGTATTTACATTCACTGAGACCACATGAGAACGACCTTTCTGGTTAACAGATTTGAGCACCCATGTATGAATAAACATTTACTTCAGAATCACTCCTCTGCAAT
Source organism: Channallabes apus (assembly GCA_030522415.1). Lineage (NCBI taxonomy): Eukaryota > Metazoa > Chordata > Actinopteri > Siluriformes > Clariidae > Channallabes > Channallabes apus. The sequence continues at coordinate 18,420,446 of CM060117.1, read as the reverse complement.
TTTAAAAGATTCAGTCAAATATCTGAATATTGGTGGGCTGACTACCATGGACAGTGTTGGTGGGTACTACAGTAGGGAAGTTGCTATGGTGGAATGGTAAGCGATTTCCCCTTCACTGAAGAAAGATATATTAGCTTTTCTCTTTGCTGTGGTGATTGGACCATTGGATGTTGCACTTCACAGTCTGTCAACCTTCAAGGGATCACCAACTTGGTATTGGCCAGAAAGTGCTATTATATGCAGATGACTTTCTTTTGACTTTCATTCCTCCCAAAAAGGCCTACAGTAGTTACGTCAATCATACAAACATGGTCAACAAAGTGGTGGTACACTCTTTCATATTCCTGTCTTTCCATGAAATATTGGATTTCCATATTCTTGACTCTTTGGTGGACTGAAAATTGGAGTAATTCTATACATTGCTTGATTATCTATTCCAAAGTGTAAAAAGTAATAACTTGGTCACATAAAGTGGAACAAAAAGCCTAATATATCATCAAAACAGTTTACCTCACAAAGTCTGAAAGTGAACACTTGAACTTGAACACTACTATACTGTATGTGAAAGTGGATGTCCCCTTTTATTGTTGCAGGAAAACAAACATTACACAGTCGTGTTCAAAGATTCATATGCCCTGTATGTGTTTTTGTGTAAAAACATGATAAGTCTATCTCATCAGAGTGGGGAAAATACAACCTCAGTTGAATAAAAAGATTTTTTTTTTACCACTGTGCAATTATTTGTTTAATAAAAAAAAAAAAACATGTGGCCAATACTACTGTAAGTACTCCTTTATTGCTTCCACAGGATTTCAAAAGGAAAGCTGCTACAGTAGGTGCTGCTAATTAGTAGCCCTTAATTAGGTTTGAATCAGCAGGCGTCAGACCTCCATAAAAGCAGAAGTTTTGGCTGTTTGCTGGTCTGGATCATTTAAGTGTGTGTTAACAAAATGACAAGAGGGCAAAACATAACAGTGTTTTGACAAAACATAACAGTGCTTAGATAAGCAATTGTAGCTGTACATCAATATGGAAAGGGTTATAAAACCATTCAGCATTCTACCGTGAGAAATATTCACAACTGTAAAGCAAGATAGCTGGCAATCTTCCTAGACATGGACATCCCAAAATATTCACCCCAAAGTCAGACTGTGCAGTGCTCAGAGAAATACAAAAGACCCTACAGGCCTCACTGTGTTAGTGAACTCTCAATGTTAAATGTTGAAGACCATAATGACACAATTTGACAAAGACTGAACAAGTACCGTTTGTTTGGAAGAGTTGCCAGGAGAAAGCCTCTTCTGTCCAAAAAAGGATAGAAGGACTATTGACGTCACACAAATGCATTTGAACAAACCATAAGACTTCTAGAGCAATGTCCTATAGACAAATGAGTCAAAGTTAAGTTGTTTGGCCTTAATGCCTAGCACCATGTTTGAAATGCCGAGCATCACCAAACAACATTTCTGCAGAAATATCCTATGTCAACTATAGCGGTGGAGAGATTATGATTTTTCAGCCACAGGACCAGGGCACCTTGCAATCATTCAGTTGACCATGACCTCCTCTGTTTAACAGAGAATTCTAGAGACAAATATGAGACCATTTGCCCTAAATTGGTTGAAATTGTGTCACACAACAGGACAATAAACTAAAGCGCATTATAGTAAATAAAGTTTTTTTTTTAAATAATCAATGACACAGTGAATGAAGTTATATGTTGTTGTTTGTCTGTATTTACCCAATACTGAGATCTGCTATGATCAGTTGAGGTTTAGTATATTTTGACCCACACAATAAAAAAAAAGCCTAGAATTAAGGAAAGGATGGTAACTAAATAAACAAGAAACTGAATTTGAAATTGAACCATGGAAGGTACACAATTACAAAATCAGAATACAAAGAAGAAAGATGTCTGCACTGTTCATATTATTATCTTTATCCACTTTCAAATGTTTGAGCCAAGTATCTTTTTAAACCAAGAGCATTTTACCCTTTTTTCGTTTTGTGTGTATATATATATACAGTGGTGTGAAAAACTATTTGCCCCCTTCCTGATTTCTTATTCTTTTGCATGTTTGTCACACTTAAATGTTTCTGCTCATCAAAAACCGTTAACTATTAGTCAAAGATAACACAAGTAAACACAAAATGCAGTTTTTAAATGAAGGTTTACGTTATTAAGGGAGAAAAAAACTCCAAATCTACATGGCCCTGTGTGAAAAAGTGATTGCCCCCCCTTGTTAAAAATCAAGAAATCACTTAAATAGGAGCTACCTGACACAGAGAAGTAGACCAAAAGCACCTCAAAAGCTAGACATCATGCCAAGATCCAAAGAAATTCAGGAACAAATGAGAACAAAAGTAATTGAGATCTATCAGTCTGGTAAAGGTTATAAAGCCATTTCTAAAGCTTTGGGACTCCAGCGAACCACAGTGAGAGCCATTATCCACAAATGGCAAAAACATGGAACAGTGGTGAACCTTCCCAGGAGTGGCCGGCCGACCAAAATTACCCCAAGAGCGCAGAGACAACTCATCCGAGAGGCCACAAAAGACCCCAGGACAACATCTAAAGAACTGCAGGCCTCACTTGCCTCAATTAAGGTCAGTGTTCACGACTCCACCATAAGAAAGAGACTGGGCAAAACGGCCTGCATGGCAGATTTCCAAGGTGCAAACCACGTTTAAGCAAAAAGAACATTAAGGCTCGTCTCAATTTTGCTAAAAAACATCTCAATGATTGCCAAGACTTTTGGGAAAATACCTTGTGGACCGACGACACAAAAGTTTAACTTTTTGGAAGGTGCGTGTCCCGTTACATCTGGCGTAAAAGTAACACAGCATTTCAGAAAAAGAACATCATACCAACAGTAAAATATGGTGGTGGTAGTGTGATGGTCTGGGGTTGTTTTGCTGCTTCAGGACCTGGAAGGCTTGCTGTGATAGATGGAACCATGAATTCTACTGTCTACCAAAAAATCCTGAAGGAGAATGTCCGGCCATCTGTTGGTCAACTCAAGCTGAAGCGATCTTGGGTGCTGCAGCAGGACAATGACCCAAAACACACCAGCAAATCCACCTCTGAATGACTGAAGAAAAACAAAATGAAGACTTTGGAGTGGCCTAGTCAAAGTCCTGACCTGAATCCTATTGAGATGTTGTGGCATGACCTTAAAAAGGCGGTTCATGCTAGAAAACCCTCAAATAAAGCTGAATTACAACAATTCTGCAAAGATGAGTGGGCCAAAATTCCTCCAGAGCGCTGTAAAAGACTCGTTGCAAGTTATCGCAAACGCTTGATTGCAGTTATTGCTGCTAAGGGTGGCCCAACCAGTTATTAGGTTCAGGGGGCAATTACTTTTTCACACAGGGCCATGTAGGTTTAGATTTTTTTCTCCCTAAATAATAAAACCCCTCATTTAAAAACTGCATTTTGTGTTTACTTGTGTTATCTTTGACTAATAGTTAAATGTGTTTGGTGATCAGAAACATTTTGTGTGACAAACATGCAAAAGAATAAGAAATCAGGAGGGTGGCAAATAGTTTTTCACACCACTGTATATATATATATTTATATATATATATATATATATATATTTTTTTTTTTTTATAAACCAGTGGCGGCTGCTCTAAGACTACAAGAGAAGCTCAGCTTCCCCTACTATATCAGAAAATAAATGCTCATATATGCATATTATATTGGTTTTAATAAAAGTGCGCTAGAACGCGTTCAACTTCATGACTAGCTCGTTCAGAATCAGGTATTTATTGTAGATTGTTTGACGCAATTTTCTTGTCATACATTTCCGTGCAGCACAGCGCGTTAAACCCTCCTGAAGCCCAGCTTCACTGGAGCGCTATGGGGAAGCACAGACTAGCTTTTTTCACTGCAGAAAAGCTGGACGGTAATTGGATAAATGCACCACAATCGGATTCCACAAGTGCAAGTGACTTCCACGGACGCTCAGCTTCTCTGGGAGTGAATGGAGCAGTGGGTGGGACAGGACGCTGGTCTGCTGCATGATGATTGGAGGAGCTGTTTAAACGACGGAACCCATGTCTTAAGTATACATCAGCGCTACAGACAGCGCGTCGCTAGGCCATTTTTAGGGGGGCTTTAGCGCCCCTAACATTTGTACTCAGCCCCCCCTAAAAATTCTCCATAAACTTCACACAAATTGCTGGTCGCCCATCGTCCCCTTTAAATTTCATATGAAAGTGTCGGCAGATTTCGGCTCCTCCCCGTCTTTCAGCGCGGTTTCCAATTCACCATCACAGAGGGAGGATTAAGGCAAGGTGTGTGTTTTTCGATAAATTGTTTTATCTGCATCAGTGCAGTCCTGTGTCATAAATACAGTTTACAAAATGTCAAGAGGGATTAATCAGTTAAATCTTCACTGTGTTCACCCTCATCACACCAGCTGTTTCCTCCAGTGAACATGAAGCCCTTAATACAGACTCTATGAACCTATAGTCTACTTTATAAAACTATCATTCCGCTGCTGTTTTAATTTGAAAACCTCATTGTCTATATAAAACATTACACAGTGCATATGGCATTAACTACCATAGAGTTATGAACATAAATGATTAAAAATAGTGACAGACAGCATTCAGTGCTCTCGTTTAACTGTATAGCAGTGTGATTTACAGAGATAGAAAAATCCTGTTTTTTGTAATAAATATTGTATTAAATAATGTCCCAAATCATAAAATACATTTATTAGCCTTAGAGTAGGGTTTTTGTCACTTTGATTTAGAAAAAGTTATTTTTTTTAATGAATAGAAACAAACAAAAAAGAATGATATTAAAAAGATGCTTTGTTTAATTATATTAAAACAATGTTTGTCTATATTAATGAATTTGAATAAATAGCCTAGTAGCTATGAAATTTTAAGGGGTTGAATAGAGAACCTACTGTCTTATTTATGTAGCTAAAACACTAATTTAATCTAGATAACATGATCAAAGTTTTAATATTTATATTTAACTGTAGATGGAAGGTTTTTCAAGTCACATGAAAAAAAGATGTTCTATTCTTCAGGCCTGCTGTTCATTTGGAGACCCAATCCCATGTGACTTTAAAAACCTTCCATCTACAGTTCTCTGTTCAGTTCTACAGTTCAGTCCTCTGAAAACGCAGCCTCTCAGGCACATTAACACTGTGTTCCCAACATTGATTGAAGTCATTGCATCAGAAAATATTGTTACAACCAAAGGTCTAGGGTCCCTGAGCATAACAAATAAATAAAAAGAAAAATAAACGTTACAACAAAGATTTAGTGCGTGGTCTTTTATTTTTAGACACACACACACACACACACACACACACACACACACACACACACACACGAAGCTCTTGGCTTCAGGGCTGGGCCAAGGCCAAAACAATGAAGAAAACCCAGTCCCCATCTCCTCCCAGAAGCTAACTAAACTACCAAAAAAAGAAAATATAAACCAAAAACATAGGGCTAAACTCCCTATCTAACAACGCAAAAACAGGAGAAAATAGGTTTTAAACAAAAGAGGCACCCAACCCCTACTGCTTCCTTAATAACTATATACAAAAAAAGAAGAAACAAAAAAAAGCTATTTACAATATCTACAACAAAAAAAAAAGGGTGGTGGCGACACCCCTCCACCACTCCAACACAAAGCAATCCCCCCCAAAAAACACCAGTGGAAATAAGGCGCGACAATAACCACTTAACAACTTTCAATAACTCAAATCATCCACTCTGCACTGAGGTTCACACACTACTAGTCACGTGCACACAGATCACACAACACAACAACACGAGCGTCGGCACGCAGGGCACGCAATACAACAACGCGCCCCTGGGACAAGCCATAACAACATTGACTCGCCCCTGTATATGTCTGCCTGTTTCCAACAAAAAGCAGCAGTATTGTCAAAGAATGAACAGATAAATGTTTGACACTATTGGCACTCACTGTCACGGTACGCCAAGTCACGCCCATATCTCAGTCAAGTTCATGATCTCCTGCTCCACGATCCATCCCGCTCCTTGCCTTTCACCACCTCATCCACCGCTCCAAACACACCTGTTCTCAATTCCTAATCATCACAGCTCTCTATTTAACATGCCTTCAGACAACAGCTCTCTGCCAGATTATTGTGTGCTATCCATGCCCAGTATTCCAGCGTTTCTCCCTGCTTTGAACCTCCGGATCTCGACCACGCACTGTTTTCACGACCACGTCTTTGCCTCACGCTACGGATCCATTTATTTATTTTATTTATTTATATAGCGCCTTTCCAGAGCTCAAGGACACTGTACAATGAGGGGGGGGGGGGGGAACATGCAGAGGACAGGTTGATTCAAGTGTAACATTCAGAAAACAAATGAGTTTTGAGTAAAGATTTAAATATGGAGATGTTGGTAACAGAACGGAGAGAGTGTGGTAGAGAGTTCCAGAATTTGGGAGCAATAACACTGAATGATCTGCCGCCCAGAGATTTTGTCAATTTGGGCAGATGGAGTAGGTGGTCAGATAGAGTAAAGTTGAATGTCATCGGCATAAAAGTGATAGTTAAGACCATGACGTTGAAGGATCAGACCGAGTGGGATTATGTAAATTGTGAATAATAGTGGGCCAAGAACAGATCCCTGGGGAACACCTCGCTTCAGGGGGACAGTGGGCGATCGAAAGTCCTTAACAGAAATATAAAATTGTCTATCTGAGAGATAGGAAGAAAACCAAGAAAGAGCAGTATCAGAGATACCCAGACCAGAGAGACGAGAAATGAGCAAATCATGGGAGACAGTATTGAAGGTAGAGCTGAGATCAAGTAGCAGCAGTATAAACAAGGAACCAGAGTCACAAGAAAGGAGTAGATCATTCACTACCTTTACAAGTGCAGTTTCGGTACTATGGAGGGGGCGAAAACCAGACTGAAAATGGTCGAAGAGATTATTATCAACTAGATAAGACTGGAGTTGGGCAGCCACAGTACTTTCCAGTAATTTGGATATGAGAGGTAAATTAGAAATGGGATGATAGTTAGATAGAACTGAGGAGTCAAGGTTGGGTTTCTTGAGCACAGGTGTAACTGCAGCAGTTTTTAGTGGCAGAGGAAAAGAAGCAGAGGTATGAGATGCGTTAATGAAATGAGAAATAGGTGCAGAAATGGCAGAGTGACAAAGTTTCAGGAGAGAAGTAGGAGCAGGATCAAGGTGACAGGATGAAGAGTTGGATTTCAGGATTAGTTTGGAGACAGAATCTGGGGTCATCAGAGAAAAATAAGACAGAGACTGACAGGATAGATTTGTTGGATGGCTGAGCTCCGTATTAGTAGGGAAACATTGATGGACAGCATTAGTCTTCTCAAGCAAATAATCCAAAAAAGAGCAGCAAAACTCATTAGATACTAGAGCATCCTGAGGTGGGCAGTTGGTAAGTTTATTTATCGTATTAAATAATGCTTTTGGCCTATTGCTCGATTTATTAATTGTGGCAGAGATAAAGTTAGAGCGGGCTGAGAAGAGAGCGGATTTATAACATTTAAGATGATCTAGAAAAGCCAAATAATGAACAGTAAGTCTGGTTTTCCTATAAAGATGTTCAAGCCGTCTGCCAGTAGCCTTAAGAATACGGAGCTCAGGGGTATACCAAGGAGAAGAGTGAGTGGCTGGGACATTTCTGATCTTAATAGGAGCATGCTGCTCTAGGATTTCAGAAATTGTAGAGTTGTAATTAGATAGTATCATAGATGGAGAAGAAATATCAATGACATCAGAAAGATTTGAAGAGACAATAGAAGTACAAAATGATACAGTGTCAATTGCTTTAAAATTATGGTATGAAATAACAGTTTTAAGGCATTTGGAGTGCATAGGCAGATTAAGGTTAAAGTCAAGAAGTTTATGGTCAGAAATACCAGTGTCAAAAGCAGAAATGGATGTGATATCCCCCCTTGAAGTACATATTAGATCAAGGGTATGACCACGTGTATGGGTAGGAATGCGAACATGCTGTGTCAGATCAAAACATTCGAAAACAGACAGTAATTGGGTAGTGTTGGGGCAAACTGTATCAACATGAATATTGAAGTCACCTAGCAGAAGAATAGGAGATGACAATGAGGAGGCAAGGGTGAGCAGTTCACTGAGTTCAGAAAAAAAGCTGGACAAGGCTTTAGGAGGACGGTAGAGTAAGATGATTGTGACACAGTCAGCTTTCAAAACCATGTATTCAAATTACCGGGAAATTACCGGGAAGATTGTCCCGGTAAATGACAGCAAGTCCACCCCCTTTGCCATGTAGTCGAGGTCGGGTGAGATATTTATATCCATCAGGTGCAAGAAGATTTAACTGAATAAAATCATCCGGTGCTTGCCAGGTTTCAGTGAGAAGAAAAATGTCAAGCTTATTGTCAATGATAATTTCGTTGAGATAAGGGGCTTTGTCTGAAATTGACCGACAGTTCAGAAGTGCAAGGTGACGATGAACAGAATTCAGATTTGCAATACGATGCTGAGTTCCAGTGAGATAAATTAGAGAGCGATGAACAGTATGACCAGCAGGAAGTTGTTTGGAAGCAGATAATCTATAGTTAGTCCAGATGCATGGAACGGATTCTGGCTTAGAGCAAAAGGTACTCCTGAACACACGCCGTGAGCAGTGGATGTACCGTGGGCGCCGGAGAATCCCTAAACTCCGGCAGTGCTCATACGTCATGGGGTCAAGACGCGGATGGCAGTTCAAGGCCCTTAGCTGAGCTGGTGAATATCCAATGTCCATTACAGAAGTGAGATGCAAAATAAGGCAGAAAATAAGGGAAAAAAGAAAAAAACATTGCCCAAGACATTATAGTATTGAGCAGGTGAGAGCCAGACACAGACAGAAACTGCCTGCCACGGACAAAAACTGCGCTAGCCCGACCCTGAAACGCCACTTCACCAAAAACAGCAGACTAAATAGGAGACAGTACCCCCAAATAGCAAGCAGTGAACAAACAGCGCAACCGACTGAGAGAGCGATAACTCACCCATCAGAGGAGCCGAGCGTGGTGGAGACGCTAACAGCACGGAGGGATCGCAGCGGCCCGGTGGCAAACTCACAGACAGAAAAAAGTTGATAGTTATAGTCCAGTTTATTTCAAGCATCAGCGGTATGAAATGGAATAATCCAAGCAGCCAAGCAGAATGGCAGAGAGACATGCAGCAGGAACAAACAAACAATCCAGGTACGAAGCGGCAACACAGACGCGCACAGCGTTCTCGTCCCGTATACGCTCACTCTGCGCTTGGATCCTTCACCCCCATGCCCCCACGTGACAGTATAATTTGGCCACTAATGGATCCAGCAGAGGCTGTGCGACTAAGAGGGGCGCTAGAGAAACAGGGGGCGCTCTTGGGCACTCACCAGCAGAATATACAGCAGATAACTAACTCCCTCCATAACGTCACAGAGGCTTTAGCTGCTCTCACCCTACATCTTAAGCAAACACAACCGCCTCCAACTCCGATTCTCCAGCCTCCTTTTCCTGTGCACCCTTTCAATCATGAACCACGCCTCCCTGCGCCGCCCACTTACGACAGAAATCCGTCCACCAACCGACACATTCCTTCATGGACTCTCTGACCCAGTCAAGGATGAGTTCGCAGCCCGAGAGCTCCCTTCCAACCTTCAGGGGCTCATGAACCTGGCAACAAGGATCGACACCCGCAAACGAACATGACAAAAGGAGACTCGTCAGTTCTTCAATGTACCCGCTTCTAACCTGGCCACACCTAAGCTCCCCCCAGCACCCATGCAGATCGACTGCGCGCACACCTCGCCCAAGGAACTCCAACGTCGGAAGGATGCTGGTGCGGTCAGGCTGGCCATGTTGTACGGACCTGTCCATTAAAAAAACGGGAGCACCCCAGTAGTTCTGGGAGTGCAGGGGAGCCCTACACAATACCCATCTTCCAACCTTCGCTCCCGCTTCCCAGTGACCCTGATCTATGACAATCGGCCTCATGCTACACATGCCCTAGTGGACTCTGGAGCAGATCAGAATTTAATCTCCTCAGCTGTGGTTTCTCAACTCAGGATTCCGCACACCCCACTTAACCGACCATGTAATGTACAGGCCCTGGATGGCAGCAAGCTCTCCTCAATCACCCACCGCACTGCTCCAGTCACACTACAGTTTTCTGGTAAACATGTCAAAACCACCACGTTCCTCATCATTAAGAGCGCTCATGCACCGATAGTTCTGGGTCTCCCATGGTTAAGTCTACATAACCCTCATATCGACTGGGCAAGGAGAAGCATCCTGTATTGGAGCCCTATTTGCCACTCCTCATGCCTCCGTTCTGCCGCCGCTAGAAGAGTCTTACCCACCTCTCTGGAGGAGATCCCCAATCTTTCTAAGGTTCCTGATGAGTATCACGACCTTCGCCAGGTCTTCAGCAAGTCACGTGCCATCTCATTACCTCCTCACCATCCATACGACTATGCCATCGACCTTTTTCCAGGCACCACTCCACCTAAAGGACGTCTCTACTCTCTCAAGTCCCGAGAGAGAAGCCATGGAGCAATACATCTCTGAGTCACTTTCAGCTGGAATTATCCACCCTTCCTCCTCCCCAGCAGGGGCGGGCTTCTTCTTCGTGGAAAAAAAGGACAAGTCCCTCAGACCCTGCATTGATTAAAGAGGCCTTAATGAGATTACAGTCAAGAACCGATACCCGCTTCCCCTCATGTCCACTGCATTTGAGTTACTCCAGGATGCCCGCATATTTTCCAAGTTAGACCTAAGAAATGCTTACCACCTGGCCAGGATAAGAGAAGGTGATGAGTGGAAGACTGCATTCAACACCCCTACAGGTCATTATGAGTACCTGGTTGTTCCGTTTGGTCTGATCAATGCACCGGCGGTTTTTCAGGCACTCATTAATGATGTTCTCAGAGACTTTCTCAACATTTTTGTGTTTGCTTACCTTGATGATATTTTAATTTTTTCCAAGTCCCTAGAGGAACATAAGCTGCATGTGCGTCAGGTCCTTCAACGTCTGCTAGAAAATAAACTCTATGTCAAGGCTGAGAAATGTGAGTTTCACCGTGAGTCCACCTCCTTCCTGGGGTATGTCATTTCACCATCAGGCATCCAGATGGACCCAGTCAAGGTAAAGGCCATTACGGATTGGCCAACACCATCGTCAAGGCAGGAGCTTCAACACTCTTTGGGCTTCGCCAATTTCTATAGGCGATTTATCCGAGATTACAGCACGGTGGCAGCCTCACTCACATCTCTTACATCAACCAAGATCCATTTCCGATGGAACCCCCTAGCAGAGAAGGCGTTCAACGAGCTCAAAAAGCACTTTACCACGGCACCCATCCTCACCTTTCCTGATCCGTCTCTCCAGTTCATTGTCAAAGCTGATGCTTCCAAGACAGGAGTGGGAGCCATGCTTTCTCAGAGAACAACGAAGGACAACTTCACTCATGCTCTTTCTTTTCTTGTCGGCTCACGCCCCCTGAATGAAACTATGGCATTGGGGATCGTGAGTTGCTAGCAGTCAAGCTAGCCCTAGAAGAATGGAGACACTGGTTGTAAGGCGCTGAACACTCATTTCTTGTTTGGACTGATCACAAGAATCTAGAATACCTCAAGTCAGCCAAAAGACTCAACTCACGTCAGGCATGCTGGTCACTATTCTTTTCACGGTTTAACTTCACGCTATCTTATCGCCCAGGTACCAAAAATACTAAGCCTGACGCCCTCTCCCAACAGTTCCCCGCCCACCAGGACACATCCACTAGGGAAATGATCCTTCCGCCTCAGTGCCTTGTAGCTGTAACCCGGCTAGATGTGGAAAACCTGGTCCTGCAATCTCTTGAACAGGAGCCAGGCCCAGTAATGTCCCACCTGGGCTACTTTTCATCCCGCTCTCTGTGTGCCCCCAAGTCCTTGAATGGGGCCACAGTTCCAGATTAGCCTGTCACCCAGGGGCAACTCACACCCTCTCATTGCTCAATCAACGCTTCTGGTGGCCAACCATCAAGGAGGGCGTCAAAAGCTTTGTGGCGTCTTGTGATGTCTGCTAAGACCGTTTCCCATTCCTCAGCACCCTTGGTCTCACATCTCACTGGACTTTATAACCGGTTTGCCACCCTCCAACAATAATACCTGCATTTTAACAGTAGTTGACCGGTTTTCTAAGTCAGCTCACTTCATTCCTCTACCCAAGCTTCCTTCTGCCAAAGAAACGGCTGAACTCCTCATCTCCCACGTTTTCAGAAACCACGGCATTCCATCGGATATAGTTCTCGGACAGGGGCCCACAGTTTTCTGCACAATTTTGAAAAGCCTTTTGTGCCCTCATCGGCGCCACCCCAGCCTCTCATCTGGGTTTCACCCTCAGAGCAATGGCCAAACCGAGCGCATGAATCAAGAATTGGAGAAATCTCTGAGATGCATGACCTCACAGGATGCAGCTGCTTGGAGTCGTTTCCTGTTTCCCACCCAGGAGGAAGAAACCGCTGTCTCTTCAGCTCAAGCTTTCATCCATCGTTGTAAAAGGACATGGAAATGAGCGTGCGCTCAATTACAACGTTCTGTGACTATCTTTCAGTGCAAAGTCAATCTCCACCGCTCAGCCGCTCCAGCTTACCGTGTTGGACAAAGAGTTATGCTCTCCACGCATAACCTACTGCTCAAGATGACATCCCAGAAACTTTCGACTAAATTCATCGGGCCTTTTACAATCTCTCGTGTCATTAATCCATGCTCAGTCAGACTGGCACTGCCACTATCTATGCGCCAAATTAACCCCACGTTCCACGTCTCCCATGTCCGCCGGTTGGTCCCGTGTCCTTTGTCACCAACCTCCTCCACCTCGACTTATAGACGGGGGTCAAGCCTTCACCGTCCGCAGACTCCTTAAGTCCCGCCGCCGTGGGCACGGCATTCAGTACTTGGTGGATTGGGAGGGTTACGGACCCGAGGAAAGAAGTTGGGTACAAGCCAGGTTCATCTTGGACCGTTCTTTGATCACAGAGTTTCACAATCTCCGCCCTGAGGCACCCTCAAGAAGGCCAGGTGGCGTTCGTAGAGGGGGGGTACTGTCACGGTACGCCAGGTCACGCCCATATCTCAGTCAAGTTCATGATCACCTGCACACTCCAGCTCCACGATCCATCCCGCTCCTTGCCTTTCACCACCTCATCCACCGCTCCAAACACACTTGTTCTCAATTCCTAATCATCACAGCTCTCTATTTAACATGCCTTCAGACAACAGCTCTCTGCCAGATTATTGTGTGCTATCCATGCCCAGTATTCCAGCGTTTCTCCCTGCTTTGAACCTCCGGATCTCGACCACGCAATGTTTTCACGACCACGTCTTTGTCTCACGCTACGGATCCCTTGCCCTCACGGATTTACTGTTACTGACCCTCGGATTTGTCTTTCGACCACGAGCTCTGATCACGGACTTTTTTGGATCCCCGTTTTGAACCTCTGCCTGTTCATTGACCTCGAGCTATCATTGCGGATCTAGCATCCTGCGCGATTCTTCTGCCTCGCTCCGCAGAATTGTCATCGCCTGCAAACAGCGTGTTTCCTTTCTATCCGCATTCCTGCCACGGAGCCCATTCAGAAAAACGGTGAGCGCGTGTTTGGCATTTCCGCATTCCTGCCACTAAACTCATTGACTCTAAGTGCTGCACTCGCTCTCTACATACACCAGCTCTACTCTTCTGCATTCGCGCTGCGGGGCTCGATCAGAGAAGCAGTATACGCTCACTCTGCACTTGGATCGTTCACCCCCACGCCCCCACGTGACACTCACACAGTTCATTCCATTGTCCAGCCTCATAGGTGTGTTTTTTATATTGCTAATCAATGTAAGTTTAAAGTTATATGCTGTTTTCTGGTTATATATATTTTTTTTATTGTACCTGTACATAGAAAAAGGTTTATACAGTAAACAGCATGTGTGATCAAGAAGACTCATTTGAGTACTGATTCTGTGTTAAACATCTATGGAGCTGAGCCCCCATTACCTGGAAATCCTAGAAACGCCCCTCAATCTGCATGGGACTGAACTCGAATCTCTGTAGCCTACAGAGATTCGAGTTCAGTCCCATGCGGATTTGCAGGTGATTTTTATGATGAAAAATTTTAATTAAGGAATTAAAGAAATGTTTCTATATTTAAAAAAATAAGACATCAAATCATAAACTACTTGTCCCTTTAATTTATTTATTTTCTTGACAATGAATGAAGACAATGAATGTAAACTTATTTCATACTCATCCTTCACTCCTCCACCTAATGGCAATGAATGGTGGAAAATTATGAAAACAGGGAGGTCAAGTTATCAAATACAGACAAACAGACCAACAGGCAGAAAGAGAATGACAGACAAACACATACACACAAGCACATGTCCATACTCCAGACATGTTATATTATTTCCAGTAGAAAAAAACTTAAGCTGGAAGGGCTTTTATCATAAAGCCTTTGTCAAAATCAGATGCCTTGATTGGATGGTCTCCTGTGATGACTCCTATTGGGAGTAGCTGAAAGAACAAAATTTGTAAGAGGCAGTAAACAACATGGCCAACAGTATTTCAGTAAGGCATAAGGGTAATATTTCAGGAAATGGAGGCAGACGTGAATTGAAAGATGGGGATTTATGAGAATGAGAGAATAAAGAATAAGTTGGCTATGACCCAGAGCAAAAACCTGAAGACAGCCTACCAGAAAAAGAACACAAAAGACTGTCAGGCAAAGAGTAGGGACCTGACTAGGGACCAGGAGGAATAGTTCTGTCCAATGATGGTTAGATTCAGCTGTTATCATCTCCAATCAGTGAACCACCATGTTTTGCTTGTAATATTATACCGATCATACCTGGGTCCATAAGGATGTCAGAACCCCCCCCCCCCCCACACACACACACACACAGGAAGAGAAAAAGCATTATTTGTCATTTTTAAAGGAACATGTATAAGAGAATTTTGTATAACATTTGAAATGGTATATCTCTACTTACTTTTTGTATAAAGAGATTGACTCAGTAGCATAAAATAGCTTGTCTCACTCCATTCACATGGCCACATTCTACACTTTCTGTAGCACAGTGGTTCTCAAACTTTTTCTGTCATTCCCCACTTAAGGGGGTGGGCGAATTTTCAAGCCCCACTTGTCAACAAAATAATAATGAAATCGGCCAAGTTTACTGTTTATTAAAATATCAATTTCTAAACCAATAAGATCAAACACCAAGTTAAAAACAGATAAAATACACATGCAATTGTTATTGTGTTATTGGCTTTCGTTGTCACTTATCTTTGCATAATTGACCCCATGTTTATTAGCTGCTCAGCAATCGTTTGTAGTTTTTTTTGCACTGGCCAATTCTGTATGCAACTTTGAATGAAGCCATTTGTGCTTTGCTGTCCACTGATTCAGATTTTACCATGCGATTATCCTGCTGTCTGTATTCTGCCAGCTTTCTTTGAAAGATGTCGAGTGTATTATTAACGTGACTGGAGTGTGTTGTCTCTAAGTGTCTTCCTAGTTTGTTGGGTCTCATGCGGTCTGCTGCTAGCGGTTTAAGACACAAAACACACACGAGCCTCTCTTCTGCCCCCACCATCCCCACCATGAATCCAAGCTCAAGATAGGCTTCATTAGGGGTGGGCGATATAACCAAAATCTTCTATCACGGTAGAAGCTACTGTATTTTCTACCTCGATAACGATCACAATCACAATTGCTATATCACAATATAGCAATTTGTATCTGAAAATGCATAAATAAAAATTCAAACACAAAGAAACTGTTTTACATAATGTAATTTTATTTAAACTGTGAATTGCTGAGGTTTGCCGCATTTTTTTACTTTGGCCATATTCGTTTGGATTTCAGATGATAGAAAAGGTTTGATGTGTTTCCACCACTTGTTAAAACAGTGCACTTGCGTACCTTTCAAATCACGTTCATCTCATTCGTATCACTTTTCTTATACCCAAACCAATTCCACAACAAAGACGATGCACCTTTTTTCTTTACAATCTCCTCGTTGTTGCTTTCGTCACATGTAAGCAAACTCACTGCTGCTGCACCGTCTTCTTCCATTGTCGAAGTGTATGTGAAGCCAAACACATCAAAAGTGGGACGAAACCGTGGCACCCGATTGAACCAAATATCTGCACAAATACAGCGCAGCACGACTATCTGGATAGCGCAGTGATGATCTGGTTTATTTGCGCAGGCCGGTGGATCGCGCAGCGCCGCTCAAATCACAATCCTGCGCGACTCACTGTGTTTTTATTTAAAAACAATTTAAAATGTCAGGACTGTTTAATATTGTTTCCGCCTTGCCATGCCTGTTTTGTACGTGTGCATCCCAGCGGGGTAAAATGTAATTTGATGGTCGGCGCGGTCTATTTCTGTCAGAGTCGCCCAGTGGGTCGCCCAGGTTTGTGATTCGAGCAGCGCTGCTCAACTTGGCCCGACGTTAAACCATTATTGTTGCACTATGGTTCCACTTTTTCTCCCGGCCCACAACTGATGTTATTTAAAATTTACTTGTATTAATGATCCATTTATTTGTGTGTGATTGTTTAGTTGTTTCCCTATTATTTTCCACTAATTTCCTCCCGTTCATTGCGCCCCACCTTTCATGTCTGTATTCCCCACTAGTGGGGCGCGCCCCACACTTTGAGAACCACTGCTGTAGCAGTATGTAAAGCTATCATTATCTTATCATTACATTCATTCATTCATTCATCTTCTATACCGCTTTATCCTGTATTTAGGGTCGCGGGGACCTGGAGCCTATCCCAGGAGACTCTGGGCACAAGGCAGGGTACACCTTGGACAGCGTGCCAATCCATCGCAGATCACACACACACACTCATTCATTCACACACTATGGTCAATTTGGGAACGCCAATTAGCCTAATCTGCATGTCTTTGGACTGGGAGGAAACCCACCAAGCACGGGGAGAACATGCAAACTCCATGCACACAGAGACGGGAATCGAGCCTGGCTGGGAATTGAACCCGGACCCTGGAGGTGCAAGGCGACAGTGCTAACCACTAAACCACCGTGCCGCCCTTATCATTACATTTTTTATAATAAATTTTCCTGGTCTTGCCTGTTTGACCTAATGTCCGCATGATGCATAAGGGACAGGTCATAATATTTTAGACTGAAAGGGATATACAGTAAGTCCTCATAACATGATAAATGGGGGGTACTATAGGCAAGCCAGACAGTATTGTGTAACCTCTGTGCAATGGGTGAATTCTGTGCAATGAGTAAGTATGATTAAGATTAATTTGCAAGGTAGGTAGATAGGTAGAATTGCTATTATTCTTTCATGTAAATATTCTATATACAGTACAGGCCAAAAGTTTGGACAGACCTTCACTCATTCAATGTGTTTTCTTTATTTTCATGACCATTTACATTGGTAGATTCTCACTGAAGGCATCAAAACTATGAATGAACACATGTGGAGTTACTGCTTTGCACACTCTTGGCATTCTCTCGATGAGCGTCAAGAGGTAGTCACCTGAAATGGTTTCCAACAGTGTTGAAGGAGTTCCCAGAGGTGTTTAGCACTTGTTGGCCCCTTTGCCTTCACCCTGTGGTCCAGCTCACCCCAAACCATCTCGATTGGGTTCAGGTACGGTGACTGTGGAGACCGTTTTTTGTTAAGTACATAACTCCACATGTGTACATTCATAGTTTTGATGCCTTCAGTGAGAATCTACCAATGTAAATGGTCATGAAAATAAAGAAAACACATTGACAGATAGATGAGAAGGTGTGTCCAAACTTTTGGCCTGTACTGTATAAATATATGTAACATCATATATAGTTATGACAATTGAAATAGGTAATCATTTAACAATGTTACTTATTATCTACACCTACTGTATACCTGGCTTGCTGTAAATTTTGCACAAAAAAGACAGACAAATGAGGCATAGTTCAAAAGAGGAGGGGAGTGAAAATCCATGGTGGAGGTGAGTGAGAAATGGAAAATATGAGTGATTAGGCGTAGGCAGGCACAGGGAACGGCTTGCCTGTCCCAGAGTGCCATTCACTGATGGTAATTGCTTGGCATTCAGAATCTATTCCTGTACATGCTCTGAGATTTAGTGGTGTGCCTGCAAGTGTGTGCTAGGGCCTGCCAACCTTGAAAAGAGCAACAGGGTCATCTCTCTGAAGACTGACAGACAGGCAAGCAATTAAGCCAGCAGGATCTCAAATTAACATGCTAGCACAACAAGGCATTTGCCTTACATAGAGGAATATAGAATATTTTTTTAGTTATGTAAGTAAGGTGTGTGTCTTGGTCTACTAGCAGTTGAAGTTTTATTTTAGTCACGTGTAACAAAAGGCTTGAATCCTGGAAAAACTATGCTTTTATTCCATGCGTAATAGTACACTTTTAAGGGAGTGAATTAAATTAATGCTTTATCAGAAGAGCTAGATATCTGTTTTAGAAGTATTTACAGTATCCACTTCCTCAAAGTAATTTCTTTTTCACAATCTCAAGCCTGCACACATAGATGAATGAGATAAAGGAAACCATCATTAAATCTATACTTATTTATATATATTTTTCCCTCTGTTGTCAACAGGTAATGGAAGCTTGACTTTAGCTCCGCCATCTTGTAAGGAAAGGCAGGCGTTTATGTTTGACATGTCAACACTATTTTTTTATGTGTTAATTGTGACAGTAAGTGATGTTATAAATTTCTTAATACATGGTGCATAAATGATGCAAAATCACTGATATTGTTTTTCTTTTACTCAGCACTTTTTAACTCCGATAATAAAACTCAGTTTTAAAACCGTTAATATATATATTACTTGTCCTTTATTAAGCAGTTTTACTGTCTTTAATTTTTTAATTTTTTAACTGTCTTTACAGTTTTAATTGTCTTTTTCAGAGATACAGTGCAAACATGTTTTATTAGTGCACATTACTGGTTTATTAGTGGCCAAGCAGTGTGTTCAATAGTGTCTATGTGAATGCTGGATAGATATGCACAGACACATACTGAGGCTACTCTTTGATCTACTCCTGGCTTTCATGGACAAATGTCACAATAATTAACCTATCTTCATGTCTTGTAGTCAACCTTTTGGTCATGTTTTATAGTGAAAAATTTGTCCCCAGGACTCATTGAGGAAGCACAGCAAGATATTAAAAATTAAAGGTAAGAAGAATATCATCTCTATTTTCGCTTGTAATTCAAAAAAAATTATTGTAAATAATGTCAGACAATATTGCTGGTTTTCTCTTTATATGAAAATATCTGCCCAAAGCTATAAAGACAGTTTGCACAGTGTAGCAAATAAGTGCAGTATATTTATGGCAGACAGGAAGCTATCCAAGTGTTTCCGCAGCAACCATGCTCAAATGCCCTGCTAGCTGAGTCGTCAAGGTAACAAGGGACCAGATCCTGGTGATTCATTGCTTTTAACACCATGTAATAAGTCTTGGTCATGAAGAAGCGAGAACACAAAAGGTTTAAGTTTTTTGAAAGTTATTCATGCTTATATTTTAGTACTCTAAAATACTCTCATGTGAGCATTTAGACTAGATTTTGCATGCTGAAACTCACATGTTCAAGCTCATTTTTGTGTTTTTGAATTTGTATGCACGAACATGACAAAGCTATGCTGGAATTGTTGCAGCATTATAACTCTTACACTATTCCCTGGTACCTATACCTATGGTTAGTGTTAATTTTATAGAGTGAATATGTGAATATAATTTTTACATAAAAATTCTTGTTATTTATTTTAAACAAACATTATTCTTATTTTACTATTTATTCTTTACACATTACACATACACATTTATTATTACACATTAAATTGTCTGGCCATGGTTTATAGATAAATTGAAGCTTAGGTGGGCAGTGTCCTCTGTGTTACACTGAGGTGCACGGAGCAAGTGAGACAAGTGACGCTGAGCACGTGGCACGAGGCAGGCAGAGACAGCAGAGCGCGTGCGAGAGTGCAAGTCCGGCAGCTTCCTTCTTGGCAAATTAGGCTCTGAGGCCATTGAGTCTTTGGAGACAGGAGATACATGTGAATAAACAAAAAGTTAATTCCTACGCACCGGGTTAAGGAGGAGAGGTCCTTTTATGGGTCACAAATGCCAGGAACGTGGCATAGCTGAATTGGTCCCCTCGCCCCATTCTCAGGCACGCAGACGGTGCAAGAGAGTTTCTGTAGTGTATGCTGTGTGCCTGAAATGTGAGTGAGAAGCACTTACACTGGCATCAGGCAAACATAAGAACATAACAGGACATACGCATTCATCTGGTCATAGTTGCGACTGCTCTCAATCATGACTCTCTGCAGCATATGCTTTAGCATCTGGTTAAATCTTTCCACAAGTCTATCAATTTGCAGATTAGTTTAGAAATAAATTCCATACCACGCAATCTAGTGTCTTCTTGTGCCAGTCCCAAGTCTGGATAAATCAGAGGGTTGTGTAAGGAAGGGCATCCGATGTAAAACATTTTCCAAATCAATGATGTGAATCACAAATATAATTCCCATACCGGATCGGTCGTGGCACGGGTTAACAACGACCGCCACTGGTGCTGTTGACCTACAGGGTGCCGGTGGGAAGTGGGCTACTGTTGGGGTTAGATGGAGTTAGGGTTAGATGGAGGCAGATGATTCACTGTATGAAAGGGATCAGCCGAAAGACAACGAAGAAGATTCGTGATTGGCCGCGGCGGACTGGGATGTCATCATAAGGTGTTAATCTGGTGAGTAGATGCTGTGCATCATGACATGGATGAGGGAGGGACACTTCTTGTGTTAGTTGGAGGCTGGAGAGCTCTGCTGCTGTAGCCTGCAAACCTGGTGAGAACTGCTCGAGGAGCATTTGTTTTTGGATGCTTGTATTCCCATGTATTCCTTTTGGAACCATTGTGGGCCTGGGTCCGTTGCATGTGCCAGAAATCTCCACCAGTGTAATATGTCTGACACATGAAAGAAGCACACTAGAACGACAACAGTCTTTATTAAGCATGCCTTAATGCAGCTCAGAAGTATGTAGTCTTAGTGTACAGTTGTTACGTTTGCTAAAAGCAGTCTGGTTCTGAAGGCGCCTGGGGGAATGGGGCGAAGCCATGGGTCGAAGCTCTTCAGCGTTGAGCCAGTGAAGTCAGGAGATATGTGTAAGTAAATGCAAAGGTAATCTGTACTCAACAGGAGAACGCAGAAAGGCCATTTTATGGTTCGTAAGCAGTGAGAACATGGCGTCGCCAATGATTAATGTGGGGACCAAAAACTGGCTTGTGCAATTCCATTCAATGAAGAACTTTTGTAGACCTTGGGCTTTCCAATAACATTTAATGAAAAACTTCTAAAAGCTCATTGCTATTCCTTACGAAGTTACCATAGGTTTAAGAGGTTCACCAAAATGTCTGTTAATGCTCAAGCTGAAATGCCTGTTGGACAATGATTTTTCCCCATCTGTTTTACTCCTCTTCTAAATATACCCTTTTAGTGTGCATTGCCAAGCCATGGCCAATGGAGAAGAGCAGTGCACATGAACATGCAAACTTCATGCACATACAGTAGACATGAGGCAGCAACCAAACCTTCGACCCTGAAGGCGTGAGGCCATAGTGCTAACATTATGCCACCGTGCCACAGAAACAGTATTATATTATAGAAATTAATAGCCGGTCCCAAGTCCGGATAAAATGGGAGGGTTGCGTCAGGAAGGGCATCCGGCGTAAAACCTGTGCCAAGTTGTTGTGCGGACTGGATATTCCGCTGTGGCGACCCTTTGCCGGGAGCAGCCGAAAGACCAACAACAACAAATAGAACTATGTCTATCAAAATGTGCTGGTGCCAGTGTCACCTACAGTACACCTACCAGTCATATGACCGCCTATTGTTTTGAATGGGAAGCTGTCGCTGACAATAGTTTAGCTACAAGATCAACTTGCACTTGGACAAAGCGCCATTCATTCCTGCGTTTATAATCAGCAATATTTTTTTTCATATTCAACTGAGAGAACCTACTACAGAGACTCTAAAGGGACAAAGGAAGAGAAAAAAAAAACATAAGAAAAAAAATGTCATGTTTTGCAATATAACCTTAGATCCTGCTTTAGATGGAGCAGGAGCAGCGATTTAGTTCTGAACTCACTTCCGTGAAATTATCACTAAAATAAAGTAATGACCCCTCCTGAGGATATAAAGCTTTATTATTGCGTTTGAATAAATCAGATCTACCACAGCAGATAGCTATGTCATAACCGAAGCAAACACAACGATTATGCCTCGTTTTATTCAGTGTTGCTAGGCAACGGACCACCCGCCTAGTCGGTACCCATACAGAAATAACCTATATAAACATATATGTTTTAATATAGGTTTTGATATAGGTTTTTTTAATATATGTGACATATATAAAATTGGCAGTTTTCCTATATTATATGTACATATACATACATATATGCGTGCATATACAGTATGCGTACATATATGCGTGTATATATGTACCTATATAGACATATATAAAATTGGCCGTTTTCCTATATTATGTGTACCTTTATAGTAATATATGTTACATATATAAAATTGGCCGTTTTCCTATATTATGCGTGCATATATGCGTGCATTTATGCATACTGTATATGCACATATGCACGCATATATGTATTGGCCGTTTTCCTATATTATATGTACATATATGCGTACATACAGTGGTGTGAAAAACTATTTGCCCCCCTCCTGATTTCTTATTCTTTTGCATGTTTGTCACACAAAATGTTTCTGATCATCAAACACATTTAACTATTAGTCAAAGATAACACAAGTAAACACAAAATGCAGTTTTTAAATGAGGGGTTTTATTATTTAGGGAGAAAAAAAATCCAAACCTACATGGCCCTGTGTGAAAAAGTAATTGCCCCCTGAACCTAATAACTGGTTGGGCCACCCTTAGCAGCAATAACTGCAATCAAGCGTTTGCGATAACTTGCAACGAGTCTTTTACAGCGCTCTGGAGGAATTTTGGCCCACTCATCTTTGCAGAATTGTTGTAATTCAGCTTTATTTGAGGGTTTTCTAGCATGAACCGCCTTTTTAAGGTCATGCCACAATAGGATTCAGGTCAGGACTTTGAATAGGCCACTCCAAAGTCTACATTTTGTTTTTCTTCAGCCATTCAGAGGTGGATTTGCTGGTGTGTTTTGGGTCATTGTCCTGCTGCAGCACCCAAGATCGCTTCATCTTGAGTTGACGAACAGATGGCCGGACATTCTCCTTCAGGATTTTTTGGTAGACAGTAGAATTCATGGTTCCATTTATCACAGCAAGCCTTCCAGGTCCTGAAGCAGCAAAACAACCCCAGACCATCACACTACCACCACCATATTTTACTGTTGGTATGATGTTCTTTTTCTGAAATGCTGTGTTACTTTTACGCCAGATGTAACGGGACACGCACCTTCCAAAAAGTTCAACTTTTGTCTCGTCGGTCCACAAGGTATTTTCCCAAAAGTCTTGGCAATCATTGAGATGTTTTTGAGCAAAATTGAGACGAGCCTTAATGTTCTTTTTGCTTAAAAGTGGTTTGCGCCTTGGAAGTCTGCCATGCAGGCCGTTTTTGCCCAGTCTCTTTCTTATGGTGGAGTCGTGAACACTGACCTTAATTGAGGCAAGTGAGGCCTGCAGTTCTTTAGATGTTGTCCTGGGGTCTTTTGTGGCCTCTCGGATGAGTTGTCTCTGCACTCTTGGGGTAATTTTGGTCTGCCGGCCACTCCTGGGAAGGTTCACCACTGTTCCATGTTTTTGGCATTTGTGGATAATGGCTCTCACTGTGGTTCGCTGGAGTCCCAAAGCTTTAGAAATGGCTTTATAACCTTTACCAGACTGATAGATCTCAATTACTTTTGTTCTCATTTGTTCCTGAATTTCTTTGGATCTTGGCATGATGTCTAGCTTTTGAGGTGCTTTTGATCTACTTCTCTGTGTCAGGTAGCTCCTATTTAAGTGATTTCTTGATTGAAACAGGTGTGGCAGTAATCAGGCCTGGGGATGACTACAGAAATTGACCTCAGGTGTGATAAACCACAGTTAAGTTATTTTTTAACAAGGGGGGGCAATCACTTTTTCACACAGGGCCATGTAGATTTGGAGTTTTTTTTTCTCCCTTAATAACATAAACTTTCATTTAAAAACTGCATTTTGTGTTCAATTATGTTATCTTTGACTAATAGTTAACGGTTTTTAATGAGCAGAAACATTTAAGTGTGACAAACATGCAAAAGAATAAGAAATCAGGAGGGGGGCAAATAGTTTTTCACACCACTGTATATAGGTACATATATGCATGTATACATGTGTGCATATATGCACCTATATGTTTACCTAGATTAGTAAAATTATTAAAATCCATAGCTGCTAGACAACATAAATAAAAGCCCAAAATGTAGAAATAATTTTTTTTTATTTTCTTAAGAACAATCAACTAGTAAAAGAACAAAAACATGACAAAAAAACTGAACAGGAAGAAAAAAAAATATTTTCTGGATCTTCCCAGCTCCGTGAGCTTTGAATTGATAGATGTGCCTATCTGCCTTCGGGTGGCTGCCGACCACTTCTTCAATGTAGCATCTAGAGAAGACAAAAATAATAAGATAGTATAATAATAATAATAAATGATTATTTATTAAAACTTCAGACGACAACAATTAGTGCCACGAGGTTATTTGCAACACTATATGTTCTACAAAATAGAGGACTACACACCCTACAGCGCAATACCCCAGAAATGTGGCTTTAGAAGAGGAAAGGTAGGATTAAGAAGTGAGCAAGCGATTAATTAGTATTATAGGTACCAAGCAGATACAGTAACAATAATGGGTGCCCTACCTTATGCAGTCTCCATTGATGGCTAATAAACATTGATACAAGTAGGCTATGGTTAAAGTGGTGAACTTATAAAGTCTGAAATGTTTTGTTTTCCCTTCTCAATGCATTATGCATTTACTCACCAATAATGGCTACCTTTTTAATTTGGTCAAGTCTCCAAGTCGAAGGTGCCCAGCAGCAGATTCCGTACCATGGCAGTAGCAGAGGTGGCAAGGCGGGCTGCTCTCCACGCTTCTGCCTGGAAAAACACCGCAGAGCCCTTTATAACTTCAATCTGAAAAAATTTTTCACATCACAATATTAATTTATTGGCAACTTTTAGAAACTTTTCATGTTTCATACTGATTCTCATGTTTAGCTTCCCAATAGTTAATAGGATTTTATGTATAAATGCAGATTAATGATAAAGATACATGCAGGGTAAAACTGCAACAGGAACAGTACAAAATAAAAGCTGAAAAAAGATGGACATTCAGAGTAAAACAGTGCAAGATAAAAAAAAAAACTGTACAAAACATTGTACAGCATAAGCATTGGTGGGAGCAATGTCCAAGCAGTGTAGAGAAATATTTCTGTACGACTTCATTGTTTTGTGCTGTGTAGTATAGTATTGTAATAGCTGATCAGAGTGATCAACTCCCCATGTGCAGGTTGTACGCAGTCACAGGAAATGTCTTTGTAGTCCATGTACCTTGTAATTTCACCATCATCTTCACCGCGTCTACTGTATAAGCAGAATGGATGGTAGAACAGATAGATACTTCTCGTGTGTCCATCCACTTCACAAATACAAGAGGTCCATCTGAACGGAGCTTGCGTGTCCTGATGTGAGGGGCTGGTGAAGGCAAGGGTGATGCAGACACATTCCTAAAAACAAATAAATAAAAAAAATGTTAGCCTATACTGTTCAGAGTAAATGGATGTGCAATTAATATGGATGCACAATATATACAGAGATGACCAAAAAATGTATCCACACTTCAACATGAAAAATATACACCTCTCTTCTGTACTGCACACTGCTGCCATAATTCAATTTGAGTTTTAAAAAAGGCCATAGATAACAATTGTGAAAGTGTGTATACATTTTTGTGCCCCTCTGTATTTTTAATGGGCAATAGGCTGGACAAATATCTGTTGATGGACAACAGACCATGTAGTGGATCTCAAACATTTACAACTGAGACATTAGCAAACACCATCCATTGGACATTACACACATATTGAACACATTCTAAACAATTACATCTTATCAGGCATTTGTAAATACACGCTAAACAAAAGGGATTATATACATTTACACCAAAGAAATATTCATAAGCATCACTTAGCTACGTAAGGCTGTATTTTAGCCACCTGGAACTAGCTTATTTGTGCTAAATAACATTACTGATAGCAGTGTTATAAGCTAACCAAAATGGAGCCATTAGCAACTATAATCTAAAGCTATCCAAAACAAGGTGAAATACATTAGAACATTTATAAACATCTGTGGCGGCGCGGTGGTGTAGTGGTTAGCACTGTCACCTTGCACCTCCAGGGTCTGGGTTCGATTCCCCGGCCAGGCTCGATTCCCGTCTCTGTGTGCATGGAGTTTGCATGTTCTCCCCGTGCTTGGTGGGTTTCCTCCGGGTACTCCGGTTTCCTCCCACAGTCCAAAGCTATGCAAGTTAGGCTAATTGGCGTTCCTAAAATTGCCCGTAGTGTGTGATTGGGTGTATGTGTGTGTACCCTGCGATGGATTGGCACCCTGTCCAGGGTGTACCCCGCCTAGTGCCCGAAGTCTCCTGGGATAGGCTCCAGGTCCCCCGCGACCCTGAACACAGGATTAAGCGGTAAAGAAGATGAATGAATGAATGAATAAACATCTGTAAACTCCATAAGGCATTAGCTTAGCCATCAGGAAATATCATGTTTGTGCTACATGAGGCAGCATGTTAGCATGATTTACCTAAACTATATAAATGGCATTGAAAGCCAATGTGTCACACAAGCTGACAAGAGTTAGCTGTAGTGAGGAAAATATTTACTAATATTAGTTTAATATTATCAGAATATGAGTTATATAAGACTTAATAACTTACCCAGTGTAGCACGGGTCTATTCTCTGTTCAAAATGCTGCCGTTCGTCGTCAGAGTCACACAGTCTTCTTCTGAGGTAAATGTAAACTCCTCTCACTTTCCAGAACATTCTGAAGAGTTTCCTCGGATGTGTAAGCGCGTGCCATCTTCCAAAACGTGCAGAAAACTCACTGAATCTGAGTGTTTTCAAACCCGTCTCTCTGTGTTCGTTTTTGCTGGCGTGGCCTAGTATGTAAATTACCCGAACTGATTTCCGTGTGATTGGCATGTGGGCATGTCCTGCCTCGGGTTATTAGCAGATAAGTGCAACAGAAATTCTGTGCCTCTCCTTGGTTTCATACGGATTACATAAACTGAGAATATTTGTTTTCAATGTGACTTTAGATATATAGATATATTTCTCATTTCTCATTTCAGTTAATTTTAGTGACGTGTTTCAAAAAGATTTTCACGGAGACTGAGGTTTCATATATGTGCATTTATCCTCATATACTGTATGTGGGCAATTAGGATACCAATTTCATGTGTTCGCACACAAGTTTTTTGCATTTTTTTTTTAAGTTAGTTCATAGTTATTGCCTGCGGCGCGGTGGTGTAGTGGTTAGCACTGTCGCCTTGCACCTCCAGGGTCTGGGTTCGATTCCCCGGCCAGGCTCGATTCCCGTCTCTGTGTGCATGGAGTTTGCATGTTCTCCCTGTGCTTAGTGGGTTTCCTCCGGGTACTCCGGTTTCCTCCCACAGTCCAAAGATATGCAGGTTAGGCTAATTGGCGTTCCTAAATTGCCCGTAGTGTGTGATTGCGTGTTTGAGTGTGTGTATGTGTGTGTGCCCTGCGATGGATTGGCACCCTGTCCAGGGTGTACCCCGCCTAGTGCCCGAAGTCTCCTGGGATAGGCTCCAGGTCCCCCGCGACCCTGAACACAGGATTAAGCGGTATAGAAAATGAATGAATGAATGAATAGTTATTGCCTTGATAATAGAAAATATGAGCTAGGCATCATGTATGACAGTTGCCAAAGTGAGATACAGTATGAGCTAAAATGACCAGATCCTGCCATAGGAGACATATCTTGTATGTACATATAGGGCTTATATGTGGATATAAAGAAGCAATACAGGAGACCTATATGGCCTGTATATGCACCTCAATGTTGCCTATATGTAGCATATATATTATCATATATATGCATATATACTGCATATAGGTTTCATATATGTGCATATATCCTCATATAGGTGCGGATATATGCGTATATATACTGCATATAGGTTTCATATATGCGTATATATCCTCATATAGGTTCTTTCCATGTGGGAGGTTAGTGTAATCCTAGAAAAATCACTATATTAATTACATATTCATGTTATAGTTATCGTGTTACGGAAAGATAATGTCATGGAGGTCAAGTCTTTTACTCCGTCCGAGTCAAATAAGGGCGGAGAGGTTTGGCTCGATCTTCCCTAGAGTGCAAATACATAAATATATAGGTTGGTCATTGATAAAAGTCCAGTGATTTAATTGAATCACTAGATTAGTGTAAGAAGGGCTAGCACATGGATTTGCACTCCAGATAACATTTAATATGGGACTTGTAAGCCCCAGAGGGGGATGTATGGGAGAAAATTTATTTGATTTTATGTGATTTTACTTATACTTTACTTACTTTTAAGAAATAAAAGGTACCCCATTTGGAAATAATCAGAGGTATGCATGCGAAGCTGGACATAGGCGTGAGAATATGCTTGCACAAGAAATTCGATATATACGTTGGGTGGCTATATAATGGGGGAGCATGCGAGAGATCGGTGTGATCCTGGCAGCCTCTCCCGGCCATTATTGCATGATAAATAAAGGTCGTTATCTTCTGAAACCAAAGCCTGAGTCTTCAATTAATTTGCACAACAGTAGTAGACTAACTTATAATCTAATAGTGTTAACTATGTGAATATCTTGATTCGTGAATATGCCAACATACTGTATCTTATTTAAAACGTAAAAACGTGTGGCCATCATCAGAAGGCATGAATGAACTATTAATTTTTTATCATATTAAGAAAATATTATTTTATGAACATGAAGTGCTTCGGGCATTTCATCATGTTTTTTTGCTGTTTGTGTCCATCATTGAATAATTATTTCATCCATTATTTGACCACGGCTGGGAATAAGAGCTGGAATGTGATTGTGAATTTATGACTGAAATAAAGATGTTCTTTGCCGTGCTGGAACCCACGGCTACTTTCACTTGACAGGTAGGTAGTGTAAGAGCAATATCCTACTTGTTATGAATTTGTTGTTGTGTTGTATTTGTTTTTATTTTATGTTACTTTACCTTATTCTATTCATTAGTAAAGCATTAAGCATTAAGTTTATTACATAAGCTATAAGCTTTAAATTTGTTAGTTAAGCATCCATTTTGACAATCGTAAGTTGGTCTGTGATGTCATTCCACTATGACATATATTTGTATGACTATCGCATGATGGAAAGTTTCAGTTTAGATGCGGAAGGCTATGGAAACGTCTCGGGTTACATTGCTGTAACCCTGTTCCCTGAAAGGCGGGAAAGAGATGCTGCGTGAAAACGCTATGGGAACCATTTTGTCGCGTTGCCGGTCGTTGAAGCATGCTGTGAAAACACGCCAAAGTTTTTGGCTATATATAACCTCGACAGGTGACGTCATCTGATTAGATGTATGTGGAGGTTATAAAAACAGGTGAGCCGACAACAACCTCAGATTAATTTGTCTGAACAGCCGTCCGGTCACGTGGTAGTGCGGCATTCAGACGCAGCATCTCGTTCCCACCTTTCAGGGAACAGGGTTACAGCAAACCTTTCAAGGCTTCACTCGATGCTGCGTGAAAACGCTATGGGAACGAGAATACCAACGCCGCCGCACTACAGGTGTCTGGACCCCAAGGTTGTGTAGCGTGTGCGCACAAAGCCAAGAAGGTCTCAGAACTATGCCTAGGCAGCTAACTCAGGGGCAGTGAGCCCGGAGTAGCATGAACATCCAGATTATAAATGTAAGAAATGTGTGCTGTGAGGAACCAACCCTTCGCGCCACACAATTACTGCAGGGGATACCTCCTGCTGGTGAGACTGGGACGATCACCCTGGTTGGGTGAGTCCTGCTTCCCAGAGGCGAAGTGAACCCACGCGCCTCATAGGAGAGGGCAATATGCATCTCTCACCCAGTATAGTGGCGCTCTGACTTACGCCACTAGCTGATGCGGTGGACGTGAATCTGAAGAGCACATACTGGACAGTAAGTGAAGTTTCTCCTGCTCCGAAGCTGTAAAATGCGGAGGACAGAAGGCTTCAAACAATGCAGCTAAGAAAATCCTGAGGGTACTAGGGCACAAGCCCAAGGACAACCTTTTCCTGCAGAAGCTCCAGCACTGAAACAATTCGGCAGTGGACTGGGTTTACCTGCTTAGCAGACACTTGCTGCAGGGGAATACCACTTGCTAGTGCAACAGATGAGGCAATCCCCTTGGCTAAAAGAGCCCTAATTCCTAGAGGCGAAGTGAGGCCACGTGCCTCATAGGAGAGGGCAATAGCATGTCTCATCCAGAACATGTAGAAACTGCTCTGACCTATGCCACTAGCTGATGCGGTGGACGTAGATCTGAAGAGCACAAGCTGGACACAGCAAGTGAAGTCTCTCCTGCTCCGAAGCTGTAAGCGCGGAGGACAGAAGGCTTCAAGACCAATAGGGTGCCTGTTGGGTTTATAGAGCTTTCGGAAGACAGTTGAGAGAGGATGCAGTCACGTACATCCTGAGAGTACTAGGGCACAGACCCGAGGAGGGAAACTCCAGCACTGAAACAATTCGACAGTGGACTGGGTTTACCTGCTTAGCAGATACTTGCTGCAGGGGAATACCTCTTGCTAATGCAATAGATGAGGCAATCCCCATGGTTGAAAGAGCCCTGATTCCCAGAGGCGAAGTGAGCCCACACGCCTCATAGGAGAGGGCAATGGCATCTCTCATCCAAAACATGTAGAAGCTGCTCTGACCTACGCCACTAGCTGATGCGGTGGACGTAAATCTGAAGAGCAGTAAAAGGCGAAGCATATCTTGGAAGGCAAGAGGTCCGCCTTGCTACATGAAAATCTCTTTCTGACTACTTCGGAGTGGGGTTCCCATTCCCCGTGTGTCAGAGATAGACTGGACAGTACTACTGCTCCCGCATCCATGCTGGAATGTAAATCGCTCTGAGGGACAGGAACCTGGTGCGCTAGATGTTAGTGGCGCGAGCACAGTCCGCCCTGGCGATAATATATGAGACTGCCATAGTGTTGTCCACCGCACTAGGACATGGCAGCCTCTCAACTGCTGGAGGAAGTGCTTTAGGGCCAGAAATAGAGCCATCATCTCGAGGCAATTGCTGTGCCATGCGAGAAGATAGCCGTTCCAGCTCCCTTGGGCTGGACGGTCATCAGAGACCGCACCCCAGCCTGTGAGGGAAGCATCTGTCGTTAGCCTCAGCGACAACAAGATGAACTTAGAGTGGGGCCCAGAGTAGAGACCGGGGTCTGAACCACGTGGAAAGGGAACGAAGCACCTGGCGCTAACCTATATTGGGGATTGGCCCTAGTGATATCCCCTGGTTCTTAGCCACAACTTGGAATGCTCTCATGTGCAGAAGGCCCAAAGGTGTCACCGTGGATACAGATGCCATGAGAGCTAGGATGTCTGAAAGTGATGGTCACTTTCTGGTCTAGCTTGTTTTCCTTGAGGGTGTTGAGAATGGGTTCGATACGAGTGGGAGACAGCTGTGCCTGCTTATGACCGAATCCCATATGGCATCCAATGAGTTGTCATCTGCACAGGAAATAGCACGCTTTCGTGGCGTTGGGTCCCAGTCCAGAGAACAGAGATGAGCTAGGACGACATGCTGATGTCGAAGCACTAGCCACTGGATGCCCTGGGACTCCCATAAGAACCAGGGCTAAATCCGTGCATTTTGTATGTGTGCGGGTGAGCTAGACCAATGGAAGGACCCGATACTGGGAAGCTTCGCCCCCGAAAGCGAACCTCAGGATCTTCCTGTGTTGTGGCAATGTTTCTGTATGAAAGTAAGCGTCCTTAAATCGATTGTCAGAAACAATCGCTTGGTAGGGTTGAGAGCAATCACCTTTACAGTCAACATTTGAACTGTATTCATTGATTTTCAGGTAGCGGGAGAGCCTGCAGAATCTGAAATATTGGACGCAGCCCCCGTTCCTCTTGGGAACCAAGAATACCGACTGTAGTAGCCTGACTCACTGTCTGGTGGGGGAACATGTTCCATGGCCCCGTTCCCCGGCAGCTTGTCAGCAGATGCGCACTTTCTGGTTTCATGGAAGTGGAGGCCACGCCATTGAAAACACAGAAGGTGAAGTGAGAACTGAATCCTGTAGTTCCTCTCTCCAGTGCTTAGTACCCAAGGAGATATACTTGGCAGTAGCTTCCACGCTGCCAGTTTCTCATTTAAGGGCAAAAGTTTCGGCGGCTTGGTTAAACGCGGAGGGGGGGGGGGGGGTTAGATGTTCGGCATCCTGAAGCATGGCAGGAAATACCGAAGAACTAACAGCCTATTGGAGACTGGTGTTGCCCGAAACACCAGTGGTGGCGGAGCAAAAACACCGACCTCCTGGGGGTGCCAGGGAGAACACTTATTCGTTTGAAAGGAATTCTGGGTGCCTCTCCCTATTGGGGGGCCACCCCCATTTATTTTATTTTACACACACACACACATTATATATATATATATATATATATATATATATATATATATATATATATATATATATATATATATATATTTTTTTTTTTTTTTTTTTTTTTTTTTTTTTTTTTTTTTTAAATCAGTCTGACCTCCTGGGGCAGATAATGAAATGCGGCGCACCCCAATTTTTTACGAGGAGGTGCCCGGGTCCAAAAAACAAACAAACAAAAAAAAAACCCACACTCCTTGTGTTTACGCCTCACAAGAGTCAGACCCGGTCGAGACTGGGTGGCTGACAATCCCGACTCTTGAGCACGGCGGGGAGGGAATTTCCCAAAAGCTTGTTCGTATAACTTCGCCCCAGTACCTATTGGCGGCTGAGTCAAGGACATCGCTAACCTTATCTTGAAGAGCCCCGCCAGTAATCAAGTCTCTCAGCAGGTCAGCCTGGTAGGCCTGCAAAACCGCCATGGTGTGCAGTGGAGCACCAAGCTGACCCACTGCCTGAAAAGCTTTTCTCTCCAGGGAAGATAAAAGTCTACACAGCTAGAAAGGAAGTATAAGATTACCAGGGAGGATGATGTCCCAGGAGAGAGATAGCCTGTGAAGCGTCTCTGCTATCTGGGCGTCATCATATAATCCCGCGTTTCCACATCGACTATATTTAAATAAACAAATAAGTTGATGGCAGGAAAAACACAGCATGAATACAGCTTACTCCATGAAAGGGTTAACTCATATGGAGAGAGCTAAGAGGGGGGTGGAGAGCGTCATTGAGGCTCCGCCCCCCCGGCCACCCGACAGAAGCTGCCGTCTACTGCTTGTTTTTTTTTTTTTTAAGTGCTTAAGGCTATTTTCATCTCCGGTAAGCAAGAGAGGCATCCTCATGCCTCGTTCCGTGACAACACGGAAGAAAAGGAGTTTTCTTACCTCCGTCTGCCGCAGCTCTGTCAGATGCACGAGTTTTAAGCCAGGAATGCGCGGCGGCTCGCAGCTTCTCACGGAATGCGCGGCGCGTGCAGCACTAGTCGAAGCAGTGTAGAGATCGCACTCCGATATGGATTATCACACACGGAGGGATATCTGGTTTAAACTCGTCAAATTGGTGAGTTAAACACCTTCTTATTTTGCTGGTTTATCACAAGCACGCTTCACAACAAGGCTCTGAAGACAAATGATCTGAGGTTGTTGCCGGCTCACCTGTTTTTATAACCTCCACCTACATCTAATCAGATGATGTCACCTGTCGAGGTTATATATAGCCAAAAACTTTGGCGTGTTTTCACAGCATGCTTCAACGACCGGCAACGTGACAGAATGGTTCCCATAGCGTTTTCACACAGCATCGAGTAAAGCCTTGAAAGGGAACACAAGCTTTTGACCGTAAGCTTACTGTAATCAGATATATACAGCAAATGTGTTGTTATATGCATAAGAAAATCTTGAACCGTTTGATACAGCAACTGGTGTCTGTAACCACAGTGGATTTACTCAAGACGACTGTATGAAGTGTTGATTCTTTGATGCTGACAAAATAAACTACACGAGACAAAGAGATCGGACTTCTGTTGTGTGAGTGAAACTTTAAACCAAAGCTACGTGTCAAAACTAGTGAAATAATATGACCGCATCTACAGTAGCGTTTTGAACAAAAGGCTGCTAATCGCGCAGATTTATGGATAAAAATGCAGACATTCTTGGCCAGAAATGCACCAAAGACAAATACATGTACTGTATATAGGCAACTCGCATTGTTTTCGCGTGTAAAGATTGTGTGTGCATGCATGGAGAGTTTGTGTGTGTCTACGCGCTTCTCATGTGTATGCACTTTTAGAGTTTATGTGTGTTTGTGCGCGTCTCATATTTGACATTCATATGGACATTCATATGAAATGCACATTCTTGATACTTGTTGATAAGTGTATGTTTATAAGTTCATAGGTGTATGTTGTCAAAGTATTTGTGGACATATACTGTAATTAGGAGAAAATGTAAATTAAGGATGTCTTGAAACATAATGAAGTAACTCTATTTATTTGAACACGGTAAATAAAGTCAGTAGAAAAAATGGTAACTGAATAACTACTATATATTATTAAAACCAGTGAATGCTATTAAGTACCACAAATGTTTACCTCAAGGATTTAATAATTGAATTAAACATGGATATCCGATAATTTATATATACTGTGTATATGTGTGTGTGTGTGTGTGTGTGTGTGTGTGTGTATATATATATATATATATATATATATATATATATATATATATATATATATATATATAACAGAATCTCTCAAAGTACTGTAAGTAAGCATGATAATAAATAATGAATAATTATCATGTGCCTGTGTTTATACAGTAACTACGCACGTATAGATTGCGTGTGTGTGCAGTGTGCACAGAGAGTTTGTGTGTGTGTGTGTGTGTGTGTGTGTGTGTGTTTGTGACGTTATCTTCTCCTTCAAACATGCTTCCAACCAACCAACTCTGGCCTCCAAACTCAGAAGGCTACGTGTCATAGCCAATAACAGCTCCTTTATAGCGGTTACAGCGGGGCGCCAACTACTGATAAACGTATAGTAGCCTGCACAAGCCAATCCCTTACCCCAAAAATAATGTAAATGTCTGCAACAATCACTAACTATTAAAATGTTAAGTATGTTATTTAAATTCTTAAATCATCGTGTTCACCCATGGGTTTACTGCATAAACACCGGAAAAAAGGGAGGAAATGGAGAAGTTTCTTTTTCCATTTTTTGCATTGAGTTTAATCATGCAGCACTTTTAGTATTCATAGTAAAAGCAACCCATCATTTGTGATTAAAGTACCCGAAATAACACAGAATTTTGACCGAACATAAACAACCCAACGATGTGTCTACATAAACCCAGCATTTTTTTAGTGTACTACTACAGTACTAATGAATGGAAAAAGTGCAGTCAAAGCCCGGGGATTCTGCATGCTGTCGCATTGTATTCAGTGAATAGCATATATTTTTGTGTTTGTTGCATTTCATGTCTGTAGTTTTATTGATAAATCTGCTCATATCTGCGCACGCGTTTATCAGCCTTTTGATCTTATTTTTTATCTTAGTAGTTAAACAAATTCATAATCACAGTATTAAAATTACAGTACAAATGTAGAATTTAAATTAAGTTAAATCCTATTAGGATCGAATTTAAGCAAAGTAAATGTTAACACAGTGAGCCTTTGGATTTTAGCATGTGTAATTAGAAAAGCTACGCATGTAGGTTTTTTTGTGAGCGCGATGTGAGCACCTTTAATTATTGATAATTAATTAATTATTAAATGGTGGACATAAAAAGCAAAAAGAACAATATTATTCTTTTGATTATTATTATCATGTTCTTTTGCTGTTTAAGTTCAGCATTGAATCATTATATGAAACTAAAGCGCTTCGCGTAGATTCATGCCACGAGTCATTTTATCATACAAAGATTATTACGTTGTATTCAGACCACTAAGCGTCTGTGGATTCCAAAATTGACATTTTTACCGTTTTTTTTTATCACTGGAATGGAAGTGATAGAAAGTTTCCTTATCATAACATGCCTTGTATTGTTTTTAATCGCTCGATACACAACCCATCATTTTTAATGCTATTTTACAAGGGTAAATACAAATGGAATAATTTTATTTGGTTTATTTATTTATTTTTAAATAAAATCTAAAATTAAAACATTGTAGAGTAATTAAAAACAGTGTAGAGTGATTAATAACAATACAATGCATGTTATGATAAGAAAAATCGCATTCCAGGGATTAAAAACGGTAAAAATGTCAATTTTAGAATGCAGAATCCAGAAGATTTTAAATTTACACAAATTTAAGAAGAGGCCTGAAGCAAGATCCAAGATCCTCTTCCAAGATCCCCAAGTTTTCTGAAACCATGCACAGTGAGGAGAGGTGCATTTTAGTTTCTCCGTGTGTATAGGTGAGAACAGCCGATTCACACCTGGGGAGGGTGTATTATTTGCATTTGAATGTGTCTGACATTGCAAAGCACACACAGTAACACTGCAAGAACAACAACCTAAACTAAATAGAAATAAGAGGTCCTGATTATACTGCATAACAAAATTCCACCGCGCTCTCAAAAACTTTATGTGTGCGATTGAGCGCTGATTAGACTGTGTAGGAAATTAAAGAGGAGAATTATAATGCCAGATCAAACTTTTAAAAAATATTATTGATTAAGTGTGTGCTGAAAAAAAATGTCACCAAAAATGTAACTGAAGAGGACTCATGTCCATCAATCTGATATACAGTAAGCTGGAGAAACTCCCAGGTGGGAAGACACTGCTTTGTGTAGTTAACATTAAAGACAAAAATAAATAAATAAAATAAACAACTTCCACCAAAGAGTCTGGAACGCAGAGTACAGGATGCGTCACACAGCCACGATATATTATACTATAACTATATTATACCAAAGATAGAAGTGTATTTTTTTTGTTATTTCAATGTTCTATTTTGAAGGTCTATTTTCCCAGTTATTTCTACTGTATGTTTAAATTTTGATGTCTTTAAATTTGTTGTACAAATAAAATCGTTAGCTAGTGAACTTAATTAGCTAGTCTAAATAATAAAAATTTTTTACAAGTCCTTGAGCTGTTGTTAGTGCTTGTTTGGCCAGTCAGTCCTTGCTGTTTTCCCCGACGCATTCGTAATCATTAGTCGACTTCTGCCGGTGTGGTGTTTCCAGCAAGAGGTTGTGCACGCGCGGTCCACTACACAGCAAAAAAACAAGCAAAAAAAACAAAGCGGCTCACATTGGCGTGCGTTTCGCACAGCGCCGCATAGACAGCGCTTATTTAACACGTATAAATTTGTTTGTTGTATTTCTAGGAAAGAGAAATCTTATGAATCTCTCATATCGACGCTCACGTTCATCTGACGTTGATCAAAAGATCAAAACTCGGCAAAGTGAAAGACAGCACACGCACCACGGGTTCACATGAACATTTTACATTCACTAAAAGGCTTATTCACAAACACATTTCAGCCATTCACACACATGCATTGTGCTATGTTGTTGGTACACACTTTCACTTTTCATCTCCCCTTTGATAAAAATGCTCCCGATATGAGCCGACACAAGCAGCTTTGCTTCAGTCATAATATTCATCAATCATAAAGATATACTTGCTGATTAAACGCTGCATTTTTTTAAAAAGTGAAAGCGCACACGGTGTGAGGTATTTAAATAATTAAATAATAATTCAATGCTGGACATAAACAGCTAAAATCACGATGATTATTATTCTTTTGATTATTATTATTATTATGCTCTTTTGCTGTTTGGGTTCAGCATTGATCAAAAAACCACACGCACAACTCATTTTCACTTTGCACAAGGAAGTGTATATTGTTTAGTGTATATTTAAAGCGCATAAACACAATAAAACAATGTTTTAGGCCAACATATCATACATCTTTGTTGTCTTTTTGCACATGCGTGGGTGCGTTACAATAATAATAACAATAATAACAATAATAAATTCGGAGCACTACTACTACTACTACTAATAATAATAATACTGAACATCATTGAAGGAGAGAAGAAAATAAAAAAAACATATATATCAGTATTTACAGTTTGAGCTCGACACGTTTATGAGCTCTGTTGCTTGATGTCAATGGGCACCTAAGAGACATAACCATTTTCGTCTCAGTAGACACACAATACTTCAGACTGAAACACGACTGCCCCCTACAGGTAATGAAGGGCATTTTCACAGCTTGCTGCGCACAAAAAGGATCCCTTTTCTCAAAAAGTGTGTTTTTAATGGCGACATCTGTACATGGTCCAAATCTATACTCACGGCCCTTAACGTTTGTTGGTGGCCTGGTATAACATCCTCATCATTCTTGTACAAAGGAACCTATAGCTGATCCAGAAGGTATCTCCATGACTTGTTTTCAAACGTCCCTCAATACCAACCCATTGTTCTGCCCCCACACTGGCTTCCTGTACTGTAGCTGTTAGCATTAGTGTCTAAACTCTGATGCTTACCAAAGACCCGCCTACCTCAAAGTAAACCATTCCACAATATTAAACAATATTACATGCTTAAGTAAAAGTGTAAGAGCGAGAATGACAAGGATGACAGCAATAGAGACTGCTGTTCCGTGCCCATGATATCCAGATTATTCAAAGTAAATTATGCTGACCCAACAACTGAGTCCTGAGAAATAGCTAGATGCTAATTTTAGAACATCATCACTAGCACCACAGTCTTGTTTGGATATCAAACCACCTCAACCATAATTATGAACTAACCAACAACACTATGCACCATGCATTCATTATACACATTCTTCACTAGTCCAACATTTGTTAACGCACACTAGTATAGGACATGAAATGATGAACAGAGGTGTCAGACAGTGAATTGTTACACCCTTGTCTTGGTTTATTTAAAAAAATAAATAAATAAAAAGGGGATGAGACCAATAGTGCATTTGTTTAGTGTTTATTTACAAAAGTGAGTTTGCAAATCCCCAAAAGAGGCTGTGATCAACAAAATTCCCTCTAACTGATCTCGAAGTGACATACCTGAAGCTACACAAAAAGAAAAGAAACAACAGAAAAGAAAACAACATATAAACAAAATGGCGCAGACTACTCACTAAGCCACTATAGAGTGACTATACAGACTGAAACCAAGTTGTGGAAACAGGATGTATCTGAGCTCAATTTTGAGTTTCATTGTAATGGCTGTGAATACTTGTTTATACAGATGTCGCCATTAAAAACGCACGTTTCGAGAAAAGGGATCCCGTGACTTGCCGCGGCTGCGTGCGGGAAGCTGTGAACATGCCCTTCATTACCTGTAGGGGGCAGTCGTGTTTCAGTCTGAAGTATTGTGTGTCTACTGAAGCCGAAAATGTGTCCAAATTAAACCGCGCATGTGTGTTTGGAGACGCTGTGCCCGCGCTGTGGATCAGTCGGTTGGGAATCATCATGGAGGTACAACACGGTGTGGCTGCAACTGGAGTTTGTCGTGTTCGAGGTAAGTTTAGCTTTCTTTTTTGGATGTGATTCTCGCTTTCATGACTCCCAATTAATGTTCATCTTAATCTCAGGATGTACAATTAGCAATATTTCAGTTTTTAATGGTGTGGAGATTCACAAAACACCGTTTTCGTGTAAAAACCTGAACCTACGGAGTCCCCCAGGGGTCCTGTGGTAAATAAATAAATAAATAAAGTAATAACGAACTGAGCGCGCGGATTAATAAACCGAGATGTATGTTTCTTACCCCCACCCCTCGTGAAAACGGCGTGTTCAGAGAAAGGCTCGCAAGTGAGATGCCATTTCTGAACAAACTGAGTTGTGTGTTAAAGCATTAAATGGTAAAAGAGCACTAGCAATAAACGTTTTTTTCTGAATCCGAATTTTATTAATAAGTTACAAGTTAAATTTCAACTGTAAAGAACCTGTACATATGTTCATACAGTATTGACAGCAGCTCTAATTTGTCTAAATCGCATTGCAGACAAGAAAAAGAATTCGAGTCATCCTGTGACATTGCATGCTTAATCTTTCCACACATGATTCTTGCTTCTCACTTTTTCCTTAATCTCCGGTTCGGTTCTGGTTTCGGTCTGTTCTCATGAGTTGTGAAGCGAGAGGAACAAAGTATAAATACTGTTCATTTGCTAAATTAAGTGTCATGAATTTTAATTGAATATCTATCTCTGTATTTTTTCACAGCAGTTTGTGACTGAAAGTGTGTCTGCATCTGACTTCAGGAGTTTCCTGACCAACCGGATCTAACGGTCATATTTAAAAATCATAAAGTACAAAACGTTTCTGTTTGCTTGTTATTAAATGTATTTTTTATAAAAAAAATAAACAAATCTGTTTTATTATTAGCTGAGAGTGTGGTTTATTTATTTATTATCATATTTGGTCATTGTAACATGCATTAGGGAGCATTATCTCTGCGACGTGTGTGGTATCTGGGAATGAATTACCTTTACTTGATTATTTTAAATAAATCTAATTTGTGCATTAAATATAATTATGTAACTTTTACTTGATTTCTTTGATTGTTAATTTAATTATTAAATAGATTTTACCTGACAATTACGGGTGAGTTTTACTTAATATTGGAGCAATAAAATTTACTTAAAATCTATGTGTGCAAATTGTTAAGAGGATTTTATCAAGTAAATCTTACAAGTTCTTTTTTTCAGTGCATGGGTGAACACGATGATTTAAGAATTTAATTAAGCATATATGTGTGTGTGTGTGTGTTTACCGTATAAACTTTTTTCTATGTACGGGTACAATCAGACAAATGTAACCAGAAAACAGCATATAACTTTAAACTTACATTGATTAGCAATATAAACAACACACCTATGAGGCTGAACAATGGAATAAACTGTGTGGGTGCCAATAATATAAAATATTTATCTGTTGATTCTTTGACAATACTGCTGCTTTTTGTTGGAAACTGGCAGACATGAAAAATACTTTAAATAAATTTAAAGGGGACGATGGGCTAAAGCCCCCCTAAAAATGGCCTAGCGATGCCCGTGTACAGTATATATAATGAAAATATGTGTAAAGAAAATGTAATTTATATATTCGCGTTTAATTAAAAAACATAAAATATTGACATTTGCCATCATTGCATTCAGTTTTTATTCACAATTTGTTTAGTGTCCCAACTTTTTTGGAATCCGGTTTGTAGTTAATTCATGGCTATTTATGATGGAGACACCTTTTTATGTTTTAAATACGTAAAACCTCCGCTGCGTGTATTCATTCACAGGCTGCAGCGCGCGCACAGAGAAAAAATAGGAGACTGTGGTTTAGGAGTGGATTGGAGAGAAGAGAGCTGTTCAGTTAAAAGAAAAATCTAAAAAATAATATAAAAACATAATATGATCTTTTTGAGTTATGAGGGTTTTTTTTATTTAAAAACCTTTCAGTTTTGTAAATATTCTAGTTATAGTCTATGTTTTTCTTTAGGTTAAACGGTTTTGAGAATTAGACCATCCAGCTAAGATAAATATTATGTTGTTGATTGATAAAATCTGGATTAAGGATATTTTATTTTATTTATTTAATTTGTATTTTTCATCTTCCCCCCTGAGGGATTGCCACCTTATCGTGGTCAGGGGGTTTGCGTGCCTCAGTGACCTTAAGAGCTATATACCAGCAGGAGCTTAGTCTTTGGGGGTGGGGGATGCATGTTGAAAGGCAGACTTTTTATGTCTTTATAATGTCTTCTGATGGTGCTCAATGTTACGTCTACACCAACAGATTTCAGATGGCGGTGTATTTCGCGACTGGAACTTCCAGCAGACTTCATTGTCCTGATGTCTTGAGAATGAAGCTTACTGATCTTGGTCATTTTGAAATGCTTCTACTGTACGTGTGGATGGACTGTATTTATCCTGGCAATGTATGTCATAGTGACGTGGAAAGTGAGAATCTGATCTATGCATGGGCGTCAACTCGCACGTTCTGTAATGTTCCATTGTCTTTTAGAGCCCATTACTAAAGCATTCGCTAGTTATCCAGCTGATATGCACGTTAATCTGCATTTGAAAAGGATTAAAAATGTGCAAAATCAACCTGAATCTCCCAAAGTAAGCAAGCAAATCAAAGATAAATGAATAAATAGCTTTCAATTGTATTTCAGCATAGTAAAAGTACCCTAGCATGAGTTAATGTATGCAGAAGGCAAATAAAGTTTCCGAAAAAAATGCAGGAAAATATGTTTTCCATACTCATAATAACTAACTTGTTCACATTACACTTGTTAAATTGAAAGCTCATACTGTAAATTGGTGAGCCTATTACTTTCTACTGCACAGCCACAACTCCGAAAACATTAAAGAAATTGTTCACCCCCCAAAAAAAATTATGTCATTATCCCTTCAATAAAAGCACCACACTTACCCGACACTGTACATCTGATTGACCCTACTGAAAAAAATATAGCACTGGCTATATTGAAGATTAAAGGCTATATTAAAACAATTGAAGTAATCTGTCACACCTAATATTTTAGCATTGACGTAATGTAAATAAACCTTTTACTCTAACTTAAAATTGTTCATGTAGTTCATGTAAA
This sequence comes from Channallabes apus, assembly GCA_030522415.1. Taxonomy (NCBI): domain Eukaryota; kingdom Metazoa; phylum Chordata; class Actinopteri; order Siluriformes; family Clariidae; genus Channallabes; species Channallabes apus. Next base: position 18,377,604 of record CM060117.1, on the reverse strand, counting down.
CTAATTTCTGAAGGTGAAACAAACCAAATATTTAAAGTTGTTCTAAATCTAAATAAATGAGTTGGCTATATTACTTAATGTAAATATTCTACTAAATCTAACCTGAAATTATAAACTTGATATAAACCACTTTTGAATGGTTGAGCAAATTACCTTTTTTTAAGTTGCATCAAATAAAGATTTAAGGCATTCATAATTTAAATATAAAAGCATAAAAAACTTAATTACATATTGATTTACACTCAAAACATTTCTTTATATAAACATTTATTGGGGAATGAACATATTTTCTTCGAAAATGTTAACATTAAGATTTTTTTTTCTAAATGTATAAACACCAACAGTCATTCAACACTGCTAACTGAATTTGAAATTGAGAGGAAAAAAAAAAAAAGATATGTCTGCATTTATCCACAAATTTAATTTTGCAATGGGTACATTTTGTCCTTGTCAAACCTGCTGAAGAAGAACCAAACTAAATACTCTGCAACTAAAATAAATTACGCCATAAAATTACAAATAGTAACACTCAACTTTGCAACATGCATTTATTAATTGGACTGAAAAGAAAATTAGAAAATGTTCCTGAAACAAAATGGAACATTCATGTGCAACTGATGGAAACTCAATAAGTCACAATCCCGATTTCCTGTGAATTTCTGCCTGAGCTTCATCTTTCTGAACAACCTAATAAAAGAATGGACATTCGTTAGACCATCCATCCATCCATCTTCTTCCGCTTATCCGAGGTCGGGTCGCGGGGGCAGCAGCTTCAGCAGGGATGCCCAGACTTCCCTCTCCCTGGCCACTTCTTCCAGCTCTTCCGGGGGGATCCCAAGGCGTTCCCAGGCCAGCCGAGAGACATAGTCCCTCCAGCGTGTCCTGGGTCTTCCCCGGGGTCTCTTTCCGGTGGGGCGTGTCCGGAACACCTCACAAGGGAGGCGTCCAGGGGGCATCCTAAATAGATGCCCAAGCCACCTCATTTGGCTCCTCTCGATGCGGAGGAGCAGCGGCTCTACTCTGAGCCCCTCCCGGATGACTGAGCTTCTCACCCTATCTCTAAGGGAGAGCCCAGACACCCTGCGGAGGAAACCCATTTCGGCCGCTTGTATTCGCGATCTTGTTCTTTCGGTCACTACCCACAGCTCATGACCATAGGTGAGGGTAGGAACGTAGATCGACCGGTAAATTGAGAGCTTTGCCTTTTGACTCAGCTCCTTCTTCACCACGACGGACCGATACAGAGCCCGCATCACTGCAGACGCTGACCCGATCCGCCTGTCAATCTCCCGCTCCATTCGTTAGACAAGTTGCTCTATTTGGCAAAACAGTGTCTGATGTACTGTATGCATGTAAAGTCACTTAATGCTCCCTATGAGTGAAAAAAACACCTAGGATTATGGTGCAGCATGATAAATGTAATTAGCTCAATGAATACGCCAAAACAACTGACATACATATACACACACACACATTACTTGAGTAACATCCACTTCTTAATTCATAGGGTTTAATATGATGTTGGGCTTTTGCAGCTACAACAGCTTCTGCTCTTCTGTGAATTCTTTCCACAAGGTTTAGGAGAATGTATGTAACTAATGTTAATACATACTGATAAAAAAAAAAATTATAATAAAAATAAAATAAAAAAGGTTGTAGGCTGCAGCTGATAAGGCCAATGACCTCATATCTGTCAATATGAAGGGGCAGAGGTAGTTGTATGGTTTTTGGATGTTGGTATACTGATTGGAAGCTCACAGGTTCAAACCCCAGCACCACCAAGCTGCCACCTGGACCTTTAAACAAGGCTAAGTTATCAATTCAGTAACATTTTTCAGTCCTAAGTCCTGCCACTCAAATACACCATAAGACATTTCAGGAGATAATCACCTCCAGGCTCTAGGGATATAAAAACAAACATAGTATTGTTGGTTATGTTAGGCTTGAAAAGCGTGATAAAATGAACGTGGCAGACATTGAAACCTGTATTCAGACAGCATACACTAACCTGTGAACAAGTTAAACTAAAGAGTTTTATTCTGCTAGATATGTTTTAATTTAGTGCATCACAGCCAACTTGATTTGGATGCCTTGCTCAGGTCCTGTGGCTTCCATTCACAATATTACATTTGACACCAAGCTAATTTCTGCTTTTTTGAGCGCGTACATACCAGATCGAAAACTTGAAGATGAAGATTATATCTCTGGTCTTCTGTCTGACGGGTTCCTCCCTAGTTTCTGATGATCTCAATTAGTTTGTAGTGTTACTTGTCCAAGGAAACCAGTAATCTTGCCTGAAGTGGAGCAGATATAATTCTCAGAAACTCATTACTGATCTTAAAAAAAAAAAAAAAAAAAGGTACTGTAAAAACAAAAATTTGACCGGCTCAAGTTCTTATGTTAGGAAATCTTAATTACAGTGTGTATAAAGTATAGAAAGTAGTATGAGTAAAATAATGCCCTTTCACAAAAGCTGTACAGACCTGTAAACACAAAAGTGCATAAAGATTGTTTACTTTTAAAGTTATTTCATTACATCGTAATGGCTAAAATGTACTTGAAGTAACGTTAAATCAACATGGCAAACTTATGCCGATATTTATATACTGATACGGTTAAAAACGTGTCAAAGTGTGACCAGTATGTCAGGAACATGTGCTAAAGCCCCGTTTTATACGAGGGAATATAGTTTTAGTGATATTACATTACTTACACATTAGCAAGTCCAGAAGGTTTTAAGAATAACTATAAATACACTACAAACAGCACTCACTCCAAATTAGCTTGTTCTGTGTTTACGTCACTTTCCTATTAATTTTTACATCGTTAACCAACGGTACTTAAAAATAATAATTTTCATGTTATTCGGCGCCGCTGACTTACTGTAGAAACTCCGGTGTTTATGAAAATCACTGCGTTAGTTAGCTAATGCAGGTAATATAGGCGTTTTTAGCTACAGTAGCAGACACGGACACAAAACTCAATCTACAAAGTAGTTGTTCCTGACATAAATCATGAATTTGCTCATAGAAGAGAAACATTTAACATAGAAATGACATGAGTTTGCTTTCTTACCTGGTTTAAAGGAGTTTTCTTTGAGAAACTCTGGCCGCGAGCAGAACGTGATTCAGTCCGTGATAATGCTGCGTCATGAGGTCATGTGACACATGAGGTCATGTGACACGGCGAACTTTGGTTTGAAGCAGTCCTTTGTGAATGGATTAGGTTTAAGTTTAACCAGGAGCTTTAACTAACAGTAACTGAAATACAGGTTCTGATATCCTTCCTTACTTGTTTCAACGTCATGCTCCGGTTTGAGGCGGAAATAAAATCATACCGGCAAAACTATGGTTTAAAGACTGCGCATGCGCAAATCACACTCAACCTAATAAAAGTGCCTTGATCAAAATGAAATATTTCACTTTGGTTCCCTGCTTTAAATAGCATTCAACTAAAGTAAAAAAAAAAGATTCACCCATAAGCATAAATTAGACACTTTAGTTTAAAAGAGCAAATAATATTTTTAAACTAATGGAATGAGAAAAAAAACACATTAAACGAACAATAGCTAGGTTTACTTTTTTCAGTGACCTGTCCCTCAATAATTTGTGTCTCCTTTGCCTGTGTTTGATAATATGAAGCACATATACACTCATTCATCATGAAAGATCTATTATAAAATAAAATAAAATTCATGCTCGCTTCAGCACTGTTCATCCGCGTCGTTATATTCATTGTAGTACTTGGTCCGGCTTTTGGATAAAGTCCTTCCATGCGCCATCTGGCGGATATTCAGTGAAGCACAACACATTTATTTTAAATTTCTGAATGTTGCCTCCGGCAAGTCGTGGCACGCCGCGCGCTAAATTGCGGCATCCCGCAGGAAAACACGCGCAGTCTTAAAGCCGACATCTGTATGTGATTATATTTAGTTTTTTTATTTTTAGTCAATTTGCAAAGATTTCAAACTTCTTTCACATTGTTCTTAATCAGTTTGTAGAATTGTGTTAAATTAATTCAATCCTTTTTGGATTAAGCCTGTAGCATTGCAAAATCAAAGAGCAGCAAATTTAAAACAGGGTCAAAACAAACAAATGGTTATACATGGGAAAAACTACTAAAATATGAAGCAAACATTAAAGTGGGAAAGCATATTTTAGTCACAAAACATAGCAAGTGGTCATATACAGTATATTTTTCATAGTAATCAAAGGATAAAGAACAAGCAATGACACGGTCTGCAGCACTGTTGTCACAGGCAACCAGGGACAGACCAGAAGACTAGTAGTTAGCCCTTGTAGCGTGGACGGTAAACCCAAATGCGAAAGTAGCGCGAGTAGGCAGGATAACCACACAAGTTATTGTATATAGAGAGTATAAGAACTCTCTCACGCCGAGAGCAAGAGTTTACCCAATTAAACCTGCGTTCTAGCAACACACACTCAATCAGGAATTTGACCCAAAATGGTGAGCACTCACATAAGACCCGGCGAAGCGTCAGAAACGGCATGGGTAGACTCAATGACTGAGCGATGTGAAGCGCCATCTTGTCTCCTTTTATGCTTCCTGAATCGCGACTGTACTACTTCCGGGTTATGCCGGTCTAGTGCCGGTCACGGAGCGAGTCGAATCCAACACCGCTCTTCGGGGCCGTAACCTTCCCAGTCGACCAGGTACTGGATACCTCTCTTCCCCGAGGGCGCAAATCGAGGATCCGATGTACGGTGTAGGCGGGACCACTGTCGATGATCCGGGGGGGAGGAGGAGTGGGATTGGGTGGAAACATAGGGGAATTAGTGAAGGGTTTGAGTTGTGAAGTATGGAATACTCTCACCAGACGGACTACGTGTTCTAGCATCAGCTTGGCTGTGTTCTGGGTCACCAGGTGCATGACCTTGGAGAACCAATTAACGATGTGGCAATGTGCGTCCAGGGCCAGCAGGGAACAGTAAGTGGTTGAAGTTCCCTCGGTGTCGGCTGGTTGGTGTCCTTCGCCCTGCCGTACACTGGGCATACCTGGACAAACTCGTCAACATCCCTTATCATGGATGGCCACAAGAAGGAGGGTGCGATGAGTGCCGGGATGTCCACATAGGGGGGAGTAATGGTCCTGCTGAATGACCTCCACTCTCATGGTGCTGGGTACGTAGAGTTGCCCAGGCGGCACACCTGCTGGTTCTGTCTCCGCGGCTTGCGCTTGGCGAACTCTCGTTTCCAATTCCCAACAGAGTGGTGAGATTATTTTGGATGGTGGGAGCCAGTGAAGCCATTCCTCCAAGGCTCACGTCATAGTTTCTGGTCTGAACCTAGCTGGGAGAGAACGGCCCCAGCGCCCACATCTGAGGTGTCCACCTCCACAACGAATGGCTTACTTGCATCTGGATGAAGGAGAATTGGGGTGGTGATGAATCGATTGCATAGATCATGGAAGATGGAGATGGCAGCAGGGTTGAAAGTGAAGTGATGAGATGAGGGTCAAGTCAGGGCGAGTAAGGGCGCTGCAACTGTACTGTAACTTTCTTACAATACAGCTGATGGGCGAGCAGTCTCTTGAGGACTCCCCTGACGTGTTGGACATGCTCGTCGACTGTGGATAGATAAGGATATCATCCAGACACATGGATTCCATGTGTCAAATCCACGTGGAATTCGACTTGCCTTTTACGCCTAAATTACCCGTCTTTTCCACGTGGTGTTAACACGTATTCTTTACGTGGATTCCACGAGTTTGGATGTTGGCCCATGGAAAATGCGTGTTCTGTTCAACGTAAATTCCACAAAGATCAAAATGTCTACAACATCCTGTGTAAAGCAGACACAAATCAAAAATGTTGTAATAAGTGCAATAATTTATTAATATTTATAAACAAACAATACAAAATACACAAAAACTGGGTGTAGTGCATAATACTGACAAAGAAGTGTGAATACTAAAAGACTAATTCAACAAACAAAACATCTAAGATGTCTCAAACAGCAAAAGAAACAAAATTACAACATGTAAACTTATTAAATTACACTGTATCCAGCCTCTCTTTCCTCTTAGGTGAATTTCATAACCGATTGGCAATGGAGCTGAGGGCAAAGGCTTCTGTAACATCATGCGCCTTTACTACACTGTCTGTCAAAGGACAAAAATGTTTAGTATAATTCAGATGCATGGACTTCAATGTATCAATACAATCATTGTAATAAAAAAAATTAATTAAAATAAAAAATTTTAATACACAGGCACTGTTGAATTACTTACCAGTTATTAATTTGCAAAGCGCCGTCTTTTCAAATGATGTTTTATCCCCTCGTGATCCCTTCGTGTTTAGTTGACAAGTGAATTGGTAAGGAATCTAGAAGAAAAACTTCTATTTATCTTCAAAGAACTTTTCACATGATCAACAAAAGGCAAATATGATCTACCTGGTATTCAGACAAGGATCTAAGGAAAGTATTGAATCAATTAATGTCTGACAATTGTTGTAGATACAATAGGAGTGTGATTTACTCATACTATAAGCAGACATTTTAATGAGGCATACAAGATAATATCGAAATCACATCAGAATTGACCAATAATTGCTTATTTTTAATATCATCGGCATCGGACTGACTCTAAGATTTGCACTATATTTCGAGCGGATATCTGTGGGGTTGAAACGATTATTCAAATAACAAATAATTTGATTATGAAAAATGGCCTAAGCAATTTCTCTAAAATCGAAGCTTTGTGTAATTTATTTCACTTACTAGAATACGCACGGCTTGAGTTTGACACAGACGCTTATTAATGATGCACCTTTTCAGTGCAGCGATCAAGACAAGATCCGATTTCTGTTTGTGAAAGTATTTGTGGAATATTCAGTGCATAAAAATAGAATTAAACAGTAAAAATGCATAAATTAATTTTTTCACGATGTAAACACATGCTGCGTGAGTGTGCACGTGAGTGAGCACTATTTATCGCAAAAGTTCTAGTTCAAGTTATAGCTACAGTTCAGTTAAATATTCCCATTTATTACAGACAAAACTAATTTTACCCGATAACTAAGTACAATAACCAGCATTCTATTTACGATACATCCGTTTATTGAGCTCTTCTGCCTTTATTCCAGAACACACATCCACATCATATGTAAACTGAGGTATTTGAAAGTCTGTAGGCCATTGCGATCGAGCATTTGCTGATTCAGGGGAGGAGTGTGTTCTTTTGTCAAGGTGGATGAAGATGTGTCTTCATTTTGGTGCAAAGATCCTTGACTGACATCAGAAGCATCAGACAATAAGATGACTTTCACGGGACTCTTGTCTTGTATATCATTAATTTGATAAAGGTTAATAAAGTCATTATCAAAGTCCCTGTCCATGTACTCGAGACTGATGTCGTAAATAAAACAATAAGCTTCTCAGAACTAACAAATGGTCATGTAAGAAACAGTATTTCCATTAGTAGATGTAACAGATCTTACCTGTTGTGAGTAAAGCACACATTTTATTAAGGACCAGAAAAACTGCAAAGGATTTTTTTTTTAAATTATAAAAAAATGTTATTTTAATTAGATTAACATCAAGTATAAAAAAAAATTACCCATTATGCACAAAAATATATTTTATTTCAAGACCATTTTCATATTGTACACCATGATAGCATGTGTGTACGATACCCCTGTAAAAACATGCCAATGTTTAATTCATGGTCCCACAAGTTTCAGATCAATTTAAAGTTAAACTATAAATACTGCAGAAATTGTTTATTTTTAGTACATGTTAATATATATATATATATATATATATATATATATATATATATATATATATATATATATATATATGTGTGTGTGGGCGTGTGTGTGTTTTGTGTGTGTATGTGTATATGTGAATATTGGTACAATGGAGACTCGAACACAGCTTTTGAAAAATAATCAGAATAATTACAGATGTACCACCAGCGCTTTTATCAAGCATCTTATTATAGTGTTTTGTTCAAACCACAAGATATAAGTCAAGATAACAATTATTACTATATATAATTTAACTTGTATACTTGTCGCCAAATAATGTAAATATATGCAGTGGACCGACCTGTGACACGCGGCTAAATCCGATAGCTAACTTCAGTCTAACACTAGTGTAAGTGCCATATCGCACTTATGAATTTTTTGTTTTAAAGATTTAAAACGTTTTAGAAGGTTAAGAATGTTTGATTTCATGGCTTTATCAAAAAAAAATAAAAAATAAATTGTAATTGTCAGTCTCCATGCCTGTCAATTAGGGGCTGGAATGTAAGTGCCATATCGCACTTGTTATGAATTTGTTGTGTTTATTTTATTTGCTGTTATTTCATTTATTCTACCTTGTTCTATTCATTAGTAAAGCATTAAGTTTGTTACATAAGCCATAAGCTTTATATTTCTTAGTCATGCATCATAAGTTGACGATCGTAGGTTGGTCTGTGATGTCATTCTACTATTACATGCATTTGTGTGACTGTCATATGAAAGAGAGTTCAGTTTAGATTGGGAAGGCTACGGAAACACAAGCTTTTGACCGTCAGCTAATGAGAGCTCCCGGTAAGCTAGAATTGTAAGATACAGCAACTAGGTTGTTGTAACCGTAAGCTAACGTAAGCTGGGAATGTAAGATACAACAAGAGTGTTGTTATACCCAAGCCAAGATTGTAATCTACAAGATACAGCAAATAGGTTGTTGTAAAAGTCAGAGATTTGCAAGATGCAGCAACTGGTGTCTGTAATCACTGTGGATTTACTCAAGACGACTGTATGAAGTGTTGATTCTTTGATGCTGACAAAATAAACTACAAGAGACAAAGAGATTGGACTTCTGTCGTGTGAGTGAAACTTTAAACCAGAGCTACGCGTCAAAACTGGTGAAATAATATGACCGCATCTACATAAAGTCAAAAGCTTTCCGCTGTTTGAACGAAAACAAGTGAACGCTGAAAGGGAAAGTAAAAGAGAATAGCCGTCGAACTTCATGCCGAACAACGAGGACAACGCTCCCAGCACTTGGCTGGGGAGCCTAACGGCGCTCCACGAGATGAACAGAAAAAACCTCAACGAGGCGCTGGATGCAAGAAAAGGCAAGCGAATTCGACTGAATGCAATGTCTACTGCATTAAAGACACCTATGAACTATGCACGCAAGTTAGACATCATTGAAACTGAGTACAGACCCGAATACGGGAAGCAGAGAGAGAACTTCATGAGAAGTAACGTTGATGTGCTTGTGTACAATCATAAAGACGAACACAAACGCGATCAGGTCGCTTGCGGCGCACCTGAGGCTCAAAGCCGCACAGAATTCTTAGCTAAGGTGGGTCGCTGGATAGCGGACACCAAGGACACTAAGGGCCACTCTGTGACGTCGCGAACACGCGAAGGTGTCTCACCGGGCGACAGTGTGTCACAGACAATGGCAGCATCCAAAAGGTCTGTAACTTCTACATCATCCTCAGCCCGAATAAAGAAAGCGGAAGCCAACAGAACAGCCTTGTTGATTAAAGTAGCAGCCTTAGCAGAACGGCGGGCGTTAGAACAGAAGGAAGCAGAACTAAAAGCTGAGGAAGAGCAACTGAAAACACGATTAAAGAACAAGGAAGCAGAATTAAAGGCTGATAAAGAAAAGTTGGAATTAGAAACTGCGCTCGCAATTGTCGACGCTGAATTACAGGTTTATCAGGGTCGTGAAAAACGACAGCCTGCATCAAAAAGAGGAGAACGAGAGCGCAGTCACTGAATCGAGCAGCGCGTGCCCGAGCAGCGCGCACTCTCACCCTTCCAACTCAACAGGTAACAGCCGAGCGCAGCCTGCGAACAAAAGCGCAGTCACTGAATCGAGCAACGTGCACCTGAGCAGCGCGCACTCTACAGACCTGGACGCCGCAACCAGCGACAGAAAACCCAGTCACACATCCCTTCAAGGACCGAAACAAACGGGCCAAGGAAAACCCAGGGTCAGCGTCGCAACCGAGGACAGACAGGTTGGTAAAATTCACAAAGACTTGTTTACAATGAAGAATGCCGGTACATTACCTGTCAGCGCCTTCACTAAACCGTGCGCACATTGCAAAGGGGAGCATATCTTAGACGATTGCTTCCAATTTAATGATAAGACACACAAAGACAAAGTAGAATTCTTAAAAAGAAACGGATTCTGTTTCGGATGTTTAACAAAGGGTCATTTGTGGAAAGATTGTACCAGAAAAATTATATGTTCATTGTGTTCAAAGTCACATCCACGCATGCTACACATAGCAGTGCCAGACACGGTGCAGTTACGAGCGCCCGTAGAAACGAAACTGAAAGTGACACAACAAATACACCACCGGCAGCGAGTCACGAATCAAATGCGCTCACTGCGACTGGAGGTAATTGCATCCTCCCCATTGTGCCTGTTAAAATAAAGTCCAAGAAAAAGGACACAATAGTAGAAGGCATGTACTATCACGTGAAAGTCCCCGAGAAGGACACAGATCTGCTGCGCTTCCTATGGTGGCCGAACGGAGATGTGAACCAAGACTTATTGGAAAATAAAATGGTAGTTCATCTGTTCGGTGCAAAATCATCGCCTAATGTTGCTAACTTCGCCCTCAGAAAGACAGCAGAAGAAAACCGCAGCAATGCATCCGCTGTGGCAGTTAATACAGTGCTTAAAAACATTTATGTAGATGACTGCCTGAAATCCATTTCGAGTCATGACCAAGCAGTCGCCCTATACAATGATCTCAAGTCTCTGTGCAAGCGGAGGGTTTAACCTCACTAAATGGGCAAGCAACAGCCGTGCCCTACTGACTGTCATTCCCGAGAGCGAAAGGATCAAAGACATGAGAGACTTGAGTAAAGATGCCCTGCCCATAGAGAGAGCTCTGGGGGTGCTGTGGTGCATTGATTCAGACATGTTCAAGTTTAAGATTAGTTTAAAGGAACGACCTGTGACAAGAAGAGGAATTCTGTCAGTCACTGGCTCAACATACGACCCGTTAGGCTTTCTCCCACCTACAATCCCAATGCAACAGCTATGAAAAGAAAAACTACCTGGGATGATGACATTCCCGAGCAGTTTACAACGGCATGGAAAACCTGGCTGCAAGAGCTGCACAGACTGTCCGAGTTCAGCATAGCAAGGTGCATAAAACCAGCCGACTTCGGAGTTACAGCTACAGCACAACTCCACCACTTCTCGGATGCAAGTGAAATGGGATACGGAGCTCTCTCATACCTCAGGTTAGTAAACGCTGATGGACTTACACATTGTGCATTCATGATGGGGAATTCCCGTGTAGCACCCCTGAAACAAACCACCATTCCACGAATGGAACTGACTGCGGCAGTGGTCGCTGTAAAAAATGACAATGTTGAAAGAACAGCTAGAATTGAAATTGCTGGACTCTATGTTTTGGACTGACAGTACAACTGTTTTGAGATGCATTGATAACGAAACACTTCGTTTTAAAACCTGTGTGGCCAACAGAATCGCCATTATAAGAGAGAAATTAAACTCTCAGCTTTAGTGAATACTGTGAGCGTTACAAAATGCGCAGACGCAGTGAGCAAACTGATCAATCATCACTCTGATTGGCACAAGTTAAAAAGATGCGTTGCCTGGATCCTTCGCATCAGAGACATGCTGAAACAAAAAACAGAAAGGGTTGAAACAAGTAGATAACCCAAAGACAGAAAATCACAAGTCGCTAACAGCTCAAGAACTAACAAAAGCAGAAAACAAGATCATTAAGTTCACTCCAAGACAAAATTTTAAGGAAGAACTTCTCACACTGCAAAAGGGTAAAGCAGCAGCAGAATTCAAACAGGGAATTCCCACACAGCAAAAACGAAAGGCACCTGTGAAAAGAAACAGCTGCTCGCCCAAACTGGAACCTCTGACACCAAACCACCTGCTGCTGATGAAAAAACAGCCAAACCTGCCCTCTGGATTCTTCAAAAGGGAAGACATCTATGCACGTCGCAGGGAGAAGCAGATTCAGTACTTATCAGACCTATTCTGGAAGCGATGGGTGCGTGAATAGTTGCCCTTGCTCCAGGAACGTCAAAAATGGCTTCAAGAGAGAAAAAAACCTCTCGATTGGAGATATAGTTTTAATAATTGATGAGTCTTCTCCAAGAAATTCATGGGTCATGGGACGAATCACGAAAGTGTTCCCCGACAAAGGGGGACTGGTAAGACGTGTGTTAGTTAAAACTAAGACCAACACTCTGGAAAGACCCATCGACAAGCTGTGCCTCATATGTGAAATGGACTGTTAAATGTGTGGTAATATGTTATGAAATTTGATATGTAAATGTAAACACCTGAGATAAATATCACACACTTAAAAGATTTAAAACGTTTTAGAAGGTTAAGAATGTTTGATTTCATGGCTTTATCAAAAAAAAAACACAAAATTGTAATTGTCAGTCTCCATGCCTGTCAATTAGGGGCTAGAATGTAAGTGCCATATCGCACTTGTTATGAATTTGTTGTTGTGTTTATTTTATTTGCTGTTATTTCATTTATTCTACCTTGTTCTATTCATTAGTAAAGCATTAAGCATCAAGTTTGTTACATAAGCCATAAGCTTTATATTTCTTAGTCATGCATCATAAGTTGACAATCGTAGGTTGGTCTGTGATGTCATTCTACTATTACATGCATTTGTGTGACTGTCATATGAAAGAGAGTTCAGTTTAGATTGGGAAGGCTAGGGAAACACAAGCTTTTGACCATCAGCTAACGAGAGCTCCCGGTAAGCTAAGAATGTAAGATACAGCAACTAGGTTGTTGTAAACGTAAGCTCCCGTCAGTGGATATATACAGGAAGAGCGTTGTTATATTCGTAAGCTAAGACTGTAATTTACAAGATACAGCAAACAGGTTGTTGTAAAAGTCAGAGATTTGCAAGATGCAGCAACTGGTGTCTGTAATCACAGTGGATTTACTCAAGACGACTGTATGAAGTGTTGATTCTTTGATGCTGACAAATAAACTACAAGAGACAAAGAGATTGGACTTCTGTCGTGTGAGTGAAACTTTAAACCAGAGCTACGCGTCAAAACTGGTGAAATAATATGACCGCATCTACAACTAGGACTCTCACTACAGAAACAGGCCAAAGTTAAATTCCATATATTTTATCACATAAAAAATATGTACTGGCAAAAAAAAAAAAAAACTAAAATCTGAGGAAAAAGCTTACCTTTTTCTGGTGTTGACTTCCTCTGTCTAAACAGACAGGACCGCGCGGGCGGAGAGTCAATTAACTTTGCGCAGGTGTAGTTTCCCACACGGAAAGAACCTATATAAACATATATGTTTTAATATAGGTTTTGATATAGGTTTTTAATATATGCGTACATATATAAAATTGGCCGTTTTCCTATATTATATGTACATATATGCGTGCGTATATGCGTACATATATGTGACATATATAAAATTGGCCGTTTTCCTATATTATATGTGCATATATGCGTGCATATATGAACCTATATAGTAATACAGTATATGTGACATATAAAATTGCCCATTTTCCTATATTTTATGTACATATATGCACATATATAGGTACATATATGCATGTATATATGTGTGCATATATGCACCTATATGTTTACCTAGATTAGTCAAAAAAATCCATAGCTGCTAGACAACATAAATAAAAGCCCAAAATGTAGAAATTAAATTTTTTTATTTTTATATTATAACTAGTAAAAGAACAAAAACATGACAAAAAACTGAACAGGAAGAAAAAAATATATTTTGTGGATCTTCCCAGCTCCGTGAGCTTTGAATTGGTAGATGTGCCTATCTGCCTTCGGGTGGCTGCCGACCACTTCTTCAATGTACAGTAGCATCTAGAGAAGACAAAAATAATAAGACAGTATAATAATCTCAGATTATTGCCTTGACGCACTCTGTCTCACTGAAACCTGGCTTAAACCAAATTAATATTTTGGTCTGAATGAGTCTACTCCGTCAGGATATTTCTATAAGCACGAGCCCCGTCTAATTGGTCGCGGTGGTGGTGTCGCCACTATCTACAATGATGTACTCACTGTTACCCAGAAAATAAGGCCCAGGTTTAATTCATTTGAAGTGCTTATCATTAATGTTGCACTAAATGAAATACGTAATAAACCCTTGCTATATTTTACCCTGGCCACCGTGTACAGACCCCCGGGGCCATATGGCGATTTTCTTAAAGAATTTGGACATCTGCTATCAGACCTATTGGTTAACTCTGACAAAGTATTGATAGTAGGAGACTTTAACATTCATGTAGATGATGCTAACGACGCTTTAGCACTCACATTTATGGATTTATTAAATTCCTTTGGGGTTAAGCAAAATATAATTGGAGCAACTCACCGCTTTAATCATACGCTAGATTTAATTATATCCCATGGTATAGATGTCTCTAATATAGAGATCATACCTCAAAGTGATGATATCACAGATCATCACCTCCTGACATATACTCTACCCGTAGAACAGATTAGCTGTGTCTCCCCACGTTATCAATCTGTTAGAAATATGAATCCCACCACTAAAGACAGATTCACAAGTAATCTGCCGGATCTGTCCCAATTTCTTATTAGACCCCTAAATGCAGATGATCTAGATGAAGTGACTAGCAGCATGGGCACTATTTTTACCAGTACATTAGACACTGTTGCTCCCATCAGATTAAAAAAAGTCAGAGATAAAACATTGGCACCGTGGTACAACAGTCTTACTCGCACCCTAAAGAGAGCAACCCGTAACCTCGAGCGAAAATGGAGGAAAACTAAATTAGAAGTCTTTCGAATTGCATATAAAGACAGTATGTGCAGCTATAGACAGGCTCTAAAAACTGCTAGGACCGAGCATCTTAGCCAACTGATAGCAAGAAACCAAAACAATCCCAGGTTCTTATTTAGTACAGTGGCTCGCCTAACAAAACCTAAGATGCCCGCAGAGAGTATCCCATCACAGTTTAGAAGTGAAGACTTTATGGACTTCTTTAATGAAAAAATCAATAATATCAGGAAGAAAATAATGGAGGTTCAACCTCTAATAGTATCTCACGATCCAGTTCAGCCTATAGCTTCACATTTAGATTTTCACTGCTTTACAGGTATAGGACAGGAAGAGCTGTATAAACTCATCACCTCGGCTAAATCAACAACGTGCCTGTTAGACCCAATCCCAACCAGATTTTTAAAAGAAGTGATGCTTACGGTTGGAGAGCCACTCCTAAACATTATTAATTCTTCATTACATCTAGGTCACGTCCCTAAACCTTTCAAGTTAGCAGTTATTAAGCCGCTTCTTAAAAAATCTAATTTGGACGCGAATGAAATAAAAAATTACAGACCGATTTCAAACCTCCCGTTCATATCAAAAATACTAGAAAAAGTAGTATCAGCTCAAATTTGCACATTCTTGCAGGATAACAACATCCTTGAAGAATTTCAGTCAGGTTTCAGGCCCCATCATAGCACAGAAACTGCACTAGTTAAGATTACAAATGACTTGTTTTTAGCTTCAGACCAAGGCTGCATCTCATTGCTAGTCCTGCTTGATCTTAGTGCTGCATTCGACACTATAGATCATAATATTCTCATAGATCGCTTACAAAATTATATAGGTATTCAGGGACAGGCATTAAAATGGTTTAGATCTTACCTGTCTGATCGCTACCATTTTGTAGATCTAAATGGAGAACCGTCTGGTATAATGCCAGTGAAATATGGGGTCCCACAAGGGTCAGTTTTAGGACCTCTGTTGTTCTCAATATACATGCTTCCCTTGGGTACCATCATTAGAAGACATGGGATTAGTTTCCATTGTTATGCTGATGATACCCAATTATATATCTCAACTAAACCAGACGAAATACCTAAGCTGTCTAGATTAACTGAGTGTGTCCAGGACATAAAAGATTGGATGACCAATAACTTTCTTTTATTAAATTCAGATAAGACAGAGATATTACTTATTGGCCCAAAAACCAGCACACAACAGCTTTCACAATTCAGCTTGCGCTTAGAAGGATGTACTGTTATTACCAGCTCAGCAGTAAAAGATCTGGGAGTAATATTAGACAGTAACTTGTCTTTTGAAAATCACATTTCAAATATCACAAAAACAGCCTTTTTCCATCTTCGAAATATTGCTAAACTTAGGAACATCTTATCCGTATCTGATGCAGAAAAACTAGTTCATGCATTCATGACCTCCAGACTGGACTATTGTAATGCATTACTAGGTGGTTGTCCTGCATCCTCAATAAACAAGCTTCAGTTAATCCAAAATGCAGCTGCCAGGGTTCTCACTAGATCCAGAAAATATGATCATATAACCCCAATATTATCATCCCTGCACTGGCTACCTGTTCAGTTTAGAATAAATTACTAAATAGTATTACTTACATACAAGGCCTTAAATGGTTTAGCTCCCACATACCTAACCAGTCTTCTGATACGCTACAATCCACCACGCGCCTTAAGATCACAAAACTCCGGACTTCTGGTAGTTCCCAGAATTTCAAAATCTACAAAAGGGGGTAGGGCTTTTTCATATTTAGCTCCAAAGCTTTGGAATAGCCTTCCAGACAGTGTTCGGGGAGCAGACACGGTTTCTCAGTTCAAAAGTAGACTCAAGACGGATCTTTTTAATCTGGCATACACATAACTCATCCCAGTACTCATACTCCAGTACACCTATACCGAATGGCAACTACGCTAATTCTCCCCATCTGTTCTGTATTTCTCTACCCATCCCGAGGCATCGGGAGATTTTGCCAGCTTCAGTAGACAAAGGCCGACCCTGCGAGGTTCCTGAGGCATCCAGAGAAGGACCAGCTCCAGCTGGATTCAGCTTTATGATGGTTGGAGCTACACATGCTGCTCCTGTGCTTCCAGTGATCCAGACCTCATCTGCCCTCTGCACCTACTGACTCGTCCCTATGCTGAACTGGTCTTCATGTCAATTTAAATAATTTCTGTCATATTGAATTTTCACCTGCACAACACACAAGATGTTATATTTCTATCTGTTATCGCCCAAATGAGGATGGGTTCCCTGTTGAGTCTGGTTCCTCTCAAGGTTTCTTCCTATTGCCATCTCAGGGAGTTTTTCCTTGCCACCGTCGCCGTCACCCTTGGCTTGCTCATCAGAGAAATTTCATTCATTCGTCTCATTATTATCTGCACATTTTTCTCACACATCCACACTTCCAATTATTTTCTTTTCTATAATTATTATTATTATTTGTTTTTATTTATTTATTTTCTATTATAATTTTATTTATTTATTTATTATTTTATATATAATTATTCTATATACAGTTTTTTTTTTTTTTTTTGTTAAATTTCTTTTATTTTTGTGAAGCTGCTTTGAGACAATGACCATTGTTAAAAGCGCTATATAAATAAAATTGAATTGAATTGAATTGAATAATAATAAATTATTATTTATTAAAACTTCAGACGACAACAATTAGTGCCACGAGGTTATTTGCAACACTATATGTTCTACAAAATAGAGGACTACACACCCTACAGCGCAATACCCCAGAAATGTGGCTTTAGAAGAGGAAAGGTAGGATTAAGAAGTGAGCAAGCGATGAATTAGTATTATAGGTACCAAGCAGATACAGTAACAATAATGGGTGCCCTACCTTATGCAGTCTCCATTGATGGCTAATAAACATTCCCACACGGAAAGAACCTATATAAACATATATGTTTTAATATAGGTTTTGATATAGGTTTTTAATATATGTGACATATATAAAATTGGCCGTTTTCCTATATTATATGTACATATATGTACATATATGCGTGCATATACGGTATGCGTGCATATATGTACCTATATAGACATATATAAAATTGGCCGTTTTCCTATATGTACATATATGCGTACATATATGTACCTATATAGTAATACAGTATATGTGACATATATAAAATTGGCCGTTTTCCTATATTATATGTGCATATATGTACATATATGCGTGCATATACAGTATGCGTGCATATATGTACCTATATAGACATATATAAAATTGGCCGTTTTCCTATATTATATGTACATATATGCGTGCATATATGCGTACATACATGTACCTACTGTATATAGTAATACAGTATATGTGACATATATAAAATTGGCCGTTTTCCTATATTATATGTGCATATATGCGTGCATATATGAACCTATATAGTAATACAGTATATGTGACATATAAAATTGGCCGTTATCGTATATTATATGTACATATATGCACATATATAGGTACATATATGCATGTATATATATGTGTGCATATATGCACCTATATGTTTACCTAGATTAGTAAAAAAATCCATAGCTGCTAGACAACATAAATAAAAGCCCAAAATGTAGAAATTAATTTTTTATTTTCTTAAGAACAATCAACTAGTAAAAGAACAAAAACATGACAAAAAACTGAACAGGAAGAAAAAAATATATTTTGTGGATCTTCCCAGCTCCGTGAGCTTTGAATTGATAGATGTGCCTATCTGCCTTCGGGTGGCTGCCGGCCACTTCTTCAATGTAGCATCTAGAGAAGACAAAAATAATAAGACAGTATAATAATAATAAATGATTATTTATTAAAACTTCAGACGACAACAGTTAGTGCCACGAGGTTATTTGCAACGCTATATGTTCTACAAAATAGAGGACTACACACCTTACAGTGCAATATAATGTGGCTTTAGAAGAGGATAGGTAGGATTAAGAAGTGAGCAAGCGATGAATTAGTATTATAGGTACCAAGCAGATACAGTAACAATAATGGGTGCCCTACCTTATGCAGTCTGAAATGTTTTTTTTCCCTTCTCAACGCATTATGCATTTACTCACCAATAATGGCTACCTTTTTAATTTGGTCCAGTCTCCAATTCGAAGGAGCCCAGCAGCAGATTCCGTACCATGGCAGTAGCAGAGGTGGCAAGGCGGGCTGCTCTCCACGCTTCTGCCTGGCAAAACACCGCAGAGCCCTTTATAACTTCAATCTGAAAAATTTTTTCACATCACAATATTAATTTATTGGCAACTTTTAGAAACTTTTCATGTTTCATACTGATTCTCATGTTTAGCTTCCCAATAGTTAATAGGATTTTATGTATAAATGCAGATTAATGATAAAGATACATGCAGGGTAAAACTGCAACAGGAACAGTACAAAATAAAAACTGAAAAAAGACGGACATTCAGAGTAAAACAGTGCAAGATTAAAAAAAAAACTGTACAAAACATATATGCAGGGTAAGCATTGGTTGGAGCAATGTCCAAGCAGTGTAGAGAAATATTTCTGTACGACTTCATTGTTTTGTGCTGTGTAGTATAGTATTGTAATAGCTGATCAGAGTGATCAACTCCCCATGTGCTGGTTGTACGCAGTCACAGGAAATGTCTTTGTAGTCCATGTACCTTGTAATTTCACCCTCATCTTCACCGCGTCTACTGTATAAGCAGAATGGATGGTACAACATGTAGATACTTCTCGTGTGTCCATCCACTTCACAAATACAAGAGGTCCATCTGAACGGAGCTTGCGTGTCCTGATGTGAGGGGCTGGTGAAGGCAAGGGTGATGCAGACACATTCTTAAAAACAAATAAATAAAAAAATGTTAGCCTATACTGTTCAGAGTAAATGGATGTACAATTAATATGGATGCACAATATATACAGTACAGAGATGACCAAAAATGTATCCACACTTCAACATGAAAAATATACACCTCTCTTCTGTAGGTCACATGACAGCATCAATGATGGTGATAGATAATACTACACACTGCTGCCATAATTCAATTTGAGTTTTAAAAAAGGCCATAGATAACAATTGTGAAAGTGTGTATACATTTTTGTGCCCCTCTGTATTTTTGATGGACAATAGGCTGGGCAAATATCTGTTGATGGACAACAGACCATGTAGTGGATCTCAAACATTTACAACTGAGACATTAGCAAACAGCATCCATTGGACATTACACACATATTGAACACATTCTAAACAATTACATATTATCAGGCATTTGTAAATACACGCTAAACAAAAGGGATTATATACATTTACACCAAAGAAATATTCATAAGCATCACTTAGCTACATAAGGCTGTATTTTAGCCACCTGGAACTAGCTTGTTTGTGCTAAATAACATTACCGATAGCAGTGTTATAAGCTAACCAAAACAGAGCCAAATACATATTAGCAACCATAATCTAAAGCTATCCAAAACAAGGTGAAATACATTAGAACATTTATAAACATCTGTAAACTACATAAGGCATTAGCTTAGCCACCGGGAAATATCATGTTTGTGCTACATGAGGCAGCATATTAGCATGATTTACCTAAACTATATAAATGGCATTGAAAGCCAATGTGTCACACAAGCTGACAAGAGCTAGCTGTAGTGAGGAAAATATTTACTAATATTAGTTTAATTTTATCAGAATAAGAGTTATACAAGACTTAATAACTTACTCAGTGTAGCATGGGTCTATTCTCTGTTCAAAATGCTCCTGTTCGGCGTCGGAGTCACACAGTCTTCTTCTGAGGTAAATGTAAACTCCTCCAACTTTCCAGGAGTTTCCTCGGATGTGTAAGCGCGTGCCATCTTCCAAAATGTGCAGAAAACTCACTGAATCTGAGTGTTTTCAAACCTGTCTCTGTGTGTGTGTGTGTGTGTTGATCAGGCCGGTGTCCGGGGGCGTGGCCTAGTATGTAAATGACCCTGACTGATTTCCGTGTGATTGGCGTGTGGGCGTGTCCTGCCTCGGGTCATTAGCAGATAAGTGCGACAGAAATTCTGTGCCTCTCCTTGGTTTCATACGGATTATATAAACTGAGAATATTTGTTTTCAATGTGACTTGCATCATTTAAAAGTAGACACTTTAAGATATATAGATATATTTCTCATTTCTCATTTCAGTTAATTTTAGTGACGTGTTTCAAAAAGATTTTCACGGAGACTGAGGTTTCATATATGTGCATATATCCTCATATACTGTATGTGGGCAATTAGGATACCAATTTCATGTGTTCGCACATTAGTTTTTTGCATTTTTTTTTAAAGTTAGTTCTTAGTTATTGCCTTGATAATAGACAATATGAACTAGGCATCATGTATGACAGTTGCCAAAGTGAGATATGAGCTAAAATGACCAGATCCTGCGAAAGGAGACATATCTTGTATGTACATATAGGGCTTATATGTGGATATAAAGAAGCAATACAGGAGACCTATATGGCCTGTATATGCACATATATGCACCTCAATGTTGCCTATATGTGGCATATATACGCATATATATTATCATATATATGCATATATACTGCATATAGGTTTCATATATGCGTATATATCCTCATATAGGTGTGGATATATACGCATATATACTGCATATAGGTTTCATATATGCGCATATATCCTCATATAGGTGTGGATATATACGCATATATACTGCATATAGGTTTCATATATGCGCATATATCCTCATATAGGTGTGGATATATGCACATATATACTGCATATAGGTTTCATATATGCGCATATATCCTCATATAGGTTCTTTCCATGTGGGTTGAATCGTCTTGCTCTTCTGTTTCATTAGCGGTTGATGACAGCTGGGGTCTCGCTACTACCCCCTGCTGTACTGTATAAAATGTTGACTTAACATGAATCGTTTGTTATTAGACAACGTATTAGGAATTTGTACGGTCAAGTTGAGACAAAATTACGTTAATCTTAATAGAAAAAAAACCCTTTACATCAACAAATACCATTATTTTAAGTATACTGAAAGTAATTATATTATGTAAAGTGCACAACCTGCCTTGTTAATTTTTTTTAGTTTGTTTACTGTTCAAACATATTTTATGATAAGAACTTGTACAGATAACAAAAAATTCAAGGCATAAATATGTTGAAACGCTTTTCTCCAGGATGTTTTTTAGAGACCATTGACTAAAATCAACACAGGTTTATTTTTATCTCATGGGTTTTCACATGTGATCTCATGGGTTTCACACAAAAATGTTCCAAAAACACATTTTTGCACATGTAATACTGTATGTGAAATTCATGTCTTTTCTTTAAGGGATAATACATTCATTCATTCATTTTCTGTACCGCTTTATCCTTATATACAGGGTCGCGGGGGCCTGGAGCCTATCCCAGGAAACTTCCCAGATAGCAAGGTGACATTGATTCAATGTTGAAATTTCATCAGAATCATCATTTTGGTT
Source organism: Channallabes apus (assembly GCA_030522415.1). Taxonomy (NCBI): domain Eukaryota; kingdom Metazoa; phylum Chordata; class Actinopteri; order Siluriformes; family Clariidae; genus Channallabes; species Channallabes apus. The sequence goes on along the minus strand of CM060117.1, from coordinate 18,355,322 downwards.
GAGGTTGATTTTTCAATGCTAAATAATGTTGAATCAATGTTGATAATTCAATGCTTTTCAGTGTTGAAAAGACAAACATTGAATCAATGTTGATTTTTGGTTGTGGAACCCATTCCATTCAACAATGTAAGGCAAATTAAATTAACTAAGTGCATTTCTATAAAAATGTGTAGGCATGTACACACCCCCATACATACACACACACACCACATACATACACACACCCCATACACACACACACACCCCCCCATACATACACACACACCCCCCCATACATACACACACACCCCCCATACATACACACACACACCCCATACATACACACCCCCCCCCATACACAAACACACACACCCCATACATACACACACACCCATACATACACACACACACACATACATACACACACACATACAGGCTTGAAAATACTCAGATTCAGTGAGTTTTCAGCACGTTTTGGAAGATGGCACGCGCTTACACATCCGAGGAAACTCTTCAGAATGTTCTGGAAAGTTTACATTTACCTCAGAAGAAGACTGTGTGACTCCGACGACGAACGGGAGCATTTTGAACAGAGAATAGACCCATGCTACACTGGGTAAGTTATTAAGTCTTATATAACTCTTATTCTGATAATATTAAACTAATATTAGTAAATATTTTCCTCACTACAGCTAGCTCTTGTCAGCTTGTGTGACACATTCGCTTTCAATGCCATTTATATAGTTTAGATAAATCATGCTAGCATGCTGCCTCATGTAGCACAAACATGATATTTCCCGGTGGCTAAGCTAATGCCTTATGGAGTTTACAGATGTTTATATTCACCTTGTTTTGGATAGCTTTAGATTATGGTTGCTAATGTGTATTTGGCTCCATTTTGGTTAGCTTATAACACTGCTATCAGTAATGTTATTTAGCACAAACAAGCAAGTTGCATGTGGCTAAAATTCTGCCTTATGTAGCTAAGTGATGCTTATGAATATTTCTTTGGTGTAAATGTATATAATCCCTTTTGTTTAGCGTGTATTTAGAAATACCTGATAAGATGTAATTGTTTAGAATGTGTTCAATATGTGTGTAATGTCCAGTGGATGGTGTTTTTTAAAACTCAAATTGAATTATGGCAGCAGTGTGTAGTATTATCTATCACCATCATTGATGCTGTCATGTGACCTACAGAAGAGAGGTGTATATTTTTCATGTTGAAGTGTGGATACATTTTTGGTCATCTCTGTACTGTATATATTGTGCATCCATATTAATTGCACATCCATTTACTCTGAACAGTATAGGTTAACATTTTTTTTTTTGTTTGTTTTTAGGAATGTGTCTGCATCACCCTTGCCTTCACCAGCCCCTCACATCAGGACACGCAAGCTCCGTTCAGATGGACCTCTTGCATTTGTGAAGTGGATGGACACACGAGAAGTATCTACCTGTTCTACCATCCATTCTGCTTTACAGTAGACGCGGTGAAGATGAGGGTGAAATTACAAGGTACATGGACTACAAAGACATTTCCATGTCCTGTGACTGCGTACAACCAGCACATGGGGAGTTGATCACTCTGATCAGCTATTACAATACTATACTACACAGCACAAAACAATGAAGTCGTACAGAAATATTTCTCTACACTGCTTGGACATTGCTCCCACCAATGCTTACCCTGCATGTATGTTTTGTACAGTTTTTTTTTTTTTTATCTTGCACTGTTTTACTCTGAATGTCCGTCTTTTTTCCGTTTTTATTTTGTACTGTTCCTGTTGCAGTTTTACCCTGCATGTAAACAAATGTCCAGAATGTCCAGATTATCATTAATCTGCATTTATACATAAAATCCTATTAACTATTGGGAAGCTAAACATAAGAATCAGTATGAAACATGAAAAGTTTCTAAAAGTTGCCAATAAATTAATATTGTGATGTGAAATAATTTTTCAGATTGAAGTTATAAAGGGCTCTGGGGTGTTTTGCCAGGCAGAAGCGTGGAGAGCAGCCCGCCTTGCCACCTCTGCTACTGTCATGGTACGGAATCTGCTGCTGGGCACCTTCGACTTGGAGACTTGACCAAATTAAAAAGGTAGCCATTATTGGTGAGTAAATGCATAATGCGTTGAGAAGGGAAAACAAAACATTTAAGACTTTATAAGTTCACAACTTTAACCATAACCTACTTGTATCAATGTTTATTAGCCATCAATGGAGACTGCATAAGGTAGAGCACCCATTATTGTTACTGTATCTGCTTGGGACCTATAATACTAATTCATCACTTGCTCACTTCTTAATCCTACCTTTCCTCTTCTAAAGCCACATTATATTGCGCTGTAAGGTGTGTAGTCCTCTATTTTGTAGAACATATAGTGTTGCAAATAACCTCGTGGCACTAATTGTTGTTGTCTGAAGTTTTAATAAATAATCATAATGCTGTCAAAAATAATGTCATAAATAGATTTTCTTTATCAATTAACTTCTATTAATTAAATAAAATTTTTAATGTAAATTTTTAAAGTTTAATGGAATGGCTGTGTGAAAGATGCTGAAGCTGACGTGCCAATGGTCTTTTATATTAATGTTGTTCGGAAGCCTGTGTAATGATGTAGTTTCGACATCTATCGACTGAACAGCGTTTTTTCGACTTGTTTTCATGTTATTGTTGTTCAGCAATGGCATGGACGTGATGTTTTGGCAAAAGAAGGGTGGGATGGTGGTTGATGGTGACTGAAAGCGGTGACTGAGTAGATTGGACGTCACAGCAGCTCGTGAAAAGGCAGAGCTACTTTATGCAAGCTGTGTGCATTCTATTATGGATTGACTGTTTTGAAACTTATATGGTAGTTACATAGCCCCTAGACCTCAGTTACCATGAAAAAAGCCATGAAATTTCAGTTTTGACCATATGGGATCTTAAACAAGGATGTCATCTTTTTTTAATTATTGTTTGTTCGGGGAGGAATTATAGACCACAATGTCAGCATGATCTTGCGTTGTTTCCTTATCACTTCTTGTGTGCGTTTGGCTGTAGCTTGCACACCAGACAGAGTTGTTGGCGATTCATCCTATTGTAAAGTCATGCAGTGTGTAATCTCCTGTCGCCAATTCATTGTGCAGTGTGAACACAGCAGCAACTAAATGCTACCACAGATAGTACAATGTGAAAACAATGGTGATCCGATGACTTTGAAAATCATGCAGTGTGAGTTTGAGGAGAAGGTAAAAAGCAATGCAAAACAAATAATGTACAGTTTATGTTGTCATTACTTTGCTCTCAAACTAAATGCAATGTAATAATAGGCGTTATTTAATAATAACATTAACAGTGCAGCATGCATCTAACTCTGGGTAAAAAGCTTATAATAAAATCACCAAAATAAGTCTTCATGTTAAGAATAAATACGCAAACAGTACGGTATCTGAGCGTACGGATTGGAAATTTGTGCATACAGTTTGTTAATCCGTGGCCATGATTTGTTAAACTGAGGGAACAGTTTAAGTATTTGTGAGTGCGGGGGACAAATTGCAAAACCGTCGCCACGGATTGATTTATTTTTTTTTTTAATTTATTTATTTGGTCCTACAGGTTTTTTTTTTTTTTTTTTTTTTGCACATAAAAGACTACATTGCTACATTAAGTATATTTGTTTTCATAGCATTGAATATGTACATTGTAGGACAACATTTGCAGATTGTGAAATAACACATACAGGTCCTTCTCAAAAAATTAGCATATTGTGATAAAGTTCATTATTTTCTGTAATGTACTCATAAACATTAGACTTTCATATATTTTAGATTCATTACACACAACTGAAGTAGTTCAAGCCTTTTATTGTTTTAATATTGATGATTGTGGCATACAGCTCATGAAAACCCAAAATCCCTATCTCAAAAAATTAGCATATCATGAAAAGGTCCTCTAAATGAGCTATTAACCTAATCATCTGAATCAACTAATTATCTATAAACACCTACAAAAGATTCCTGAGACTTTTAAAAACTCCCAGCCTGGTTCATTACTCAAAACCGCAATCATGGGTAAGACTGCCGACCTGAGTGCTGTCCAGAAGGCCATCATTGACACACTCAAGCAAGAGGGTAAGACACAGACATTTCTGAACGAATAGGCTGTTCCCAGAGTGCTGTATCAAGGCACCTCAGTGGGAAGTCTGTGGGAAGGAAAAAGTGTGGCAGAAAACGCTGCACAACGAGAAGAGGTGACCGGGCCCTGAGGAAGATTGTGGAGAAGGACCGATTCCAGACCTTGGGGGACCTGCGGAAGCAGTAGACTGAGTCTGGAGTAGAAACATCCAGAGCCACCGTGTACAGGCGTGTGCAGGAAATGGGCTACAGGTTGCAAATTTTGCATGTCATTCGGAAATCAAGGTGCCAGAGTCTGGAGGAAGACTGGGGAGAGGGAAATGCCAAAATGCCTGAAGTCCAGTGTCAAGTACCCACAGTCAGTGATGGTCTGGGGTGCCATGTCAGCTGCTGGTGTTGGTCCACTGTGTTTTATCAAGGGCAGGGTCAATGCAGCTAGCTATCAGGAGATTTTGGAGCACTTCATGCTTCCATCTGCTGAAAAGCTTTATGGAGATGAAGATTTCATTTTTCAGCACGACCGGGCACCTGCTCACAGTGCCAAAACCACTGGTAAATGGTTTACTGACCATGGTATTACTGTGCTCAATTGGCCTGCCAACTCTCCTGACCTGAACCCCATAGAGAATCTGTGGGATATTGTGAAGAGAAAGTTGAGACACAAGACACAAGTACCTGCAAAAGGATTCCCGACCAAGTATTGAGTGCAGAACTGAACATAATTATATGAAGGTTGACTATTTTTGTATTAAAAACACTTTTCTTTTATTGGTCGGATGAAATATGCAAATTTTTTGAGATAGGGATTTTGGGTTTTCATGAGCTGTATGCCACAATCATCAATATTAAAACAATAAAAGGCTTGAACTACTTCAGTTGTGTGTAATGAATCTAAAATATATGAAAGTCTAATGTTTATCAGTACATTACAGAAAATAATGAACTTTATCACAATATGCTAATTTTTTGAGAAGGACCTGTATATTAAAAAAAATCTAATGTGTGCATTGTATCTATGGAAGATTGTAGGACATTTCAAAACATATGTTGCATATCTGTACATTTGTAAAAGTCACATTTCCAAAAATTTAGGACCCACCTTCTGTCATTCATAAACAACTACCACTCCAAGTTTTTAGAGCATTGTATAGTTCTAACCTTTTGTTTGTTTTTCATTCTTTAGATGCACTACAACAACAACAGCTGAAAGCTGAAGAAAAGGAGGCCACAGAGTTTCTTTGCTTCAACAGTTCAGAAATGGCTTCGTTATGCCCCAGAACGGCTGGGGGGAATTGCTCGTGGTGGAAAACCATAAGTTCAGCCTCATGTCTTATTATCTGTTTTGCTGAGTAAATACATTTCAACTTACGAATAATGTTTCAGTCATCTGTTGTGTTTCTGCCTTGGTTGTTTCTATTTGCATTGGACTGAATTTTGCTGAGGCAGGCTGCCATTTTTATATTATGGTTTTCCAGTCTCTTCTCTTGGCAGTTAGATTCTGTTTTATGAATTCAGAATTAACAATCTCTTCTAATAGTTCACTTCTAAAAAGTCATATTGTCATCCAGTTTATAATAATTTGTATGTAAGTTGTAGTGTGTTTTATTATATAGTTGTTTTATTGTAATTGTGATGTTACTTCCTGTTTAAATGGGTATGGAGCATAAATAAATAAATATGTTTACATGTAAACTGAAGGATGTTGAGTTACTGACTTTTTGTTTAAAAAAAAAAAGCTTTTCAGCCCTACATGGTCTCTGATTTAAAGAAATAAATCAAAACGGACATGATTTACTGTCATAGAATCTTGCTGTTCATAAAGCAAGACTAAACTATAATTGTTTCAATGTTGATTCAATGTAAAATAAGTGATTGAATTTACGTTGAACAAACATTGATTTTATGCCCATCTTGATCTATTTTTCATCATTGAAATAACATTATTTCAAGGTGCAAACCTGATGAAAAATCAACATTTAACATTGAAATTTCAACATTGATTCAATAACAAGTTGGTTGATGCTTTAATGTTGATTCAACGATGATTCAATGTTGTTCTGCTATCTGGGTTAGGGCACAAGGCGGGGTACACCCTGGACAGGGTGCCAATCCATCGCAGGGCACACACACATACTCACATACACACACTCATTCACACACTACGGGCAATTTGGAATGTCAATTAGCCTAACCTACATGTCTTTGGATTGTGGGAGGAAACCGGAGTACCCGGAGGAAACCCACCAAGCACGGGGAGAACATGCAAACTCCATGCACACAGAGACGGGAATCGAGCCTGGCCGGGGAAGGGATAATACAGTATATTGTTAATTTTACTGCAATAAACTGTATTTTCATATGTTTTTAACTGTTAAATGTAAGGTCTACTCTGTAAAACTAATTACGTTTGTTCACTGTAAATGTTACTGTTATCGCATGTTTTGTGGAATACGGTTTTATCCTGTTTCATATATACGGTATTTTACTGTTAAATTTACAGACATTTTTTACAGTGATAAGCGTAACTTAATGACATGAATGAAGTAAAATTAGCACTTACTGTATAGTAGGGGTGGGTATTGGCAAGGAACTCATGATATGATAGTATCACGATACATGGGACACAATATTATATCACGATATACAGTATTGCGATACTACAGTTCACTGAAAATAAACACAAAGCTACAATGCACGTTGCTCTGTACAATTACATTATACAATCACAATAGAAACAAAATGGTTAATTATTTATGATTTCTCTACTTTTCTGTCCTCTTATTTTCTTATCACAGATTTACAATTAGGACTGTATGTGCAATTGCAATTCAATTCAATTCAATTTTATTTATATAGCGCTTTTAACAATGGTCATTGTCTCAAAGCAGCTTCACAAAAATTAAAGAAATTTAACAAAAAATAAATAAATAAATAAATAAATAAATAAAAATATTATATATTATATATATATATAGAATAATTATATATAAAGTAATAAATAAATAAATAAAATTATAATAGAAAATAAATAAATAAAAACAAATAATAATAATAATTATAGAAAAGAAAATAATTGGAAGTGTGGATGTGTGAGAAAAATGTGCAGATAATAATGAGACGAATGAATGAAATTTCTCTGATGAGCAAGCCAAGGGTGACGGCGACGGTGGCAAGGAAAAACTCCCTGAGATGGCATTAGGAAGAAACCTTGAGAGGAACCAGACTCAACAGGGAACCCATCCTCATTTGGGCGATAACAGATAGAAATGATATAACATCTTGTGTGTTGTGCAGGTGAAAATTCAATATGACAGAAATTATTTAAATTGTCATGAAGACCAGTTCAGCATAGGGACGAGTCAGTAGGTGCAGAGGGCAGATGAGGTCTGGATCACTGGAAGCACAGGAGCAGCATGTGTAGCTCCAACCATCATAAAGCTGAATCCAGTTGGAGCTGGTCCTTCTCTGGATGCCTCAGGAACCTCGCAGGGTCGGCCTTTGTCTACTGAAGCTGGCAAAATCTCCCGATGCCTCGGGATGGGTAGAGAAATACAGAACAGATGGGGAGAATTAGCGTAGTTGCCATTCGGTATAGGTGTACTGGAGTATGAGTACTGGGATGAGTTATGTGTATGCCAGATTAAAAAGATGCGTCTTGAGTCTACTTTTGAGCTGAGAAACCGTGTCTGCTCCCCGAACACTGTCTGGAAGGCTATTCCAAAGCTTTGGAGCTAAATATGAAAAAGCCCTACCCCCTTTTGTAGATTTTGAAATTCTGGGAACTACCAGAAGTCCGGAGTTTTGTGATCTTAAGGCGCGTGGTGGATTGTAGCGTATCAGAAGACTGGTTAGGTATGTGGGAGCTAAACCATTTAAGGCCTTGTATGTACAGTAAGTAATACTATTTTGTAATTTATTCTAAACTGAACAGGTAGCCAGTGCAGGGATGATAATATTGGGGTTATATGATCATATTTTCTGGATCTAGTGAGAACCCTGGCAGCTGCATTTTGGATTAACTGAAGCTTGTTTATTGAGGATGCAGGACAACCACCTAGTAATGCATTACAATAGTCCAGTCTGGAGGTCATGAATGCATGAACTAGTTTTTCTGCATCAGATACGGATAAGATGTTCCTAAGTTTAGCAATATTTCGAAGATGGAAAAAGGCTGTTTTTGTGATATTTGAAATGTGATTTTCAAAAGACAAGTTACTGTCTAATATTACTCCCAGATCTTTTACTGCTGAGCTGGTAATAACAGTACATCCTTCTAAGCGCAAGCTGAATTGTGAAAGCTGTTGTGTGCTGGTTTTTGGGCCAATAAGTAATATCTCTGTCTTATCTGAATTTAATAAAAGAAAGTTATTGGTCATCCAATCTTTTATGTCCTGGACACACTCAGTTAATCTAGACAACTTAGGTATTTCGTCTGGTTTAGTTGAGATATATAATTGGGTATCATCAGCAATGGTAAATATTTTATAGTTATACCCAAATAAACAAGAAAGGAATAGATACAGTATACTGTATAGGCAATTCTGAGTCAATACTTATAAACACTAAGTTTGCTTTATTCCATCAATATTGGTAGTGAGATGTTTAATGTTAATTAATGATTGTCACATTTATGTAAAGGCATACAAAATATGCATTCATGTTTGAACTGAGATTCATTCATTCATTCATTTTCTATACCGCTTAATCCCGTGTTCAGGGTCGCAGGGGACCTGGAGCCTATCCCAGGAGACTTCGGGCACTAGGCGGGGTACACCCTGGACAGGGTGCCAATCCATCGCAGGGCACACACACATACACACATACACACACTACGGGCAATTTAGGAACGCCAATTAGCCTAACCTGCATGTCTTTGGACTGTGGGAGGAAACCGGAGTACCCGGAGGAAACCCACCAAGCACGGGGAGAACATGCAAACTCCATGCACACAGAGACGGGAATCGAGCCTGGCCGGGGAATCGAACCCAGACCCTGGAGGTGCAAGGCGACAGTGCTAACCACTACACCACCGTGCCGCCTGAACTGAGATTATACCACAAATTAGATCAAGCAACCATGAATAGGTGGTACAAAATTATTTTCCACGTGATATCCACATGGAAATGGGTGAAGGATAATGTAGATCTAAAACTCCATGTGGATTCGACATTAATTTAGAACAGGTTTTCCATGTGCCTAAAATCACGTGGAATCTACGTGGATATCAGGTGAAAATTGGTGGATCCACCACTTCACCAAATATCCACCAGAAATCCACGTGCATTACATGTGTTGTGCCTGCTGTTATAAACAGTGCTTTATTCCATCAGTGTGCACCAGGGCTTTGGACAATATAGTGAGATGTTATGTGTATAGTGAGATATATACACGTGTTTTGTATTGTTTAGACCGTGTTTCAAATGGTCAAATTGTTCACCAGCTGTTGTTTGCGAATGATTGTATGTGCGTCCATTCTTCAAGTTTCAGTTTTCTTTTTTGTTTAGGACTGTGGCTGCATCACCGGCGCCGTGCACAAGAAAGTCACATGAGTGTCGTTCAGTTTCGAGTTCGCTGGAGAACCACAAGTAAGTGCACATTCAGTATATCATAGATGTTAGTTAAATATAACTATATTATATAAATATATAATACAACATATTCATCATAGTAAACTGTAGTGTATTGTAGAAAAAATGTAGTACAGTATTGGTAAAGTCATTTGTTCTGGTAATTACAAAGAGCTGTTGTTGTTTTTTATATTATAATATACATGTTTTTTTATATATATATTATTGTTAGCTATATTTTCTGTTATTATGACTGCAGTAATGCTGCTAAAAAGTCAACTTTGATTGTTCCTAATAAACTGTTTAACTGAACTCACAAATGAATCTCAAGATTTTTTGTGTGTGTGTCAAATGCATTCTCAAATAACCTAAACACTGAAAATATATAAACTTATTTTATCCTCAGATTCTTTCTTGTAACTCTCCTCTCTCAGTCACATATACCTGTCTGATGGCTCATTATGCAGATCAGTATGCAGGCCTTTGTCTTCTCAGGTGTGAATCACTGCATTAGTAATGATAGATCACGCCTTCTCGCATAGACCCTTTACACTCAAAAAGTGACTTAAAAAGTGTTAATCACTATATTGTTTTCTGTGAGCAAGTAAACAAGATCATTTTCACATCATTTTGAAGCAAAAACACTAGTCCACCAGCCCTTGTGAAACAATGTCTTGTGAACAAATTGTCTGTATGAGTTTCATGGCCTTATTTCAGCTACTTTTTTTCCACAAAACTTACTAACCATGCATAATACTTTTTTCCTAAAAAATGCAAACACATACATTCATTTTGGGCACGTATTATTGTAGAACAGTTTGTACTGATTACAAGAAAAATACAGGTTGGTCAATAATATAAGTAGCTGAAAAAAGCACAAATATCAGAGCATGTCCAAACATCTCAAGGGCCCCGAAATCACCTCAGACCTCAGAGGGTTAAGGGAGGATATAGGGAAGGGTTTTTGTTTATTGTTTTGGCCTTGGCCCAACCCTGAAGCCAAGAGCTTCCTCTGGCGTGTGCGTGTGTATAAAAAGAAATTATAAAAAAAAAAACACGCACCAAATTCTTGTTGTAGTGAATATTTATTATTTATTTATTTGTTGCGTTCCTGGACCCTAGACTGGGGACGTAACACTCACCATGAACTTAATGACTGCCAGATACCATCATCGAAGAATATAAAGCATGACATGAACTGGAAATCCTTCATTGTACCAGTGATGGATTTTATGAGTGAAAATAATAATGAGTTTCATTAAACAAATATTTTCCCATAACCTACTTTACACAGCCACTGCGGGGAGAACTTTTTGAACGCATCTTATAATTCAATTGAATTCAATTCAATTTTATTTGTATAGCGCTTTTAACAATTGACATTGTCTCAAAACAGCTTTACACAATCAAAAGAATTATTAAGTTTGTATGGAATGTGAAGGTGTATGAATCAAAATGGTCAGATAGTCCCTCGTGAGCAAGCCGCGGGCGACAGTGGCAAGGAAAAACTCCCTGAGATGGTAATAGGAAGAAACCTTGAGAGGAACCAGACTCAACAGGGAACCCATCCTCATCTGGGTGAAACAGGTAGCAGGAAATGATCTGCATTTATACAGTGTGTTAGGTGGCAGACAGTTCAGCTATAATAGTTGATGTTAGAATGGAGTCCAGGTAGTTATTGGAGACTCAGGTAGACTTGTAGAAAGTACCAGTCCTGAACTATCGAATTGTCAAGTCCCCAGAGAAACAGTTGCCAACACCAGTCGAGGCCAGAACCGTCTTCTAAGTAGAGAGAATCATCCCCAGACACCAGACGCATCCCAAAGAGACACACGGGGCATCCATGTGGCGAAATCTCCAACCAGAAGCGGGGCACCAGGATGGGTCAGATAGGTTCGGAGGGCAGAGGGAGTCTGGATCACTGGCAGTTCAGGAATGACATGTGTAGCTCGACAGAGAGAGAGAGAAAGAGTGAAAGGGGGAGACAGGGGGAGAGAGGAAAGAGGGGGAGAAAGAGAAGAAAAGGAGAAATGGCAGTAAGGTATGGTCAAAGTCACATAATGTATAATGTGAATGTATATTTACTGTAGAGTGCAAGCAGAGACTCCGGCAGGACTAACTATGACAGCATAACTAAAAGGGAGAGTCAGAATGAAACACAAACATTGTCACGGGCCGGTCCGTGTGAGGCAGGCTTAGGGAACCCAAAAGCAGACAAAACAGACTTGGTTCAGTATAACTGATTTTAAAGAATTATAATAAAAAGGAAAGTTACTTTATTTCAAAATCATTGATCTTAATGCACGATATGAGATTCAAACAGAAGGAGAATTATAATAAAAAGGAAAGTTACTTTATTTCAAAATCACTGATCTTAATGCACAAAATGAGAGTCAAACAGAAGGAAAATTATAATAAAAAGGAAATTTACTTTATTTCAAAATCACTGATCTTAATGCAAAATATGAGAGTCAAATAGAAGGAGAATTATAATAAAAAGGAAAGTTACTTTCTTGGTTTCAGTGCTACGGATTCTAACTCTGGATAAGAAAGTGAAACAGAGAATGAAAAAACAAAAAACATTACTTGAGGCGACCTGTGGCGTGGCTTGGCCGAGGCTGTGGACAGGAGTCAAGGAGCGAGTGACACAGAGCATGCGCAGTGTCCTGCAGAGCGGGCGCGGCTGAGAACGCGCAGGTAGAGCGAAGGCAGGAGCAGGGCGAGTGCAGCTGTGTGGAGAGCTGAAGTCCGCTGAGCGCGCGCTGAATCCGACGCGCCGGCAGAGAGAGCGCAGCAACAGAGTGAGATACGACCTGCAGCAATGCTATGGGTATTAACAGAGTCAAAGTCGAGAGTGAAAGCAAAGGTTCAAAGCCGGGTAATCAGTCAACGTAGCAAACAGTTCCGATTCGTGAAGCAAAGCCGTAACTAGAGGTGAAAGATCCAGAAAATATGATCATATAACCCCAATATTATCATCCCTGCACTGGCTACCTGTTCAGTTTAGAATAAATTTACAAAATAGTATTACTTACATACAAGGCCTTAAATGGTTTAGCTCCCACATACCTAACCAGTCTTCTGATACGCTACAATCCACCACGCGCCTTAAGATCACAAAGCTCCGGACTTCTGGTAGTTCCCAGAATTTCAAAATCTACAAAAGGGGGTAGGGCTTTTTCATATTTAGCTCCAAAGCTTTGGAATAGCCTTCCAGACAGTGTTCGGGGAGCAGACACGGTTTCTCAGTTCAAAAGTAGACTCAAGACGCATCTTTTTAATCTGGCATACACATAACTCATCCCATAATCTCATACTCCAGTACACCTATACCGAATGGCAACTACGCTAATTCTCCCCATCTGTTCTGTATTTCTCTACCCATCCCGAGGCATCGGGAGATTTTGCCAGCTTCAGTAGACAAAGGCCGACCCTGCGAGGTTCCTGAGGCATCCAGAGAAGGACCAGCTCCAGCTGGATTCAGCTTTATGATGGTTGGAGCTACACATGCTGCTCCTGTGCTTCCAGTGATCCAGACCTCATCTGCCCTCTGCACCTACTGACTCGTCCCTATGCTGAACTGGTCTTCATGTCAATTTAAATAATTTCTGTCATATTGAATTTTCACCTGCACAACACACAAGATGTTATATCATTTCTATCTTTTATCGCCCAAATGAGGATGGGTTCCCTGTTGAGTCTGGTTCCTCTCAAGGTTTCTTCCTAATGCCATCTCAGGGAGTTTTTCCTTGCCACCGTCACCGCCACCCTTGGCTTGCTCATCAGAGAAATTTCATTCATTCATCTCATTATTATCTGCACATTTTTCTCACACATCCACACTTCCAATTATTTTCTTTTCTATAATTATTATTATTTTTTTTTGTTAAATTTCTTAAATTTTTGTGAAGCTGCTTTGAGACAATGCCCATTGTTAAAAGCGCTATATAAATAAAATTTAATTGAATTGAATTGAAAAAAGGGTCAACAACGTGAGAGGGAAAACGGTATTACTTGGCAAAATACTAGGCACAAAAAAAAACACTTTGCTTGGAGCACGCAATAATTCGGCGAGAGTTCCCTGTCTGAGGAGGAGTTATATTGGGTCGACGTGATGAATGAGATGAGGCACAGGTGTGCTAGAACATGAATGAATGAGGCGGTAAAACGGAGGCAACGGGATGGAATGTGGAAAGGAATCGCTGGAGATCATGACTTGGCTCGAGCAGAGGGTGTGACTTGCCGTACCGTTACAAACATGAGGGCTCCCTGAGATGTAAAGCAAACAATCACCTCATCGTCAACAAACCTGAGTGATCAAATGAGAGTGAGGAAGACAGCATCTAAACATACAAGTTCCCCATAATACTCTACGTCCATGACTCCCCGAGATCTGCTCCTTTACGTAAGGCAAATCTATTTATAAAAATGCTTTACTAAATAAATAGGTTTTTAGCCTAGACTTAAACACTGAGACTGTGTCTGAGTCCCGAACACTATTTGGAAGACTACTCCATAATTTTGGGGCTTTGTAAGAAAAAGATCTGCCCCCAGTTGTAGTTTTCATAATACGCGGTACTGACAAGCAGCCTGCATCCTTTGATCGAAGTAGGCGTGGCGGATCGTAAGACACTAGCAGTTCGCTTAGATACTGCAGCGCGAGACCATTTAATGCTTTATATATATCAAGAGTAGTATTTTAAAATCAATGCGAAATTTCACAGGGAGCCAATGCAGTGAAGATAAGATAGGGGTGATGTGCTCGTATCTTCTAGTGAGGACTCTCGCTGCTGCATTCTGGACTAGCTGAAGCTTGGTTATGCACCTAGCTGAACAACCAGACAGTAAGGCATTACAATAGTCCAACCTAGAGGTGATTAAAGCATGAACTAGTTTTTCTGCATCGTTTAGCGACAATATATTTATCTTGGCAATATTTCTGAGGTAAAAGAATGCTATCCTGGTAATATGATCTACAAGAGCTTCAAATGAAAGTCTGGAATCTATAATCACGCCGAGGTCTTTTACTGTTGCACTTGATGGAACAGAAACACCATCTAAAGTTACGGTGTGATCTAAAATTTTACTCCTAGCTGTATGCGGTCCTATGACTAGAACTTCTGTCTCATCCAGATTAAGCAGAAGGAAGTTAACTAGCATCTAATTTCTTATGTCCTGCACACATTGGTCAACTTTAGTAAGCTGGTTTTTCTCATCAGGTTTTGCTGAGACATATAACTGTTTGTCGTCAGCATAACAATGAAAACTAATACCATGCTTACGGATTATGTTACCCAGAGGAAGCATGTAAAGGGAAAAAAAGCAGTGGGCCTAAAACTGAACCCTGCGGAACGCCAAACTCCACTGGAGAACATGCAGAATAATCACCATTTGTCACGTTCTGCTATGTTGTTGGACTGTGGGCTTGGTGTTGAGGCATAAATGCAGAGGGGATGCAGTGAAACATAAAAAGAGTCTTTAATAATAATCAAACAAACAAAAAGCAAACATGAACATGAACTAAGGAGGTTGGCTAAAAACATGGAGCATACGAAACAGAACTCAAACACTTAGACATAAAACTAGGGATTACACAACTCATACACAATACAGACATGGGGACACAAACAGGACGAGACAAGACATACTAAACAGCCTAGAGGACTAAACTCATGGGACTATACAGTACATGCAAGGGATAAACAAACACAAGACAGGCTTGGCTAGGTCTACTGGCTGAGCTGCACATTAGCTGCTAAGCTAGCTCATAGCTAATCAGACTAATGGCTACACAGGCCAGTAGCCTGAGACACAAGGGAATGAACAGACAAGGTGCACAGCAGACTAGGTATGAAACAGACTAAGAACTCTAAAGGTTAGTGGCTAAAGATGTTAGTACCTAAACAGACTAAGAGCTAAGCAGACAAGGAGACTAGACAGACTCAAAGACTAGACAGACTAAGATCTAAACATGTTAGTATCACCCTCATTAGTATTTAAACAGACTACTAGCTAAACATGCAATGGGGGTTACTTACACAAAAGGGTAAACACAAAAGGCTAATTCTCCTAGAGGCTAATCCTGCTAGAAGACACAGAGACAAGGACATCTTAATATAAACAAACTTAACTTAAAATGCTCCTGAAACCAAAAGGCCAACCATACTGTTAAACTAAAACAGAAAAGACCAAAACAAAACCCACATAACAGAAATTAATGCTCGACCCAGTTTCCCAGAACAAACAGGTATTTATAAAAGAGCTAATGAGCCTCCTCAGTTCAGGTGAGCATCCATGTCACCTGACCGAGGAGGCTTCTGGGAAACTGAGTCTAGGAACCAAAACTACAAAGTAAAAACACTGCCCTCTAGTGGGCAACCCTCACACCATTTAAGTCTACATACTGATAACGATCGGTCAAATAGGATCTGAGCCAGGAGAGGGCTGTACCCATAATTCCTACTACATTTTCAAATCTGTGAAGAAGAATAGCATGATCAATTGTGTCAAAAGCTGCACTGAGGTTGAGTAATACAAGTATAGTTACACAACCCTGATCAGAGGCCAATAGGAGGTCATTTACTACTTTAACGAGTGCTGTTTCTGTGCTGTGATGAGGCCTAAATCCTGACTGATACAGTTCATGTATGCTATTTCTATGTAGATATGAGACAGTGGAATAGCTGCTCCGCTACTATCTTTTCCAGAATCTTAGAGATAAAGGGGAGGTTTGATATTGGCCTGTAATTGGACAGCTGACAGGGGTCGAGGTCAGGTTTCTTAATTATTGGTTTGATAACTGCTAATTTAAAAGATTTTGGAACATAACCAATGCTGAGTGAGGAATTAATTATTCTCAACAGCGGTTCTGTTATTACTGGTACTATCTGTTTAAGAAAATGTGTCGGTATAGGATCTAATATACTGGTTGATGAATTTGCAGAAGAGATGAGTGAAATTAGTTCATTCTCTTCAAGGGGAGTAAAGTATTCTATGTTCCGATCTGACATGGCTAGGTTAACATCTGCATCAATTACATTGTTCGGTTTCAAAACCTCAATCTTATGCCTGATATTTACAATTTTATTATTAAAAAAGTTCATGAAGTCCTCACTATTGCATGATGTTTGTAACATCCGATCTGCCTCAGCCCCGGAGATCAAGTTCACCGGATTACTGAGCCGTAGTCTTTGTCTCCCCCTAGTGTGTCTGCGTATGTCACTGTCAGTCATCAACACCAGAGTGAATTCACCTGTCTACCCTTGTGTGTCTCACTATTTAACCCAGCCGAACCCACACCACATTGTCTGGTCACCGTTGTGCACACCCCTGTATGTTTAAACTGTATGTTCTCTCTCTCTCTCTCTCTCCCAGGTTTAAGACGGTATCTGCAGGCGAAGTAGCGAAAGCGAGACGGCTTTCGCGTCCGGACGGATTTCGGTTCCGTGGCAAATTCTACGTGTCTTTCAAGGTTAAGACTTCAAGTGAAGTCAGTGTTTTATTTGTGTTTCCGCCTGCAGACCGTCCCTGGGGAAGGACCCTTGGGGTCATTATCATTTATATAAGATTTCAGTTGTTCAAGTCAAAACGGGACTTTCAATAAAAAGATATATTTCCTGCACCTGCGTTCTCCCGTGTGTATGTTTCCCGAAGACAGACATGAGAGATGACCAGACCAGTTACCCGAACGCAGCAGGGTGGAATCGCACCACCGTCCTCGCCCCAGCAGAAGCCCACAAGCTCCCCGCGAGTCCCAAACGACAGAGCCGATGGATGTAGGCTCGTCCAGACTGTCCGCCCAGGAGAGACGATGCCGAATTACGGCCGGACTGTGCCTGTACTGCGGCGGTGGGGGGCATCTCATCCGAGAGTGCCCATTATTAAAAGTAAAGACAAACACACTTTCACCATCCAACCGCACGAACACACACCCACGAATCACCTCACCACCAATCACACGCATGAACAACTCTACACAAACCAAAAACACGGACATACCCCCACAAACTGAAAAAACACCTACACTGCCAACACCACCACGAACCTACCGGTCATTTTGTGTAAATGCGACGTTGGCATACAATAACCATGAAATTTCTGTTTCCCCCTCATAGATTCGGGCTCGGCTGGGAATTTTATTTCATTTTCTCTACTTTCCTCGCTGCACGCTCCAGTGTCGAAGCTTCCAACCCCGATCGTGATTAACGCTCTCGATGGCAACCCATTAAGTCAATCGCCGGTTAACATGATCTCCGTGCCCCTACGGTTAACTTTCCCTAATCACACTGAGGAGTTAGAATTTTATGTAATATCCCAGGTGAGTCAGCCCGTCGTGCTCGGCCTCCCATGGCTTAGCTCTCATAACCCGAATTTTGATTGGGCAAGTGCTCGCATCCTCTCTTGGTCCCCCCGATGCGCGAAACTCTGTATGCCAACCTCATTGATGGCCCAAACGACTACAGTAGAAAGCCCTAGCGCCCTAGTTTCGACCCTAGTGCCATCGGAGTATGCGAAATTTAAGGACGTTTTTAGTGTTAAGGCAGCTGCACGACTTCCCCCTCACCGCCCGTGGGATTGCGCTATTGACCTCCTGCCGGGGAAAACACCGCCCTGCTCGCGGATTTATCCATTGTCCGTGCCAGAAACACGGGCGATGGAGGAATACGTGAAAGAGGCTCTCCAGCAGGGGCTCATTAGTCGCTCCACGTCACCCGCATCGGCAGGGTTCTTTTTTATCGAGAAAAAAGGCGGGGGCCTTCGGCCGTGTATTGATTATAGAGGGCTCAATACCATCACAGTGAAATATAAGCACCCGCTGCCCCTGGTTCCGGCCGCGATCGATCTGCTCCGCGGCGCGTCCATATTTACCAAACTTGACCTCCGCAGCGCTTATAACCTCGTTCGTGTTCGCAAGGGAGATGAGTGGAAGACAGCGTTTAGCACTACATCAGGTCATTACCAATACAATGTAATGGCTTATGGACTGGTGAACGCTCCTGCGGTGTTTCAGGGGTTCATGAATGACGTGCTCCGACATATGTTAAGCCGGTTCGTGATAGTTTATTTGGATGACATCCTAATTTACTCTCGGTCATACGAAGAGCACGTTAGTCATGTAACCGCCGTTCTCCATCGACTGAGGGAACATGGGCTCTATGTGAAGGCGGAGAAGTGTGAATTTCATAAAACAGAAGTTGCATTTCTGGGCTATCGCATAGGGCCACTGGGGGTCAGGATGGACACAGCCAAGGTCAGAGCGGTGCTCCAATGGCCGGAGCCAACAACAGTGAAGGCGCTACAAAGCTTCCTCGGGTTTGCCAATTTTTACAGGCGCTTTATTAGGGGCTATAGTACACTGGCAGCACCGCTCACTAGCTTACTAAAGGGTAAACCGCGCAAGTTACAACAGTTTACGCTGGACGCGCGCGTGGCGTTTCAGCGCCTAAAACAAGCTTTTACATCAGCGCCTATATTAAAACTGCCCGACCCTAACAAGCCCTTCGTAGTAGAGGTCGATGCGTCGGAGGTAGGACTCGGAGCGGTACTGTCACAGCGCCATGGCCACCCGGAGAAGTTATTCCCCTGTGCTTTTTTCTCGCGAAAACTGACACCTGCTGAATGCAACTATGATATCGGAAATCGCGAACTGCTTGCAATAAAGGCGGCGTTAGAGGAGTGGAGGCATTGGTTGGAAGGGTCGGAACATCCATTCACGGTACTCACAGATCATAAGAACTTGGAGTACCTCCAACAAGCAAAAAGACTAAACCCCCGACAAGCCCGCTGGGCACTGTTTTTCACTCGGTTCCGTTTTAGTATTACTTATCGCCCCGGCTCGAAGAACTTAAAGGCGGACGCGTTATCCCGCTATTTTGCGACGCAGGACCGACCCCAGGTGCCTGAACCCATTTTGCCCCCGTCGCTCGTGGTGGCACCGATCACGTGGGACCTCGATGCGGAGATAGCCCGGGCGACACGGTCAGAACCCGTGCCGCCGGGCTGTCCTCCGAATCGAACCTACGTGCCGGAGTCACTACGTGAACGAGTGATCGTGGAGGCACATACCAACTTATCATCAGGACATCCCGGCGAACTAAAAACACGTCAACTACTAGAACCTCGGTTCTGGTGGCCAAATTTGCGGGACACAGTGAAAACAGTCGTTTCGTCTTGTGCTACCTGTGCAACCACCAAGAGCCCTCGAGGGTTGCCAGTTGGAAAATTAATACCCTTACCTACACCTAACAGACCGTGGTCCCACCTAGCGGTGGATTTTGTGACGGACCTGCCAGTGTCTAAAGGGTACACGACCGTCCTGGTAGTTGTAGACCGCTTCTCAAAGGGTTGCCGGTTTATTCCGTTCTGCGCCCTCCCAACCGCCTCCCAGGTGACGGAAACCCTATTCAACAATGTGTTTCGCTACTACGGCATACCGGAGGATATTGTTTCCGATCGTGGTCCCCAATTTATCGCAAAAGTCTGGAAAGCTTTTTTTCAGAAATTGGGGACCACTGTTAGTCTAACGTCAGGCTATCACCCGGAGTCTAATGGGCAGGCAGAGCGGACTGTCCAAGATCTCGGGACATTCCTCCGCGCATATTGTAGTAGTCGGCAACATGAATGGGCAGACTGTTTATTCTGGGCGGAATATGCGCGAAACTCACTAAGACACTCCTCAACCGGCCTAACGCCGTTCCAATGTGTGCTCGGACATCAGCCACCGCTATGTCCCTGGGATGCCACTCCCACCAATATCCCCATGGTGGATGAGTGGTTTAAAAAAGCGGAAAAAGTATGGGAGGGGGCGCATGCCAGTATCTCCAAAGCAGTTCGCCGGTTCAAAAGTTTCGCCGATAGGCGGCGACGGGAAAGTCCTCCGCTCCAGGTAGGAGATCGGGTTTGGCTCTCGACAAAGGACCTCTCTCTCAACCTCCCCTGCCGTAAGCTTTCCCCCAGATTCATCGGTCCCTTTCCTATAATCTCCCAAATCAACCCTGTTTCTTTCAAATTGCAACTCCCTTCACACATGCGCATTAATCCTGTCTTTCACATCTCTCTTCTCAGGCCAGTAATGCGGGGGCCACTAGACAGAGGTGTCGTAGACCCTTCACTCCCTGGGGCTGTGGAGATTGAGGGCGCCCCAGCATTTAGAGTCCAGCAACTGCTGGACTCCCGAAGGCGAGGGGGCTCCCTTCAGTATCTAGTAGAGTGGGAGGGGTATGGGCCGGAGGAACGCAGCTGGGTCCCGGCAAAGGACATCCTAAGCCCGGAACTCATATTCGAGTTTCATCAAGCTCGACCGGATCGTCCTGCGCCACGACCTCCAGGCCGACCCGCTCGCCGGCAATTCCATCAGGCCGGTGGGTCCCAGACCCCTTCGGTACCTAGCGGGGAGCGCCCACCTCTCTTTCAGGAAGCCGGCCCTGGGAGGGGGGGTAATGTAACATCCGATCTGCCTCAGCCCCGGAGATCAAGTTCACCGGATTACTGAGCCGTAGTCTTTGTCTCCCCCTAGTGTGTCTGCGTATGTCACTGTCAGTCATCAACACCAGAGTGAATTCACCTGTCTACCCTTGTGTGTCTCACTATTTAACCCAGCCGAACCCACACCACATTGTCTGGTCACCGTTGTGCACACCCCTGTATGTTTAAACTGTATGTTCTCTCTCTCTCTCTCTCTCCCAGGTTTAAGACGGTATCTGCAGGCGAAGTAGCGAAAGCGAGACGGCTTTCGCGTCCGGACGGATTTCGGTTCCGTGGCAAATTCTACGTGTCTTTCAAGGTTAAGACTTCAAGTGAAGTCAGTGTTTTATTTGTGTTTCCGCCTGCAGACCGTCCCTGGGGAAGGACCCTTGGGGTCATTATCATTTATATAAGATTTCAGTTGTTCAAGTCAAAACGGGACTTTCAATAAAAAGATATATTTCCTGCACCTGCGTTCTCCCGTGTGTATGTTTCCCGAAGACAGACATGACAATGTTGTTGTGGAGATTTCTGTAGTGGTCTTATTTCTGGTTAATTTGGCTACGATATTAAATAGAAAGAGGCGGCGCGGTGGTGTAGTCGTTAGCACTGTCGCCTTGCACCTCCAGGGTCTGGGTTCGATTCCCCGGCCAGGCTCGATTCCCGTCTCTGTGTGCATGGAGTTTGCATGTTCTCCCCGTGCTTGGTGGGTTTCCTCCGGGTACTCCGGTTTTCTCCCACAGTCCAAAGATATGCAGGTTAGGCTAATTGGCGTTCCTAAAATTGCCGGTAGTGTGTGATTGGGTGTGTGAGTGTGTGTATGTGTGTGTGCCCTGCGATGGATTGGCACCCTATCCAGGGTGTACCCCGCCTAGTGCCCGAAGTCTCCTGGGATAGGCTCCAGGTCCCCCGCGACCCTGAACACAGGATTAAGCGGTATAGAAAATGAATGAATGAATTAAATAGAAATCTAGGATTATTTAAATTTTCTTCTATAAGAGTGGAGAGATACGTTCATCTAGCTACACTAAGAGCTTTCCTATAGTTCAGGATGCTCTTTTTCCATGCTATTTGAAATACTAACAATTTAGTTTGACACCATTTACGCTCTAATTTCCG
Source organism: Channallabes apus (assembly GCA_030522415.1). Lineage (NCBI taxonomy): Eukaryota > Metazoa > Chordata > Actinopteri > Siluriformes > Clariidae > Channallabes > Channallabes apus. The sequence continues at coordinate 18,333,072 of CM060117.1, read as the reverse complement.
AGCGGTCTGTTTTAAAGTGCGCGTGTGATCGTTATACCAGGGAGCGAGTTTCTTATCTCTAATAATTTTTCTTTTAGCTGGAGCTACATTATCTAAGGTACAACGAAATGTCGACTCTAAATATTAGGTCGCCTGATCGAGTTCTGTGGGGTCAGACGGTGATCTTATCGAAGTTGGTAACTCTGGGAGATTACTGATAAAACTCTGTATGGTAGTTGATGTGAATGTACGTTTAATACGGTAGCGCGGTGCTGTGCGTACATTATCACTGTGACACACTTGAATTGAAATAAGACAGTGATGTGAGATAATTTCGGACAGTGGAATTGTGAATAAATTTCTTATACTTAATCCGAAGAATATTATTAAATCTAAAGTGTGACCTGCTTTATGAGTGGGTCCTACTACACACTGATTTACTCCTACTGAGTCCAGTATGGACATAAATGCTGTTCTCAGAGGGTCTTCTGGATTCTCAAAATGAATATTAAAATCTCCAGCAATTAACACTTTGTCTACAGAAACGACTAGGTTTGAGAGGAAATCTACAAATTCACTAAGAAATTCAGAATACGGCCCTGGAGGTCTGTAAATTATAATTAGTGGAATCGACTGAGCTGACTTAATATACTTAAATACACTTATGTTACTATAAAGAATTTCAAATGAATTAAATTTGTGTCCGTGTTTTTGTACTATAGACAGATTATCATTGTGAATAACTGCGACGCCTCCTCCAATACAAGTTAACCGAGGCTGGTGAATGTAGCTGTATCCAGCATGACTAGCTTAATTTAGAGCTACATACTCGTCCTGTTTAACCCATGTTTCAGTTAAACAGAGTATATCAAATGCCTGATCTGTGATAATTTCATTAACAATAACCGCTTTTGATGCGAGAGATCTAATATTTAACAGTCCTAGCTTCAGATCAGAGGTGCCAGCTGCACATTCAGTGTGTGATCCGAGTTTGTCGTCTTTATGTTAAGCAAATTATTAAAACAGAATTTCTGAGACTTTCTACATTGTTGTTTAAATCGGGGAACAGACACAGTCTCAATATGGTGAACCCTGAGTGACGACTCTATGCAGCTAGCAGACGGTTGGTTTAGCCTGTCTGTCTGATCCCTGGCCTGGGCTCTGGATTGTCACCGATTAACTAGACCTCTACTGAGACTATGAGCTATACTACAGGAAATGAGAGCAGCACCTTCCCGAGTGGGATGGACACCGTCCCGCCCTAACAGGCCAGCTTTGCCCTCAAAGATCTTCCAATTGTCTATGTAGCCCACATTATTTTCGGAGCACCACCTGGACATCCAGCGGTTATAACTACTGTAGCATGTTATAATTACAATCATGACTCCAAGACTTGGCCAAAAATCAAAAAATGTTGGTATCTGTCAGTCTAATTCTGTCAGCCAACCTTATACCACAACTGAGTTAAAAACGCACTTTGCAAACTTGCAGCAGGTAAATCATGCACTGTAATAGCAGATTCAGCATTTCATTTATATGGACCAGTTATCATACAAAGAAGGCACACTGCTGGTGTTGTGGTCCCGGAGATGTGGGAATACTGTGGGTATTGATTTATGTGTTTATGATTTTGATTAAAATTTATGATTTAAGTGTTTATTTATTTAAATTTTGATGAGTTTGACATATAGCTAATGAAAACCCCAAATCAAGAATATCAGAAAATTACTTTTATTTGTAAAGTATGTGTGTACTGTATGTTCCCTTTCAAAGGCTACACTCGATGCTGCGTGAAACGCTATGGGAACATCTTTTCATGTTGCCGTTTGTGAAGCATGTGTGTATCAAACACGCCAAATTTTGGCACTTCACGAGTGTACTCTGGCAACTGCACATTGATTAGCCACAGGAGCAAGCAACCCAAAACGATCAAAATTAGACAACAGATTTCTGTCAGGTGGCCAGGAGATGAAGCCACAACCCGCTCTCTCCCCTTTTTTGACGACCTCCACAACGAATTAACTCTTGGAGTTCTTGGAGTAATCCTTTTTCATCCCGTATTTTTGTACCATCGACTTCGCTTTATGCGAAGATCGTTGATGCAAAAGCATGAGGTTATATAGTGATGCCCCAGATAGAAGAGACGCTCATGGGATCTCTCTTCTGGGACCTCATCCTCATTAAAGAAGCCAACACTTCCCTCCAAGCCATGTAGAACTTCTTCTACCTTGGTAGGGAAGGCGTTCCAAGCAGGAGGTCAGGCCGGCGCTTCCTTGCACACCATGGCGGTCTTGCAGGCATACCAGGCTAATCTGCTGAAGGATTTGAGCATGAGCGGCACCGTGAATCAAGAAGCATTCACAGAATTACGCCGGGCTACTGATTTCTCCCTTCGTACGACTAAACAAACAGCCGGAGCTATCGGCTGTTCTATGGCCTCCCTGGTGTCCGCTGAAAGAGACCTATGGTTAAATCAAGGATAAGAACATTCCTCCTTGATGCCCCTGTCTCACCTTCTGTCCTATTCAGTGACATCGCCACTAGGTTTCGAGAGGCTAGGCTGTATGAACAGGAGCTCAAGAGTCGAGGCCGTCGGCACCCAGTCTCGACCAGATCTGATTCTCACCAGACGAGAGGCGCAGAAGGAGAGCGTTAGCAGCTGGACACCCCCCTCGTAAGGACTGGGCTGCCTCTAAGAGATCAGATCACCGCACCATCTTCTTTTCTAAGAAGAAGTCCTGAAGCTTATGCACCCAGGACCGTGGGGGTTACCATCCTCAACGCCCTGAAGGAAATCAGACTAGATCAGAAAGTGACTGTACATCACTTTAAAAAATTTTTAGGCCTCATGGCAGCTGCATCCACGGTGATACCTTTGGGCCTTTTGCACATGAGAGCCTTTCAGTTGTGGCTAAGAGCCAGGGTATTTCATACGAGGGCCAATCCTCGAAGGGATCTTCTGCCTCAGGCGCAGGGGACAATATTTCATCCCCGGCCCAAGCTTTGGAACCTTCATGTTTGGCCCCTGAACGGGACCAACTAAGTCAAGCTGGTCTTCCAGCCAGCGTAATTGACACTATCCTAAACGCTAAGGCTCCCTCCACTAGAAGAACGTATGCCCTCAAATGGAATGCATTTGAAAGTTGGTGCATGACGAAGCAGGTAGACCCAGTCCACTGCCAAATTGTTTCAATGCTGCAGTGCCTGCAGGAAAAGTTGTCAACAGGCTTGTGCCCTAGTACCCCCAGGACGTACTGTCATGCGCACTAGGCCGCGACCGGCACCAGGACCCGGAAGTAAGGCGGTCGCGAATCTGAAAGCATAAAAGGATACAAGATGGTGCCGCACATCGCTCTGTCATTGAGTATGCCCAGGCTATTTCGGAATCGTTCCCGTTCACGTGAGTACTCACTTTCTTGGGTTCGCTTTCAGACTGAGTGTGCATTTATAGGACTAGGGTTAGATTGTGTCTTTCCTTTACTCATTCACTTTGAGAGTTCTTAGAGCAAATCACGTGATTATCCTGTCCGCTCATGTCCATCCGCGTTTGGGTTTACCATTCACGCTACAGGGCTAACTGCTAAGCTACGTCTTTCTGGTCGTCATCGGGTTAGTTCTGACAGAATGACAGAGCAGTAAACCCAGTGGATCACGCGCGCCTATGCGATGTGGTTGACCAGCATGCCGTGCTTATCAATAAGCTTACCGGTGAGCTCGATGCTCTGCGCCGGAGTGTCCAAGACGTCGCGGCCTTGCGCCGCGAGGTGGCGGAGCTTAAGCGGGAGAACGTAAGCCTCCGGGCAGCTGTTGATGGCATGGCTAGCGGTCTGCCCGCCGCAGCGGCCGCAGCCCCGCCCCAACCCCCCCCTCCTTCTGATGTTTTTCTAGCACTCCCGGATAAATGGGATGGCACGGATGGGAAATGCAGTGTGATTTTAACATCGCTGGAACTGGTGTTTGAGTTTAATCCCACCAAATACTCCACCGACCGGCTGCGCATTGCACTACTCGTCTCGTTGCTATCAGGGCAGGCAGCAGAGTGGGCCACGGCAGTCCTGCGCGCTGACACCGACACCGCTCACTCCTATAATGAGTTTACCTGTCAGCTCAAACTAACATTTGAACATCCTGCGGGCGAGGTGGAGGCCGACACGAAACTCTACCATCTGCGGCAGGGAGGATTGTCCGTGAGCCGGTACACTGCTGACTTCCGCACCCTCGCCATCCAGACCTCGTGGGGAGACACAGCCCTCTGGACATCCTATTTCGAGGGACTGGCTGCTCGTATTAAGGATGAGCTAGCCGGACGAGAGCTCCCAGCCACCTTGGAGGGGCTGATCCAGCTAGCCCTCCGCATCAATCAGCGCCTCCTTTCCCGTCCAAAGCCAGCACCTCGTACCCTGCTGCCAGCTCCCACATACACCTACACTGTACCACGACCACCACCCACCGTCACCCCCGCCTTCACCGGACGTGTCGGATCTCCACCCCCTGCCGTGGTTGACACCGGAGCTGGGGAACCCATGCAACTAGGGCGCGCCTCCCTGACCATGGCGGAACGTGAGAGACGTTACCGCGAGGGTTTGTGCGCCTACTGTGGATCAGCGGCACACCACAGAGTGACCTGTCCATCCCGTCCAGGAAACGCCCAACCCCGGTGAATGACAGGAGAGACTCACCGGGCACCATCCACCTCTCCGCCACCACCACCACCACCACTTCTCGACTCACGGTCCAGGTAACCCTCCGCCTTGGCCACAAGCGGGTCCGAAGTGCTGCGTTCATCAATTCTGGTGCCGCGGGTAACTTCATTGACTCCACATACGCCAAAGGGTTGGGGGTAAAGATCGAGGCATTATCCCAGCCAATGAAGATCACCTCTGTCGACGGGCGGCCCCTCTCATCCAGCCCCATCACCCAGCAGACACAACCCATCATTCTAATCCTCGGTCAGCACCACGAGTCCATTCAGTTCCACCTCACATCCCTCTCTTCTCCACCCATCATCCTCGGCTACCCATGGCTTCTGCAGCACGACCCGCTTATTTCATGGTCTCAAAGCTGGATCCTCCAGTGGGGGCCGACCTGCACCGAATTATGCCTACAGGCCCAGGCTGAGACGTGTTCCAGGGATCCGAGGTCCGAGGCCCCCGACGTCGACATCCACACCATTCCTCCACCTTATCGGGACCTGGCTGAGGTGTTTTGTAAACGCCGGGCGAACCACCTACCACCTCACCGCCCATATGACCTGGCCATTGAACTCCAGCCGGGTTCCGACCCCCATACCCCCCCCCCCCCGCGGCCATCTCTGCTCCCTCTCCAACACCGAGACCCAGGCGATGGAGGAGTATGTCGCCAGCGCCCTACGAAATGGCACCATTCGGCCATCCTCCTCGCCGGCAGCCGCGGGGTTCTTCTTCGTGAAGAAGAAAGGGGGCGAACTTCGTCCATGTGTCGACTATCGGGGGCTAAATAAAATCACCATCAGAAACCGTCACCCACTGCCTCTTACCAACTCAGCCCTGGACGCCCTCTCTGGTGCCACCGTGTTCACTAAGTTGGACCTCCGGAGCGCCTACAACTTGGTGCGCATCAGAGAGGGTGATGAGTGGAAGACAGCCTTCATCACCCCCACCGGACATTATGAGAGCCTGGTCATTCCGTTCGGACTCTGTAACGCACTCTCGGCCTTCCAACAGTTCATTAATGATGTTCTCAGAGACATGCTAGGCCGATGGGTGTTCGTCTATTTAAACGACATTCTCATATACTCACACACCACAGAAGAACACACCAAACACATCAGGGCTGTTCTCAAGAGATTGCTCGCCCACCAGCTGTACTGTAAGCTGGAAAAGTGTGCTTTTCACGAGCACTCCACCACGTTCCTGGGTTTTGTCATCTCGCCCCAGGGTGTGGCCATGGACCCGCAGAAGCTGGAGGTTGTACGTCACTGGCCCCTACCCAGGACACTCAAGCAGCTCCAACGCTTTCTCGGGTTTGCGAACCTTTATCGTCGCTTTATCCGGGGCTACAGTACAGTTGCAGCACCACTCACTGCACTGACCAGGCCCTCAACCCTTCCCTTCCAACTCAACTCAACCACCATCTCCACCTTCAACCAACTCTGTCACCTATTCACCACCGCACCCATTCTCCTCCATCCGGATGCCAGCCAACCATTCGTTGTGGAGGTGGACGCGTCGGAAGTGGGCGCCGGCGCTGTTCTCTCCCAACGAGGTCCAGACCAGAAGCTACACCCCTGTGGCTTCTACTCCAAAAAGTTTAACCCCACTCATCAGCGATACGGAGTAGGGGACCGTGAACTGTTGGGCATAAAGTGGGCTTTGGAGGAATGGCGTCACTGGCTCCAGGGTGCCAGTGAGTCGTTCATCGTCTGGACGGATCATCAGAACCTACTCACCATCCGCAATCTCAAACAGCTGAACCCACGACAGGCACGGTGGGCCCTGTTCTTCGAACAGTACGATTTCCATCTTTCGTACCGCCCGGGGTCAAAGAACACCAAGGCCGACGCCCTCTCCCGACAATACGAGCGAGAGGCGCCCCGGGCGGAGCCCGTGCCTGTCCTTCCACCCACCCGGATCATCGCACCCCTGCACTGGGACATGGAAACGAGGGTCCGCCAGGCACTGACCAGCGAACCCGCACCGGCAGACGTGCCACCCGGACAACTCTATGTCCCAACCCAGCTAAGACCCGAAGTCCTCCAGTGGGGCCATTCTTCGCTCGTCGCGGGATACCAGGGAACCCTACGAACCCTCACCTTCGTGAAACGGGCTTTCTGGTGGCCTTCGATGAGAAAGGACATCACCGAGTTTGTCCAGGCATGCGCCAGGGTGGCGTGCGCCACCGAGTGTGCGCCAGGGCGAAGAACACCAATCAGCCGGCACCAGGGGAACTTCAACCACTTCCTGTCCCTCGGCGGCCCTGGTCGCACATTGCCGTCGACTTCATCACGGGCCTGCCGGCCTCGGAGGGAAAGGACGTAATCCTCACCATTGTGGATCGCTTCTCCAAGGCAGTGCACCTGGTGGCCCTCGCCAGACTCCCGTCAGCTAAGAACACCGCTGAGCTGATACTGGAACACGTCGTCCGATTGCATGGGTTCCCAAAGGACATCGTCTCGGACAGAGGTCCCCAGTTCACCGCCCGGTTCTGGAGGGCTTTCTGCCATCTGCTCCATTCAACCTGCAGCCTGTCTTCTGGTTACAGTGGGAGCCACGTCAAACAGCCGCCTGGAGCATGACTGCTCCGTGGCAGTTCCATGAAGGGTTAATGCAGGCTTCGTGCATGGAATGTGATCCCCCGCGATGACGCAGTTAACGATGCCCCGCCCCATAAACGCCCCCATGCGCTTTCTAAAAAGATGGTTGCAATGCCGTATAATTCCGCCAGATGGAGCATTGACTGGCACAGTTAACTGCAGTGTCCAGGAAGCCCAATACCGTATCTTTAATATACAGACAGTTCTTGTATTGTCAACATAGTTTCATAAATAGATGAAAAAACAATAACAACAAACCGATTAATAAAACAGATTTGTTAAATCACTCAATACACAACCCATGATGATTATGCTATTTATTATTTAATAATGAATTAATAAAATTAGTTAGTGAAATATTTTTAAGACATCCTGAAATGATCCTTAAAGACAAGGTAGCGGCTGTAATTTGTCTATACCGATCATTGTAGGTACGGAATAAAAACGCAGGCTACGTACAGTATTTTATATTACTGTGTATTTTACCTAGTTCCATTTAATATACTGATAGATAATATTTTGCTGCAAAGTAAAGCTCAAAATGTAACGTCTGCTTGGGTTTGTTTTCGTTATATTTTTGATGATGTTTTCGCTGATTTTTTCACTGATAGTCTACAAGTGGCATAAGAGGCAATTAATGCCGCATGCAACCTGGAACAAATATCTGCCCATATGGATCAATATTTCTTTAGTCATTTAATCATGTATAATGCTCCCCCTTCAAAAGATCTGATGGGGCATTAATCACTTATCACAACAGTGAATGGATGCGGCAGCAGAGACAGATTAAATCCCCATAAACACTTGGAGACAATAGTAAAAAAAAGTTCCAGAGGGTTAGCGCCTGTTATACTAATGTATTTTTACTGATTTATTGTTTTTACTGCTTATATTTCGTAGGTTTTTATGCAATTTCATGTGTTGTGTGTGCGCACGAGAGAGAGGATACTCTGACAAGACCAACTTCCGTGTGGCTCCCGTGGCGCAATCGGTTAGCGCGTGATACTTATAAAGCAGTCCAGGTGAAGCAGTTCCGAGTTCGAGCCTCGCCTAAAGCACCCAAAGCATTTTACTGCATATCGCACTGTGTATGTGACAAATAAAATTTGAATTTGAAAGTAAAGCTTAAAATGTAACTTCTGCTTTGGTTTGTTTTCGTTATATTTTTGATGTTTTCGCTGAAAGTCAAATTGGCATAACAAATTGATTAATGGCGCATAATATCTGGAACAAATCTCTGTCCATACGGATCAGTATTTCTTTAGTAATTTAACCAGCATAATGTCCCACATTAAAGATCTGATGGGGCATCAATCACTTATCACAACGGTGTATAGATGCAGCAGCAGAGACAGATTTAATCCCCATAAACATTCACACTTGAAAACAAAACTAACAGAAGTAAACAGTTCTAGAGTGTTAGTGCCTGTTATCACAGGACAGGAATCACCTACAGGATACTACTGTATTTTACTGCTCATATTTTTTACCCTAGTTTCATTTGGTTTTATGCGATTTCATGTATTATTTGTGTGTGTCTGTGTGTGCACAGTGTGTGTGTGTGTGTGTGTGTGTGTGTGTGAGTGCGAGAGATAGCGTGAGAGCGCGTGCGCGAGAGAGGGCTTTCATGCTGATTTATCCAAGGTTACTAAAACCTGGCTTACTACCTATAAAAAATATTTCAATTTAACTCATGGGTCTCAATCACAGATGACACGACAAATTATATACTCTGAAACGTTCATTTGAACATTTAAAAATATATACAAAAACACGAATACTAATGTTATCATGGTGTAAATTATTAACATTAGGTTAGGTCCTGCCCTTAATTAATTCATATTATAATTACTTTTACATAGTATAGTTACTGGACTGACATGACCAAAAACTAGCTATTTCATTTAGCCTTTCTAAAATCAACCCATCTATCATTTATAATCAGAAAACATAAAACATATTATGATCTGTTCAATAGCCCATCTGTTTTAATTTAGTTTGTATTTTTTATTATTCATAAGACAACCTTTCAGTTTTGTAAATATTTTAGTTATAGTGTGTTAAGTCTTACTTTAGGTTAAACGTTTTTGAGAATTTTACCATCCAGCTTAGATAAATGTTATGTCATTGATTGATAAAATCTGGATTAAGGATATTTTATTATATAATTATATATATATATATATATATATATATATATATATATATATATATATATATATATTTTTTTTTTTTTTTTTTTTTTTTAGTTTCCCCCTGAGGGATTGCCACCTTATTGTGGTCAGGGGGTTTGCGTGCCTCAACACAATTCAGCAAATACAATACTGTTACTATACAGTAAGGCCAGGTAAAAACAGTGCTTGAACATGATGCGCCCCTCCCCCCACCCCGTGTTGTCTGGTCTAGAACAGCCCTGCCTCTGACCGTCTTTTGTCTTGTAAATGAGTATTCTCACTCACCTTCCAATCCCCCCAGCGCACACACTCTGTTGGTACTGTAAACTGTACTGTAACTGTGTTTGCTAGGCACTTGGTTATACACAGTACTTTAATGTATGGAACACTTACTTAACTTACTGGTTTGGTTTAAACATCGCTTATTACCTTATTCAGCAAAATAAATTCATTATTAACGTATTGAAGTATTTTAGTTAAGGACAAAAACTGTGCTTGTGTTTAGAACTGCTGAACAGCCGAAAACACACACACACCCATCCCCCCCCCCGCCAAAAACACACACACAAACAGAGCAATTAACACCATGTCATACTCAGGAGTGGAAGGTGAGAAACCTCAATGGAGAATACCAAGTTTGTCGTTGCTCTTTTGGAGTTCTTAAAACCCAAAACATTTATTTATACTGAGAAAAAATTATTATGGGTCACAATCACAAACACAAATACATATAATCAAGTGTTTAACTGGTTTCATTTGTTTCTATGATCAATAATTATTATTATTATTATTATTTTCAGCCCAACTCTTTGACTATTTAAAACAAAGTTGTGTCCCATTTTTTGCCCATTGAAGTTGTTGGTTCAACTAAACAATTTTTAAATACCCAAACAATCCCCCAAAATTAAAACACGCAAAACATGACTTTAACAATTCAATTTATTCTTCCAAAACTAGTCAAAGTTAAAACAGTAATTTATATAAAACAGATGAATACATGTTGTCTTTTTGCTTAAAGTTCATTAAACTACCCGGATACACCAGCTGCTTATAAGTCTCTATCTATAGTCCTTTTACATTAAAATATTAATTTTTCAAATATCAAAACTATTAAACATGGAACAGTTTAAGTCTTTGTTTCCCCCAAAGTACTGTATCAGACATTTTGCAGTTCTATGTTCAGAATATACAGTAGACCTGATCAAACATCATTCTAAAGCTGTCGGACTGTGACGTCATCCCTCCTACAGCTCCCTCAACAGCTTGTTCAGGCTCCTCCAGTCCTGTAGCTCCAAAAGTCCAGCCGTCAGCCGTCTGACCCCCCAATCCTCCACAGCGGAGCTCTGCTTAAGGACAACAGGAGAATTTAGTCAAGACAAAGACAAATAAACTTCACAGAACATATAGTTCTAATAAAAATAAAATATATTAATAAACCTATTTACCACAGAGTGTGTAAAATACTGTTTTGGGGATTCTGTAATGTAAATAAACTGCCTGTGCTAATGTTAACCAGTGAACATATATGAATCTAAGCAAAAATGTAGAAAGACCCAGAAAGTCTGTTTCAATAATCTAATTAACATAAAGTCCACAAACTCCGATCATACTGAATGCACAGCCGGCACCTCTGATCTGAAGCTAGGATTGTTAAATATTAGATCTCTCACATCAAAAGCAGTTATTGTTAATGAAATTATCACAGATCAGGCGTTTGATATACTCTGTTTAACTGAAACATGGGTTAAACAGGACGAGTATGTAGCTCTAAATGAAGCTAGTCCTCCTGGATACAGCTACATACACCAGCCTCGGTTAACTGGTAGAGGAGGAGGCGTCGCAATTATTCATAATGATAATCTGTCTATCGTACAAAAACACCGACACAAATTTAACTCATTTGAAATTCTCTATAGTAACATAAGTGTATTTAAGTATATTAAATCAGCTCAGTCGATTCCACTAATTATAATTTACAGACCTCCAGGGCCGTATTCTGAATTTCTTAGTGAATTTGCAGATTTCATCTCAGACCTGGTCATTTCTGTAGACAAAGTGTTAATTGCTGGAGATTTTAACATTCATTTTGAGAATCCAGAAGACCCTCTGAGAACAGGATTTATATCCATACTGGACTCCGTAGGTGTAAATCAGTGTGTAGTAGGACCCACTCATAAAGCAGGTCACACTTTAGATTTAGTAATATTCTTCGGATTAACTATAAGAAATGTGTTCACAATTCCACTGTCTGAAATTATCTCAGATCACTATCTTGTCTCCATTCAAGTGTCTCACAGTGATAATGTACGCACAGTACCGCGCTACCGTATTAAACGTACATTCACATCAACTACCACACAGAGTTTTATCAGTAATCTCCCAGAGTTACCAACTTCGATTAGGCAACCGTCTGACCCCACAGAACTTGATCAGGCGACTGAATATTTAGAGTCGACACTTCGTTGTACCTTAGATAATGTAGCTCCAGCTAAAAGAAAAATTATTAGAGATAAGAAACTCGCTCCCTGGTATAACGATCACACGCGCACTTTAAAACAGACTGCTCGGAAATTAGAGCGTAAATGGCGTCAAACTAAATTGTTGGTATTTCAAATAGCATGGAAAGAGAGCATCCTGAACTATAGGAAAGCTCTTAGTGTAGCTAGATCAACGTATCTCTCCACTCTTATAGACGAAAATAAAAATAATCCTAGATTTTTATTTAATACCGTAGCCAAATTAACCAGAAATAAGACCACTACAGAAATCTCCACAACAACATCATGCAATAGTGAGGACTTCATGAACTTTTTTAATAATAAAATTGTAAATATCAGGCATAAAATTGAGGCTTTGAAACCAAACAATGTAATTGATACTGATGTTAACCTAGCCATGTCAGATTCAAACCTAGAATACTTTACTCCTCTTGAAGAGAATGAACTAATTTCACTCATCTCTTCTGCAAATTCATCAACCTGTATATTAGATCCTATACCGACACATTTTCTTAAACAGATAGCACCAGTAATAACAGAACCGATGTTGAGAATAATTAATTCCTCACTCAGCATTGGTTATGTTCCAAAATCTTTTAAAGTAGCAGTTATTAAACCAATAATTAAGAAACCTGACCTCGACCCCTGTCAGCTGTCCAATTACAGGCCAATATCAAACCTCCCCTTTATCTCTAAGATTCTGGAAAAGATAGTAGCGGAGCAGCTATGCTCATATCTACATAGAAATGGCATACATGAACTGTATCAGTCAGGATTTAGGCCTCATCACAGCACAGAAACAGCACTCGTTAAAGTAGTAAATGACCTCCTATTGGCCTCTGATCAGGGTTGTGTAACTATGCTTGTATTACTCGACCTCAGTGCAGCTTTTGACACTATTGATCATGCTATTCTTCTTCACAGATTAGAAAATTTAGTAGGAATTAAGGGTACAACCCTCTCCTGGCTCAGATCCTATTTGACCGATCGTTATCAGTATGTAGACTTAAATGGTGATTATTCTGCATGTTCTCTAGTGGAGTTTGGCGTTCCGCAGGGTTCAGTTTTAGGCCCACTGCTTTTTTCCCTTTACATGCTTCCTCTGGGCAACATAATCCGTAAGCATGGTATTAGTTTTCATTGTTATGCTGACGACACACAGCTATACGTCTCAACAAAACCTGATGAGAAAAACCATCTTACTAAAGTTGAGCAATGTGTGCAGGACATAAGAAATTGGATGCTAATTAACTTCCTTCTGCTTAATCCGGATAAGACAGAAGTTCTAGTCATAGGACCGCATACAGCTAGAAGTAAAATCTTAGATCACACCGTAACTTTAGATGGCCTTTCTGTTCCGTCAAGTGCAACAGTAAAAGACCTCGGCGTGATTATAGATTCCAGCCTTTCATTTGAAGCTCATGTAGATAATATCACCAGGATAGCATTCTTTCACCTTAGAAATATCGCCAAAATAAGAAATATATTGTCGCTAAATGATGCAGAAAAACTAGTTCATGCTTTTATCACTTCTAGGTTGGACTATTGTAATGCCTTACTGTCTGGTTGTTCAGTTAGGTGCATAAACAAGCTTCAGCTAGTCCAAAATGCAGCAGCGAGAGTCCTCACTAGAACCAGAAGATATGAGCACATCACCCCTATCCTATCTTCACTGCATTGGCTCCCTGTGAAATTTCGCATTGATTTTAAAATACTACTCTTGACATATAAGGCATTAAATGGTCTCGCGCCGCAGTATCTGAGCGAACTGCTAGTGTCTTACGATCCGCCACGCCTACTTCGGTCAAAGGATGCAGGCTGCTTATCAGTACCGCGTATTATGAAAACTACAGCTGGGGGCAGAGCTTTTTCTTACAAAGCCCCAAAATTATGGAATAGTCTTCCAAATAGTGTTCGGGACTCAGACACAGTCTCAGTGTTTAAGTCTAGGCTAAAAACCTATTTATTTAGCCAAGCATTTTTATAAATAGATTTGCCATAAGGTAAAGGAGCAGATCTGGGGGACTCATGGACGTAGAGTATTATGGTGAACTGGTATGTTTAGATGCTGTCTTCCTCAGTCTCATTTGATCACTCAGGTTTGTTGACGGTGAGGTGATTGTTTGCTTTACATCTCAGGGAGCCCTCATGTTTGTGTTTCCTTCTGGCTCTCCCTTTTAGTTATGCTGTCATAGTTAGTCCTGCCGGAGTCCCTGCTTGCACTCTACAGTAAATATACATTCACATTAGACATTGTGACTGTGACCATACCTAATTGCAATCTCTCCTCCTCTTCTCTTCCTCCCCCTCTTTCTCTTTCCTCTCTCCCCCTGTCTCCCCCTTTCACTCTTTCTCTCTCTCTCTCTGTCGAGCTACACATGTGGTTCCTGAGCTGCCAGTGATCCAGACTCCCTCTGCCCTCCGGACCTGTCTGATCCATCCTGGTGCCCGGTTTCTGGTTGGAGGTCTCATCGCATGGATGCCCCGTGTGTCTCTTTAGGATGCGTCTGGTGTCTGGGGATGATTCTCTATACTTAGAAGATGGTTCTGGCCTCGACTGGTGTGGTCAGCTGTTTCTCTGAGGACTTGACAATTCGATAGTTCAGGACTGGAACTTTCTACAAGTCTATCTGAGTCTCGAATAACTACTGGACTCCATTTTACATCAAGTATTATAACATCAATTAACATCAACTATTATAGCTGAACCTAACATTTAACACTGTATAAATGCAGATCATTTCCTGCTATCTGTTTCACCCAGATGAGGATGGGTTCCCTGTCGAGTCTGGTTCCTCTCAAGGTTTCTTCCTATTACCGTCTCAGGGAGTTTTTCCTTGCCACTGTCGCCCTCGGGCTTGCTCGCCAGGGAATATCTGAACATTTTGATTCATACATATTCACATTCCATACAAACTTAAATAATTCTTTTGATTGTGTAAAGCTGTTTTGAGACAATGTCAATTGTTAAAAGCGCTATACAAATAAAACTGAATTGAATTGAATTGAACAGTGTTAGTGTTAACCACTGACTGTCTGTATTATCGTCTGCATTAAATTAACACAGACTTTACTTAATGCGCTTCTCATACAAATAAGTTAAGCGATATAACACTCGTATATGAGCATTAGTTCATCCCTGAAGCCAAACTATAACTTACTGAAGCCCCTCACACACACACACACACACACACACACACACCTCCCCCTCCTCCTCCTTAACTGATAAACACTTCTGTGTTGTTATTCAGCTCTTTAACTAAGCGCTCGCGCTACCGCGGAAAGTCCCGGACAAAGTGTATAAAATATAAACCGGGTTATGAGCGTTACTAGCTCCTGTACAGCTACCCTCAGTCTGTGTCCCTCATCAACTGCATCACATTATATTACAGTCACAGAAATAACCTGCAGATTAACTCTTAACCAGAGAATAAATAAGCGCTGAATTTATCCAGACAACACGCGGTGAGATTCTCTCAGTATTTACAGAGAACACAAACACTCTTCATCGGGTAGTGCAGCTCTTGTAATAGGGACATTAATAGTATTGTCGAAGCTTGAGCATGTTTTTGAGTTAAAGTGGAGTGACATTGTGAGTGTGTGACACTGACAGTAAGCTGTAATATTAACTCCAGACTTGGTAAACAGATCATTAAGTTCTCTAAAGTCACATCTGACCGCTGCTGCTGCTGCCAGTGATATTTAAAACGGCCAATAAAAAACTAAACTGGGAAATAAACTGTAAACTACCCCAAACACATTTTATAAAATAAAACATCACTTATCACGAATAGTCCGTTAAGCCGCCATCTTCATCTCTGTAGTTTGGTAGCGTCAGTTCGGCGGGGGTGGAGGCGGGTTGTTAAAATCACGTGATTGCAACTGTGATTGCAAGATTGATGTGTTCTTGAGAACGAAGCGCCATCTAGTGGTGGCACCAGGTAAATGAATAAATAGGGCTTGAATGGGCGTGTTTACTGTGAAATCTTGACACGCCTTTCGGCCAGAAAAGGGAGGGGGGATTACGGCGTGCAAAGGCCATTCACACGCCATTCACACTTCAGCCACACTGTCGCGGCTATTTGGTGTGGCTCCCACTGTACCACCCCCAGACGAATGGTCAGACGGAGTGAACCAACCAACAGCTGGAGCGTTACCTGAGGTGTTTTGTGTCGGATCGCCAACGCTCCTGGGCCCGCTACCTCAAATGGGCTGAGTTGTCCCACAACCTCCATGTGTCCTCAGCCACCAACCTGAGCCCATTTGAGGTGTGCCATGGTTTCCAACCTCCGATGTTCGACCACCAAGAACCGGAGATTGACGTACCATCGGCCCAACAGTTGGTTCGCCGGTGCCGGCGGCTATGGCACCAAGCCAACCTCGCCATCTGACGCGCCAACGCCAACTATGCCATCCAACACCGCCGTCGGCACCCTCCGGGACGGTTGTACCACATAGGTGACAAGGTATGGCTATCCACCAGGAACCTTCACTTGCACACCGAGTCATGAAAGCTATCACCAAAATTCATTGGGCCATACCGCCTCACGCTAAGGATCAACCCCGTCACCTACCGGCTCCAGCTGCCTGCGGCGCTCTGGATCCCCCCGTCTTCCACACCTCCCAACTGAAGCCATTCATCACCTCACCCATGGTTCCACCCACCCCCCCTGCTCCTCCCCCCCGTATCATTGACACCAGTCCCGCTTACACCGTGCAACGGTTCCTCGACTCGCGCCCTCGGAGCAGGGGCACCCAGTATCTGGTCGACTGGGAGGGCTACGGCCCCGAGGAGCGGTCCTGGGTCCCAGCAAGTTTCATCCTCGACCCCGGGCTCATTAGGGACTACCGTCACCGGGTATCCTCCACCCCTGGACTGTCCGGAGTCGGTCCTGGACAGGGGGGTACTGTCATGCGCACTAAGCCGCGACCGGCAACAGGACCCGGAATTAAGGCGGTCGCGAACCTGAAAGCATAAAAGGATACAAGATGGCGCCGCACATCGCTCTGTCATTGAGTATCCCCAGGCTATTTCGGAATCGTTCCCGTTCACATGAGTACTCACTTTCTTGGGTTCGCTTTCAGACTGAGTGTGCATTTATAGGACTATGGTTAGGTTGTGTCTTTCCTTTACTCATTCACTTTGAGAGTTCTTAGAGCAAATCACGTGATTATCCTGCCCACTCGTGTCCATCCACGTTTGGGTTTACCATTCACGCTACAGGGCTAACTGCTAAGCTACGTCTTTCTGGTCGTTATCGGGTTAGTTCTGACACGTACGTAGCCATTATTTCAGCCTGCTACGCTCCGTTTGAGGGGGTTACTGTGGGAAAACACCCTTTAGTTGCCCATTTCATTCATGGATCTAAACGGTTGAGACCACCCACTAGAGCCACGGCCCCTTCGTGGGATTTATCTATTGTGCTCGAAGGTCTAATTGACACCACTTTCGAACCACTAGAGTCAGCGCCTTACAGGTTTCTGACACTTAAGATGTTTTTTCTGATGGCCATTACCTCCTCTAAAGAGGATTGGAGATCTGCACGCCTTGTCAGTCTCTCCATCCTGTCTAGACCCTAGCTCTTGGGCTAGTCAAAGCCATTTTTGCATCCTCACCCGAACTATCATCCAAAAATTCCATTCTCAACCATGCACCCTATTGTTATTGAAGCCTTCTGTCCTCCGCCTTTCACAGCTTCGGAGCAGGAGAAACTTCACCTACTGTGTCCAGTACGTGCTCTTCAGATCTACGTTCACCGCACTAGCCAGTGCCGTAAGTCAGAACAGCTTTTTATATGCT
Organism: Channallabes apus; assembly: GCA_030522415.1. Taxonomy (NCBI): domain Eukaryota; kingdom Metazoa; phylum Chordata; class Actinopteri; order Siluriformes; family Clariidae; genus Channallabes; species Channallabes apus. The sequence goes on along the minus strand of CM060117.1, from coordinate 18,315,330 downwards.
ATGGAGGCCGCAACCGGGGTCAGCCGCCACTACACAGACTTTGTCACACTGGGTGAGAGATGCTATTGCTCTCTCCTATGAGGCGTGTGGGCTCACTTCGCCTCTAGGAATCAGGGCTCATTCAACGAGGGGGATCGCCTCATCTATTGCACTAGCAAAAGGTATTCGCCTGCAGCAAGTGTGTGACGCGGCGGGTTGGTCCTCACCACAAACATTTGTTAGATTTTATAGTCTGTATGTTCATGCCACTCCGGGCTCAGGGGTCCTCGAGTCAGCTTCCCAGACATAGTTCTGAGACCTTCTCGGCCTTGTGTGCACACGCTACACAACCTTGGGGCCCAGACACTTGCAGTGCGGCGAGGTTGGTACTCTCGTTCCCATAGCGTTTTCACGCAGCATCGAGTGTAGCCTTTGAAAGGGAACTTTGCTGTAACCCTGTTCCCTGAAAAGGCGGGAACGAGATGCTGCGTCCCAATGCTGGTCACTGCCCACGTGACCGGATGTCCATTCAGCCAAATCAATCTGAGGAATGTTTCCGGTTCACTCCTATTTATAACCTGCAGGTGCGTCTCATCAGATGACGTCACCCGACCGAGGTTATATAAAAAATTTGCCGTGTTTTATACACACATGCTTCACAACCGGCAACACGAAAAGATGTTTCCATAGTGTAAGTGCCATATCGTACTTGTGAATTTGTTGTGTTTATTTGTTTTTATTTCATGCTATTTTACCTTGTTCTATTCATTAGTAAAGCATTAAGCATTAAGTTTGTTACATAAGCCATAAGCTTTAAATTTCTTAGTTATGCATCCATTTTGACAATCGTAAGTTGGTCTGTGATGTCATTCCACTATGACATGTATTTGTACAGATGTCGCCATTAAAAACGCGCGTTTCGAGAAAAGGGATCCCGTGACTTGCCGCGGCTTTGCGCGGCTGCGTGCGGGAAGCTGTGAACATGCCCTTCATTACCTGTAGGGGGCAGTCGTGTTTCAGTCTGAAGTATTGTGTGTCTACTGAAGCCGAAAACGTGTGCAAATTAAACTGCGCATGCGTGTTTGGAGACGCTGTGCCCGCGCTGTGTATCAGTCGGTTGTGGATCATCACGGAGGTACAACACGGCGTGGCTGCAGCTGGAGTTTGTCGTGTTCGAGGTAAGTTTAGCTTTCTTTTTTGGATGTGATTCTCGCTTTCATGACTCCCAATTAATGTTCACCTTAATCTCAGGACGTACAATTAGCAATTTGAGTTTTTAATAGTGTGGAGATTCACAAAACACCGTTTTCGTGTAAAAACCTGAACCTACGGAGCCCCCCAGGGGTCCTGTGGTAAATAAATAAATAAATAAATAAAATAATAACGAACCGAGCGCGCGGATTAATACACCGAGATGTGTGTTTCTTACCCCCACCCCGAGTGAAAACGGCGTGTTCAGACAAAGGCTCGCCAGTTAGATGCCATTTCTGAACAAACTGAGTCGTGTGTGTTAAAGCATTAAATGGTAAAAGAGCACTAGCAATAAACGTTTTTTTTCTGAAGCCGAACTTTATTAATGAGTTACGAGTAAAGAACCTGTACATATGTTCATACAGTATTGACAGCAGCTCTAATTTGTCTAAATCGCATTGCAGACAATAAAAATAAGTCGAGTCATCCTGTGACCCTGCATGCTTAATCTTTCCACACATGATTCTTGCTTCTCACTTTTTCCTTAATCCCTCACTGTTCTATCTTGTATTTTTCTAACGGTGTCAGAAACTGTGTGTTAGTAGCACTGCTTGACATGCTTGATGCCTTCCTCTTTTGTAATTTGCTTTGGATAAAGGCAAACTTACAAAAGATGAAGAAATGCCTAAATGTAGTTGTACGAATAAAAGATTATGTAATGATACAATGTAAATATTTTCACAGAAACAAAGCGTAAAGATGAGACGTGAATCTGAAGAGGATCTCTTTGATGATTGCCTGGTAAAGCACTGTTTTCTTATTAATTATACAATTTATTAATACTTTGAATATAGTGTTTGTTGTATTGGACAGAAGCATATAAATGCAAATGGATATATAAATCTGAGTAATTATTGAACGAATTTTGATGTTTGGACTAACCCTTTAAATACAAACTCAGCATTCATCATAGGATTTCCTGACACTGTAAAGGTGCAGAGTAATCTATGGAGTGTAGCCATCTCATGCCATGTTTTACAATGTTTTAGTGATGCAAGATTATTGCTAAAGCAATTTAACCCAAGTTTAACAATCTGAAGTATATGAAGTGATGGTCATTTTTTATTCTCAATTATTATTATTTTTTTCTCTCTGTGAAATGAAGTCAGCACAGGTTGAAGCAATTCAGATTTTTTTTTTTGTTTCTCAAAATAAATTATTTATTTTCTTGTACATTTTATGCAGGGGGACAGATGAAGTGATGCCAGTATGCACCTTCTTAAAATCCTTGTCGTCTGTGCTGTTGAAGGGGAAGAACCGGTTGGTGTATCCATAATCCTTGAAGGAGAGGAAATTTTGCAAGAATGTGGCAATAGCTCCGAGCACTGCGCTACACATTTGAGCTATTTTCAGAAAGTTCTTCTAGAACTTGATGGGATTAAGCTATCACCAAAAGTGCAAGCTTTAAAGATGAAGTTATCTTAAAACATTTGATTTGGCTTGACTACAAGTCTTTACATGTTGTGTTTACATGTTCAGCTTAATGTTTTAATGCGTTATGGTTTCAATGGCATACTTTTAAGTGCACTAGTCCAGAGTGCTGATTTGAATGTTGCAACTTCACTGCTTCCGAGGGCTATTAAGTTTTAACGTTTATTCTACAGTTTGTTTAATGTATTTTCTGCTGTATTTTATTTCTAAATGAATGCTGTATTTTATTTATTTATTATTTTACACAATTTTGTTTAAAACAAGTATTTCAGGCCCTGGTGCCGTGCAGTTTTTTTCTATGGATGCAAAATTTAGCTGAATGCACTTTTATTAAAAAGACAACTTGGATCTAGACTGTGAATGTCACAAATATTTGGTAATGTTGGTGAATAAACTGTTTAATTATATTTTAGTTGTGTGATTTATGAAAGATATAGATGAAATAATTACTTAAGTTTCTTTCCAAAACATAAATTAGCAATGTTTACATTATTATAGGGAGTAATATAAATTGATAAAACCAAGTTAAGGGAAAATCTCACAAAACAAAATAATAGTAATTTCATAAAATTAAGGTTCCTGCTGATACAATAATGAATTAACTTTACTTGATTATTTTTAAATAAATCTAATTTGTGCATTAAATATAATTATGTAACTTTTACTTGATTTCTTTTATTGTTAATTTAATTAAGTAAATTTTACCTGACAATTACGGGTGAGTTTTACTTAGGCTGAATCACAATTCTATTTTCTTCCCCTTGTCCCTTGAAACGAAGTGGAAAGGGGAAGGGTATAAATATTTCCCCTAAGAAATGGGACAACACTGTTATACGTCATCATACGTTGTCGCTGGTTCCTAATGTTACGTCAGAGGACATGCGCCGATGTTTATCACACATTCCAATAAGAGAGATTACTCACTCCCAAAGGTTTTTTGCGCCGTATTTCGATTTTTAAAAAAGTTGCTCATTTTCACCACGAACACGGATGAGTCTTCGGGTTTCTTCAGCCGTCCATATACAGAATATAAATTACAAAACTGTGGTCACGTTGCAATAAGTAAGAATAGTGTAAGCACCGTTCATTTACATGTACACATATGGCCATAAGCAAAACAAACAATGCGTTATCAAATGCTCGGCAAACTGCCGTGCTACTGAACTTTCATATTTGTTTGTAGCATGCAGTAAAGTGTATGTGACATAAAAATATATATTTGTAATATTGTGCAATATGTGCTATCCGCTAGCAAACTTTAGCGATTTTTTTGCAAACGTTTCTTTACAGAACATCACCATAAACACAAACACAAGACTAGAGGTAATATACATATAATGAAAACTTGTCATAGAAATCTTTATTAATGGCAAAAATGACTTAACATTTATGGGTCTGCTTGCTCGAGTGAGCAGCCATGTTGAAAACTTCGCTTAGCCCTTCGTTTGAAGTGAGGTCCCGAAAAATCTTCGTTTGGAGGGCTATCTGGCCCTTCCCCCTCCCCCTACACCTCCAACCAAAAGAGAAATGAGACACCTCTACCACTTCACGTGAACGCGTCAAATGGAAGGGTAGGGGGTAGAAATGGGATTCAGCCTTATGTTGGAGCAATAAAATTTACTTAAAATCTATGTCCAAATTGTTATGAGGATTTTATCAAGTAAATCTTACAAGTTCTTTTTTTCAGTGCATGGGTGAACACGATGTTTTAAGAATTTAATTATATATATATATATATTTATTGTGTGTGTGTGTGTGTGTGTGTGTGTGTGTGTGTGTGTGACCGGTGCAACTCACACGTCCTATTCCATTGTCACTCATACTGCCGTAGTTTTTAGAGCCCTAAAAAAGCATTCGCTAGTAAGTAAGTAAATAAAAGACAAATGAATAAATAGTTTTAAATTATATATATATATATATATATATATATATATACAGGGGCGTAGATTTAGGGTGGACGGAGGGGGTGTGTCCCCACCAATATCCTCCGACCATTGAAATGTCCCCACCAATAATTTAATCCACTTTTTTTTTTAATCGTTCTGTCAACATTAACCTAGACACGCAGAAAGGGATAAATCACGTTCCCTCCTTGAGTCCTCCCGCCCCCAAAACAAATATGAACATTTTGATTGGCTGTGCCTTTCCCTGCCATCATGTGATAGACTATTGGCTGCGTTCAGACACAAGCAGCGCCAAATGCAGTGGACTCACATTCATTACAGCAGGCCAGGATATAGTCTGTGAATACGGACGTAAAACTAACAGCAGATTAAACAGCTAAATGTAAAAGTATAAATATGATCCCTGTCAGTCTCCTAATCTAGTGACTGTTTGTCAGAAATCAGTATTGTGAAAGAAATTGATAAGGTAATATACTAATATTGCCATATGGCTAGAATTTTGTTGACACCAATAGACAATCCACTTCAGAAAAATAGTTTTTAAAATGCATTCACTTACTTGGCGAACATTAATGATTTGATTCGAGGTTTGCACACCAAGACTCAGAAAAAGTGAAATAAAATGATTGCTGTTTAAATGGCATGTGTTTATCCTGTTTTGTCAGGTGACAGAACCTAAACACCTGTGCTGTATATCAGACAGCGATGGAGAGAGTGTAGATTACACACAGGTGCTCTCTAGTCATTAGCACTCATCAGGTAATGTCTATGGGCAACTGACTGCACTCAGACCAAAGGGGGCTGAATAATTACACACACCCCACTTTTCAGTTATTTATTTGTAAAAAAAATATGTTTGAAATCATGTATGATTTTCGTTCCACTTCTCGCGTGTACACCACTTTGTATTGGTCTTTCACGTGGAATTCCAATAAAATTGATTCATGTTTGTGGCTGTAATGTGACAAAATGTGGAAAAGTTCACGGGGGGCGAATACTTTTGCAAGCCACTGTAGTTGTCCTGAGATTTAACATTGTTACCAATAATAGGCTGAGGCATTCTCTGTCCATGCTCATAAGGAATCCCTCAATGTTTTTCAATTAGGGGACAGAAGCAGATCAGCCATGTTGTAGTTCAGGTGAAGAGGCGAGGTCACAGGAGGTCAATCTGAATGTTGATTATATATATAACATATAATATGTGTGCGTGTATTATACATGTTGATTATACTAATATTTAGCATTATGAGGAGTGATAGGCTGAGGATGTAAGTGATTCATTAGTGTTTTTGGCAAAAGTTTTGAACTGACATTTCACTTTTTTGTCACGCTATTTCATCAGGTGGCAATGCTGTCCGGTCCTAGTGCAGTCAGAGGGGAAGAGTTAGGGTCAAAGCCATTGTTCACCCCCAAAAAAACTTTACTCACTATTTACTCCTTAAGTGGTTCCAAACTTTAATGATTTTCTTTATTTTGTTGAATACAAAATAAGATATTGGGGAAAAAAAAGCTGAAAACATTGACTTCCGTAGCAGGAAAAACAAATACTATGTAAATCAATGATTACAGGTTTTCAGCATTCTACAAAATATCATCTTTAGTGTTTATCAGAAGAAAAAAAGAACAGCCTGGACAATATTGATGTCAAACAAATATGCCAGCAGTTTATTTTTGTTAACGAGAGGCGAAGGCATGTTTTTGTCTCCTTCATATAGGAGCAATAGGCATTGAGCTGTTGTGTGGTACTGTACCTATAGTTCATGTTTAGATGTAATCTACTTTTATATATATACAGATGATTGAGATGTTTCATTTGCACTAGGGCTCAATAAAGAATAGTTTTTATTTTATTAAAGACTATCTTTTTGTCAGTTATGAAACATTCCTTTAACTTTACACTATTCCTTAATTTAACTTAATGAATTGCATTTCGAGTGGATTAATATCAATCGAAGCATTGCTAGTATTAATGTAAAGTGATTTCGCACCATATTAAGAAAAACATGTATTCAGTGGACATAGTTGGGGTGGGAGGTTGGTAGGTGGATGGGGCAGGGGGTTGGGGGTTGGTGGGTGGAAAAGGGGATTGGGGGATGGGGTATTAGTTGGAGTCATAGGTAGCAAACCTATGCCCTTGTGTGTGTGTGTGTGTGTGTGTGTGTGTGTATATATATATATATATATATATATATATATATATATATATATAATTAATATTTTCGTGTTTAATTACAAAAAAAAACATTTTAATGGTTAGTGATTGTTGCAGACATTTACACTATTTTTGAGAACTATTAAGTTCTCCTTCAACGTGTCATAGCCGATAACTGCCCCTTTGATCTGCTGGGTATGGCGGGGCGTCAACTGCTGATCAGTGTGTGTAAAGTACGCTACTATACACTGATCAGCCGTCGACGCCCCGCCATACCCAGCACATCAAAGGAGCACACTCATAAACTCTCATAAACTCTCTCTTAAATAAATGAGCGTGCTGTTTGTGCAACAGCGCGACAAACATTACCTGTCCTTTTATGAACTGCACAAGTAGTGGTGGTCATTAACTGCTAGCTAACTGGGTAAGGGGGTTACAGGGGGGTCTGTAGCTCTGTGTCCAGAGCTCCGTTTTAGGGACCATGTTTAGTTTTAAAGTAAGTTACAGTTTTATTTCACTAAAAGCCATCTAATATGGATACCCACATAATTATGGATTATTATATTTATGATATAAAAAACCACTGTTTTTAAAGAAAATATATTAAGTAACAGATAATATTAGGTTTATATTTCAAATTAGATAAAATGCTGATTTTCCAGCAGTAAAATTATTGTATCTCTATACAAAACCTCCGCTGCGTGTATTCATTCACAGGCTCCAGAGCACACACAGAGAAATAGGAGACTGTGGTTTAGGAGTGGATTGGAGAGAAGAGAGCTGTTCAGTTACTATAAAAAAAAAATCTAAAAAATATATAAAAACATAATATGATCTTTTTGAGTTATGAGGTTTTTTTATTATACATAAGACAACCTTTCAGTTTTGTAAATATTCTAGTTATAGTGTGTTAAGTTTTGGTGTCTTTAGGTTAAACGGTTTTGAGAATTAGACCATCCAGCTAAGATCAATATTATGTCGTTGATTGATAAAATCTGGATTAAGGATATTTTATTTTGTTTTATTTATTTAATTTGTATTTTTCATCTTCCCCCCTGAGGGATTGCCACCTTATTGTGGTCAGGGGATTTGCGTGCCTCAGTGCTTGGATGTTTACCGAGGGCTCAAGGGAGGTGTGTCTGTGTGTGTGTGTGTGTGTCTGTGTGTGTGTGCGCGTGCGCTGTAGCCTGTCCTTTTTTCAGCGGATTTTTCCGCTACCGTAGATCAGTTTATCAACTTGTAATATATAAATTTTAGGAATATATTAACATTTGCAGACATCATTGTATGTTGAATGGAACTTGTACGCCTTTGAATGGTGTTAAAAATACTTGCAAAACAAGTATTGCAGCCATACATTGGCGGGAACTTCTGAGGTGGTCAGTGATTGATGGCACGGTCGGTCGGAGGGGGTTGTGATCACACCTACTGTATAGATCTTTTGTTCTAGGCTATCGGTCAAATATCTCTCCACTTGGAAGCAAAAACATGCAAGGGATTTCAGCATCTCGACGCACATACTAAGCTGTTTATAAAGTAGATACTGTTTGTTTTTTCATTTTGTAATTTTTCCCGTGTTTACCGTGTACTGTACAATGTATATTCATTTTTTAATGAATTACTGTAAATAAACCCATTGATTTACCAGAAATGACTTTTCTGTTTTTTGTGTGTGCTAAACTAAACTTCAGGGTCAAAGTAATAGCGATTTTATTTGAAAAGTATTATATATTTACAATGCTGATAAGTTCAAGCTTAGATTCATATTTAAACTGCTTCAAAGTCTTTCCACCCCGTGACCGCTGAAATCCGACAGACGCAGGGCTCAAGGGAGGTGTGTATGTGTGTGTGTGCGCGTGCGCTTCAGCCTGTCCTATTTTCAGCGGATTTTTCCGCTACCGCAGATCAGTTTATCAACTTGTAATATATACATTTTAGGAATATATTAACATGTGCAGACATTTAAGGGTGCGCTGCCCTCTCTTGCCCCTGCGTAGAGCCTACGCACACACACACATCTATCTATCTATCTATCTATCTATCTATCTATCTATCTATCTATTTATCTATCTATTATATAAATACACATTTGGAATCTGCATCTACATTTTCTGTTACAAGTATAGAATTAGGTTCAGCTGAAACTCATGATCAATGGTGTGAGGGTACTTATGTAGTGATAATTAGTTTCAGCCAAATCATTAAAACTAACAATGGACTATGACACTCTTGAGAGGGGATATGAAGGTGTTATTCATTTATTTATTCTCTACAAGGGTGCGAACTACAGTACACAGACCAAACTGTAACTTTCTCTTATACTACTATAAAAATTCTAAATATAAACAAACAAAATACAGTTTTTTTTCCTCAGAGGTAAACGGAAAAGTGAAGTTGTTCAGCTGTTTACTGTCACTGCAGCTTCTTCAAAGTCTTCCCACTCCGTGACCGCTGAAATCCGACATGACACCACGTTAGGCTACGTCTTGACTCATTTGTATACCGACGGTGATTGGATGTTTCCCGAGGGCTCAGGGGAGTGTGTGTGTCTGTCTGTGTGTGTGTGTGTGTGTGTGTGTGTGTGTGTGTGTCTATGTGTGTGCGTGCGCGCGGGTACTTGTTCTACTGTTATAAAAACTCTAAATATAAACAAACAAAATACAGCTTTTTTTTCAGAGGTAAACGGAAAAGTGAAGATGTTCAGTGTCACTATGCAGATGTTACACTCAGTGGAGTTACCGAAATCTTTGGTTTAGTCCTCATTGAGTTGCCACACATCATTTCCACATTTCACTCGCTTTTATTCCTCTTATGTGAGCATAAACAGTGAAACATTCCACAGGTTTATAATACCCCGCGGCCAAGTGAACCACGTTCCCGTCGAACAAAACGAGGCATAATCGTGGTGTTTGCTTCGGTTATGACACACCATAGTTTATTATCTGCTGTGGTAGATCTGATTATTTATTCAAACACAATAATAAAGCTTTATATCCTCAGGAGGGCTCAGTACATTGTTTTAGCGATAGTTTCACGGAAGCGAGTTCAGAACTAATCTAACCAAACCAAAAAAAAAAAAAAAACATCCGAAGCTTCAAATAGAATGAACAAACTAATGAAATTGATATATATGTAATTGATATACTGTATATACAGACGTGTGTGTGTCATTTTAATTCAAATGAACATTTTAATGCTTTCTGATACACTTATCAACTTATCCACATACACTTATCAACACAAACTCTCCGCGCACGCACACACAATCTCTAAAAAATTAATATTAATAACATACATAAACAAATGTAGGTGTAATAAAAGTAGTCGCGATGTCAGTACTCGCCCAGCAAACCAGCCTTTTGCAGCGGCTTAAAACGTACGAATTATCTTCATATATACAAAAAAAAAAGCGAAAAGACACTATTTATTTTGCATAGGTTATTTGTTTAATTCAAAAAGTTCATAAAAACACTTTAAAACGAGAGAAAAACTGTCAAAATCCTCGTTCGCCTTCTCAGCGTTAGGTAGCGAGTGACGTCATGATTTGAATCTGCGCGCCACCGGGGAAACATAGGGAAACTGACTTTCCCAGACCACAGGCTTTTAGATAAAGTCCTTCTATGCGCCATCTGGCGGATATTCAGTGAAGCACAACACATTTATTTTAAATTCCCGAATGTTGCCTCCGGCAAGTCGCGGCAAGCCGCGCGCTAAATCCCGCGGGAAAACACGCGCAGTCTTAAAGGCGACATCTGTATGACTATAGCATGATAGAAAAGTTCAGTTTAGATGCGGAAGTCTACGGAAACACAAGCTTTTGACCGTAAGCTCCCGGTAAGCTAAGAATGTAAGATACAGCAACTAGGTACAGAGGTTTTTGTAACCGTAAGCTCCCGTAAGCTCAGCTCCCGTAAGTAGGTATATACAAGAGTGTTGTTATATACGTAAACTAAGACTGTAATTTATAAGATACAGCAAATAGGTTGTTGTAAAAGTCAGAGATTTGCAAGATGCAGCAACTGCTGTCTGTAACCACAGTGGATTTACTCAAGATGACTGTATGAAGTGTTGATTCTTTGATGCTGACAAAATAAACAACACGAGACAAAGAGATCGGACTTCTGTTGTGTGAGTGGAACTTTAAACCAAAGCTACGCGTCAAAACTAGTGAAATAATATGACCGCATCTACAGTACACATAGCATTTTCACGCAGCAGCTCGTTCCCGCCTTTTCAGGGAACAGGGTTACTGCAATGTAACCCGAGACGTTTGTATGTATGCATGTATTTGTTTGTTTGTTTATATTTATTTCTTGCCATGTTAATATAATGTAGATACAAAAGATGTGGATGTGAAACAAAAGCAAAAAAAACATTATTGGCTGGTAGGTATGGCCTCTATGTAATTAACCAGTCACACTGAACTTATTACTGAAGGTCATGAGTAGGTAATAAATGAGCAGTAATTCCAGATTAGGATTTTTTCCCCCACAAGTTCACCTTGAGCATGACATTTAAGTGTAAAGGTACATCACAAAGCAAGGTAATAATTAATTCTCCCCACCCTAATTCTGCAGAACCTGTCTCTCTCAGTTTTGATCACTGCTCAGCAGGGGCTTAGAGGTCTCAACTTGGTTTTGTAAGGGTTAACCCCTAGAGGGCGCCAAAACGCCCGTTTGGTTTATTTATTGCTTTTGTGTTTGTAGTTTGCGTTCTGTTTGATTTAGACTTTGATTCCCAGGTTACACCTCGGTCAGGTGACGTAGGCGTTCACCTGAACCGAGGAAAGATAATTAAGTTTGGTTTAGGATAAATAGCCTGACTGAAGCTCAGTCAGGCGTCTAGCTTTAGTTGTTTCTTTAAGTAGGTTTCTGTTGTTGGTTTTGTTATTAAAATAAAGACGATTACGTGCTCAGAAAAGAGCCAGTTTACTTTTGTTTGTATTTTAAGTTGAATAAAGTCTTTATTTGAACCGCCAGCTCGCCTCCTGCATTCATGCCACGAACACGCCGACACAGAAGAAAACGTGACAGGTTTAGTCTAGCCATAGTTGATGTTGGTTTATTTTAGGAAAACTGGCAAGCAGAATCTAAAATTGTGATTGTGTCACGTACGCAGGTAGAACGGTATGAATCCAAGCGCGGTTACTGACTGTATAGAGATGTGGGGCGTGGTCGGGGGCGTGAGCAAGGGTCGAAAGCCGTGAGTCCGTCAGCGAAGCGTCCAAAGCAAAAACACAAGATGAGAGCCGTAATCAAAAGGGAAAGCGCGAGGTCAAAACCGGGAAGACAATCAGCGAGGCAAAAACAAAACCAAAAGGACGAGAGACGGGAGTTGTAAATCAACAGGGAGAAGCGTGGGTCGAGACTGGGAGATCAAAAGGGCAGGTGAACAATCCAAATCGGCAAGCAGAAAATCAAAAACGAGAAAAAACAAAGCGAGGTCGTAACGTGAAAGCCAGAGAAAAGAAAACGCGAGAGAATCGAGGTATAACACACACAATAATCCAGCGATCTGAGCAGCGTGCCGCGCATGCTTAAATCGCTGGAGTAATCAGTAAGGGAATGGTGAGCAGACTGGGCGGAAACGGGGGCGTGGGAAATGCGCAAGATGGGCTAGGGAAAAAACATGAGCACATGAGGAAAAGTGACAGCGTGGGAAAAAGACGGCCGACAGACCGTGACTCGTGACAGATTGTGATTATATATGGCTCTACATGGTTACAATTGTTCATTCCATGTTTTCTGTTTAATTTTGTTGCAACCATACGACTGCTTCCTGACCCAGCCATCACTATGATTTCAATTTGTTGCTCTTTTGTCAATCTGAAACATGAAAAAAAAAACATTTCCATTTGGAATGTAAGTATGGAATCGTATGGCTCACCATGTAATTAATTTGAAGTATAATTACAAGCATTTCTTAACTTTCAATGGCTTTTATTGACAATTACATTAAGTATATGCAAAGAGTCACTATTTTCAGTGTTGACCCTTATTTTTCAAGATCTATGCAATTCGCACTAGCATGATGTCAATCAGCTTCTGGGCCATATCCTGATAACAGTCAACTTTTGCATAATGAGACTGTTATCAGGATTTCCATAATGGATTTTCTGTTCTTGGACTGTTCTTGGTTGCTCTCGGTGGATGTTTTTGTACCATTCTTAATTCATGGCTGTGTTCTTAGACAAAATTGTGAGTGAGCCCACTCCTTTGGCTAAGAAGCAACCTCACACATGAATGGTGTCAGGATCATGGAATCGCTCACCTAATTAAATTTCAACAAGGGCAGAAAAGAAGCCAATTATCTTCAGGAAAAACATCAGGGACTGATATTCTACAAAAGGTACAAGAATTGGACTGCTCAGAACTGGGGTAAAGTAATTTTATCATTTTTATTTTATTTAGCATCCAGAAAAAAGCTTGTCCAGAGGAGAAAAGGTGAGCACTGTCATCAGTTCTGTATCATGCCTACACTGCCAACATATTGATACTGCCAATAGAACTGGGTGTTTATTGATTATCTGACTGCTGTTAAAAGTAGCAGGTTGAATCTGAAGTGTACAGAGTTAAATTCTGCTCAGTTTCAGCAAAATGCTGCAAATCTGATAGAATGCTGCTTTATATTGCAAATTGATAATGACCCAAAACATACAATGAACACTAGAGTTTTTCAAGGAATAAAATAAGGGACATGGAGTATGTCAGGCACCTATTCTCAACCCAATAATGAATGCTTTTCACTTACTGGAAACAAAAGTGATGGCAGATAGACACATGTCTACTGTATGTGTTCTTCACACTTCAAGCAGTTTTTAAATGAAAAATTAAAACTTAAACCTAAAAACAAGCCAGATAAGTGTTCACCTCTCCATTCATGTTCACGCTCACCTACTGGTCAGGTTACCAGACCATCACAGATGATGCTTTATCAAGACTAAATAATGGCATGATAAATAAATCCACCAACTCACCAAATCATCCTCTCCATTTTATGCGTCACTTTAATTAGGCAGAGCGTCATGAGTGACATCAGAAAAGCTAAGGAAGAAAAACATTCAGATTTTACTGTAGCCACAGGTAATAAAATTGGAGCTACCGCCTGCCAAGGGACAGGTATGCCCAGAACTACCTGACCCATTTATTTAAAGACCTCACAGTCTGCCCATTAAGAAGAACATGACACAGAAGCTCAGGTTATGACATCTTCACCTTTTCCATGTGTTTTGGACATTGCCCAGGCAATATTTCTAAGTTTGGGATGTTGTCATCACCTCAGTCTCTGTTGTTATATATGAGTAAACTGGATAACTATGGTGCTCTGACAACAATCTATCCCACAACACCCATAAGACCAAGGTATTTGTGGACTAGTGGTGGACCAAGAGTATCGACTTTAAGGTCTGTGTTTTCTAGCAGCTTTACTTTTTGAAGTCAAGAAGAGAAATTTCACCCATCTACAGATTTTAAGTGCCACTGAGCTTCTACTATTGCAGACACCTTCATGGTCACCTTCAGGTCAAGTGAGTTTTTATTGTAATTCCTCTCTATAACTTGTATACTCAACAAAAAAAGAAACGTCCCTTTTTCAGGACTGTGTATTTCAACAATAATGTTGTACAAATCCAAATAACTTTACAGATCTTCATTGTAAAGGGTTTAAACAATGTTTTCCATGCATGTTTAATTAACCATAATCAGTTAATTAACATGCACTTGTGGAATGGTCGTTAAGATCTTAACAGCTTACAGAAAGTAGGCATTTAAGGTCACAGTTCTAAAAACGCAGGACACTAAAGAGACTTGTCTACCGACTGTGAAAAACACCCAAAGAAAGATGCCCAGGGTCCCTGCTCATCTGCGTGAATGTGCATTAGGCATGCTGCAGGGAGGCATGAGGACTGCTGATGTGGCTAGGGCAATAAATTGCTATGTCTGCACTGTGAGACGCCTCACAATGATCATTTTCGCAGTGGAAGACCATGTGTAACAACACCTGCACAGGATGGGTACATCCGAATATCACACCTGCGTGACAGGTACAGGATGGCCACAACAACTGCCCGAGTCACACCAGGAACACACAATCCCTCCATCAGTGCTCAGACTGTCTGCAATAACTGACAAATCTGGTCCAGTCCATGAGGAAGAGATGCACTGCAGTACTTCAAGCAGCTGGTGGCAACACCAGATACTGACAGGTACTTTTGATTTTGAGCCTCCCTTCATTCAGGGACACATTGTGAAACATTTTTAGTTGGTCTTATGGTGTTGACTCTTTTAGTGTTCATACAAATATTTACACATTAAGTTTAAAATCAGTTGAAAGTCAGAGGACGTTTCTTTTTTTGCTGAGTATATATATTGAATATACCAGTGGCGGCTGCTAACTTTTGAAACAGGGGAAGCTCATCATAAAATGTTTTATTATAATTACATTTTTCATCATAAAAAATCGCCTGCAAATCCGCATGGGACTGAACTTGAATCTCTGTAGCCTACAGAGATTCAAGTTCAGTCCCATGCGGATTGAGGGGCGTTTCTAGGATTTTCAGGTAAGGGGGGGCTCAGCCCCATAGATGTTTAACACAGAATCAGTACTCAAATGAGTCTTCTTGATCACACATGCTGTTTACCTTATAAACCTTTTTCTATGTACAGGTACAATAAAAAATATAACCAGAAAACAGCATATAATTTTAAACTTACATTAATTAGCAATATAAACACCACACCTATGAGGCTGCTGCTTTTTGTTGGAAACAGGCAGACATAAAAAAATGTGAAAAATAGTTTCTGATGCAATGACTTCAATCAATGTTGGGGACACAGTGTTAATGTGCCTGAGAGGCTGCGCTTTCAGAGAACTGAACTGTAGAACTGAACACAGAACTGAACTGTAGAACTGAACACAGAACTGTAGATGGAAGGTTTTTCAAGTTACATGGGAGTGGGTCTCCAAATGAACAGCAGGCCTGAAGAATAGAAACATCTTTTTTTTTCATGTGACTTGAAAAACCTTCCATCTACAGTTAAATACAAATATTAAAACTTTGATCACGTTACAGATGTCGCCTTTACGACATGTGTGTGTGTGTGTGGTTTTACGTATTTAAAAACGTAAAAATGTGTCGCCATCATAAATAGACATGAATTAACTATATATATATATATATATATATATATATATATATATATATATATATATATATATATATACTTTTATCATATTAAGTAAAAAGTTTTTTTGCTGTTTGTGTCCAGCATTGAATAATTATTTTATCCATTATTTGACCACGGCTGGGAATAAGAGCTGGAATGTGATTGTGAATATATATATATATATATATATATATATATATATATATATATATATATATATATATATATAGAGAGAGAGAGAGAGAGAGAGAGTTTGATAACTTCACACCTTATGTGAATGAAAGGTGAGATGGGGGATTACAGTGGGGGTTCTGTGGGTCTCCAAACTCAGAAGGCTACGTGTCAGCCGATAACTGCTCCTTTGATCTGCTGGTTACAGCGGGGCCCCGACTGCTGATGAGCGTATAGTAGCCTGTACAAGCCAAGCTCTTCCCCAAAAAATAGTGTGAATGTCTGCAACAATCACTAACCATTAAAATGTTTTTTTTTGTAATTAAACACGAATATATAAATTATATTTTCTTTACACATATTTTCATTATATATACATGGGCGTCGCTAGGCCATTTTTAGAGAGGCTTTCGCCCCCCTAACATTTGTACTCAGCCCCCCTAAAAATTCTCCATAAACTTGACACAAATTGCTGGTCGCCCATCGTCCCCTTTAAATTTGATATGAAAGTGTCGGCAGACTCGAAATTGTCAGGTAAAATCTACTTAATTAAATTAACAATCAAAGAAATCAAGTAAAAGTTACATAATTGTATTTAATGCACAAATTAGATTTATTTAAAATAATCAAGTAAAGTTAATTCATTCCCAGATAGCACACACACGTCGCAGAGATAATGCTCCCTAATGCATGTTACAATGACCAAATATGATAATAAATAAATAAACCACACTCTCAACTAATAATAAAACACAGATTCGTTTATTTTTTTATATAAAAAAATACATTTAATAACAAGCAAACATTCGATTAATTTATACAAAAACAAAAGAAACGAGATAACAGCAACTTACAAGTGAGGTCTCAATTTGAAAAGATGTACAAAACATAAAACACCACAAATAAGTATTAATCATAGAAACAAAATTAAACACCAACAGAAACGGTTTGTACTTAACTGTACGTTATGATTTTTAAATATGACCGTTAGATACGTTGGTCAGGAAACTCCTGAAGTGAGATGCAGACAGGACACTTTCAGTCACAAACTGCTGTGAAAAAATACAGAGATAGATATTCAATTAAAATTCATGACATTTAATTTAGCAAATGAACAATATTTATACTTTGTTCCTCTTGCTTCACAACTCATGAGAACAGACCAAAACCAGATCCGAACCGGAGATTAAGGAAAAAGTGAGAAGCAAGAATCATGTGTGGAAAGATTAAGCATGCAAGGTCACAGGATGACTCTACTTCTTTTTCTTGTCTGCAATGTGATTTAGACAAATTAGAGCTGCTGTCAATACTGTATTGTACAGTATATGTACAGGTTCTTTATAGTTGAAATTTAACTTGTAACTTATTAATAAAATTCGGATTCAGAAAAAAACGTTTATTGCTAGTGCTCTTTTACCATTTAATGCTTTAACACACATGACTCAGTTTGTTCAGAAATGGCATCTCACTGGCGAGCCTTTCTCTGAACACGCCGTTTTCACGAGGGGTGGGGGTAAGAAACACACATCTCGGTTTATTAATCCGCGCACTCGGTTCATTATTATTGCATTTATTTATTTACCACAGGACCCCTGGGGGGCTCCGTAGGTTCAGGTTTTTACACGAAAACGGTGTTTTGTGAATCTCCACACTATTAAAAACTGAAATATTGCTAATTGTACGTCCTGAGATTAAGATGAACATTAATTGGGAGTCATGAAAGCAAGAATCACATCCAAAACAGAAAGGTAAACTTACCTTGAACACGACAAACTCCAGCTCCAGCCACGCCGTGTAGTACCTCCGTGATGATCCCCAACCGACTGATCCACAGCACGGGCACAGCTTCTCCAAACACGCATGTGCGGTTTAATTTGGACACATTTTCGTCTTCAGTAGACACTCAATACTTCAGACTGAAACATGACTGCTATATTGGCTTTTATTAAACCAATATAAATACAACAGTGCATATGCTGTATGAGCATTTATTTTCTGACATAGTAGGGGAAGCTGAGCTTCCCTTGTAGTCTTAGAGCAGCCGCCACTGGAATATACATATATATTCTTTTTATATATATATTAACAGGTGATTAAATATAATGATTTATTATAGTTGATTTTCTATACACTTACAGTAAGAGCATTACCTTTTTGCATTGCAGTGTTACCATGAAATGAGAATGGTTGCTTTTCAAAATTGCAAAACTGAGAGGATTAGAATGGGATGAAGAGAGGCATTTTAACTGCAGCAAGCATCGCTGAGAATTTCATCTAACTCTTGATATTGAATGCTTTATTGCATGCAATTATTGAAGCAGCACAGAGGACCTGACATCCATGAGTTAATAGTAATTTTTATGCTGCCACATCTGCTGTACTGGTTATAAGTTTATAAGAACTTAAAGAACAGCTATATGGAAAGGGGGGAGAAGATTTTGGAGTGCTAGCATGAGTGAAGGACTATTTATTCTTTTTGAAAGATTTGTGCCAGTGAAAGTTAAAAAGTTAAATTAGATAGATAGATAGATAGATAGATAGATAGATAGATAGATAGATAGATAGATAGATAGATAGATACTGATTAGGTAATAGAGTTAGGGGGAGATAAATTTTATTTTAAAACACACCAACATGTACATTTTGTACAGCTGAAGAAGGTGCATTCAGGTGGCTGCTGATTTGCCTTGACAGGCTATGCTTCAACTCCGCCTGGAGAAAAGGTGAAAAGGAAACGTAAAGATCACAGACGGCATGAGTGCTTGTTGTGCTCCCTGGTAAAAATGCCAGCTGCCATCTCCATCATTGAAAGTGTGTGTGTGTGTGTGTGGAGGGATTTACACAGCTGTTCCTGTTGCACTTCAAGCCTCTAATGCAGTCAGATGTTTGAAGAGGAGCCAAAGACAGTTAATGCATTAATGTCTCACTCTGCCCTTTGGATGATCACAAAAACACAAAATGCAATAGGAATGGATGAAGAGGAGAAGTTTAATGGTGTGTGTTTACAAACTGTTTTCC
The DNA here is from genome assembly GCA_030522415.1 of Channallabes apus. Taxonomy (NCBI): domain Eukaryota; kingdom Metazoa; phylum Chordata; class Actinopteri; order Siluriformes; family Clariidae; genus Channallabes; species Channallabes apus. The sequence goes on along the minus strand of CM060117.1, from coordinate 18,296,260 downwards.
TCCTATGGGCACTCAATCATCATTAGTGAACTACAAAGTAGAAATGGCTTTATTCAAAGTTACCTAAAATTTTGCCCAGTGAAAAAAAAACAGACGCAATCATTGAGCAGCGCATTATCCCCACTCCTGTAGAGATGGTCTTAATTATGTTAAATGGGACAAGTTCTGCAAAATTGAAAGCTATCCGATCAAATGATACAGTTGCAAAATGCCATGTGATCTTCAATAGCCTTATTGCTATCGAGGCTGCAGATAGCAATAATGACTGTTCTTTTCATATGTCCGCTTTGTACAGTAAATTCAGAGTCACTGAGTGAGGATTTGCTTTTTTGCAAACTACAGCTACATCTCTACAAGATGGCGCCGGTGAGGTCGGCTGCCGTCACGACTGCTCCGACCACCTTTTCTTTGTTTTTGATCTTTAAGTTAGTTTTCAGTGTTTTAAAATCGACAAAATCACCACCACTGAGTACATTAGGTATGATAGAGACACTCTTGTTTCTATTGGTATACAATGTACTCACAATTCGACGTTTTTAACTTCGGATCCGAGCTGGCCGAGTGAGATCCTGAGGGAGAACAATGGACGCGACGCGAAGCGGAGGCCTCGAGGGAGACGAGCTGGCGTGAGGAACCGGCTGAGAACCCGTGCACACCGCACACCTCTGCCTAGTATCCTGCTCGCCAACGTCCAGTCACTGGAGAACAAACTCGATGACCTCAGGGCCAGGATAAAGTTCCAGAGAGACATTCGGGACTGCAATCTCCTCTGCTTCACCGAGACATGGCTGAACCCAGCGGTGCCAGACCACGCCATACAACCAGCCAAGTTCTTCTCGGTTCACCGCATGGACAGGACGAGGGACTCGGGGAAGTCAAGGGGAGGCGGCGTGTGCTTAATAGTGAACAACAGCTGGTGCAACAGCGCGAGCGTTGTTCCTCTTACACGCTCCTGCACACCAAATCTGGAACTACTGTCCATCATGTGTCGTCCATTTTATCTTCCACGGGAGTTCACTTCGGTCATAATCAGTGCCGTTTACATTCCACCACAAGCAGACACTGACACTGCCTTATGCGAGCTGCATGAGGCGCTCACACAGCACCAGACACAGCACCGGGACGCTGCGCTCATTGTGGCGGGGGATTTTAATAGTGCCAACCTCAAACGCGCAGCGCCGAACTTTTATCAGCACATCACCTGCCCCACCAGGGGCGAAAGGACACTGGACCATTGTTATACCACGGTCAAAGACGGTTACAAGGCACAATCTCGTCCAGCGTTTGGTAAATCCGACCACGCCGCCATCTTCCTCATGCCAAAATATAAACAAAGGCTGAAACAGGAAGTTCCGGTTCAGAGGGAGGTCGCGCGCTGGACGGACCAATCGGTGGCCGCGTTACAGGACGCACTCGATGACGCAGACTGGGACATGTTCAGAAACAGCTCCGATGATGACGTCAGCGTGTTTACCGAAGCGGTTGTGGGATTTATTGGGAAGCTAGTAGACGATACGGTGGAGAAATAGACTGTCAGAACGTTTTCCAACCAGAATCCGTGGGTGGATAAAACCATCCGCGACGCTCTGAGATCTCGCACAGCTGCCTACAACACGGGACTTGCGTCGGGGGACATGGAACCGTACAAGGCTGCGTCATACAACGTGCGGAAGGCGGTGAAAGAGGCGAAGCAGCACTACGGGAGAAAACTAGAGTCACAGCTTCAACAGAGTGACTCTAGGAGCCTGTGGCAGGGACTAAGAACAATAACGGATTATAAAGCACCAACATCCGGTATGACGAACGCGGACGCGACTCTGGAAGACAAGCTCAACACCTTCTATGCTCGCTTCGAGGCTGCAGCTAAAGACGCTAGCGATGCTAATGCTAACGGCGCTAATGCTAGCGGCGCTAACGGCTGCAGACAGGAAGACACTGCCAGCACCGGGAACGCGCTCATCATCTCCGAGCACGACGTGAGGAGAGCCTTCAAGAGAGTGAACACCAGGAAAGCAGCAGGACCAGACGGCATCTCAGGTCGTATTCTCAGAGCCTGCGCAGACCAGCTAGCACCTGTGTTCACTGAGATATTCAACATCTCTCTATCTCAGTCGGTGATCCCCACATGCTTCAAAGAGTCCATCATTGTTCCTGTCCCGAAGAAACCACATCCTGCTTCCCTCAATGACTATCGCCCTGTAGCCCTCACCTCAGTAGTGATGAAGTGCTTTGAACGCCTTATCAGAGACTTCATCATTTCTTCACTACCCGACACACTGGACCCACTACAGTTTGCATACCGTCAGAACCGCTCCACAGACGATGCAATCTCTCATCTCCTCCACACATCACTCACTCACCTGGGGTCTCATTTATCAAGCGTGCGTAAAAGAAGTTCTAAACTAGTGCGTATACCAACAGCCGTAAGCACAAGAAAGTTGGGAGTTATCAAACGTGAGTACGCACAGCTGTACGAAATGACTGATGATGAATCGCACTCCTTCTAAATTGTATGCGTGTGCATAGTAATTTAAATTTGCATACAGAAACGCCCTCAAATGACCTTATTTGGCAAACAACCTTCCTTATAAAAACCGAATGCCACCAGGGCACTATAGAACCGTTATCATGGATCCTGTGAAGAGAGGAAAGAAAAAAAAAACTTCAAAGACAAAGAAATGGAAGTGCTTTTAAATGAGGTACAATGTTATAAGACATCTTTTAAATGAGGTACAATGTTATAAGTTTTGTTTGCTGCTTTTTCAGGCGGAATGTCAAAGATAAAAAAAGTCTTGGCATGGGGACAGGTTACTAATGCAGTAAATGCCGTCTCACCTTTATGTAGAACTACTGCAGAGGTCAAGAAAAAGTGGTTTGATTTGAAAGTGTCCTCTAAAAAAAGAATTGCAGCCCACAGAACATCGGTACCACGGGAGGAGGCCAGAGTCTTATTTCAGTGTCACCCCGATGGTGACACTGAAAGTGCAATCCCATCAACTGCAGGAGAGGCCGAGCCATCCGAAAATGGTTAGTAGGTTTTCAAATGTTTGTGTTGCGATATATTATTCATAGATAAATAACACTCGCATTGCAAATGATTTGGATTGTTCATTTAACATTTATTTTATAGAGCTGCCAGTTTTGCCAGGTCCTGCTCCGCCTGCCACTTCAGCGCGTCCGATGCGTTTCGAGCCACGAGTCCTGACTGATGCGGTTCTGAAAACACAGGAGGAATTAGTGAGCGGCATTGCAAGCATAAAAGAGGAACTGCACCAAATCAATGTGGACTTGAGGAACATTAGTGATTCACTAAATGCATCATGCAAGTTCAATAAAAGCTCCAAGTGATCTCACAATTTTCTCACAATTACTCCTTATTGTGAAACAGATTTAGAACCGTTCGATTATCCCTGCTCTTAGCTGCACGGCCACAGCATTTGGCATCGGGTCGAAACCTTCTGCCATGTGGCGATCTTCTTGTATCGGCATCTCATCCAGTGGTATACCGTTTTTAATGGCAATATTATGCAGCACACTGCATGCTTTAACAATATAGAACACCTAAAGCACATTTATATTGTATAATGAATCAAATAATTATGTATACAGTATATTATAAATATTGTAGTTATAAAATATAATTAAAACTTAATTTCAATATTTAAACATTAAAAACCTTGTTGGGTTTGTATTGCAATGTGCCTCCTCTGCCTGACAGACACAGCCATCGAGCCTTCAGCAAGCCTATTGCACGTTCTACTGTGCTTCTTGTGCGCTCATGTGCTCGGTTGTAATTCAATTCAATTCAATTCAATTCAATTCAATTTTATTTATATAGCGCTTTTAACAATGGTCATTGTCTCAAAGCAGCTTCACAAAAATTAAAGAAATTTAACAACAAAAAAAAAATAATAATAATAATTATATATATTATATATAAAATAATTATATAATTATATATAAAATAATAAATAAATAAAATTATAATAGAAAATAAATAAATAAGAACAAATAATAATAATAATTATAGAAAAGAAAATAATTGGAAGTGTGGATGTGTGAGAAAAATGTGCAGATAATAATGAGACGAATGAATGAAATTTCTCTGATGAGCAAGCCAAGGGTGACGGCGACGGTGGCAAGGAAAAACTCCCTGAGATGGCATTAGGAAGAAACCTTGAGAGGAACCAGGCTCAACAGGGAACCCATCCTCATTTGGGCGATAACAGATAGAAATGATATAACATCTTGTGTGTTGTGCAGGTGAAAATTCAATATGACAGAAATTATTTAAATTGACATGAAGACCAGTTCAGTATAGGGATGAGTCAGTAGGTGCAGAGGGCAGATGAGGTCTGGATCACTGGAAGCACAGGAGCAGCATGTGTAGCTCCAACCATCATAAAGCTGAATCCAGCTGGAGCTGGTCCTTCTCTGGATGCCTCAGGAACCTTGCAGGGTCGGCCTTTGTCTACTGAAGCTGGCAAAATCTCCCGATGCCTCGGGATGGGTAGAGAAATACAGAACAGATGGGGAGAATTAGCATAGTTGCCATTCGGTATAGGTGTACTGGAGTATGAGTACTGGGATGAGTTATGTGTATGCCAGATTAAAAAGATGCGTCTTGAGTCTACTTTTGAACTGAGAAACCGTGTCTGCTCCCCGAACACTGTCTGGAAGGCTATTCCAAAGCTTTGGAGCTAAATATGAAAAAGCCCTACCCCCTTTTGTAGATTTTGAAATTCTGGGAACTACCAGAAGTCCGGAGTTTTGTGATCTTAAGGCGCGTGGTGGATTGTAGCGTATCAGAAGACTGGTTAGGTATGTGGGAGCTAAACCATTTAAGGCCTTGTATGTAAGTAATACTATTTAGTAATTTATTCTAAACTGAACAGGTAGCCAGTGCAGGGATGATAATATTGGGGTTATATGATCATATTTTCTGGATCTAGTGAGAACCCTGGCAGCTGCATTTTGGATTAACTGAAGCTTGTTTATTGAGGATGCAGGACAACCACCTAGTAATGCATTACAATAGTCCAGTCTGGAGGTCATGAATGCATGAACTAGTTTTTCTGCATCAGATACGGATAAGATGTTCCTAAGTTTAGCAATATTTCGAAGATGGAAAAAGGCTGTTTTTGTGATATTTGAAATGTGATTTTCAAAAGACAAGTTACTGTCTAATATTACTCCCAGATCTTTTACTGCTGAGCTGGTAATAACAGTACATCCTTCTAAGCGCAAGCTGAATTGTGAAAGCTGTTGTGTGCTGGTTTTTGGGCCAATAAGTAATATCTCTGTCTTATCTGAATTTAATAAAAGAAAGTTATTGGTCATCCAATCTTTTATGTCCTGGACACACTCAGTTAATCTAGACAACTTAGGTATTTCGTCTGGTTTAGTTGAGATATATACTTGGGTATCATCAGCATAACAATGGAAACTAATCCCATGTCTTCTAATGATGTTACCCAAGGGAAGCATGTATATTGAGAACAACAGAGGTCCTAAAACTGACCCTTGTGGGACCCCATATTTCACTGGCATTACACCAGACGGTTCTCCATTTAGATCTACAAAATGGTAGCGATCAGACAGGTAAGATCTAAACCATTTTAATGCCTGTCCCTGAATACCTATATAATTTTGTAAGCGATCTATGAGAATATTATGATCTATAGTGTCGAATGCAGCACTAAGATCAAGCAGGACTAGCAATGAGATGCAGCCTTGGTCTGAAGCTAAAAACAAGTCGTTTGTAATCTTAACTAGTGCAGTTTCTGTGCTATGATGGGGCCTGAAACCTGACTGAAATTCTTCAAGGATGTTGTTATCCTGCAAGAATGTGCAAATTTGAGCTGATACTACTTTTTCTAGTATTTTTGATATGAACGGGAGGTTTGAAATCGGTCTGTAATTTTTTATTTCATTCGCGTCCAAATTAGATTTTTTAAGAAGCGGCTTAATAACAGCAAACTTGAAAGGTTTAGGGACGTGACCTAGATGTAATGAAGAATTAATAATGTTTAGGAGTGGCTCTCCAACCGTAAGCATCACTTCTTTTAAAAATCTGGTTGGGATTGGGTCTAACAGGCCCAATGATTTAGCCGAGGTGATGAGTTTATACAGCTCTTCCTGTCCTATACCTGTAAAGCAGTGAAAATCTAAATGTGAAGCTATAGGCTGAACTGGATCGTGAGATACTATTAGAGGTTGAACCTCCATTATTTTCTTCCTGATATTATTGATTTTTTCATTAAAGAAGTCCATAAAGTCTTCACTTCTAAACTGTGATGGGATACTCTCTGCGGGCATCTTAGGTTTTGTTAGGCGAGCCACTGTACTAAATAAGAACCTGGGATTGTTTTGGTTTCTTGCTATCAGTTGGCTAAGATGCTCGGTCCTAGCAGTTTTTAGAGCCTGTCTATAGCTGCACATACTGTCTTTATACGCAATTCGAAAAACTTCTAATTTAGTTTTCCTCCATTTTCCCTCGAGGTTACGGGTTGCTCTCTTTAGGGCGCGAGTATGACTGTTGTACCACGGTGCAAATGTTTTATCTTTGACTTTTTTTGATCTGATGGGAGCAACAGTGTCTAATGTACTGGTAAAAATAGTGCCCATGCTGCTAGTCACTTCATCTAGATCATCTGCATTTAGGGGTCTAATAAGAAATTGGGACAGATCCGGCAGATTACTTGTGAATCTGTCTTTAGTGGTGGGATTCATATTTCTAACAGATTGATAACGTGGGGAGACACAGCTAATCTGTTCTACGGGTAGAGTATATGTCAGGAGGTGATGATCTGTGATATCATCACTTTGAGGTATGATCTCTATATTAGAGACATCTATACCATGGGATATAATTAAATCTAGCGTATGATTAAAGCGGTGAGTTGCTCCAATTATATTTTGCTTAACCCCAAAGGAATTTAGTAAATCCATAAATGTGAGTGCTAAAGCGTCGTTAGCATCATCTACATGAATGTTAAAGTCTCCTACTATCAACACTTTGTCAGAGTTAACCAATAGGTCTGATAGCAGATGTCCAAATTCTTTAAGAAAATCGCCATATGGCCCCGGGGGTCTGTACACGGTGGCCAGGGTAAAATATAGCAAGGGTTTATTACGTATTTCATTTAGTGCAACATTAATGATAAGCACTTCAAATGAATTAAACCTGGGCCTTATTTTCTGGGTAACAGTGTGTACATCATTGTAGATAGTGGCGACACCACCACCGCGACCAATTAGACGGGGCTCGTGCTTATAGAAATATCCTGACGGAGTAGACTCATTCAGACCAAAATATTCATTTGGTTTAAGCCAGGTTTCAGTGAGACAGAGTGCGTCAAGGCAATAATCTGAGATAATTTCATTAACAATAAGTGCTTTAGGCGCAAGGGATCTAATGTTTAGTAGTCCAAACTTTAGAGGTGGATTTTGACTACTTATTTTGCCTTTTTCTGGTTTTATGGTTATCAGATTGTTTCGGGCAAATTTAACAAATTTATTCTTTTTTCTCAGTATTCGGGGAACAGACACAGTTTCTATAGGACAAGCTATGTGTGTTCGTCTATCACTACGGTGAGTTGTGATGTGTCTAATATGTTTGGAATCTACAGTATGACTTACCGCCAGTCAGATGGTTCGTAGTGTCCTGGAGATGTTGTCAGAGAGGACCGCTGCTCCAGCTCTGCTAGGGTGTAGGCCATCGGTGTGATAGAGCCTAGGACGCTCCCAGAAAACATTCCAGTTATCAACAAAGTGTAATTTCTGTTGTTGACACCAAGATTGTAACCATTCATTAAAAGCAAATAATCTACTGAACTTCTCGATTCCTCGCTGAAATGTGGGAAGCGGTCCAGATACGATGATCCTTGTCGTGGGTGATGTGCTGCGGACCTTCTCGACCAGGCTCCTGAAGTCCTTCTTTAGGATCTCCGTCTGCCTCAGCCTGGTGTCGTTCGTGCCGGCATGAAGACCCACAGCTCCAATGTTCCTCCTCAGGGCAGCAGGCACCTGTGCAGCAACATCAAGAACACGTGCACCAGGTAAACAGCGTGTGTGCACCTTACCTTTAGCCGTGGTAGCACGCACGTGACGAACGATGGAGTCTCCGATGACCAGGACGTCGTGTGCCGTCTCGCGGAGAGGAGCGAAGCGGTTTTGGGTCGAGATGTCGAAGACGGGTGGTGGTGGTGGAGGGGGAGAGGTCCTCGCCCGGGGCTTGGCGTGCTTCTTCCGCCGCTGCTGTATCCAGGGTCCGTGGTATCCCGGCGCCGGGGTGTAGGAACACTGGGCGGGCTGCGTCCTTGGTGTGTTGGACCTGGGCAGAGAAACAAGCGGGGTTGAGGTTGTAGGAGAATTCTCACGCCGAGAATTTACCTGGGACAGGTGAGCGTCGGTCTGCGTCGATTCCAGCGTGGCTTTCCGCTGCTGTAACCGGACCAGCTTCACCTGTAGCTCACGGATCAGCTTCTCCACGGCCTCCACCTCCAAATCCACAGAGTGCAGCTCCAATGTCTCCTCACCTGCACTCAGAGGCAGAATCACAACCGACATGGTGTCTAAACACGGAAAATAATCGGTGTGAGGAAGCGAAAACAAACTTTACAAACAAACAAACAAACGTGGTAGCCGGGCTAGCGATGCTAATGCTAATTAGTGATGCTAATGCCGGCTAAAAGCGGTGTGCTGCAAAACAATTAAAACTTAACGATATAACACGCGTTTCGAGTAAATATATTATAAGATACTTATCCGTTTTATGTACACTCTTCGTAAGGGGACGAAAAAGTTCAGCTCATTTTGGGATAGAAGGTTTACCACTGGGGTCATCAGCCAGGATTTAAGGGCATATCCTCGATCCCCTGCAATGATGTAGATTAAAATACAGTACATTATATGGTGTTGAGAAGTCATCTAATTTTACAATTATTTTTAAATCCTGATTAATCGTTACACACTTACCAATAAGCCAGCCTTCTCCAGCAGCGCTTTGCTGAAGACGAAGTCCCAAGGAAGGAATCATGTGTACCTCCCGGGCTGTTCGCAACGACATTTAGCAGGTTCAAGTGTGCATCACAGATTACCTGCACGATAGCCTTTTCTATTTACTGTACAAATGCATATTCATCAGCAGTAGGAGCTTTCAGGGCAACATGTGTGCAGTCAACTGCCCCTATTACACTTGGAAATCCTGTGATGTTATAGAAGTCGGTCATAATTTTTGTCCTTTGCGCTGCGGTGTTTGGAAACGTAATGTACTGTGATGTAAGTGATATAATTGCATGTAAAATGTGTGGCATAATTCGGCTCATGGTGGGTTGAGAAATACCAGACCTGTCACCAATTTCCCTTTGAAATGTGCCTGTGGCTAAAAAGCCAATAGTAGAAAGAACATGAGTGTGCACGGGGACTGCACATCACTCTCAGCGAGTAAGTCTGTGCGGTCCCTGAAAACGCGATCTCTGCGCAAAAGTGCTTGTTGCAAATCTTCAAGAAGCGCAAGGTCTGCCATTGTAAGCAATGTATTTCCAAAGTTTTATGGATTAAAATGGATTTTATATTATTCACAGTTCCAGATAACTAAGAATCACCTGTTGTATTCAATTATTCAATGTATCAATTTATTAACACTGACATTTTAATGGTGAAGTTTAAGGGCACTGGGTTTATATGTGATTACAGTTCTCTACCACTAGGGGATTCTGCTTACGCACAGTCAGGAGTTCTTCTAAATGTGCGCACATTCTCACGCACACGTACAAATTAATGAATCGCATTCTATTAGTAGAATTGTGCGTACGCATGATATACACATAAAACCGTGCGTACGCACGCTTGATAAATGAGACCCCTGGACACTAGGAAAGGGAATTATGTTAAAATGCTCTTCATCGACTACAGCTCTGCTTTTAATACCATAATTCCCTCCACACTCACCACCAAGCTGGAGCACCTGGGACTGAGCTAATCTATATGTCAGTGGATCTCCAATTTTCTGACTGGCAGACCACAGGCAGTAAGAATGGGCGGACATGTCTCAGCCACACTCACTCTCAGCACTGGAGCGCCCCAGGGTTGTGTTCTGAGCCCCCTGCTGTACTCTTTGTACACCCACGACTGCGTGGCCACTACCAACTCCACCTCCATCATCAAGTTTGCTGACGACACCGTCGTGGTCGGACTGATCACCAACAATGATGAGTCGGACTACCTAGAGGAGATTGGAAATCTGGAGAACTGGTGCCAGAGGAACAATCTCCTCCTGAACGTCAGTAAGACAAAGGAGCTGATAGTGGACTTTAGTACAAAGCAGGAGAGGAACTACCAGACCCCCGTCATCAACAGGAGCCCAGTGGAGAGAGTGGACAGCTTCAGATACCTCGGTGTTCACATCACGCAGGACCTGTCATGGTCCTGTCACATCAACACCGTGGTGAAAAAAGCCCGGCAGCGTCTCTACCACCTCAGACGCTTGAGAGACTTTAGACTGCCCTCCAAGGTGCTCAGGAACTTCTACTCCTGCACCATAGAAAGCATCCTGACAGGAAACATCACGACCTGGTTCGGGAACAGCACCATGCAGGACAGACGAGCTCTACAGAGGGTGGTGCGATCAGCCGAGCGCATCATCCGCACTGAGCTCCCTGACCTGCACTCCATCTACAGCAAGCGGTGCTGGACTAAGGCCAGGAAGATCATGAAGGACCTCAGTCACCCCAGTAATGGACTGTTCTCTTTGTTGCGGTCTGGGAAGCGATTCCGCTCCCTAAAGGCCAACACAGAGAGGCTGAGGAGGAGCTTCTTCCCGCAGGCGATAAGGTCTCTCAATCACACCTCCACACAGGACTAATAACATCTTTTAAGCTCACAACACTGACTCGACAATCATGGACACATTCATACACACTTACACTAAATACTCATACATCTGGACAATTGCACATGTCACCTTTCATGCATATTTGCACAACCACTGACACTTTAATTCTATATACATATATACTCTATCTACCCTATATTTCTATATATTTGCAATATTTTATTATGCCCTTATTGTACAGTTAATTTTACTAGTTAAAATTATTTCTTTAGTATTTCCTTTTTATTGATTATTTATTTTACGTACAAGCTTTTATTTATTTTTTATTTTTATTTATTTTTTTTAAGGTCACTGGCGGTCATATAAGCATTTCACTGCATATTATACTGTGTATGACTGTGTATGTGACTAATAAAATTTGAATTTGAATTTTGAATTTGATGAGCTCTTCAAGATTTTTGACAGAACACATAGAAGACAAGATGAAATGGGAAAATTGTGTGGGCTTTTGCTCTGATGGTGCACAGACAATCAAGAGGGTTGCACCAAATGCACAATGGACACATTGTGTAATTCACAGGGAAGTGTTAGTGTCATAGCAGCTCATCCCTGAATTAAATGAGGTCATGACAGAGGTTGTGAGCGTGGTCAACTTCATCAAAACTGACCCCTAAGATGGGAGCTTATCATTTAGCAGTGCAGTTTTACAGCGAGACGTGGCAGCACATCTATTCCCTGAGAAGATTATTTCAAACATATTTCCCAAACAGCAGAGCTCCGTGTGACTGGGTTATGGATCTATTCAGAGCAAAAGGTTGGTGTATTTTATTTTATTGACTGACTATTACAGTATACTCATGTATTGTGTATACATTTTATAGTATTGTGGCGTGGGCAGGGCGGCGGCTGACGACCATCATGCCTTGCGGGTTTCTCTATGTGTCCACCCTGTTGGGGAAAGGTGTTTGGGTTAATGGTTTCGGCCGTGTTTGGGTCTGTGACCTGTTGAATGTGCTCCGGTTCATGCTAAGGCTGAATTGGATGAGGTTCGTGTGTGAATGTGCTGGTCATGCTATACAGTGCTGTGTGGTGAATAAAATACTCCCAGCCATTGCATTGGGCAACAATAAAGCTCACTCGTCTCTCCAACATCCTTTCCGGCGGTAAAACACTACAGTATTTTTATATGCTACTCACTAACTGGAATGGATTATTTTCTAAAAGTTCTTTGTGTTTAATATGCAGTGACAGTATTTGGTTATATTTTACTGCAGCCCCTGCAGATTTTAGGATTTGGAGAGGGGTGTACAAAAGTTGGTTAAATAATTTTATGTTTTTACTTAGACTTTTATGAAACCCAGTTTATTTTATATGATCTTTTCCACCAAGAAAAAAATTCAAGAAAAATGGACAGCCCAATCATATTCTAAGATACTGCAAAAGCTAGCGCAATAGCAATACTAATTAGGAAAATGTCCTGTTTATTCCATCCAAAGTTCTGTCTGATCAATGTCAGCTACATATTGTAACTGTTAAATTCATGCCTTGTTTATTAGTCAATATATATGCAAACCCATATGATCCACATTTTCAAAACTTATATTGATTATACAAGCTCTCAACACTCACCATCTTATTCTTGGTAGAGATTTTAACTGTCTTAAATCCGAGCCTAGAAAGATCTAAAATCGGACAATGTAACACAGATTCCAAATCAACAAGAGTTATTAACTCATTCCACCAAGCTTACAACAAACAAGACCCATGATAAACAGCTAATCCTGAAGTTAATCAATACTCATCCCATCAGTATATTGTATCACTCATATTAAGACTGAATGCTTCCTATTACAAAAAATACTTACCCACTAATATCTTCCTAAAAATATTAGGCCACTGTAATATCAGACCATTCTTCTGTTTAAATCAGTATAGATTATCCATGTTGTATGTATCTGTAGTCATAATTTTAAGTCAAAAATTAGTACCCCATCCTTTAATTATATGTGGTTTGCATAAAAACTATCTGATCATAGAGGTTCTCATTATTAGGCAAATGCTATAATTATTTGATACTATACACCCGCTCACAAAAGTAAGTACACCCCTCTAATTATGGCAAACATTTTAGTATACATGTATTTTCTCAAAGGACAATGTGCAGCTTGTAAAACAATATAGATTTACTGTTCTCTGAAAATAACTCAACATACAGCCATTATTGTCAAAATAGCTGGCTACAATAGTGAGTACACCCTAAGTGATAGCAGCTACTTGTATACATCTTTAACCATGCAAAGTCACATGTCTTATTTATCATGTTCTTGTGTTTGTCAGCTTGTTAGGATCATACAAATTTGTGTATCTTATATTAGTATCTTCAAGCGGAAGGTGGCAAAGCGTCAAGTCTAACATCCAGCAGCTCCGAGATATCATTATTCTCTAAGATAGTGGTACATGCTGGAGCTAACGATATACGCCTTCGTCAGTCAGAGGTTAGTAAGAGTAACTTTACAGAAGTGTTTAAATTAGCGAAGGCGATGTCCGATGAAGTAATATGCTCTGGTCCCATCCCAATGAGACGTGGCGACATAGCTTACAGCAGGTTATGGTCGCTGAACCGCTGGATGTCCAGGTGGTGCTCGAAAAATAATGTGGGCTACATAGATAATTGGAAGACCTTTGAGGGCAAAGCTGGCCTGTTAGGACGGGACGGTGTCGATCCCACTCGGGAAGGTGCTGTTCTCATTTCCTGTAGTATAGCTCATAGTCTCAGTAGAGGTCTAGTTAATCGGTGACAATCCAGAGCCCAGGCCAGGGAGCAGACAGACAGGCTAAACCAACTGTCTGCTAGCTGCATAGAGTCGTCACTCAGGGTTCCCCATATTGAGACTGTGTCTGTTCTCCGATCTAAGCAAAAATGTAGAAAGACTCAGAAAGTCTGTTTCAATAATCTAATTAACATAAAGTCCACAAACTCCGATCATACTGAATGCGCAGCCGGCACCTCTGATCTGAAGGTAGGATTGTTAAATATTAGATCTCTCGCATCAAAAGCGGTTATTGTTAATGAAATTATCACAGACCAGGCGTTTGATATACTCTGTTTAGCTGAAACATGGGTTAAACAGGACGAGTATGTAGCTCTAAATGAAGCTAGTCATCCTGGGTACAGCTACATACACCAGCCTCGGTTAACTGGTAGAGGAGGAGGCGTCGCAGTTATTCATAATGATAATCTGTCTATCGTACAAAAACACGGACACAAATATAACTCGTTTGAAATTCTTTATAGTAACATAAGTGTATTTAAGTATATTAAGTCAGCTCAGTCGATTCCACTAATTATAATTTACAGACCTCCAGGGCCGTATTCTGAATTTCTTAGTGAATTTGCAGTTCCCTTTTCGAGGCTTCACTCAATGCTGCGTTAGAACGCTTATGGGAACTATCTTGTCGCATTGCCGGCCATGAAGCATGTGTGGAAAAACGCCATTATCTGGCTACATATAACCTCGGTCAGGTGACGTCATCTGATTAGATCAGGTGGAGGTTATAAATACCGGAAAGCCGGCAACAAAACCTCAGATCATTTGTCTTCATGCCGACTTGTGATCGCGTGTGTGCAGCAAGCATTTAAAAAAAAATGATAGAGAGTATGAGGAATTAATTGAGGTTATAACACGCGCAGTTGAACGTTTACATATTGACTGGCCACAAGAGCAAGCTCATACAAAACGTTCCAAACTGGATGACAGATTTCTATCGGGTGGCCAGGAGATGGCGTCACAACGCCGTTCTCTCCCCTTTTTTGATGATCTCCACAACGAGTTATCTCGTTCATGGAGACGTCCCTTTTCTTCCCGTATTTTTGTACCTTCAACTTCATTTTATTCGAATATTGTTGATGCAAAAGCACAGGGTTATGTGATGATGCCCCAGATTGAGGAGACGCTCCTGGAACATCATCTTCATTAAAAAAGCCAACCCTTCCCTCCAAGGCATGTAGAACTTCTTCTACCCTGTTAGGGAAGGCGTTCCAAGCAGCTGGTCAGGCCGGCGCTTCCTTGCACACCATGGCGGTTTTGCAGGCGTATCAGGCCGACCTGCTGAATGATCTGAGCACGAGCGGCAATATGAATCAGGAAGCGTTCATAGAATTACGCCGGGCTACTGATCTGTCCCTGCGTGCAACGAAACAGACAGCCCGTGCTATTGGCCGTTCTATGGCATCCCTGGTGTCTGCAGAGAGACACCTCTGGCTAAATCTAACTGGCATTAAGGACAAAGATCGGGCATTCCTTCTCGATGCTCCCATCTCACCCTCAGGCCTATTTGGCGAAGCTGTAAATACTGTCGCTACCAGATTTAGAGAGGCCAGTCTCTATGAACAAGCTTTTGGGAAATTTATCCCACGCTGTGCCCAGGTGTCGAGGCCATCGGCCACCCAACCTCGACCCGATCTCAGTCTCGCTAGACGAGAGGCGCAGAAGGAAAGCGTCAGTAGCCGCGCACCCCCCCGTAAGGACTGGGGTACGGCTCGGCGCCCCCCTCAGGCCGCCCCCAAAAAAATAGACCGCCCCCAAAAAAATAGACCGCTCTGTCTTCTTCGCGAAGAAGCGTCCCTGATAGCAGAGCTCAGGACCGTGGGGGTGACCCCCCCTGGGGATGGGCACATAGGAGCATGCCCCCCTGGGCACCCCCAGGAGATCGATGTTCAGTTTCCGCCGCCTTTGGTGTTTCGGACAACACCGGTCTCCGACACGTTACTCCTTCGGTCGCATCCTGCTATATTCCAGGACACCGAACCACTAACACCCCCCAGCCCAGTAGAAGTACTTGCACCCCTTTCGGAGAAGCTGGCAGCGTGGAAGCTACTGCCAGGCATATCCCCCTGGGTTTTAAAGACTGTAGAGAAAGGATACAGGATCCAGTTTGCATATCGCCCTCCGCGTTTCAACGGCGTGGTCTCCACTTCCGTGATACCGGAAAGGGCGCGTTTTCTGAGTTCCGAACTCCAGAAATTACTGCAGAAGGGAGCCATAGAACAGGTTCCTCCTCCAGACATGGAGTCAGGTTACTACAGTCGGTACTTCCTGGTCCCCAAAAAGGACGGGGGTCTGCGTCCAATTCTGGATCTTCGCGGTTTGAACCGCTATCTCAAAAAATGCAACTTCAAAATGTTGACCATAAAGACTATTGTTTCACAAATCCAACCACAGGATTGGTTTGTGACAGTAGATTTAAAGGACGCATATTTCCACATAGAAATTTTGCTACAGCACAGGAAGTTCCTGAGGTTCGCCTTTGGGGGAAAAGCCTACCAATTTCGGGTTCTTCCATTCGGTCTAGCCTTATCACCCCGCACATATACAAAATGCATGGATGCAGTTCTGGCTCCTTTGAGACTCCAGGGCATCCGCATTCTGAATTACATAGACGACTGGCTAATACTGGCCCAGTCTCAGCAGCTAGCACTTCGACACCGAGATGTCGTCCTAGCTCACCTTCACTTGCTGGGATTGAGACTCAACGCCACGAAAAGCGTTCTCTTTCCAGCACAAGTGACAACCTACTTGGGCGTCAGGTGGAATTCGATCGCTATGCAGGCACATCTGTCTCCTGCTCGCGTCGAATCCATAAACAACGCTCTGAAGGAAATCAGACTAGACCAAGAAGTGACTGTACATCACTTACAAAAATGTTTAGGCCTCATGGCAGCTGCGTCCATGGTGATACCCTTGGGTCTCCTGCACATGAGAGCGTTTCAGCTGTGGTTAAGAGCCAGGGGAGTTCACACGAGAACAAATCCCCGAAGGCGGATAAGGGTTACGCGCAAAGGACTTCGTACCCTTTCTATGTGGTTCAGACCCCGGTTTCTCGCCTTGGGTCCCACTCTAGGTCCGTCTTGTCGTCGCAAAATGCTAACGACAGACGCTTCCCTTACCGGCTGGGGCGCGGTCTTGGATGGCCGTCCAGCCCAAGGGGTCTGGAGAGGCCACCTTTTCGCATGGCACATCAATTGCCTCGAAATGATGGCTCTATTTTTAGCTCTACAGCATTTCCTCCAGCAGCTGAGAGGCTACCATGTCCTAGTGCGGGTGGACAGCACATCAGTAGTCTCCTATATAAATCGCCAGGGCGGCCTGCGCTCACGACGCTTGAACCAGCTAGCACATCAGGTTCTGCTCTGGGCTCAGGAC
The DNA here is from genome assembly GCA_030522415.1 of Channallabes apus. Taxonomy (NCBI): domain Eukaryota; kingdom Metazoa; phylum Chordata; class Actinopteri; order Siluriformes; family Clariidae; genus Channallabes; species Channallabes apus. The sequence goes on along the minus strand of CM060117.1, from coordinate 18,279,220 downwards.
AAGTTCCTGTCCCTCAGGGCGATTCACATTCCAGGGTACAGGAATGTGGGAGCAGACTTTCTGTCCAGACGAGCTGTGAATCACGGGGAATGGAAACTCCACCCCGAAGTAGTCACTCAAATCTGGGAGAGATTCTCTACAGCGGAGGTGGACCTCTTTGCCTCACAGGAGACTGCACAATGTCCCCTCTACTACTCTCTGACTCATCCAGCTCCCCTGGGTCTGGACGCGATGGCCCATACGTGGCCCAATTTACGCCTCTATGCGTACCCTCCGATAGCTCTGCTCCCGGGAGTCCTGGCGAGGGTCCGTCAACACGGTTTGCGCCTCTTATTGATAGCGCCCCGTTGGCCGGCCCGAGTATGGTTCTCAGAAATAATATCACTCCTCGACGGCTCACCTTGGATGATTCCAGTGAGGAGGGATCTTCTATCTCAGGCGCAGGGGACAATATTTCATCCCCGGCCCGAGCTTTGGAACCTTCACGCTTGGCCCCTGAACGGGACCAATTGAGTCAAGCCGGCCTTTCAGCCGGCGTAATTGACACCATCCTAAGTGCTAGGGCTCCCTCCACTAGAAGGATTTATGCCTTCAAATGGAAGGTATTCGAGAGCTGGTGCATGGCTAAGCAGGTGGACCCAGTCCACTGCCGAATTGTTTCAGTGCTGGAATTCCTGCAAGAGAAATTGTCCTCGGGCTTGTGCCCTAGTACCCTCAGAACGTACGTGGCCGCTATTTCAGCCTGCCACGTCCTGTCTGAAGGGGCTACTGTAGGAAATCACCCTTTAGTTGCCCGTTTCATTCGTGGAGCTAAACGGTTGAGGCCACCCACTAGAGTCACGGCTCCCTCTTGGGATTTATCTATCGTGCTCGAAGGTTTGATCGAGACTCCTTTTGAACCGCTAGAGTCAGCGCCCGACAGGCTTCTGACTCTCAAGATGGTTCTTCTTATGGCCATCACCTCTCTAAAGAGGATCGGAGACCTGCGTGCATTGTCAGTCTCCCCATCCTGCCTGGACTTTGCCCCTGGGCTAGTCAAGGCCATTCTGCATCCTCACCCAAACTATCTACCGAAAGTTCCTTTCTCTACCATGCACCCTGTCATCCTGGAAGCCTTCTGTCCTCCGCCCTTTGCGGATTCGGAGCAGGAGAAACTTCACCTACTGTGCCCAGTACGTGCTCTTCAGGCTTATGTCCACCGCACCAGCCAGTGGCGTAAGTCAGAGCAACTCTTTATATGTTATGGAGGCCGCAACCGGGGGGCGGCCGCCACCACACATACTCTGTCACACTGGGTGAGAGATGCTATTGCCCTCTCCTATGAGGCGCGTGGACACACTTCGCCCCTAGGAGTCAGGGCTCATTCAACCAGAGGGGTCGCCTCATCTATTGCTCTTGCAAGAGGTACTCCCCTGCAACAAGTGTGTGACGCAGCGGGTTGGTCCTCTCCGCACACATTTATAAGATTTTATAGTCTGGATGTCCATGCCACCCCAGGCTCACGAGTCCTCGGTTCAGCTTCCCGGACATGAATCTGAGACCTTCTCGGCCTTGTGCGCACACGCTACACAACCTTGGGGTCCAGACACCTGTAGTGCGGCGGCGTTGGTATTCTCGTTCCCATAAGCGTTCTAACGCAGCATTGAGTGAAGCCTCGAAAAGGGAACGTCTCGGGTTACTTTGCAGTAACCCTGTTCCCTGAGAGGCGGGAACGAGATGCTGCATCCGAACGCCGCACTACCATGTGACCGGACGTCCATTCAGACAAATAATCTGAGGTTTTGTTGCCGGCTTTCCGGTATTTATAACCTCCACCTGATCTAATCAGATGACGTCACCTGACCGAGGTTATATGTAGCCAGATAATGGCGTTTTTCCACACATGCTTCATGGCCGGCAATGCGACAAGATAGTTCCCATAAGCGTTCTAACGCAGCATCTCGTTCCCGCCTCTCAGGGAACAGGGTTACTGCAAAGTAACCCGAGACGATTTCATCTCAAACCTGGTCGTTTCTGTAGACAAAGTGTTAATTGCCGGAGATTTTAACATTCATTTTGAGAATCCAGAAGCCCCTCTGAGAACAGCATTTATGTCCATACTGGACTCAGTAGGCGTAAATCAGTGTGTAGTAGGACCCACTCATAAAGCAGGTCACACTTTAGACTTAATAATATTTTTCGGATTAAGTATAAGAAATGTATTCACAATTCCACTGTCTGAAATTATCTCAGATCACTATCTTGTCTCCATTCAAGTGTGTCACAGTGATAATGTACGCACAGCACCGCGCTACCGTATTAAACGTACATTCACATCAACTACCACACAGAGTTTTATCAGTAATCTCCCAGAGTTACCAACTTCGATTAGGTCACCGTCTGACCCCACAGAACTCGATCAGGCGACTGAATATTTAGAGTCGACATTTCGTTGTACCATAGATAATGTAGCTCCAGCTAAAAGAAAAATTATTAGAGATAAGAAACTCGCTCCCTGGTATAATGATCACACGCGCACTTTAAAACAGACCGCTCGGAAATTAGAGGGTAAATGGCGTCAAACTAAATTGTTAGTATTTCAAATAGCATGGAAAGAGAGCATCCTGAACTATAGGAAAGCTCTTAGTGTAGCTAGATCAACGTATCTCTCCACTCTCATAGAAGAAAATAAAAATAATCCTAGATTTTTATTTAATAAAGTCGCCAAATTAACCAGAAACAAGACCACTACAGAAATCTCCACAACAAAATCATGCAATAGTGAGGACTTCATGAACTTTTTTAATAATAAAATTATAAATATCAGGCATAAAATTGAGGCTTTGAAACCGAACAATGTAATTGATACAGATGTTAACCTAGCCATGTCAGATTCAAACCTAGAATACTTTACTCCCCTTGAAGAGAATGAACTAATTTCACTCATCTCTTCTGCAAATTCATCAACCTGTATATTAGATCCTATACCGACACATTTTCTTAAACAGATAGTACCAGTAATAACAGAACCGCTGTTGAGAATAATTAATTCCTCACTCAGCATTGGTTATGTTCCAAAATCTTTTAAATTAGCAGGTATCAAACCAATAATTAAGAAACCTGACCTCGACCCCTGTCAGCTGTCCAATTACAGGCCAATATCAATCCTCCTCTTTATCTCTAAGATTCTGGAAAAGATAGTAGCGGAGCAGCTATGCTCATATCTACATAGAAATGGCATACATGAACTGTATCAGTCAGGATTTAGGCCACATCACAGCACAGAAACAGCACTCATTAAAGTAGTAAATGACCTCCTATTGGCCTCTGATCAGGGTTGTGTAACTATGCTTGTATTACTCGACCTCAGTGCAGCTTTTGACACCATTGATCATGCTATTCTTCTTCACAGATTAGAAAATGTAGTAGGAATTAAGGGTACAGCCCTCTCCTGGCTCAGATCCTATTTGACCGATCGTTATTACTATGTAGACTTAAATGGTGATTATTCTGCAGGTTCTCTAGTGGGGTTTGGCATTCCGCAGGGTTCAGTTTTAGGCCCACTGCTTTTCTCCCTTTACATGCTTCCTCTGGGCAACATAATCTGTAAGCATGGTATTAGTTTTCATTGTTATGCTGACGACACACAGCTATACGTCTCAACAAAACCTGATGAGAAAAACTATCTTACTAAAGTTGAGCAATGTGTGCAGGACATAAGAAATTGGATGCTAATTAACTTCCTTCTGCTTAATCCGGATAAGACAGAAGTTCTAGTCATAGGACCGCATACAGCTAGAAGTAAAATCTTAGATCACACCGTAACTTTAGATGGCCTTTCTGTTCCATCATCAAGTGCAACAGTAAAAGACCTCGGCGTGATTATAGATTCCAGCCTTTCATTTGAAGCTCATGTAGATAATATCACCAGGATAGCATTCTTTCACCTCAGAAATATTGCCAAGATAAGAAATATATTGTCGCTAAACGATGCAGAAAAACTAGGTCATGCTTTTATCACTTCTAGGTTGGACTATTGTAATGCCTTACTGTCTGGGTGTTCTGTTACAGTAGGCGCATAAACAAGCTTCAGCTAGTCCAGAATGCAGCAGCGAGAGTCCTCACTAGAACCATAAGATATGAGCACATCACCCCTATCCTATCTTCACTACATTGGCTCCCTGTGAAATTTCGCATTGATTTTAAAATACTACTCTTGACATATAAAGCATTAAATGGTCTCGCGATGCAGTATCTGAGCGAACTGCTAGTGTCTTACGATCCGCCACGCCTACTTCGATCAAAGGATGCAGGCTGCTTGTCAGTACCGCCGCGTATTATGAAAACTACAGCTGGGGGCAGATCTTTTTCTTACAAAGCCCCAAAATTATGGAATAGTCTTCCAAATTGTGTTCGGGACTCAGACACAGTCTCAGTGTTTAAGTCTTGGCTAAGAACCTATTTATTTAGCCAAGCATTTTTATAAATAGATTTGCCATAGGTAAAGGAGCAGATCTGGGGGACTCATGGATGTAGAGTATTATGGTGAACTGGTATGTTTATATGCTGTCTTCCTCACTCTCATTTGATCACTCAGGTTTGTTGACGGTGAGGTGATTGTTTGCTTTACAACTCAGGAAGCCCTCATGTTTGTGTTTCCTTCTGGCTCTCACTTTTAGTTGTGCTGTCATAGTTAGTCCTGCCGGAGTCCCTGCTTGCACTCTTGTAAGGTTTTATAATATTGTAAGACAGTGTAATCTAATAAGAAGATTCCTGTGCCTTGAGAACAGACCCCTCACTGTGCTTCCTCATGCCTTCTGTGGTAACACCTTGTATATCCTGTATTCAGACAAGGATACATCCAAATGGCTCCTGTCTGCTAGAACCCTATTGTTTAATCAGGAGAACGCAAATGTATCTCCTCACACCTGTCTGTCTTCGGGTCCCTCTATGACTGACATGTTAATGACTGGTTCTTTTGATGTTTGGGACGTAGCAGCGTTTAAATGTGCTCTCTTTGCTGAGAATAAACAGAGATCTTCAGACATCATGCCAGCGTGTGTGGTTTGTCTCTCCCGGTCGATCGGGCCCGGACCGGTAAGTGTATCAAGGTGCAGCGGACACAACAAGAAATAACTCTTATTCTCTTAGCTTAAAACTTAGCTCGGACACTTCTTCTACATTTTAAACTTAACAACTCTACAGTAAATATACATTCACATTATACATTGTGACTGTGACCATACCTAATTACCATCGCTCCTCCTCTTCTCTTTCTCCCCCTCTTTCTCTTTCCTCTCTCCCCCTGTCTCCCCCTTTCACTCTTTTTCTCTCTCTCTCTGTCGAGCTACACATGTCATTCCTGAGCTGCCAGTGATCCAGACTCCCTCTGCCCTCCGGACGTGTCTGATCCATCCTGGTGCCCCGTTTCTGGTTGGAGGTCGCGAATTCCATGTCCAGGAGGATTAAGGCCGTGCTGGGTACTGTAACAATGTGTCATGCGCACTCAGCCCTAACCCTAGAACACGAGTCTCCAGGCGGCTGTTGATGGCATGGCCGGCGGTCCGCCCGCCGCGGTGGCCGCAGCCCTGCCCCAACCCCCCCCCACCTTCTGATGTTTTTCTAGCACTTCCGGATAAATGGGATGGCACGGATGGGAAATGCAGTGTGTTCTTAACATCGCTGGAACTGGTGTTTGAGTTTAATGCCACCAAATACTCCACCGATCGGTTGCGCATTGCACTACTCGTCTCGTTGCTATCAGGGCAGGCAGCAGAGTGGGCCACGGCAGTCCTGCGCGTGGACACAGACACCGCACACTCCTACAACGAGTTCACCCGCCAACTCAAATTAACGTTTGAACATCCCGCGGGCGAGGTGGAGACCGACACGAAGCTCTACCACCTGCGGCAGGGAGGATTGTCCGTGAGCAGATATACTGCCGCGTTCCAAACCCTCGCCGTCCAAACCTCCTGGGGAGACGCAGCCCTCCGGACGTCCTACTTCGAGGGGCTGGCTAACCGCGTTAAAGACGAGCTAGCCGGTCAAGAGCTCCCAGCTACACTGGAGGGGCTAATCCAGCTAGCCCTCCGGATTGACCAGCGCCTCCTCTCTCGTCCAAAGCCAGCACCTCGAACCCTGCCGCCATCTTCCACCTATGCCTACCCTGCACCAAGATCACCACCCACCGTCACCACCGCCTTCCCTGGATGTGTCGGATCTCCACCACCTGCCGTGGTTGACACCGGAGCCGGGGAACCCATGCAACTAGGGCGCGCCTCCCTGACCGTGGCGGAACGCGAGAGGCGTTACCGCGAGGGACTGTGTGCCTATTGCGGCTCAGCGGCGCACCACCGAGCGACCTGTCTGTCCCGTCCGGGAAACGCCCAACCCTGGTGAGCGACAGGAGAGACTCACCGGGCACCATCCATCTCTCCGCCACCACCGACATCACCACTACTCGACTCACGGTCCAGGTAGCCCTCCACCTTGGCCACAAACGGGTCAGAAGTACCGCGTTCATCGATTCCGGTGCCGCGGGTAACTTCATTGACTCAACGTACGCCAAAGGATTGCGGGTAAAGATTGAGGCGTTATCCCAGCCAATGAGAATCACCTCAGTCAACGGGCGGCCCCTCTCATCCAGCCCCATCACTACAGCCCTATCACCGTGGCCATCTCTATCCTCTTTCCAACAACGAGACACAGGCGATGGAGGAATATGTCGCCAGCGCCCTACGACATGGCACCATCAGACCATCCTCCTCGCCGGCCGCCGTGGGGTTCTTCTTTGTGAAGAAGAAACGGGGCGAACTTCGTCCGTGTGTCGACTATCGGGGGCTAAATAAAATCACCATCAGAAATCGTCACCCTCTGCCTCTTACCAACTCAGCCCTGGACACCCTCTCTGGTGCCACCGTGTTCACTAAGTTGGACCTCGGGAGCGCCTACAACTTGGTGCGCATCAGGGAGGGTGATGAGTGGAAGACGGCCTTCATCACCCCCACCGGACACTATGAGAGCCTGGTCATTTCATTTGGACTCTGCAACGCACCCTCGGCCTTCCAGCGTTTCATTAATGACGTCCTCAGGGACATGCTAGGCCGATGGGTGTTCGTCTATTTAGACGACATTTTAATCTACTCAAGCACCATCGAAGAACACACCAAACACGTTCGAGCTGTCCTTAAGAGATTGCTCGCCCACCAGCTGTACTGTAAGCTGGAAAAGTGTGCTTTTCACGAGCACTCCACCACGTTCCTGGGTTTTGTCATCTCACCCCAGGGTGTGGCCATGGACCCGCAGAAGCTGGAGGTTGTACGTCACTGGCCCCTACCCAGGACACTAAAGCAGCTCCAACGCTTTCTCGGGTTTGCGAATATTTATCGTCGCTTTATCCGGGGCTACAGTACAGTACAGTTGCAGCACCACTCACTGCACTGACCAGGCCCTCAACCCTTCCCTTCCAACTCAACTCAACCGCCATCTCCACCTTCAACCAACTCTGTCACCTATTCACCACCGCACCCATTCTCCTCCATCCGGATGCCAGCCAACCATTCGTTGTGGAGGTGGACGCGTCGGAGGTGGGCGCCGGCACTGTTCTCTCTCAACGAGGTCCAGACCAGAAGCTACACCCATGTGGCTTCTACTCCAAAAAATTCCCGTTCATGTGAGTACTCACTTTCTTGGCTTTACTTTCAGACTGAGTGTGTGTTTATAGGACTAGGGTTAGATTGTGTCTATCCTTTGCTCATTCACTGTGAGAGTCCTTATAGTAAATCGTGTGATTATCCTGCCCGCTCGTGTCCATCCGCGTTTGGGTTTACCATTCACGCTACAGGGCTAACTGCTAAAGCTATCGCCTTTCTGGTCATCCCGGGTTAGTTCCTGACACAATGGTGCTCACACAAAATATTGACACTTTGGACACAGTTTTGACATGTTCTCTTTGTTCAACATTTTTGTTGCCAGTTATTTAGACAATAAAGGCTGCATATTGAGTTATTGTTAGAGGAGAAAATCTGTACTGCTATACAAGCTGCACATTGACTACTCTAAAGTTTATCAAATTTTAAATTCTGCAGTATTATCCCTTGGGAACATGCAACCATTCCATCAACAGGAATGCGAGGAGACAGGGCCACCAAATATGAAACAGCTGATGACACATCTTAGCTGAATTCCTTGGATTCTGGTCTTGCCTAAAAGGCAGAGAGAATGCCAGTTTGAGAATTGGGAAAAATCTAAGAGAGCAGTGGTAGAGATGTTGCAAGCTGTGCTGTGAGTGCCACATTGTGTTTGAATGCTCTTTTCTGACTTCAACGCTGAGGAGTGTTTGGCTACTGGGCAACATGGTTTTCTGCTTTTTGACTGAATTTTTTTGGCCAACATTACTAACTTGCTGCCATTTGTAATAAATCAAAATGTAATAATAATTCAAATTTAAATAGTTCAACACAACTAATATGAAAGTGGTTTCTCCAAAGTTAACATGAAAACTACTGTATTATGACCTGCTGCAAATGTAATGTACAGTATAGCCAGATAGTAGCAGTGTTATTAGTGAGTAGTATGTTCTGGCAATGTTTCTGAGGGATCTTCTAATGGGCAAGTAAATCTAGTAAGATTCTTGGGTTTGCATGCTGTAACTGCTTTTTTAAAATTTGTCTATTGCATTTAAGTCAAGAAACTGTGATGGCCACTCTAGAACCCTCCCTCCCACTCTAGTACTTCATCCGAAACCAAGCCTTGGTAGACTTTAAAGTGTGCTTGGGATCATTGTCCTGTTGGAAGGTCCAATGACACCAACGTTTCAGCTTCCTCACAGATGGTGTGATGCTTTCTTCAAAACTACATGATTGAATCCATCTTGCCCTCTACACACTGGAGGTTTCCAATGCCAAGGGAAGGAAAGCAGCCCCAGAGCATCACTGAGCCATGCTTCACTGCAGGTAGGGTGCACTCTTCTGCATACACTTCATTCTTTCTCCTCCAAACAGACTGCTGATTCATAGGCCCATTTTCTTGTGTTCAAAATTGATTTTGAATTTAGCGAAATCAAATTATTCATTCATATTAGTTGTGTTGAGCTATTTAAATTGCTCTTGTTTCATTGATTTATTACAAACAGTTACTGTATAAGTTACAGTTATCCCCTCCGCCCCATTATTTTTATACTTGTGAATAATTTTGAGTGCTGTCATGTTTCTCCCTATGTTCGCGTCGGGAGTGTGTGCATGGCATGATCGCGGAGGCGAGCTGACGGTTCAACAAAGTCCTTTATTTTCTTTAAACGCGAACATAAACAAAACCAAATCACTCCAACACAAACTAAACTATAACGACAAATGCTAGACGCCTGACTGGGGTTCAGCCAGGCTATTTATAACAAACATAATCAACAAATTAACTTCCCAAAATCGTAAAACCAAATCGTAAAACGAGAGCCGTAGTCAGAAGAGGAAGCGTTAAATCGGTAACCAGGAAATCAAGTAGCGAAGAGACAATCAAAAAACGAGAAACAAAGCCGTGGTCAAAATAAGGAAGCACAAGGTCAAAACCAGGAGATCAAAGAACGAGGCAAACAAAACCGAGACGAGAAACTGAAAGCAAAAACGAGAAACAAAGCGGACTTGGCAATGTGAAAGCAGGAAAAATAAACGCGAGAGAATCGAGGTAAAAATACACAAGATAATCCCCCTAATCAGATGGGGATTAGAGGCAGGTGTGCAGACGGGGTGGAAATAGGGGCGTGGGATTTAATGGGCATGAGGCGACACGGCGCAGCTGGTACACAAGGAATGTGGGATTAATTCGCCGCTTAGTTGAGGGAAGCAAGAGTTTGACAGCGCAGGGGTTGACTATCTTGGTGATGATGAAGGAGCCGAGGTAACGAGGGGAAAGTTTGCGGCAGGCAGGTGGTCTTTAGCAGGATGTCTCTCTGTGAGCATGACTCTCTGCCCCACCCAGTACTTGGGAGCCTGAGAGCGCCTGCGGTCGGCCTGTCTCTTGTATCTTTTGCCGACCCGTAACCGCATTCTTCTTGCTTGCAGCCAGCTCCTTCTGCAGCGTCTGACAAAAGCTTGGACAGATGGGACACTGACCTCCTCCCAAGGCAGGAACTTACTCCAAGAGGCGACATCTCAGGAAGCCATGCACCTCAAGGCTACCTCGAGGGACTGGTTCTTTCTTTCGGTCTGTGCGTTGGACTGGGGGTGAAAGCCTGAGGACAGACTGGGGGTGGCTCCAATGAGTCTGCAAAATGCCTTCCAAAATTTGGAATTGGGGCCCACAGTCGGAGACAATGTCATTGGGAAGACTGTGCAGCCTGAAAACATGCGTTATCATGAGCTCAGCGGTCTCCTTGGCGGATGGGAGCTTTGGTAGCGGAATGAAATGGGCGGCCTTAGAGAACCGATCCACCACGGTCATGATGCATGAGTGGTCACCGGAGGAGGGTAACCCTGTTACAAAGTCCATGGCAATGTTAGACCATGGTCGGGATGGGATAGGTAATGGCCTGAGGAGGCCTGCCAGTGCGGTGTTGGTGTGCTTGCATCTAGCACAGGTGTCACATGCTGCCATGAAGCTAGAGGTGTCTTCCTTGACCGTGGGCCACCAGAAACGTTGTTGGACTTGAGACAGAGTTCGAGCTGAGCCAGGATGACAGGAGAGCTTGGAGCTGTGTGCCCATTCCAGAACTTGAGAACGTAGAGGAAGTGGAACAAACAGGCAGTTAGGAGGCACGTTACTTGGCCCGGGTTCATGAGACAGAACTTGCTGGACCTTGGTCTCGATATCAAGCTCAGCTGCTGCAAACAAGCATAACGGGAGAATGATGGTTTTGTTGGCAGTGGAGTCGTGAGTAGGTGAAAACTGCCTGGAGAGTGCATCTGGCTTGGAATTCTTGGGCCCAGGACGATAGGACAGGACGAATTTGAATCTGGCGAAGAACAGTGACCACCGAGCCTGGCGAGAGTTTAGCCTCTTGGCGTTCTGCAGGTATTCGAGGTTCTTGTGGTCGGTCCAGACCAAAAATGGGGTCTCCATCCCCTCTAGCCAGTGCCTCCATTCTTCTAGGGCCAGCAGTTCTCGATCGCCGATGCCATAATTTGCCTCAGCATGAGTTAAGCGGTGAGAGAAGAAAGAGCAGGGGTGTAGCTTGTTGTCATGTGCAGCTCTCTGGGAAAGGACACCTCCTACCCCAGTGCTGGAGGCATCGACTTCCACAACAAACTGGCGTGATGGATCTGAAATAGTCAGGATTGGGGCAGATGTGAACTGTTTCTTGAGTTCTGAGAAGGCTTTTTCAGAGTTCATGTCCCAACGGAAACGGGCTCCAGGCTCTATTTCAATGCCTGAGGGGCCAATGACGAAGCCCAGGAAAGTAGTGGTTGTTGTGTGAAATTCGCACTTCTCTGCTTTGACGAAGAGATTGTTCTCTAACAGTCTTTGTAGCACCTGTCAAACATGATGTTGGTGTTCCCCTAGGTCTCGGGAGAAGATTAAAATATCATCCATGTAGATGCGATCATGTTATTTCACCAGTTTTGACGCGTAGCTTTGTCTTAAAGTTTCACTCACACGACAGAAGTCCGATCTCTATGTCTCTTGTAGTTTATTTTGTCAGCATCAAAGAATCAACACTTCATACAGTCGTCTTGAGTAAATCCACTGTGATTACAGACACCAGTTGCTGCATCTTGCAAATCTCTGACTTTTACAACAACCTATTTGCCGTATCTTGTAAATTAGCTTACGTATATAACAACACTCTTCCTGTATATCTCTAATTACGGGAGCTTATGGTTACAACAACCTAGTTGTTGTATCTTACATTCGCAGCTTACGGTCAAAAGCTTGTGTTTCCGTAGCCTTCCGTATCTAAACTGAACTCTCAATCATATGACAGTCACACAAATGCATGTAATAGTAGAATGACATCACAGACCAGCTTACGATTGTCAAAATGGATGCATAACTAAGAAATTTAAAGCTTATGGCATATGTAAGAAACTTAATGCTTAATGCTTTACTAATGAATAGAACAAGGTATAATAAATGAAATAACAACAAATAAAATAAAATAAACACAACAACAAATTCATACCAAGTACGATATGGCTCTTACATTCCAGCCCCTAATTGAAAGGCATGGAGACTGACAATTACAATTTGTGTTTTTTTTTTTTTTGATAAAGCCATGAAATCAAACATTCTTAATCTTCTAACGTTTTAAATCTTTTAAATGTATAATATTTATCTCAGGTGTTTATATTTGCATGTCAAATTTCATAACATATTAACACACATTTAACAGTCCATTTCATATATGAGGCACAACTTGTCGATGGGTCTTTCCAGAGTGTTGGTCTTAGTTTTAACTAACACATGTCTCTGGGAACACTTTCGTGATTCATCCGATAACCCATGAATTTCTTGGAGAAAACTCATCAGTTATTAAAACTATATCTCCAATCGAGAGTTTTTTTTTGTTTTGAAACCATTTTTGCCGCTCCTGGAGCAAGGGCAAGTATTCATGCACCCATCACTTCCAGAGCAGGTCTGATAGATGCTGGATCTGCTTCTCACTGCGACATGCATAGATGTCTTCCTTTTTTTAAAATCCAGGGGGCAGGTTTGGCTGTTTTTTCATCAGTAGCAGGTGGTTTGGTGTCAGAAGTTCCAGTTTGGGCGAGCAGCTGTTTCTTTTCACAGATGCCTTTCGTTTTTGCTGTGTGGGAATTCCCTGTTTGAATTCTGCTGCTGCTTTACCCTTTTGCAACGTGAGAAGTTCTTCCTTAAAATTTTGTCTTTGAGTGAACTTAGTGATTTCGTTTTCTGCTCTTGTTAGGTCTTGAGCTTTTAGAGACTTGTGATTTTCTGTCTTTGGGTCATCTACTTGTGTTTTAACCCTTTCTGTTTTTTGTTTCAGCATGTCTCTGATGCGAAGGATCCAGGCAACGGGTCTTTTTAACTTATGCCAATCAGAGTGATGATTAATCAGTTCACTCACTGCGTCTGCGCATTTTGTAACGCTCGCAATATTCAGTTAAGCTGAGAGTTTAATTTCATCATCATTTCCATCAAAATTTCTTTTATTGATGTGTCATGAATATTTTCAGGCCATTTGCACTCTGCTTCTTTAAGAAAGGAGGGTCCATGGATCCAGTCAACGTTTTTCTTGAACTTTTCACAGGATACCCCCCTGGAGGCAGAGTCAGCTGGGTTTTTTGAGGTATCAACGTACCTCCATTGCTGTGCCTTGGTTGACTCTCTTATAATGGCGATTCTGTTAGCCACGAAGGTTTTAAAACGAAGTGTTTCGTTATCAATGTATCTCAAAACAGTTGTACTGTCAGTCCAAAACATAGAGTCCAGCAATTTCAATTCTAGCTGTTATTTCAACATTTTGTCATTTTTTACAGCGACCACTGCCGCAGTCAGTTCCATTCGTGGAATGGTGGTTTGTTTCAGGGGTGCTACATGGGAATTCCCCATCATGAATGCACAATGTGTAAGTCCATCAGCGTTTACTAACCTGAGGTATGAGACAGCTCCATAACCCATTTCACTTGCATCCGAGAAGTGGTGGAGTTGTGCTGTGGCTGTAACTCCGAAGTCAGCTGGTTTTATGCACCTTGCTATGCTGAACTCGGACAGTCTGTGCAGCTCTTGCAGCCAGGTTTTCCATGCCGTTGCAAACTGCTCGGGAATGTCATCATCCCAGGCTAGTTTTTCTTTACATAACTGTTGCATTAGAGTTTTGGCTGGCTGTATGGCAGGTGAGAGAAAGCCTAACGGGTCGTATGTTGAGCTAGTGATTGACAGGATTCCTCGTCTTGTCACAGGTCATTCCTTTAAACTAATCTTAAACATGAACATGTCTGAGTTAATGCACCACACCACCCCCAGAGCTCTCGCAATGGGCAGTGCATCTTTACTCGAGTCTGAGTCGCTCATGTCTTTGATCATTTTGCTCTCGGGAATGACAGTCAGTAGGGCACGGCTATTGCCTTTTGAGTTTGAAAGGTGACAGTGCGCGCTGCTCGGGCGCGCGCTGCTCGGGCGCGCGCTGCTCGGGCGCGCGCTGCTCGGGCGCGCGCTGCTCGGACGCGCGCTGCTCGGACATGCGCTGCTGTCTGCATTTCGGTTGTTGGGCATTTGAAAGGATGCTTTCTTAAGTGGGAGGCCGATGTAGAAGTAATTATCTGTGAACTGCAAGGAGTTATTAACGGAGTCTAAAAACTGATAGTTTTCCTGTGCCTTATCATCACAATTTCGTTCGGGACAATCGTGGTTGAACTGCTGTATCGGCATTTGTTCTACACTTTCAATGCAGGTTCGGTTAACTGTAACGCTCGCTGGTTCGTCGGGTTCTCGGAGAGGCCCGTTCACAGTCCATCTGAGAGCACTCTGCACCGCGTATGGCCTTTCATGCCTGCTATTGATTACTCACCGTGGTTCTAGGAGTTTGTACTCTTTATTCCCTATGAGCATTTCGATTCCAGCGCTAATCTGGGGCAACTTTACATCGTTAAGGTAGGACCACTGCTCGATGTCGTGCTGTTGTGGAATACTTTCCACTGTAACTGGGATATTCTTTTGTGTAAAGACGTTGGAAAGTTCAATTAAAGTGTTTTCTTCCAAGCTACTGATCTCTAAGTCATTGACAGTGGCGGACTGGGACAATAATTCAGGCCGGGAATTTGACTCCACTCCCAGGCCACCTCTGCTGCTGCAGTCACCACCACCCTATTCATGTAATCTACTGGACTGATAAACTTGTAGGCTAACCCTATTATTGTAACAGGTAGACTACCAGATGCAATATAAATGAATAAAAAAATAACGCTTAACAACTCACTAGGAATACACCATTTATACTACCAAACCAATGACAAATAGAAAATTGGCTTTTTTAAAAGAGATAAGAGACACATTCACATGTTGAAATTTTACATTTTATGTATTTTCAGTGCTCAACTCTAGTATACCAAATGTATCAGAAACACAAACACAAATAAACTTAACAAAACCTATGACAGCGTAAGTAACAGATAACAATGTTTACTCAATTATGGCATTATGTGGAACAGACCAGTAAGAGTAAACAGTAAGTAATTAGCACTACTAGTGCACCGGCTTTCACTGTCTCCTTCATCTTTCCCTGAATCCTTCTCTCTCTCACTCTGCACATCTAGTTGCTCTGCAATATGAAATAAGCGCGTTCAATAATCTGTATTTATAATTGTGCAGCCATCAGTTGTATGTCCCCAAAATCACAGTCCTACTACTGATCTTAGAATCATAAAAAGCACATGTTTAGTTTTGCTTATCTTAAACTTTACCTGAAGGTTCCTGCTCTGACTCTAACGCTGGACTGTCCACCACCTCTACTGTAGCTCAACAGCAGGAGCATTTGCAGCACTAGTGCTACTGCTGCTTCCTTCCTCACCTTTTCTAAACAAATAAATAAATAAACATTGTAGGCTGCATATTGTAGACTAGAAATGAAAAATCAAAATAACTAATACTGTATTCTTTTCTATTCCATCTACTTGATTTATTTATTATTTTAAACAATTTGACCCACTAACACTATTCTGTCTACTTTTTATAAATTTTTATTTATTATATTAAAAACATGTAGACGAAACGAGACTTGACACAGCACAGCAGCACTTACATATTGTTGCTCGTTTGTTGGTTTAATTTTAACTATTGTGATTATCTAAGTGATTTGGATGAAAGTGTTCATCTGCCAAATTATTATAAATATAATGTAAATGTAATCTTGACCGACCTGTTCCCTTACTGGCGAACATGGCTGGGATTTTGCAGCAGCTTGCTGCGTCTGCGGCCGGGGCTTTTTTCCTTTTTATACGCTCTCTCTCTGCTCCTCCTTTGTGTTTACGCTCCATTTTTTTAACGATTTAGTCAGATATACCCTGTCTGTGGATATAGCCAGATATTAGGCAGTGCGTCGCTGACGTTGGGTCATGTGGGGGGTCATGTGGGAGTGTAATTTTCCCTCCTGATCTTCTAATCTTCCCTTTCCATTGCCTGATTCGTAGATTGAGATCCGTCAATTAATTAGTAGTTGCACACCAGCCTATCACATGCCAGGCTGATTGTCTGCACAGCGGCAGCCGGCAGGCCAGAACGACCGTCAGGCCACCGGGAAATGTCCCGGTGCTCCCGATGGCCAGTCCGCCCCTGGTCACTGAGCATGTAGCTTTCTACTAGTTTTGTGGAGTTCATGGTGCTCAGCAGTATCTTAACTCTTCTGCCTTGTACATTTAGTCGCCTTGCTAATGACTCTGTACAGAATGTGGCGGAACTGCCTTGGTCTACAAATGCATACACTTCTGCAATTTTGTCACCTTTCTTGGACTTTATTTTTCCAGGTACTATGGGGAGGATGCAATTACCTCTAGCCCCAGTGAGAGCATTTGATTCGTGACTCACTGCAGATGGTGTATTTTTTGTGTCACTTTCGGTTTCGTTCTCGTCAGCGCGTGTAACTAGCTGCGCCGTGTCTTGCACTGCTCTGTGTAACATGCGCGGATGTGGCTTTGAACACAATGAACATATAATTTTTCTGGTACAGTCTTTCCACAAATGACCCTTTCTTAAGCATCCGAAACAGAATCCATTCTTTTTTATGAATTCCACTTTGTTTTTGTGTGTCTGATTGTTTACGCACTCTCTAAGATATGGCCCTTTTTACAATATGCGCACGGCTTAGTGAAAGCGCTAACAGCTAACGTACCGGCATTCTTCATTGTAATCGAGTTGTAGATGCGGTCATATTATTTCACTAGTTTTGACGCGTAGCTTTGGTTTAAAGTTTCACTCATACGACAGAAGTCCGATCTCTTTGTCTCTTGTAGTTTATTTTGTCAGCATCAAAGAATCAACACTTCATACAGTCGTCTTGAGTAAATCCACTGTGATTACAGACACCAGTTGCTGCATCTTGCAAATCTCTGACTTTTACAACAACCTGTTTGCTGTATTTTACAAATTACAGTCTTAGCTTACGAATATAACAACACTCTTGCTGTATATATCCACTTACGGGAGCTTACGTTACAACAACCTAGTTGCTGTATCTTACATTCTTAGCTTACCGGGAGCTCTCGTTAGCTGACGGTCAAAAGCTTGTGTTTCCGTAGCCTTCCGTATCTAAACTGAACTCTCTATCATATGACAGTCACACAAATGCATGTAATAGTAGAATGACATCACAGACCAACTTACGATTGTCAAAATGGATGCATGACTAAGAAATATAAAGCTTATGGCTTATGTAACAATCTTAATGCTTAATGCTTTACTACTGAATAGAACAAGGTAGAATAAATGAAATAACAGCAAATAAAATAAAATAAACACAACAACAAATTCATAACAAGTGCGATATGGCACTTACATTCCAGCCCCTAATTGACAGGCATGGAGACTGACAATTACAATTTTGTGTTTTTTTTTTTTGATAAAGCCATGAAATCAAACATTCTTAACCTTCTAAAACGTTTTAAATCTTTTAAGTGTGTAATATTTATCTCAGGTGTTTATATTTGCATATCAAATTTCACAACATATTACCACATATTTAACAGTCCATTTCACATATGAGGCACAGCTTGTTGATGGGTCTTTCCAAAGTGTTGGTCTTAGTATTAACTAACACACGTCTCACCAGTCCCCCTTTGTCGGGGAACACTTTCGTGATTCTTCCCATGACCCATGGATTTCTTGGAGACGACTCATCAATTATTAAAACTATATCTCCAATCGAAAAGTTTTTTCTCTCTTGACACCATTTTTGCCGTTCCTGGAGCAAGGGCAAGTATTCACGCACCCATCGCTTCCAGAATAGGTCTGATAAGTACTGAACCTGCTTCCACCTGCGACGTGCATAGGTGTCTTCCTTTTTGAAAAGTCCAGGGGGCAGGTTTGGCTGTTTTTTCATCAGCAGCAGATGGTTTGGTGTCAGAGGTTCCAGATCTGTGGGATCCTCCGAGACAGTAGTGAGGGGTCGGTTATTCATTATCGCTTCTACTTCACACATGAATGTATGCAGGCTCTCGTCAGTTAATGTTTGTTCTTTCAGTATTGATCTCAAGATCTTTCTAACTGACCTGATCTGTCTTTCCCATATTCGGCCAAAGTGAGATCCAGAGGGCGGGTTAAATATCCACTGTATGTTCCTTTGAGTAATGAAGCTTTCAATTTGTGACTGATTCTATTGCTGAATAGCCTCGCGCAGTTCAGTCTCAGCGCCTATGAAGTTTGTTCCATTGTCACTTCGCATGACTGACACCTGACCTCTCCTGCTTATAAAGTGTCGCATGGCATTCACACAAGAGTCTGTGTCAAGCGAATGAGCAATTTCAATGTGCACGGCTCTTGTTGTCAGACAAGTGAAAAGTACGCCATATCTTTTAACGTTACTTCTGCCTCGTTTGACCTCGAAGGGTGCGAAGTAGTCTACTCCCACATTGGTGAAGGGTGGGTGGTCTGGTATTATTCTGTCGAGTGGCAATTCTGAAATTTTTTGCTCACATGCTTTAGCTTTAGACTTCCTGCATATTACACACATAGAGAGAAACTGTCTTACGAGTGAGTTAGCAGTCGGAATCCAGTATTTCTGCCGTAATTCTGAGAGCATGTAATTTCTGCCACTGTGTCCTATCTTGTCATGAACGTCTCTTAATATTAACGTTGTGATATGTGAGTCTTTAGGTACAATGACTGGGTGTTTAACGTGCTCTGGCATTGCGGACCTGCCGAGACGTCCTCCGACTCTCAGCAGTCCATCCTGTAGCACTGGGTCCAGTTTGGACAAGCAACTGTTTCTTTTTACAGATGCCTTGCGTTTTTGCTGCGTGTGAATTCCCTGTTTGAGTTCTGCTGCTGTTTTATTCTTTTGCAACGTGAGAATTTCTTCCTTAAAATTTTGTCTTTGAGTAAACTTAATGATTTCGTTTTCTGCTTTTGTTAGTTCTTGAGCTGTTAGCGACTTGTGATTTTGTGTCTTTGGGTTATCTACTTGTGTTTTGACCCTTTCTGTTTTTTGTTTGAGCATGTCTCTGATGCGAAGGATCCAGGCAACGGATCTTTTTAACTTGTGCCAATCAGAGTGATGATTAATCAGTTTACTCACTGTGTCTGCGCATTTTGTAACGCTCACAGTATTCACTAAAGCTGAGAGTTTAATTTCATCATCATTTTGTGTTATTGATGTGTCATGAATATTTTCAGGCCATTTGCACTCTGCGTCTTTGAGAAAGGAGGGACCATGGATCCAGTTAACATTTTTCATGAACCTTTCACAGGATACCCCCCTGGAGGCAGAGTCAGCTGGGTTTTCTGAGGTATTAACGTACCTCCATTGCTGTGCCTTGGTTGACTCTCTTATAATGGCGATTCTGTTGGCCACAAAGGTTTTAAAACGAAGTGTTTCGTTATCAATGTATCTCAAAACAGTTGTACTGTCAGTCCAAAACATAGAGTCCAGAAATTTAAATTCTAGCTGTTCTTTCAACATTTTGTCATTTTTTACAGCGACCACTGCCGCAGTCAGTTCCATTCATGGAATGGTGGTTTGTTTCAGGGGTGCTACATGGGAGTTCCCCATCATGAATGCACAATGTGTAAGTCCATCAGCATTTACTAACCTGAGGTATGAGACAGCTCCATATCCCATTTCACTTGCATCCGAGAAGTGGTGGAGTTGTGCTGTGGCTGTAACTCGACGTCGGCTGGTTTTATGCACCTTGCTATGCTGAACTCGGACAGTCGGTGCAGCTCTTGCAGCCAGGTTTTCCATGCTGTTGCAAACTGCTCGGGAATGTCATCATCCCAGGCTAGTTTTTCTTTACATAACTGTTGCATTAGAGATTTGGCTGGCAGTATGACAGGAGCGAGAAACCCTAAGGGGTCATAAATCGAACTGGTGATTGACAGGATTCCTCGTCTTGTCACAGGTCGTTCCTTTAAACAAATTTTGAACTCGAACATGTCTGAGTTAATGCACCACAGCACTCCCAGAGCTCTCTCTATGGGCAGTGCATCTTTACTCAAGTCTAAGTCTCTCATGTCTTTGATCCTTTCGCTCTCGGGAATGACAGTTAGTAGGGCACGGCTATTGCTTGCCCATTTAGTGAGGTTGAACCCGCCGCTTGCACAGAGACTTGTGAGATCATTGTATAGGGCGACTGCTTGGTCATGACTCGAAACGGATTTCAGGCAGTTGTCTACATAAAAGTTTTTAAGCACTGTGTTAACTGCCACAGCAGGTACATTGCTGCGGTTCTCTTCTGCTGTCTTTCTGAGGGCGAAGTTAGCAACACTAGGTGACGATTTTGCTCCGAACAGATGAACTACCATTTTGTATTCAACTATGTCTTGGTTCACATCTCCATTCGGCCACCATAGGAAGCGCAGCAGATCTGTGTCCTTCTCGGGGACTCTTACTTGATAGTACATGGCTTCCACGTCTGCCATCATGGCAATTTCTTCCTGTCTAAATTGTGTGAGCACACCAATGAGTGAGTTTGTTAAGTCTGGTCCTTGTAGGAGCTCACTGTTTAGTGACACTCCTTGATAACTGGCAGCACAGTCGAAGACCACCCTTAGTTTATTCTTTTGAGGATGATAGACGCCATGATGCGGTATGTACCACACCTGACCGTCTTGGCGGTTTACGTGATGTGTAGGGACTCTGACTGCATGATCCTTTTTTATCATGTCACCCATGAAGTTTGTGTACTCCTCGTGAAAGGAGCTGTTGCTGCCGAGTTTTCGTTTAAGGTTTAAGGCACGTTGCATAGCTGCATTTCAGTTATTGGGCATTTGAACTGACGCTTTCTTAAGTGGGAGGCCGATGTAGAAGTGATTGTCTATGAACTGCAGGGTGTTATTAATGAGGTTTAAGAACTGATAATCCTCTTGTGACATCTCTGCCTTGTCATCGCAATTTCGTTCGGGAAAATCATGGTTATATTGCTCTATCAGCATTTGTTCTACACTTTCAATGAAGGTTCGGTTAACTGTAACGGTCACTAGTTTGTCGGGTTCTCGGAGAGGCCCGGTCACAGTCCATCTGAGAACACTCTGCACCGCGTATGGCCCTCTATGCCTGCTATTGATTATTCGCTGAGGTTCTATGAGTTCGTGCTCTTCATGTCCTATGAGAATTTCGATTCCAGCGCTAATCTGGGGCAGTTTTACGTCACTAAGGTATGGCCACTTATCGATGTCATGCTGTTGTGGAATGTTTCCCACTGTAGCTGGCATAGTCTTTTGTGTGAAGACGTTGGGAAGTTCAATAAAATTGTTTTCTTCCAGGCTGCTGATCTCCAAATCATTGAGCATGTAGCTTTCTACTAGTTTTGTGGAGTTCATGGTGCTCAGCCGTATCTTAACTCTTCTGCCTCGTACATTTAGTCGCCTTGCTAATGACTCTGTACAGAATGTGGCGGAACTGCCTTGGTCTATAAATGCATACACTTCTGCGATTTTATCGCCTTTTTTGGACTTTATTTTAACGGGTAAAAAGGGGAGGATGCAATTACCTTCAGCCCCAGTGAGCGCATTTGATTCGTGACTCACTGCAGGTGGTGTATGTGTTGTGTCACTTTCAGTTTCGTTTCTGCGGGCGCTCGCAACTGACTGCGCCGTATCTGGCATGGCTGTGTGTAACATGCGTGGATGTGACTTTGAACACAATGAACATGTAATTTTTTTGGTACAGTCTTTCCACAAATTACCCTTTCTTAAGCACCCGAAACAGAATCCATTCTTTTTTATGAATTCTACTTTGTCTTTGTGTGTCTGATCGTTAAATTTTACGCACTCGTCTAAGATATGGTCCTTTTTACAATATGCGCACGGCTTAGTGAAAGCGCTAACAGCTAACGTACCGGCATTCTTCATTGTAATCGAGTCTTTGTGAATTTTACCAACCTGTCTGACGTCGGTTGCAAAGCTGACCCTGGCCTTTCCTTTCCTTTTTTGTTTGTGTCCTTGAAGGGATGTGCGACTGTGTTTCTTATTGCTGGTCATGGCGTCCAGGTCGGCGAAGAGCGGGTCGGAGTACAGTCTGGCTTGTTGATCTATGAAGTCCACCAGCTGGGCGAACTTGGCTCTTGTTCCGTAGCGCTCATAGTGCTGGCGTGCGCAAGACTTCCACCTGTCGATCAGCTTGTAGGGCAGTTTCGTAAGAATGGTGTTCATGCACTCGCTATTGTTCAACTCATTCACAGATTCACAGTTTGCTGTTGCGTTTTGGCAAGTTTTCAGGAAAGAGGAGAGGGCGCTTAATGCCTGTCCGTCGTCTGTCTTTATGTTTGGCCAATTAATTGCCTTTTGCTTACAAGCTGCTGCAATTCTCAGCTCGTTTCTGAACCTGTCACGCAGCAGTTTCTTTGCTCTTGCATACCCATCTGTCATGTGCATGCAGCTCGTCACAAGGTTTTTGGGTTCCCCTTTGGTGTACAGTTCGAGATATGACAGCTTATCGATGTCGTTGTCCGTTTTGGATTCAACAAAGCGTTAAAATGACAACATGAAGGATTTGAACTGAATCGGGTCTCCGTGAAAGGGAGAAAGTTCGTGCCGAGGCAATGAGGACAGCATTTGGCTTTTCGCGAGCATTTCTATGAGTTCTGCCTGACGTTGCATTTGGTGATGCATTGTGTCAAGTCCATGACGTAGAGAATCATGATCTCAGGTGTCCCTTAAGGAGTTTGTCAGCTGTGTGTTTGCGCTCATGGGCACACCTGAGTGCACTGCCGCATGGGGCATTGGCATTTGAGAATATGATGTGTCGAAACTATGACTTATGTCTTCAGTGTTTACGGTAGGACATTCATTTAGAGTACTTGCCATTGTAGGTCTGTCACTGATGGGCAAGCTTACGTGGGTTGACTGTAGACGTGATGGCAGTTCGCAGTGTTCCGTCGACGCAACGTGCTGGTAAAGTTCATCATTGCATTCCGAGTTTTGAAAGTACAAGCTGCTCGGTTCAATGACTGAGCTCTCTCTAACCGGCTGTCGTCGGCTGTCATATCCATTGTTGCGGAAGTGCGTGATGCTCACGTAGGCGCTGCTCGGTTCAATGACTGATCTCTCTGTTGCTGGCTGTTGTCCTTGAAGCACTCTGAATTTGGCATTATGCATAGCGAGCGCTGTTTTGGTTTCCAGTCGTTCTTTTTTCGCCTTTAGTTGTGCCATTACTTGTGCTTCCTCTATCTCTAGTCGCTCCTTTAGTTGCACCTTTAGTTTTGCTTCCTCTATTTCTAGTTGGAGACGTTCCTCCAAGGTTGCAGCCTTTGCTAACAGCGCTGCTCTTTCGGCTTCTTCTCTGCGGCGAGATGAGGAAGCCGCGGACGTTACGCTTCCTTGTGGCTCAGCCATCACAACATCAAATTGAAATTCAAATTCAAATTTTATTTGTCACATACACAGTCATACACAGTATAATATGCAGTGAAATGCTTATACGACCGCCAGTGACCTTAAAAAGAAAATAAAAGCTTGTACGTAAAATAAATAATCAATAAAAAGGAAATACTAAAGAAATAATTTTAACTAGTAAAATTAACTGTACAAATAAGGGCATAATAAAATATTGCAAATAGAGTATATATGTATATAGAATTAAAGTGTCATTGGTTGTGCAAATATGCATGAAAGGTGACATGTGCAATTGTCCAGATGTATAAATATTTAGTGCAAGTGTGTATGAATGTGTCCATGATTGTCCAGTCAGTGTTGTGAGCTTAAAAGATGTTATTAGTCCTGTGTGGAGGTGTGATTGAGAGACCTTATCGCCTGCGGGAAGAAGCTCCTCCTCAGCCTCTCTGTATTGGCCTTTAGGGAGCGGAATCGCTTCCCAGACCGCAACAAAGAGAACAGTCCATTACTGGGCTGACTGAGGTCCTTCATGATCTTCCTGGCCCTAGTCCAGCACCGCTTGCTGTAGATCGAGTGCAGGTCAGGGAGCTCAGTGCGGATGATGCGCTCAGCTGATCGCACCACCCTCTGTAGAGCTCGTCTGTCCTGCATGGTGCTGTTCCCGAACCAGGTCGTGATATTTCCCGTCAGGATGCTCTCTATGGTGCAGGAGTAGAAGTTCCTGAGCACCTTGGAGGGCAGTCTAAAGTCTCTCAAGCGTGTGAGGTGCTAGAGACGCTGCCGGGCTTTTTTCACCACGGTGTTGATGTGACAGGACCATGACAGGTCCTGCGTGATGTGAACACCGAGGTATCTGAAGCTGCCCACTCTCTCCACTGGGCTCCTGTTGATGACGGGGGTCTGGTAGTTCCTCTCCTGCTTTGTACTAAAGTCCACTATCAGCTCCTTTGTCTTACTGACGTTCAGGAGGAGATTGTTCCTCTGGCACCAGTTCTTCAGATTTCCAATCTCCTCTAGGTAGTCCGACTCATCATTGTTGGTGATCAGTCCGACCACGACGGTGTCGTCAGCAAACTTGATGATGCAGGTGGAGTTGGTAGTGGCCATGCAGTCGTGGGTGTACAAAGAGTACAGCAGGGGGCTCAGAACACAACCCTGGGGGGCTCCAATGCTGAGAGTGAGTGTAGCTGAGACATGACCGCCCATCCTTACTGCCTGTGGTCTGTCAGTCAGAAAATTGGAGATCCACTGACATATAGATGAGCTGAGTCCCAGGTGCTCCAGCTTGGTGGTGAGTGTGGAGGGAATTATGGTATTAAAAGCAGAGCTGTAGTCAATGAAGAGCATTTTAACATAATACCCTTACCTAGTATCCAGGTGAGTGAGTGATGTGTGGAGGAGATGAGAGATTGCATCGTCTGTGGAGCGGTTCTGACGGTATGCAAACTGTAGTGGGTCCAGTGTGTCGGGTAGTGAAGAAATGATGAAGTCTCTGATAAGGCGTTCAAAGCACTTCATCACTACTGAGGTGAGGGCTACAGGGCGATAGTCATTGAGGGAAGCTGGATGTGGTTTCTTCGGGACAGGAACAATGATGGACTCTTTGAAGCATGTGGGGATCACCGACTGAGATAGAGAGATGTTGAATATCTCAGTGAACACAGGTGCTAGCTGGTCTACGCAGGCTCTGAGGATTCGGCCTGAGATGCCGTCTGGTCCTGCTGCTTTCCTGGTGTTCACGCTCGGAGATGATAAGCGCGTTCCCGGTGCTGGCAGTGTCTTCCTGTCTGCAGCCGTTAGCGCCGCTAGCATTAGCGCCGTTAGCATTAGCGCCATTAGCATTAGCATCGCTAGCGTCTTTAGCTGCAGCCTCGAAGCGAGCATAGAAGGCGTTGAGCTCGTCTGCCAGAGTCGCGTCCGCGTTCGTCATACCGGATGTTGGTGCTTTATAATCCGTTATTATTCTCAGTCCCTGCCACAGGCTCCTAGAGTCACTCTGTTGAAGCTGTGACTCTAGTTTTCTCCCATAGCGCTGCTTCGCCTCTTTCACCGCTTTCCGCACGTTATATGACGCAGCCTTGTACGGTTCCATGTCCCCCGACGCAAGTCCCGTGTTGTAGGCAGCTGTGCGAGATCTCAGAGCGTCGCGGATGGTTTTATCCACCCACGGCTTCTGGTTGGGAAACGTTCTGATAGTCTTTTTCTCCACCATATCGTCTACTAGCTTCCCAATAAATCCCACAAACGCTTCCGTAAACACGCTGACGTCATCATCGGAGATGTTTCTGAACATGTCCCAGTCTGCGTCATCGAGTGCGTCCTGTAACGCGGCCACCGATTGGTCCGTCCAGCGCGCGACCTCCCTCTGAACCGGAACTTCCTGTTTCAGCCTTTGTTTATATTTTGGCATGAGGAAGATGGCGGCGTGGTCGGATTTACCAAACGCTGGACGAGATTGTGCCTTGTAACCGTCTTTGACCGTAGTATAACAATGGTCCAGTGTCCTTTCGCCCCTGGTGGGGCAGGTGATGTGCTGATAAAAGTTCGGCGCTGCGCGTTTGAGGTTGGCACTATTAAAATCCCCTGCCACAATGAGCGCAGCGTCCCGGTGTTGTGTCTGGTGCTGTGTGAGCGCCTCATGCAGCTCGCATAAGGCAGTGTCAGTGTCTGCTTGAGGAGGGATGTAAACGGAACTGATTATGACCGATGTGAACTCCCGTGGAAGATAAAACACATGATGGACAGTAGTTCCAGATTTGGTGTGCAGGAGCGTGTAAGAGGAACAACGCTCCCGCTGTTGCACCAGCTGTTGTTCACCATTAAGCACACGCCGCCTCCTCTTGACTTCCCCGAGTCCCGCGTCCTGTCCATGCGGTGAACCGAGAAGAACTCGGCTGGTTGTATGGCGTGGTCTGGCACCGCTGGGTTCAGCCATGTCTCGGTGAAGCAGAGGAGATTGCAGTCCCGAATGTCTCTCTGGAACTTTATCCTGGCCCTGAGGTCATCGAGTTTGTTCTCCAGTGACTGGACGTTGGCGAGCAGGATACTAGGCAGAGGTGTGCGGTGTGCACGGGTTCTCAGCCGGTTCCTCACGCCAGCTCGTCTGCCTCGAGGCCTCCGCTTCGCGTCGCGTCCATTGTTCTCCCTCAGGATCTCACTCGGCCAGCTCGGATCCGGAGTTAAAAATGTCGAATTGTGAGTACATTGTATACCAATAGAAACAAGAGTGTCTCTATCATACCTAATGTACTCAATGGTGATGATTTTGCCGATTTTAAAACACTGAAAACTAACTTAAAGAACAAAAACAAAGAAAAGGTGGGCGGAGCAGTCGTGACGGCAGCCGACCTCACCGGCGCCATCTTGGGATGTTTGTGCCAACTTGTGACACACTGTCTTCTGCCGAGACTTCTTCAATGTCCTCGTCGTTTAACATCATGAAGTTCAAACAAAACGGGAAAGTCTCTTTTACTTTCCCTTTCAGCGTTCACTTGTTTTCGTTCAAACAGCGGAAAGCTTTTGACTTTATGTAGATGCGGTCATATTATTTCACTAGTTTTGATGCGTAGCTTTGGTTTAAAGTTTCACTCATACGACAGAAGTCCGATCTCTTTGTCTCTTGTAGTTTATTTTGCCAGCATCAAAGAATCAACACTTCATACAGTCGTCTTGAGTAAATCCACTGTGATTACAGACACCAGTTGCTGCATCTTGCAAATCTCTGACTTTTACAATAACCTGTTTGCTGTATCTTACAAATTACAGTCTTAGCTTACGAATATAACAACACTCTTGCTGTATATATCCACTTACGGGAGCTTACGGTTACAACAACCTAGTTGCTGTATCTTACATTCTTAGCTTACCGGGAGCTCTCGTTAGCTGATGGTTACAACATCCTAGTTGTTGTATCTTACATTTCCAGCTTACGAGCTTACGGTTACAACAACCTAGTAGCTGTATCTTACATTTTTAACTTACCGGGAGCTCTCATTAGCTGACGGTCAAAAGCTTGTGTTTCCATAGCCTTCCGTATCTAAACTGAACTCTCTTTCATATGACAGTCACACAAATGCATGTAATAGTAGAATGACATCACAGACCTACTTACGATTGTCAAAATGGATGCATGACTAAGAAATATAAAGCTTATGGCTTATGTAACAAACTTAATGCTTAATGCTTTACTACTGAATAGAACAAGGTAGAATAAATGAAATAACAGCAAATAAAATAAAGTAAAATAAACACAACAACAAATTCATAACAAGTGCGATATGGCACTTACACGAGTCTTTGTGAATTTTACCAACCTGTCTGATGTCGGTTGCGAAGCTGACCCTGGCCTTCCCTTCTCTTCTTGACTTGGGTCCTTGCAGGGATTTGTTAAAGTGTCCTTTGTCACTGGTTGAAGCGTTCAGGTTTCCGAAGATTGGGTTTGAGATTACTTTAGCTCGTTGATCTACGAACTCCGCTAGCTGCTTAAATTTGGGTCTTGTTTGACTAAGCTCTTCAAGCTTGTATACTTGGTCCCACCATCTCTTACGCAATTCGTAGGGCAGTTTTGAAGTAATAGTCTGCATGTTGGTAGCGTTATCTAGCTCCTCCATGTGGTCGATCCTTGACATGATGTTGTGACAGGATGCTAGAAACACGGAGAAGGCACTTAAAGAATTTCCATCCTCTGACTTTATTTCCGGCCAATTGGCTACCTTTTGCATCAGCGTGTTTGCAATTTTTTGTTTATTTCCAAATCTGTCCTGCAACAGTCTCATTGCCTCTGCATAACCACACTGATCTGGCATAAGCTGACAGCACATAACGAGATCTCTAGCCTCTCCCTTAGTAAACTGCTCAAGATAAAACAGCTGATCAGCATCACTATCGGTTTTGTCAACAATAACATGTTTAACTGCTTTCATGAAGGAAGTAAACTCAAGAGGGTCACCATGAAACACAGGAACATTACGCTGAGGTAAGAAGGATTGCCTTTGGCATTTCACGAGCATTGCTGCGATGTCAGCCTGCTGTTGCATCATGCTCTGTGATTCTAAAGTATCAATGTTATGGCGGGTGTATTTATTGTCTTGGGTAGACCCTTCATTTAAAGTACTTTTCAATTTTGGTTCAAAACTTACTGGTACACTTGGATGGGCTGTCTTGAGACGTGATGGCAGTCCGAGGTATTCTGTCGACGCACTGCTGTCGTAAAGTTCATTGTATTCCAGTTTGGGAGCGCATGCGCTACTTGGTTCGTTGAATGTGCTCTCTCTTACTGGCTTTCGGCGGCTGTCGTATTCAGGTTTGTGGCCCGTCCAAGGCGGGCTGCTCGAGCGCGTGCAGCTCGGGTCGATGACTCCGCTCTTTGATGCATGCTGTCGTTTTTCACAATCCTGATAAGCCTGTAATTCAGCGTTGACAATTGCGAGCGCAGTTTCTAATTCCAACCTTTCTTTATCAGCCTTTAATTCTGCCTCTTTTTGTTCTATCGCCCGCCGTTCTGCTAAGGCTGCTACTTTAATCGACAAGGCTGCTCTGTTGGCTTCCGCTTTCTTTATTCGGGCTGAGGATGATGTAGAAGTTACAGACCTTTTGGATGCTGCCGTTATCTGTGACACGCTGTCGTCCGGCGAGACGTCGTCTTCGCGTGTTCGCGACGTCATAGAGTGGCCCTTAGTGTCCTTGGTGTCTGCTATCCAGCGATCCACCTTAGCCATGAATTCTGTGCAGCATTGCATTGCGGGCATAAGACAGGTGTTGTGATCATGGTCGAGTTCTTTTTCTTCATCCATGCACAATGACACCTCAACGGTGCTTCTAGTAAATTCCCATATCAGCTGTTTGTATTGCTGGCTGTACTTGGTTTCAACAATATCTAGGTTGCAAGCATTGTTCATAAGCGTCTCTAATTCTTTAGACATTGCGATCAGTTGGTCCGACTTGCCTTTTCTTGCTTCCAGCGTTTTGTTGAGCTTTTCCTTTCTGCTCGTCTCGTAGAGCGCCGCTAGGCTCTCCATCTCCGGCATGGTGAAGTTCAAGGCGCGCTATTCTTTTTACTTTCTCTTTCAGCGTTCACTTGTTTTCGTTCAAACAGCGGAAAGTTTTTGACTTTATGTAGATGCGGTCATATTATTTCACCAGTTTTGATGCGTAACTTTGGTTTAAAGTTTCACTCACACAACAGAAGTCCGATCTCTTTGTCTCTTGTAGTTTATTTTGTCAGCATCAAAGAATTAACACTTCATACAGTTGTCTTGAGTAAATCCACTGTGATTACAGACATCAGTTGCTGCATCTTGCAAATCTCTGACTTTTACAACAACCTATTTGCTGTATCTTGTAAATTACAGTCTTAGCTTACATATATAACAACACTCTTGTTGTATACAGTGGGAGCCACACCAAATAGCCGCGACAGTGTGGCTGAAGTGTGAATGGCGTGTGAATGGCCTTTGCACGCCGTAATCCCCCCTCCCTTTTCTGGCCGAAAGGCGTGTCAAGATTTCACAGTAAACACGCCCATTCAAGCCCTATTTATTCATTTACCTGGTGCCACCACTAGATGGCGCTTCGTTCTCAAGAACACATTAAAACAAGCCAGCTGCGCTGAGTTGCAATCACGTGATTTTAACAACCCGCCTCCACCCCCGCCGAACTGACGCTGCCAAACTACAGAGATGAAGATGGCGGCTTAACGGACTATTCGTGGTAAGTGATATTTTATTTTATAAAATGTGTTTGGGGTAGTTTACAGTTTATTTCCCAGTTTAGTTTTTATTGGCTGTTTTAAATATCACTGGCAGCACCAGCAGCGGTCAGATGTGACTTTAGAGAACTTAATGTTCTGTTTACCAAGTCTGGAGTTAATATTACAGCTTACTGTCAGTGTCACACACTCACAATGTCACTCCACTTTACCTCAAAAACATGCTCAAGCTTCGACAATACTATTAATGTCCCTATTACAAGAGCTGCACTACCCGATGAAGAGTGTTTGTGTTCTCTGTAAATACTGAGAGAATCTCACCGCGTGTTGTCTGGATAAATTCAGCGCTTATTTATTCTCTGGTTAAGAGTTAATCTGCAGGTTATTTCTGTGACTGTAATATAATGTGATGCAGTTGATGAGGGACACAGACTGAGGGGAGCTGTACAGGAGCTAGTAACGCTCATAACCCGGTTTATATTTTATACACTTTGTCCGGGACTTTCCGCGGTAGCGCGAGCGCTTAGTTAAAGAGCTGAATAACAACACAGAAGTGTTTATCAGTTAAGGAGGAGGAGGGGGGGAGGTGTGTGTGTGTGTGTGTGAGGGGCTTCAGTAAGTTATAGTTTGGCTTCAGGGATGAACTAATGCTCATATACGAGTGTTATATCGCTTAACTTATTTGTATGAGAAGCGCATTAAGTAAAGTCTGGGTTAATTTAATGCAGACGATAATACAGACAGTCAGTGGTTAACACTAACACTGTTCACTGGTTAACACTAACACTGTTCACTGGTTAACACTAACACTGTTCACTGGTTAACATTAGCACAGGCAGTTTATTTACATTACAGAATCCCCAAAACAGTATTTTACACACTCTGTGGTAAATAGGTTTATTAATATATTTTATTTTTATTAGAACTATATGTTCTGTGAAGTTTATTTGTCTTTGTCTTGACTAAATTCTCCTGTTGTCTTTAAGCAGAGCTCCGCTGTGGAGGATTGGGGGGTCAGACGGCTGACGGCTGGACTTTTGGAGCTACAGGACTGGAGGAGCCTGAACAAGCTGTTGAGGGAGCTGTAGGAGGGATGACATCACAGTCCGACAGCTTTAGAATGATGTTTGATCAGGTCTACTGTATATTCTGAACACAGAACTGCAAAATGTCTGATACAGTACTTTGGGGGAAACAAAGACTTCAACTGTTCCATGTTTAATAGTTTTGATATTTGAAAAATTTATATTTTAATGTAAAAGGACTATAGATAGAGACTTATAAGCAGCTGGTGTATCCGGGTTGTTTAATGAACTTTAAGCAAAAAGACAACATGTATTCATCTGTTTTATATAAATTACTGTTTTAACTTTGACTAGTTTTGGAAGAATAAATTGAATTGTTAAAGTCATGTTTTGCGTGTTTTAATTTTGGGGGATTGTTTGGGTATTTAAAAATTGTTTAGTTGAACCAACAACTTCAATGGGCAAAAAATGGGACACAACTTTGTTTTAAATAGTCAAAGAGTTGGGCTGAAAATAATAATAATAATAATTATTGATCATAGAAACAAATGAAACCAGTTAAACACTTGATTATATGTATTTGTGTTTGTGATTGTGACCCATAATAATTTTTTCTCAGTATAAATAAATGTTTTGGGTTTTAAGAACTCCAAAAGAGCAACGACAAACTTAGTATTCTCCATTGAGGTTTCTCACCTTCCACTCCTGAGTATGACATGGTGTTAATTGCTCTGTGTGTGTGTGTTTTTGGCGGGGGGATGGGTGTGTGTGTGTTTTCGGCTGTTCAGCAGTTCTAAACACAAGCACAGTTTTTGTCCTTAACTAAAATACTTCAATACGTTAATAATGAATTTATTTTGCTGAATAAGGTAATAAGCGATGTTTAAACCAACCCAGTAAGTTAAGTAAGTGTTCCATACATTAAAGTACTGTGTATAACCAGGTGCCCTAGCAAACACAGTTACAGTTTACAGTACAAACAGAGTGTGCGCTGGAGGGATTGGAAGGTGAGTGAGAATACTCATTTACAAGACAAAAGACGGTCAGAGGCAGCGCCGTTCTAGACCAGACAACACGGGGTGGGGGGAGGGGCGCATCATGTTCGAGCACTGTTTTTACCTGGCCTTATTGTATAGTAACAGTATTGTATTTGCTGAATTGTGTTGAGGCACGCAAACCCCCTGACCACAATAAGGTGGCAATCCCTCAGGGGGAAACTAAAAAAAATATATATTTATATATATATATATATATATATATATATATAATAAAATATCCTTAATCCAGATTTTATCAATCAATGACATAACATTTATCTAAGCTGGATGGTAAAATTCTCAAAAACGTTTAACCTAAAGTAAGACTTAACACACTATAACTAAAATATTTACAAAACTGAAAGGTTGTCTTATGAATAATAAAAAATACAAACTAAATTAAAACAGATGGGCTATTGAACAGATGATAATATGTTTTATGTTTTCTGATTATAAATGATAGATGGGTTGATTTTAGAAAGGCTAAATGAAATAGCTAGTTTTTGGTCATGTCAGTCCAGTAACTATACTATGTAAAAGTAATTATAATATGAATTAATTAAGGGCAGGACCTAACTTAATGTTAATAATTTACACCATGATAACATTAGTATTCGTGTTTTTGTATATATTTTTAAATGTTCAAATGAACGTTTCAGAGTATATAATTTGTCGTGTCATCTGTGATTGAGACCCATGAGTTAAATTGAAATATTTTTTATAGGTAGTAAGCCAGGTTTTAGTAACCTTGGATAAATCAGCATGAAAGCCCTCTCTCGCGCACGCGCTCTCACGCTATCTCTCGCACTCACACACACACACTGTGCACACACAGACACACACAAATAACACATGAAATCGCATAAAACCAAATGAAACTAGGGTAAAAAATATGAGCAGTAAAATACAGTAGTATCCTGTAGGTGATTCCTGTCCTGTGATAACAGGCACTAACACTCTAGAACTGTTTACTTCTGTTAGTTTTGTTTTCAAGTGTGAATGTTTATGGGGATTAAATCTGTCTCTGCTGCTGCATCTATACACCGTTGTGATAAGTGATTTGTGCCCCATCAGATCTTTAATGTGGGACATTATGCTGGTTAAATGACTAAAGACACACTGATCCATATGGACAGATATTTGTTCCAGATATTATGCGCCATTAATCAATTTGTTATGCCAATTTGACTTTCAGCGAAAACATCAAAACTATAACGAAAACAAACCAAAGCAGAAGTTACATTTTAAGCTTTACTTTCAAATTCAAATTTTATTTGTCACATACACAGCACGATATGCAGTAAAATGCTTTGGTTGCTTTAGGCGAGGCTCGAACTCGGCATTGCTTCACCTGGACTGCTTTATAAGTGTCACGCGCTAACCGATTGCGCCACGGGAGCCACACGGAAGTTGGTCTTGTCAGAGTATCCTCTCTCTCGTGCGCACACACAACACATGAAATTGCGTAAAAACCAACGAAATATAAGCAGTGAAAAAAAAAATCAGTAAAAATACATTAGTATAACAGGCGCTAACCCTCTGGAACTTTTTTACTATTGTCTCCAAGTGTTTATGGGGATTTAATCTGTCTCTGCTGCCGCATCCATTCACAGTTGTGATAAGTGATTAATGCCCCATCAGATTTTTTGACGGGGGAGCATTATGCATGATTAAATGACTAAAGAAATACTGATCCATATGGGCAGATATTTATTCCAGGTTGCATGCGCAATTAATTGCCTCTTATGCCACTTGTAGACTATCAGTGAAAAAATCAGCGAAAACATCATCAAAAATATTACGAAAACAAACCCAAGCAGACGTTACATTTTGAGCTTTACTTTGCAGCAAAATATTATCTATCAGTATATTAAATGGAACTAGGTAAAATACACAGTAATATAAAATACTGTACGTAGCCTGCGTTTTTATTCCGTACCTACAATGATCGGTATAGACAAATTACAGCCGCTACCGTGTCTTTAAGGATCATTTCAGGATGTCTTAAAAATATTTCACTAACTAATTTTATTAATTCATTATTAAATAATAAATAGCATAATCATCATGGGTTGTGTATTGAGTGATTTAACAAATCTTTTTTATTAATCGGTTTGTTGTTGTTGTTTTTTCATCTATTTATGAAACTATGTTGACAATACAAGAACTGTCTGTATATTAAAGATACGGTATTGGGCTTCCTGGACACTGCAGTTAACTGTGCCAGTCAATGCTCCATCTGGCGGAATTATACGGCATTGCAACCATCTTTTTAGAAAGCGCATGGGGGCGTTTATGGGGCGGGGCATCGTTAACTGCGTCATCGCGGGGGATCACATTCCATGCACGAAGCCTGCATTAACCCTTCATGGAACTGCCACGGAGCAGTCATGCTCCAGGCGGCTGTTTGACGTGGCTCCCACTGTATCTCTACGGGAGCTTAAGTAGGCTTGATGAGGCCTAAATCCTGACTGATACAGTTCATGTATGCCATTTCTATGTAGATATGAGCATAGCTCCTCCGCTACTATCTTTTCCAGAATCTTAGAGATAAAGGGGAGGTTTGATATTGGCCTGTAATTGAACAGCTGACAGGGGTCTAGGTCAGATTTCTTAATTATTGGTTTGATAACTGCTAATTTAAAAGATTTTGGAACATAACCAATGCTGAGTGAGGAATTAATTATTCTCAACAGTGGTTTTACTGGTACTATCTGTTTAAGAAAATGTGTCAGTATAGGATCTAATATACAGGTTGAGTGAAAGCGATGAGTGAAATTAGTTCATTCTCTTCAAGGGGAGTAAAGTATTCTAGGTTCCGATCTGACATGGCTAGGTTAACATCTGTTAACATCAATTACATTGTTCGGTTTCAAAGCCTCAATTATATGCCTGATATTTACAATTTTATTATTAAAAAAGTTCATGAAGTCCTCACTCTTGCATGATGTTGCTGTGAAGATTTCTGTAGTGGTCTTATTTCTAGTTAATTTGGCTACAGTATTAAATAAAAATCTAGGATTATTTTTATTTTCTTCTATAAGAGTGGAGAGATACGTTGATCTAGCTACACTAAGAGCCTTCCTATAGTTCAGGATGCTCTCTTTCCATGCTATTTGAAATACTAACAATTTAGTTTGACGCCATTTACGCTCTAATTCCCGAGCGCGTGTGATCGTTGTACCAGGGAGCGAGTTTCTTATCTCTAATAATTTTTCTTTTAGCTGGAGCTACATTATCTAAGGCACAACGAAATGTCGACTCTAAATATTCAGTCGCCTGATCGAGTTCTGTGGGATCAGACGGTGATCTAATTACTGAGATTACTGATAAAACTCTGTTTGGTAGTTGATGTGAATGTATGTTTAATACGGTAGCGCGGTGCTGTGCGTACATTATCACTGTGACACACTTAAATTGAGACAAGATAGTGATCTGAGATAACTTCAGACAGTTGTTGGTCTTTCGGCTGCTCCCGACAAGGGGTCGCCACAGCGGAATATCCAGTCCGCACTACAACTTGGCACAGGTTTTACGCCGGATGCCCTTCCTGACGCAACCCTCCCATTTTATCCGGGCTTGGGACCGGCACTGTATGCAGTGGCTGGGGTTTGGGCACTGGCTGGAATCGAACCCGGGCCGTCAGCATGGCAGGCGAAACACCTACCACTGAGCCACCAGTGCCCTTGATAACTTCAGACAGTGGAATTGTGAATAAATTTCTTATACTTAATCCGAAGAATATTATTACTGATTTACGCCTACTGAGTCCAGTATGGACATAAATGCTGATCTCAGAGGGTCTTCTGGATTCTCAAAATGAATATTAAAATCTCCAGCAATTAACACTTTGTCTACAGAAACGACTAGGTTTGAGATGAAATCTGCAAATTCACTATGAAATTCAGAATACGGCCCTGGAGGTCTGTAAATTACAGTGGTGTGAAAAACTATTTGCCCCCCTCCTGATTTCTTATACTTTTGCATGTTTGTCACACAAAATGCTTCTGATCGTCAAACACATTTAACTATTAGTCAAAGATAACACAAGTAAACACAAAATGCAGTTTTTAAATGAGGGGTTTTATTATTTAGGGAGAAAAAAAAATCCAAACCTACATGGCCCTGTGTGAAAAAGTAATTGCCCCCTGAACCTAATAACTGGTTGGGCCACCCTTAGCAGCAATAACTGCAATCAAGCGTTTGTGATAACTTGCAACGAGTCTTTTACAGCGCTCTGGAGGAATTTTGGCCCACTCATCTTTGCAGAATTGTTGTAATTCAGCTTTATGTGAGGGTTTTCTAGCATGAACCGCCTTTTTAAGGTCATGCAACAACATCTCAATAGGATTCAGGTCAGGACTTTGACTGGGCCACTCCAAAGTCTTCATTTTGTTTTTCTTCAGCCATTCAGAGGTGGATTTGCTGGTGTGTTTTGGGTCATTGTCCTGCTGCAGCACCCAAGATCGCTTCAGCTTGAGTTGATGAACAGATGGCCGGACATTCTCCTTCAGGATTTTTTGGTAAACAGTAGAATTCATGGTTCCATCTATCACAGCAAGCCTTCCAGGTCCTGAAGCAGCAAAACAACCCCAGACCATCACACTACTACCACCATATTTTACTGTTGGTATGATGTTCTTTTTCTGAAATGCTGTGTTACTTTTACGCCAGATGTAACGGGACACGCACCTTCCAAAAAGTTCAACTTTTGTCTCGTCGGTCCACAAGGTATTTTCCCAAAAGTCTTGGCAATCATTGAGATGTTTTTTAGCAAAATTGAGATGAGCCTTAATGTTCTTTTTGCTTAAAAGTGGTTTGCGCCTTGGAAATCTGCCATGCAGGCCGTTTTTGCCCAGTCTCTTTCTTATGGTGGAGTCGTGAACACTGACCTTAATTGAGGCAAGTGAGGCCTGCAGTTCCTTAGATGTTGTCCTGGGGTCTTTTGTGTCCTCTCGGATGAGTTGTCTCTGCGCTGTGGGGTAATTTTGGTCGGCCGGTCACTCCTGGGAAGGTTCACCGCTGTTCCATGTTTTTGCCATTTGTGGATAATGGCTCTCACTGTGGTTCGCTGGAGTCCCAAAGCTTTAGAAATGGCTTTATAACCTTTACCAGACTGATAGATCTCAATTACTTTTGTTCTCATTTGTTCCTGAATTTCTTTGGATCTTGGCATGATGTCTAGCTTTTGAGGTGCTTTTGGTCTACTTCTCTGTGTCAGGTAGCTCCTATTTAAGTGATTTCTTGATTGAAACAGGTGTGGCAGTAATCAGGCCTGGGGGTGACTACAGAAATTGAACTCAGGTGTGATAAACCACAGTTAAGTTATTTTTTAACAAGGGGGGCAATCACTTTTTCACACAGGGCCATGTAGATTTGGAGTTTTTCTTCTCCCTTAATAACGTAAACCTTCATTTAAAAACTGCACTTTGTGTTCAATTATGTTATCTTTGACTAATAGTTAACGTTTTTTAATGAACAGAAACATTTAAGTGTGACAAACATGCAAAAGAATAAGAAATCAGGAAGGGGGCAAATAGTTTTTCACACCACTGTATAATTAGTTATTAATTAAAACTACTGAGACTATGAGCTATACTACAGGAAATGAGAGTATCCTGACACCTTCCCAAGTGGGATGGACACCATCCCGCCCTAACAGGCCAGCTTTGCCCTCAACGGTCTTCCAATTGTCTATGTAGCGCACATTATTTTCGGAGCACCACCTGGACATCCAGCGGTTCAGCGACTATAACCTGCTGTAAGCTACTGTATGTCGCCACGTCTCATTGGGATGGGACCAGAGCATACTACTTCACCGGACATCACCTTCGCTAACTTAAACACCTCTGTAAAGTTATTCTTGCTAAACTCTGACTGACGAAGGCGTATATCGTTAGCTCCAGCATGTACCACTATCTTAGAGAACCTGTGCTGTCCTAGAGCCCTAAGATTACCTGCTATGTCCGGTGCTCTGGCTCCCGGGCACCTAACCATTGCTGCTGGCGCCCCTAAAGGTCTAGCCAATTTCACGTGCCTCAGTATAGAGTCTCCTATAACCAGAGCTCTTTCAGGTTTCTCAGCGGGTGCATCAGTGAGGAGAGCAAACCTGTTGGATATGTGAAGCGCAGAGGAGGTGTGCTCCGGTGGGCTAGCCTTAGCGTTAGCTTTGGCTGAACGAGTATGCCGCCGAGTCGTCACCCACTTACCCCGCTGTGAGGGCTCTAATGCCGGAGTCGGGGGCTGATTATCTCCTGACTGTCGGCTACAGGAATAACGCTGCTCTCACACTCTCTAACCCTCTCTAAAGTCTGGATGCGCTCCTCTAACGCTGATATCTTCTCCGTCAGAGTGCTCACTAACACACACCTACAGTATCACAAATAAAATTATCGCTAATGACGGAGGAAGAATGTCTAAACATTCTGCACTCTGAACGACTGAATGGTAGACATGATAACATACCCTCTGTGTCAGAGTTTTAGTTGTTTGGAGCTGAATTCCGTTTGTTGTTCTTAGACGGGGAAACTTGTGTGTTCTCCAAAAATCGCAGAAAAAAGGCAAAGCCGAATAGTATGAAGATGTAAAAGCTAGTTGCTATTAATATTATTATTGTATAAGGGAAAAGGTATGTAATTTAAACGCTGATACAAACGCGAAACTTTCACGGCAACAATCCAAAAACAGGAAGCTACGTCACCAACAGGAAGCCAAGACTGTATTCAGGGTCGCCTCCAAATATCTCCAAATATCAGCGTGCACTGAGAGAGGGAGGAGCGACAGATGCCTGGATTTCCTTCATAAGCGCGAGGTCAAAACCGGGAGATAAAAGAACGAAGTAAACAAAACCGAGACGAGAAAGTGAAAGCAAAAAACGAGAAACAAAGCAGACTTGGCAACGTGAAAACAGGAAAAATAAATGCGATAGAATTGAGGCAAAAATACACAAGATAATCCAGCGATTTAAGCAGCGCGTGCTTAAATGCTGGATTAATCAGACGGGGATTAGAGGCAGGTGTGCAGACGGGGCAGAAACAGGGGCGTGGGAAAAGATCCCGACAGGGTAGGGTAAACATGAGCACATGGAGAAAGTGACAGCGTGGGAGAAAAAAAGGCACGAGGGTTGACAGGGCACAGATCATGACACATGTATTAGATTCAATCATGTTGATAAACCAAAGAGATCTTGTCACTATGAAAACCGGAAACATCGCGAGAAGAGAACAGTTTGTTGAGAAGACAAACGTTTGGCAGGCGTGTGGACAAGGTAAGCAGGAATTAATTCTCATCTTTCTAAATAGAAACGAAATACTGAACATAAATGTCACCTGCTGTTTAGCGATGTTTAGTCACGTTATTTTGGTTTAAGCTATTTCTTGTATTTTTAATCACACTTAAAATACAGACAGTTATATGCGCGTGCTTAATCTGCGGTTCGGTTCTGGTTTCGGTTTGTTCTCATGAATTGTGAAGCGAGAGGAACAAAGTATAAATATTGTTCATTTGCTAAATTAAGTATCATGAATTTTAATTGAATATCTATCTCTATATTTTTTCACACCAGTTTGTGACTGAAAAGTGTCCTGTCTGCATCTGACTTCAAGAGTTTCCTGACCAACCGTATCTGCAGAGGTGGAAAGTAACGAATTACATTTACTCGCATTACTGTAATCGAGTAGCTTTTTTGTGTATTTCTACTTTTTAAAGTAGTTTTAAAAATCTGTAATTTTACTTTTACTTAAGTACGTTTTGTTTGAAGTATTGTAATTCGCTACATTTTAAATCATATTCGCTACTGAGTAAAAAATAAATGAATGAAAATGATAAAATAATAAAAATATTATGCTTTGTATAAATGCTCTGTTGCGCCGCGTGTGTGTATCATGTCCTGGTCGCACGCCGCTCCAGACTCCACTCCAGGTTTTCTGACATTGGCATCTTCCTGACCTTCCACACGGTCGCTTCCGCCTTGAGAGTGACGTCATCGACTAGCGCGACCATACAGTATATAAACCGGAGAGAGATGTGGGGAAAGATGAAAGAGGTTATGATTTTTGCGTTTTGACATTTGGTTGTATATTCCGGTTTTGACTTTTTGCCTCCAATTGACTTTGATTATTGCTTTGTCCCTTTGGTTTGGATGATCTTTGTATATATTTGTAGATAATTTCACTGTTTTTGGTTTAGGGAGTCCGGGAAGGTACCTGTATTTTTGTTTGTGTGTTTTTTTTTTTTTTTGCAGGTAATCTAGCTACTAAATATAAATACCATTTTGTTTATTATTTTGTCCTGGGTCTATCCTGAATCTGATCATCCTCCTGTGTGTGTGTGTGTGTGTGTGTGTGTGTGTGTGTATATACAAACCTCATTATTTCATCAGTTAATGATTGGATCTATTTCTTTCTGCCATATACCACCATTTCCATACAGTTTAAAATAGAACCCTGAACCATTCTTTTGCTGTTTGGCCCTAGACTGGGACGTAACACCATATTTAAGTGACCACTTTGATTTTCAAGCACAAGAAAGACAACAGCATTATTATGCAAAGGTGTTCCTTCAGTTAAAAACAACTAGTTTGAGATTTATACAGATGTCGCCATTAAAAACCCGCGTTTCGAGAAAAGGGATCCCGTGACTTGCCGCGGCTTTGCGCGGCTGCGTGCGGGAAGCTGTGAACATGCCCTTCATTACCTGTAGGGGGCAGTCGTGTTTCAGTCTGAAGTATTGTGTGTCTACTGAAGCCGAAAATGTGTGCAAATTAAACTGCGCATGCGTGTTTGGAGACGCTGTGCCCGCGCTGTGGATCAGTCGGTTGTGGATCATCACGGAGGTACAGTACAACACGGCGTGGCTGGAGCTCGAGTTTGTCGTGTTCGAGGTAAGTTTAGCTTTCTTTTTTGGATGTGATTCTCGCTTTCATGACTCCCAATTAATGTTCATCTTAATCTCAGGACGTACAATTAGCAATTTCAGTTTTTAATAGTGTGGAGATTCACAAAACACCGTTTTCGTGTAAAAACCTGAACCTACGGAGCCCCCATGGGTCCAGTGGTAAATAAATAAATAAATAAAATAATAACGAACCGAGCGCGCGGATTAATACACCGAGATGTGTGTTTCTTACCCCCACCCCGAGTGAAAACGGCGTGTTCAGACAAAGGCTCGCCAGTTAGATGCCATTTCTGAACAAACTGAGTCGTGTGTGTTAAAGCATTAAATGGTAAAAGAGCACTAGCAATAAACGTTTTTTTTTCTGAAGCCGAACTTTATTAATGAGTTACGAGTAAAGAACCTGTACATATGTTCATACAGTATTGACAGCAGCTCTAATTTACTGCGGTAAAGCCAGCCGCGGTTCAGAAAAACACGGTCAAGCCAGCCGCGATTGATTTTAGTGCGCGCGCATATTACAGTGATTACGGTAGTTTCATGAACAACACAGAGAGAATGCCCCATATCTGAAAAATCCTGCAGTAAAATAGTTTCATATGTGGTGTGTATATAGTATGGGACGTCCTGAATAAGAACTGATCATTGTTTTTTTCTACTTATTAGAAATGGGGTCTTTATACCCCTTTAAAGTGTAATAATGTCCAATATCTCAAAAATGCTGCAGTAAAATAGTTTCATATGTGGTGTGTATATAGTATGGGACGTCCTGAATAAGAACTGATCATTGTTTTTTTCTACTTATTAGAAATGGGGTCTTTATACCCCTTTAAAGTGTAATAATGTCCAATATCTCAAAAATGCTGCAGTAAAATTGTTTCATATTTGGTGTGTATATAGTATGGGACGTCCTGAATAAGAACAGATCATTGTTTTTTTCTACTTTTTTTTTTTTATCATATAATGTGTGTACATTGTATGGGATAAAAACTGACCATGGCGTTTTATACTTACTAGAATTTATTTTTTCATAGGTCTCTGAAGTGAAATAAAGGCATTTTATTTAACTTTTTTCCCCCATTGTGAACATTTGTTTATTTGACCTCTCTTCCAAAGCAGACGTTAATCCTCATTATAGAAAACATTCATTGAAGAATAACTGCTACTTTTGAACAGTAAAACAAAATAAAAATCAATTCTGGTATTTAGAAAGACTAAATACATTATTTTGTCTGTTTTCTACGAATTCTGCTGTAACTTATCTACATAAAACAATTATTTGAATGGTGAATATTTAAGAAAAATATTGTAACAGACAACCGTCAAAGTCACCAATAAATAACACGGATATTAAAGCAGAAATGCAAATAAATAAGCAAGTAAAAATTGACGAGCATGTTGTATTATCTCTCAGTCCTGGGCGTCTAAATGAAAAGCGCTCTGAAAGCGCGTTGTCTCTGTGTCGGTCCTGAAACTACCGTAATCACTGTAATATGTGCGCACACTAAAATCAATCGCGGCTGGCTTGACCGCAGTTCTAATTTGTCTAAATCGCATTGCAGACAATAAAAATAAGTCGAGTCATCCTGTGACCCTGCATGCTTAATCTTTCCACACATGATTCTTGCTTCTTACTTTTTCCTTAATCCCTCGCTGATCTATCTTGTATTTTTCTAACGGTGTCAGAAACTTTGTGTTAGTAGCACTGCTTGACATGCTTGATGCCTTCCTCTTTTGTAATTTGCTTTGGATAAAGGCAAACTTACAAAAGATGAAGAAATGCCTAAATGTAGTTGTACGAATAAAAGATTATGTAATGATACAATCTAAATATTTTCACAGAAACAAAGCGTAAAGATGAGACGTGAATCTGAAGAGGATCTCTTTGATGATTGCCTGGTAAAGCATTGTTTTCTTATTAATTATAGTGTTTGTTGTATTGGACAGAAGCATATAAATGCAAATGAATATATAAATCTGAGTAATTATTGAACGAATTTTCATGTTTGGACTAACCCTTTAAATACAAACTCAGCATTCATCATAGGATTTCCTGACACTGTAAAGGTGCAGAGTAATCTATGGAGTGTAGCCATCTCATGCCATGTTTTACAATGTTTTAGTGATGCAAGATTATTGCTAAAGCAATTTAACCCAAGTTTAACAATCTGAAGTATATGAAGTGATGGTCATTTTTTATTATCAATTATTTGTATTATTTTTTTTTCTCTGTGAAATGAAGTCAGCACAGGTTGAAGCAATTCAGATTTTTTTTTTGTTTCTCAAAATAAATTATTTATTTTCTTGTACATTTTATGCAGGGGGACAGACGAAGTGATGCCAGTATGCACCTTCTTAAAATCCTTGTCGTCTGTGCTGTTGAAGGGGAAGGACCAGTTGGTGTATCCATAATCCTTGAAGGAGAGGAAATTTTGCAAGAATGTGGCAATAGCTCTGAGCACTGCGCTACACATTTGAGCTATTTTCAGAAAGTTCTTCTAGAACTTGATGGGATTAAGCTATCACCAAAAGTGCAAGCTTTAAAGATGAAGTTATCTTAAAACATTTGATTTGGCTTGACTACAAGTCTTTACATGTTGTGTTTACATGTTCAGCTTAATGTTTTAATGCGTTATGGTTTCAATGGCATACTTTTAAGTGCACTAGTCCAGAGTGCTGATTTGAATGTTGCAACTTCACTGCTTCCGAGGGCTATTACGTTTTAACGTTTATTCTACAGTTTGTTTAATGTATTTTCTGCTGTATTTTATTTCTAAATGAATGCTGTATTTTATTTATTTATTATTTTACACAATTTTGTTTAAAACAAGTATTTCAGGCCCTGGTGCCGTGCAGTTTTTTTCTATGGATGCAAAATTTAGCTGAATGCACTTTTATTAAAAAGACAACTTGGATCTAGACTGTGAATGTCACAAATATTTGGTAATGTTGGTGAATAAACTGTTTAATTATATTTTAGTTGTGTGATTTATGAAAGATATAGATGAAATAATTACTTAAGTTTCTTTCCAAAACATAAATTAGCAATGTTTACATTATTATAGGGAGTAATATAAATTGATAAAACCAAGTTAAGGGAAAATCTCACAAAACAAAATGATAGTAATTTCATAAAATTAAGGTTCCTGCAACTTTACTTGATTATTTTAAATAAATCTAATTTGTGCATTAAATATAATTATGTAACTTTTACTTGATTTCTTTTATTGTTAATTTAATTAAGTAAATTTTACCTGACAATTACGGGTGAGTTTTACTTAGGCTGAATCACAATTCTATTTTCTTCCCCTTGTCCCTTGAAACGAAGTGGGAAGGGTATAAATATTTCCCCTAAGAAATGGGACAACACTGTTATACGTCATCATACGTTGTCGCTGGTTCCTAATGTTACGTCAGAGGACATGCACCGATGTTTATCACACATTCCAATAAGAGAGATTACTCATTCCCAAAGGTTTTTTGCGCCGTATTTCGATTTTTAAAAAAGTTGCTCATTTTCACC
Source organism: Channallabes apus (assembly GCA_030522415.1). Lineage (NCBI taxonomy): Eukaryota > Metazoa > Chordata > Actinopteri > Siluriformes > Clariidae > Channallabes > Channallabes apus. Next base: position 18,234,625 of record CM060117.1, on the reverse strand, counting down.
ACGAACACGGATGAGTCTTCGGGTTTTCTCAGCAGTCCATATACAGAATATAAATTACAAAACTGTGGTCACGTTGCAATAAGTAAGAATAGTGTAAGCAAAACAATAGTGTATAGCCGTAACCAAAACAAACAATACGTTATCAAATGCTCGGCAAAATGCCGTGCTACTGAACTTTCATATTTGTTTGTAGCATGCAGTAAAGTGTATGTGACATAAAAATATATATTTGTAATATTGTGCAATATGTGCTATCCGCTAGCAAACTTTAGCGATTTTTTTTGCAAACGTTTCTTTACAGAACATCACCATAAACACAAACACAAGACTAAAGGTAATATACATATAATGAAAACTTGTCATAAAAATCTTTATTAATGGCAAAAATGACTTAACATTTATGGGTCTGTTTGCTCGAGTGAGCAGCCATGTTGAAAACTTCGCTTAGCCCTTCGTTTGAAGTGAGGTCCTGAAAAATCTTCATTTGGAGGGCTATCCGGCCTTTCCCCCCTCCCCCCCTCCCCCTACACCTCCAACCAAAGGAGAAATGAGACACCACTACCCCTGCACGTGAACGCGTCAAATGGAAGGGTAGGGGGAAGGGTTGGGATTCAGCCTTAATATTGGAGCAATAAAATTTACTTAAAATCTGTGTCCAAATTGTTATGAGGATTTTATCAAGTAAATCTTACAAGTTCTTTTTTTCAGTGCATGGGTGAACACGATGTTTTAAGAATTTAATTATATATATATATATATATATATATATATATATATATATATATATATATATTTATTTATTGTGTGTGTGTGTGTGACCGGTGCAACTCACACGTCCTATTCCATTGTCATTCATACTGCCGTAGTTTTTAGAGCCCTATAAAAGCATTCGCTAGTAAGTAAGTAAATAAAAGACAAATGAATAAATAGTTTTAAATTATATATATACACAGGGGCGTAGATTTAGGGTGGACGGAGGGGATGTGTCCCCACCAATATCCTCCGACCATTGAAATGTCCCCACCAATAATTTAATCCACTTTTTTTTTAATCGTTCTGTCAACATTAACCTAGACACGCAGAAAGGGATAAATCACGTTCTCTCCTTGAGTCCTCCCACCCGCAAAACACATATGAACATTTTGATTGGCTGTGCCTTTCCCTGCCATCATGTGATAGACGATTGGCTGCGTTCAGACACAAGCAGCGCCAAATGCAGTGGACTCACATTCAGTACAGCAGGCCAGGATATAGTCTGTGAATACGGACGTAAAACTAACAGCAGATTAAACAGCTAAATGTAAAAGTATAAATATGATCCCTGTCAGTCTCCTAATCTAGTGACTGTTTGTCAGAAATCAGTATTGTGAAAGAAATTGATAAACTAATATACTAATATTGCCATATGGCTAAAATTTTGTTGACACCAATAGACAATCCACTTCAGAAAAATAGTTTTTAAAATGCATTCACTTACTTGGCGAACATTAATGATTTGATTCGAGGTTTGCACACTAAGACTCAGAAAAAGTGAAATAATATGATTGCTGTTTAAATGGCATGTGTTTATCCTGTTTTGTCAGGTAACAGAACCTAAACACCTGTGCTGTATATCAGACAGCGATGGAGAGAGTGTAGATTACACACAGGTGCTCTCTAGTCATTAGCACTCATCAGGCAATGTCTATGGCCAACTGACTGCACTCAGACCAAAGGGGGCTGAATAATTACACACACCCCACTTTTCAGTTATTTATTTGTTAAAAAAAAAAATGTTTGAAATCATGTATGATTTTCGTTCCACTTCTCGCGTGTACACCACTTTGTATTGGTCTTTCACGTGGAATTCCAATAAAATTGATTCATGTTTGTGGCTGTAATGTGACAAAATGTGGAAAAGTTCACGGGGGGCGAATACTTTTGCAAGCCACTGTAGTTGTCCTGAGATTTAACATTGTTACCAATAATAGGCTGAGGCATTCTCTGTCCATGCTCATAAGGAATCCCTCAATGTTTTTCAATTAGGGGACAGAAGCAGATCAGCCATGTTGTAGTTCAGGTGAAGAGGCGAGTTCACAGGAGGTCAATCTGAATGTTGATTATACAGTATATAACATATAATATGTGTGCGTGTATTATACATGTTGATTATACTAATATTTAGCATTATGAGGAGTGATAGGCTGAGGATGTAAGTGATTCATTAGTGTTTTTGGCAAAAGTTTTGAACTGACATTTCACTTTTTTGTCACGCTATTTCATCAGGTGGCAATGCTGTCCGGTCCTAGTGCAGTCAGAGGGGAAGAGTTAGGGTCAAAGCCATTGTTCACCCCCAAAAAAACTTTACTCACTATTTACTCCTTAAGTGGTTCCAAACTTTAATGATTTTCTTTATTTTGTTGAATACAAAATAAGATATTGGGGAAAAAAGCTGAAAAGATTGACTTCCGTAGCAGGAAAAACAAATACTATGTAAATCAATGATTACAGGTTTTCAGCATTCTACAAAATATCATCTTTAGTGTTTATCAGAAGAAAAAAAGAACAGCCTGGACAATATTGATGTCAAACAAATATGCCAGCAGTTTATTTTTGTTAACGAGAGGCGAAGGCATGTTTTTGTCTCCTTCATATAGGAGCAATAGGCATTGAGCTGTTGTGTGGTACTCTACCTAGTAGTTCATGTTTAGATGTAATCTACTTTTATATATATACAGATGATTGAGATGTTTCATTTGCACTAGGGCTCAATAAAGAATAGTTTTTATTTTATTAAAGACTATCTTTTTGTCAGTTATGAAACATTCCTTTAACTTTACACTATTCCTTAATTTAACTTAATGAATTGCATTTCGAGTGGATTAATATAAATCGAAGCATTGCTAGTATTAATGTAAAGTGATTTCGCACCATATTAAGAAAAACATGTATTCAGTGGACATAGTTGGGGTGGGAGGTTGGTAGGTGGATGGGGCAGGGGGTTGGGGGTTGGTGGGTGGAAAAGGGGATTGGGGGATGGGGTATTAGTTGGAGTCATAGGTAGCAAACCTACGCCCTTGTGTGTGTGTGTGTGTGTGTGTGTGTACTGTATGTGTGTGTATATATGGAAATATAATTAATATTTTCGTGTTTAATTACAAAAAAAATAACATTTCAATGATTAGTGATTGTTGCAGACATTTACACTATTTTTGAGAACTATTAAGTTCTCCTTCAACGTGTCATAGTCGATAACTGCCCCTTTGAATGGTGTTAAAAATACTTGCAAAACAAGTATTGCAGCCATACATTGGAGGGAACTTCTGAGGTGGTCAGTGATTGATGGCACGGTCGGTCGGAGGGGGTTGTGATCACACCTATAGATCTTTTGTTCTAGGCTATCGGTCAAATATCTCTCCACTTGGAAGCAAAAACATGCAAGGGATTTCAGCATCTCGACGCACATACTAAGCTGTTTATAATGGGGTTTAGGAGTGGATTGGAGAGAAGAGAGCTGTTCAGTTACTATAAAAAAAAAAAAAAAAAAAAAATATATATAAAAACATAATATGATCTTTTTGAGTTATGAGGGTTTTTTTTTATTATACATAAGACAACCTTTCAGTTTTGTAAATATTCTAGTTATAGTGTGTTAAGTTTTTCTTTAGGTTAAACGGTTTTGAGAATTAGACCATCCAGCTAAGATCAATATTATGACGTTAATTGATAAAATCTGGATTAAGGATATTTTATTTTGTTTTATTTATTTAATTTGTATTTTTCATCTTCCCCCCTGAGGGATTGCCACCTTATTGTGGTCAGGGGATTTGCGTGCCTCAGTGCTTGGATGTTTACCGAGGGCTCAAGGGAGGTGTGTCTGTGTGTGTGTGTGTGCGCGTGCGCTGTAGCCTGTCCTTTTTTCAGCGGATTTTTCCGCTACCGCAGATCAGTTTATCAACTTGTAATATATAAATTTTAGGAATATATTAACATGTGGAGACATCATTATATGTTGAATGGAACTTGTAAGCCTTTGAATGGTGTTAAAAATACTTGCAAAACAAGTATTGCAGCCATACATTGGAGGGAACTTCTGAGGTGGTCAGTGATTGATGGCACGGTCGGTCGGAGGGGGTTGTGATCACACCTATAGATCTTTTGTTCTAGGCTATCGGTCAAATATCTCTCCACTTGGAAGCAAAAACATGCAAGGGATTTCAGCATCTCGACGCACATACTAAGCTGTTTATAAAGTAGACACTGTTTGTTTTTTCATTTTGTAATCTTTCCCGTGTTTACCGTGTACTGTACAATGTATATTCATTTTTTAATGAATTACTGTAAATAAACTACACATTCCGTTGATTTACCAGAAATGACTTTTCTGTTTTTTGTGTGTGCTAAACTAAACTTCAGGGTCAAAGTAATAGCGATTTTATTTGAAAAGTATTATATATTTACAATGCTGATAAGTTCAAGCTTAGATTCATATATAAACTGCTTCAAAGTCTTTCCATGACCGCTGAAATCCGACAGACGCAGGGCTCAAGGGAGGTGTGTCTGTGTGTGTGTGTGTATGTGTGTGCGCGCGTGTGTATGTGTGTGTGTGCGCGTGCGCTGCAGCCTGTCCTATTTTCAGCGGATTTTTCCGCTACCGCAGATCAGTTTATCAACTTGTAATATATACATTTTAGGAATATATTAACATGTGCAGACATTTAAGTGTTCGCTGCCCTCTCTTGCCCCTGCGTAGAGCCTACACACACACACACACACACACACACACACACACATATCTATCTATCTATCTATCTATCTATCTATCTATCTATTATATAAATACACATTTGGAATCTGCATCTACATTTTCTGTTACAAGTATAGAATTAGGTTCAGCTGAGACTCATGATCAATGGTGTTAGGGTACTTATGTAGTGATAATTAGTTTCAGCCAGATCATTAAAACTAACAATGGACTATGGCACTCTTGAGAGGGGATATGAAGGTGTTATTCATTTATTTATTCTCTACAAGGCTGCGAACTACAGTACAGACCAAACTATAACTTTCTCTTATACTACTATAAAAATTCTAAATATAAACAAACAAAATACAGCTTTTTTTCCTCAGAGGTAAACGGAAAAGTGAAGTTGTTCAGCTGTTTACTGTCACTGCAGCTTCTTCAAAGTCTTCCCACTCCGTGACCACTGAAATCCGACACGACACCACGTTAGGCTACGTCTTGACTCATTTGTATACCGACGGTGATTGGATGTTTCCCGAGGGCTCAGGGGAGTGTGTGTGTCTGTGTGTGTGTGTGTGTGTGTGTGTGTGTGTGTGTGTGTGTGTGTCTATGTGTGTGCGTGCGCGCGGGTACTTGTTCTACTGTTATAAAAACTCTAAATATAAACAAACAAAATACCGCTTTTTTTTCAGAGGTAAACGGAAAATGAAGATGTTCAGTGTCACTATGCAGATGTTACACTCAGTGGAGTTACCGAAATCTTTGGTTTAGTCCTCATTGAGTTGCCACACATCATTTCCACATTTCACTCGCTTTTATTACTCTTATGTGAGCATAAACAGTGAAACATTCCACAGGTTTATAATACACCGCGGCCAAGTGAACCACGTTCCCGTCGAACGAAACGAGGCATAATCGTGGTGTTTGCTTCGGTTATGACACACCATAGTTTATTACCTGCTGTGGTAGATCTGAATATTTATTCAAACACAATAATAAAGCTTTATATCCTCAGGAGGGCTCAGTACATTGTTTTAGCGATAGTTTCACGGAAGCGAGTTCAGAACTAATCTAACCAAACCAAAAAAAAAAAAAAACATCCGAAGCTTCAAATAGAATGAACGAACTAATGAAATTGATATATATGTAATTGATATACTGTATATACAGACGTGTGTGTGTCATTTTAATTCAAATGAACATTTTAATGCTTTCTGATACACTTATCAACTTATCCACATACACTTATCAACACAAACTCTCCGTGCACGCACACACAATCTCTAAAAAATTTATATTAATAACATACATATACAAATAAACAAATGTAGGTGTAATAAAAGTAGTCGTGATGTCAGTACTCGCCCAGCAAACCAGCCTTTTGCAGCGGCTTAAAACCTATGAATTATCTTCAAATATACAAAAAAAAAGCGAAAAGACACTCGATTATTATGCATAGGTTATTTGTTTAATTCAAAAAGTTCATAAAAACACTTTAAAACCAGAGAAAAACTGTTAAAATCCTCGTTCGCCTTCTCAGCGTTAGGTAGCGAGTGACGTCATGATTTGAATCTGCGCGCCACCGGGGAAACATAGGGAAACTGACTTTCCCGGACCACCGGCTTTTAGATAAAGTCCTTCTATGCGCCATCTGGCGGTTATTCAGTGAAGCACAACACATTTATTTTAAATTCCCGAATGTTGCCTCCGGCAAGTCGCGGCAAGCCGCGCGCTAAATTGCGGCATCCCGCGGGAAAACACGCGGGTTTTTAATGGCGACATCTGTATCTGCTCATCTTTTTTAGAACTCCGCTAGAATGCCTCATCCCAACCCCGCTGTTAAAAACTCGGTAACTTTTGCTCTGAGTAAATTTTTTAATGAGCTACTTTTTACTTTTACTTGAGTAAATTTTTATAATGGTAACTTTACTTGTACTTAAGTAAAATTTCACTGAAGTAACAGTACTTGTACTTGAGTACAAAATTTTATTACTCTTTCCACCTCTGCGTATCTAACGGTCATATTTAAAAGTCATAACGTACAGTTAAAGTACAAAATGTTTCTGTTGGTGTTTAATTTTTTTCTATAATTAATACTTATTTGTGGTGTTTTATGTTTTGTACATCTTTTCATTTGTAAGTTGCTGCTGGTGTAAAACAGGATTTTTATTAAATATAAAATAAAAATCTCCATTATTATCCCGTTTGTCTTATGCTTCCTTCCTTCACAGAATTCTGTTGACCATGGTTAATTATAATTAACCGAGGGTATTTAATTAAAATAATGATAATAATAATATAATTATATAATTATATTATATTATATATATACTAATAAAAATATATATATATTATTGTTAATATATGAAAAAATTATTTGACGGTAAGTTTTGTGTATTTATCTTGCTGTTTAGTTTACTCACATGCTTAGCTTATCATCACTGTTAATCATAGTTTTAAATTGTCATATCAATCATTACCGTTAATGTTGTTGTAGTATTAGTTTGCTGTTTACTTATTTAGTTTGCGGCTTATTAATGCTAAATTATGTTTTAGAGGTTTATGAAGGTACTGTTAGTGCGAAACTATTAATAGGCCTTAGTAATTAATTCAGCATAATGAGAGAACAAATCGTTTGGTAGCTAGCTAAGTAATTTTTTATGGGTTGCTTTGTGAATGTTTTAGTTTTGAAGTAAGTTGTAAAAACCGTGTCAGATTTTAGTGGTCATGGCTTCAAGTGTCATGGGTATATTATTAATGTAGTAATTCTAAGACTTATTACCCATGCAATTTTCCTTGAATGATACAAGATGGTATAATCATGAAATAGCTTAGTTTTATTTTATTATTATATATATTTTTTCTTTTTGATGTTGGTTTTTCCAAAGGTACATTGTGTTCAGGCAATGAATATGTTTTTATTTGAATGAGTCTCCTTTTTTTCTCCTACAGTGTCCTGGAGCTCCAAAACGGATTTAGCCTCCAAACACAAGGTTTTGACGGACAAAACAAACAAGGAGAACAGGAACTGAGAGGATTGGCATAAGGTCAGAGACAGAGGTGTTTTTAGAGAAAAAACGTGTCCGATTTTAGTGATCCTGGCTTCAAGTGTAATGGGTATATTATGTTGAACGCAATCATTTGTCGTGAACTAACCTGTGTGACCAGAAGACGTAGCTTTATCGGTTAGCCCTTTTTGCGTGAATGTTAAACCCAAACGCGGAAGAACACAAGTAGGCAGGATAATCACGCTGTTTGGTCTAAGGACTCTCACAAACGGGGAGTAAGGGAAAGACACAATCTAACCCACGTCCTATAAACACACAATCAGAAAGCAAACCGAATAAAGTACAAATGACTGAGCGTTGTACTATGGTTTGTTTACTCCTTTTAAGCTTCCTGGTTTGGTGTGTGAAGTGATGAAGGGTTTCAGTTGATGTATGGAATACTGGGTGGATCCGGAGCGCCGCAGGCAGCTGGAGCTGGTAGGTGACAGGGTTAAGCCATAGAGTGATGCGGTATGGTCCGATGAATCTGGGTGAGAGCTTCCGTGATTCTGTGTGTAGATGGAGGTTTTCTGTAGAACGCCATACCTTGTCACCGACGTTGCACAACCGATGCTGGGCGACGTAGCTGTTGTTGGCACGTTGGATCGCGATGTTAGCTTGATTCCATACCGACACCTACGGACCAACTGTTGGGCCGATGGTACGTCAACCTCCGGTTCTTGATGGTTGAACATCGGAGGCTGGAAACCATAGCAAACCTCAAAAGGCTTAGGCTCGTCGCAGAGGAGACGTGGAGATTGTGAGACAGCTCAGCCCATGTGAGGTAAAGGGCCCAGGAGCACTGGCGATCGGAAACAAAACACCTCAGGTAGCGCTCCAGCTGTTGGTTGGTCCGTTCCGTCTGACCATTGTCTGAGGGTGGTAACCAGATGACAGACTGCTGGTGGAATCGATCAGACGGCAGAAGGCCTTCCAGAACCGGGCAGTGAACTGGGGCCCCATGTCCGAGACGATGTCTTTGGGGAACCCATGCAGGCGGACTACGTGTTCCAATATCAGCTCACCGGTGTCCTAGGCTGATGGGAGTCCGGTGAGGACAACCAGGTGTACGGCTTTGGAGAACCGGTCGACTATAGTTAAGATGGTATTTTTTCCTTCAGAATCCGGCAGGCCCATGATGAAGTCCAGGGCGATGTGCGTCCAGGGCCGTCAAGGAGTGGGAAGTGGTTGAAGTTCTCCGGGCGTGGGTCGGTTGGTGGCCTTGGCGCACACCGGGCACGCCTGAACGAACTCCTCGATGTCCTTCATGGAGGGCCACCAGAACGCCCGTTTCACGAACAAAAATGTTCTTCTGTTTCCAGGGTGTCCGGCGACGGGCGATGAGTGCCCCCACTGGAGGACCTCCGATCTTAAGGGCTGAGGCACGTAGAGTCGTCCAGTTGGCGCACCTGCCGGTTCGGCCTCCGCAGCCTGAGCCTGGCGGACCCTCATCACTAAGTCCCATTGGAGAGGTGCAATGATGCGTGATGTTGGTATGACAGGCACGGGGTCCGTCCTTGTTGTTGGGAGAGGGCATCTGCCTTGGTGTTTTTGGACCCCGGGCGGTATGACAGATGAAAGTTGAATTGTTCAAAAAACAATGCCCACCGTGCCTGTCGTGGGTTGAGCTGCTTGAGATTTCTGATTGTGATGAGGTTCTGGTGATCCGTCCAGACAATGAAAGGCTCACTGGCGCCCCGGAGCCAGTGACGCCATTCCTCCAAGGCCCACTTTATGCCCAACAGCTAGCGGTCTCCTACCCCGTATCGCTGTTGAGTGGGGTCAGATTTCTTGGAGAAGAAGCCACAGGGGTGTAGCTTCTGGTCTGGACCTCGCTGGGAGAGAACAGCGCGGATGCCCACATCCAACGCGTCCACCTCCACAACGAACGGTTGGTTGGCATCTGGGTGAATAAGAATGGGGGCGGTGGTGAAACGGTGGCAAAGTTCATGAAAAGCAGAAATGGCGGCGGGAGTGAGTTGGAAGGGGTGAGATGAGGGCCTGGTCAGGGTGGTGAGTGGTGCTGCAACTGTACTGTAGCCCCGGATAAAGCGATGATAGAAGTCCGCAAACCCGAGAAACTGTTGGAGCTCTTTGAGAGTCCTGGGTAGGGGCCAATGACGAACAGCTTCCAGTTTCTGCGGGTCCATGGCCACACCCTGGGGCGAGATAACAAAACCCAGGAACGTGGTGGCTTGTGAAAAGCACATTTTTCCAACGTGCAGTACAGTTGATGAGCGAGCAATCTCTTCAGAACAGCCCGGACGTGCTGGATATGTTCTTCGGTGGTGCGAGAGTATATGAGGATATCATCCATGTAGACAAACACCCATCGGTCTAACTTGTCTCTCAAGACGTCATTAATGAATTGTTGAAAGGTCGATGGTGCGTTACATAGTCCAAAAGGAATGACCAGGCTCTCGTAATGTCCGGTGGGAGTGATGAAGACAGTTTTCCACTCATCGCCCTCTCTGATACGCAGTTGTAGGCACTCCGGAGGTCCAACTTAGTGAACACGGTGGCACCAGAGAGGGGACGTCCAGGGCAGAGTTGGTGAGCGGCAATGGGTGTCGGTTCTTTATGGTGATCTTATTTAGCCCCTGATAGTCGACACATGGGCAAAGTTCGCCTCCTTTCCTCTTCACGAAGAAGAACCCCGCGGCTGCCGGCGACGAGGAAGGCCGGATGGTTCCATGGCGAAGTGCGCTGGCGACGTACTCTTCCATTGCTTGGGTCTCGGTAGCCGACAGAGAATAGAGGTGGCCGCGGGGAGGAACAGAACCCGGCTGAAGCTCTATAGCCAGGTCGTAAGGGCGATGTGGTGGAACGTGGGTGGCTTGTCTTTTACAAAAGGCTCCAGCCAGGTCAGGGAGGAATGGCATTGATGTCGACATTGGGGTCCTCGGACACTTTGGAACAGGTCCCAGCCTGAGCCCGCAGGCAAAGTTCAGAGCAGGTCGGCCTCCACTGGAGGATTCTATTTCTGGTCCATGAAATGAGGGGGTCATGTTGCAACAGCCAGGGGTATCCGAGGATGATGGGAGGTGACGAGATGGATGTGAGATGGAGTTGAATCTGTTTGTGGTGTTGGTCAACAGTGAGCGTGATGAATTGGGTCTGGTGGGTGATGGGGATGGATGACAGGGGCAGACCATAGACAGTAATTTGAACTGGCTGGGATAACGCCTCGAATTTTACCCCAATTTTTTTGGCATAGGTGGAGTCAATGAAGTTGCCGGCGGCACCGGAATCGATGAACGCCACACTTTGAACTCGTTTTTGGCCAAATCGGAGGGTTACCTGAGCCGTGAGGCGTGAGGTGGTGGTGCCGGTAGTGGTGGAGAGCTGAAGAGGGACGCAGTGGGCAGATCGCCCGATGGTGTGCCGCTGACCCACAATAGGTACACAGCCCCTCTCTATACTGGCGTTCACGTTCGGCAACAGTCAGGAAGCGCGCCCTAATTGCATGGGTTCCCCGGCTCCGGGGAGATGGAGATCCGACAGGTCCGGTGGCGGTGGTGGTGAAAGCTGCAGGTGGTCGTGGGGTGGCGTAAGAAAAGGTGGGTGCAGGCGGCAGGATCCTGGGAGCTGGCTTCGGACAAGAGAGAAGGTGTTGATCAATGCGAAGAGCGAGCTGGATCAGCCCTTCCATCGTGGTGGGAAGCTCTCGTTCGGCGAGCTCGTCATTAATTCGTGAAGCCAGTCCCTCATAGAAGGATGTCCGGAGCGCGGCATCCCCCCAGGTGGTCTGTACAGCGAGGGTCCAGAATTCAGCTGTATACCGGCTCACAGACGATCCTCTCTGCCGCATGTGGTATAGCTTGGTGTCGGTCTCCACCTCGCCCGCTGGGTGTTCGAAGGTGAGTTTAAGTTGACTGACGAATTTGTTGTATGAATGGGCGGTGTCTGTGTCCGCCCGAAGAACTGCCGTGGCCCGCTCAGCTGCCTGCCCGGATAGCAACGAGACAAGGAGAGCAATGTGTAGCCGGTCAGTGGAGTATTTGGTGGAATTAATCTCAAACACCAATTCCAGCGCTGTCAAAAACACACTACACTTCCCGTCTGTGCCATCCCATTTATCTGGAAGTGCAAGAAAAACATCAGAATGAGGGGGGAGGTGTGGGTGTGGCGCCACGGCCGCTGCGATGGGAGGCCGCCTAACCGCGCTAGCAACAGCCGCCCGGAGATCCGCGTTCTCCCGCCTGAGCTCCGCGACCTTGCGGCGCAAGGCCGCAATGTCTTGTACACTCTGGCACAGAGTAGCGATCTCTCCGGTAAGCGTGTTAATAAGCACGGCATGCTGATCTACCACGTCGCAGAGGCGCGGATGATCCACTGGGTTCCCCGTGGTAGGCTCAGTCATTCTGTCGTGAACTTACCTGTGTGACCAGAAGATGTAGCTTTAGCGGTTAGCCCTTTGTTGCATGAATGGTAAACCCAAAGGCGGAGGAGCACGAATAGGCAGGATAATCACGCTGTTTGGTCTAAGGACTCTCACAAACGGGGAGTAAGAGAAAGACACAATCTAACCTGCATCCTATAAACACACACTCAATCAGAAAGCAAACCCAATAAAATGAGTACTCAGGGTTTGACAAACGATTCCGAAATGGCATGGGCGAACTCAAATGACTGAGCGTTGTACTGTGGTTTGTTTACTCCTTTTAAGCTTCCTGGTTCGAGCCGCATTATTTCCCGGTCCTAGTGCCAGTTGCAGACCGAGTGTGCATGACATCATTAGCAAAGCCACCAACTTTATGTGCCCTTTACTGTATGTTACGCTGTAGCACTTATTTATTCTTTTATTTATGCAGTTAATTCATATTTTACAAATTTATATGAGTGTTGTTTAAAAAAGTTTTTATAAAGTATTGTGTTCAGGTGATGAATATGTTTTTATTTGAATGATTCTCCTTTTTTTCTCCTACAGTGTCCAGGGGCCTCATGTATCAACACTGAGTACGCACAAAACCTTTGCTTACGCCAGTTTTCACGCTCACGGTCGGATTTACTAACAGTGAAATTAACGTGAGAATGTGCGTTCTTCCAAGCCAACTTCATGTCTGGCGTACGTGTATTTCTTGTGTGTTTGTTTTATTTCCGTTGGCAACTCCTAGAGGCGATTATGTTAAATTGCACACTACAAAGTATCACACCAACACATGTGAAAAACATTGCTATTAATTTATAATTGATAAAATGGGTTCATTGACACAATATTTTTCTAACAATTATATAATTTAAAACATATAAAACCATTTGCAAATGTATACCTGTACAACCCTTAGTCTATGTCAATGGCAGTGTTGGCCTTATTAGAGGACATTGTCAATGGCTGAATCCGAAGGGACCGCGTTTTTAGGGATCACAGTGATTTTCTGGCCCATGATGATGACTGGCTTATTAGCTGTTTCAGATTTCCAAGAGCTATCCTCTTGGAGCTCTGTGCTGAGTTGGGTCCAACTTTGGAAAGAGAGACAGCGAGGAGCCACGCATTACCCGCTCCCTTACAGGTGCTGACAACGCTTGGTTTCCTGGCAACTGGTTCTTCCCAAAGGGAACTGGCAGACCGCTCGGGGTTAAGCCAGTCGTCTTTGAGCCGTGCAGTGCCAGCTGTATGGGACGGGATCACCCGCATGTCTAGCAGGTATATAAGGTTTCCATACCATGCAGTTGACTAGCCAAACATTAAAGCGCAATTTGCAGCGATCACCAGTTTTCCTAATGTAATCTGAGCCATCGACGGCACGCACATTGCTATAAAGTCGCCATCTGAAGACGAATTTGCATACGTGAATCGGAAACATTTCCATTCAATAAATGTGCAAATAATATGTAATGCTCAAACAGGGCCGGTTCTACAGGGGGCAAGAGGGGGCAGCACCCCCTCAAATGAAAAATTTGAAATGTTGAGAAAGCACATGTTAATATACACACAAAATGAATTCATAACAAGTTGATAAAATTATCTGCGTTAGCGGAAAAATCCGCCTAAAAAGGGACACAACATAATACGGTATTTAGTGTTGCATGATCTGACCGCGCGCACATCCCCCCGCCGCCCCATTGCATGATCTGACCACGCGCACCCCCCCATTGCATGATCTGACCCGTTGCATGATCTGATCTGACACACTCCACCCCCCCTCCAACCCCCCCTCGCCTCGCATGATCTGGGGAAAGAACAAGGCTATTCCAGGATGCCCCCTTCAAATTTCTGATTGCCCCCCATACGGTCTGGTCTAGAACCGGCCTTGCTCAAATGCGCCTAACAAATATTGTGGCGAGGTGGCCTGGGTCAACCCATGATTCATTCATCCTCACAAACAGCATGGCTGGGATGAGGCTCCAAGGTGGCAGGGTGCGCGATGGGTGGCTTCTTGGTGAGTGATGTTGTGATGGCCCATCACCGGCCACACATTGAGGGGTAATATGTGCATTCACATAAACATGTACACAGGCCCATTCACTTCCTTTATTGTTTAGTTAATTGTTTTTGTATTTATTTATATTAAACAATAAGACACAAACACCATTCATTTAATTTAAATATTTATTTACAAGTGCATCATATCTGGATGGAGTGCACACATCCTAGTTTGTTGTACTGTATATTTTGAGTTAATATTATTTTTCTTTGAGTTTAAGTTACCGTCGAGCTGTTGAGGGGTGAATGGCTGGGGCTGCTGCGCTGAGCTCTCACTGGTCCGTCAACTATTAAGGTCTGGCATGCCGCATCAACCACAACTTTGGTTCCACCGGCTGTACCAACCTGTAGACCAACTGTGGGAGGGAAATTGGTTGTCTGCCATTTTATGTGTATATATATATTCATTCATTCATTCATTCATTTTCAATACCGCTTAATCCTGTGTTCAGGGTCGCGGAGGACCCAGAAGACTTTGGGCACTAGGCGGGGTACACCCTGGACAGGGTGCCAATCCATCGCAGGGCACACACACATACACACACTCACACACCCAATCACACACTACGGGCAATTTAGGAACGCCAATTAGCCTAACCTGCATATCTTTGGACTGTGGGAGGAAACCGGAGTACCCGGAGGAAACCCACCAAGCACGGGGAGAACATGCAAACTCCATGCACACAGAGACGGGAATCGAGCCTGGCCGGGGAATCGAACCCAGACCCTGGAGGTGCAAGGCGACAATGCTAACCACTACACCACCGTGCCGCCTGTACATATATATATATATATATAATATCTATATGGTTTTGATTCTATCTTTTTCTATTTGTTCTGTTTTTTCAATATTTGTTTAGTTTATATTAGTTATTTAACTGCCCCATGTTAGTTAGTTTGGTTTTTAGTTTGTTTTGATCTTGTGGTTCCCCTATGTGTTTAAAAATGGACTGGTCCATCCCTATAAATGTGTCCCCATTGTCTTGTCTGGGAGATTTTATTTTGGAGGGTAGTTTTCATGTTAAGTTCTTCCTGCTGTGGTCTGTTGTTTATTAGTTCTCCTAAGTTTATTAGTTTGAATTTAACTTTGATTCTTTTGAGTTTATCTGATTTGGAATTTGAATATTGTTTTTAAGTTAAGTGTAATTGTTTTGATTTATTAAAACTGTTATTTGGGTGAAAGTTTGGTTTTCTACGTCCCCTCATTTATTTGGGCTGCAAAGGCCCTCACAAGTGGTGTCAGAAGTGGGATTTCCAGCAGAGGGTGTAGATGCTTCAACCCATATTTTTTCTTTATTTATTCTACCATATGAACCATGAGTCGGGCAGGAAGGAAGGCAGTTACAAGAACTTCAGAAGAGCAACCTGGGGAAGTTATCCAAGAGGAGGGAACCCAGGAAGCCAGAATGGCTGGTGAGTCGGAGGAGGAAGGTATGGAGCCAACACTTGCTGACTTGACTGAGTTGTTCCGAGCTCATATGGCAAAAATGGATGCCATGGAAACCCAGAGGATTCAAGAGTATTCCCAGCAGGAGCGTCGTTTCAAAGCTTTACAGCACCAGTTTAGTCTGTTGCAGCTGGAAGTACAGGCTTGCACAACTCCAACACCTGATCCATTGCTGACTGCCGAAGACCCCTCAGAACGTCCAGACCATAATGAGGAGGAGGCTGCTATTAGCCGCCCACAGTCTCAGTCGACTATTTATCGGAAAGACCCCTTTGAAGCCCGATCTAAAGGTCAGTGCCAATTTAAAGACCCTAAACTTGAGAAGTTGTCTGAAACTGATGACATTGAACATTTTTTAATCACCTTTGAGAGAATTGCAGTAGCCTGCCGGTGGCCAAAGGAAGATTGGGCATTTCGTCTCATCCCTCTCTTGACTGGTAAGGCCAGATCAGCTTATGTACATATGGATGTGGATAATTCTCTTGAATATGAGGAAGTCAAAGCTGCAATTTTAAGAAAATATGACATCAACCGGGAGACGTACAGACAAAGATTTCGTTCTCTGGAGGTGGAACCCCTTGAGAGCCCCAAGGAACTGTATGTGCGTTTAAAAGAACTGTATGGGAAATGGATTCAACCTAAAAATAAATCTGTTGATGAAATTGGTGAAATAATAATCTTTGAACAGTATCTAAGAATGCTTTCTCCTGAGCTACAGGTTTGGATCCGGGAACATGATCCCCAAACCGCTTCAGAAGCTGCAGTACTGGCAGATGTGTTCGTGGCGGCACGGAAGAAGTGCCAGTTATGGTGTCGGAAAGCCACCAAAGAGGCTGGCAAATTAAATCTTCCCAGGCAGACTCCCAGGAACTTACTCTGTGTTCGTAAGCCTCCGGTAGGAGGTTCTGAACCTTTTAGTTCTCTTAAGGGTCCAAGGAAAATGCCAATTTGTTATTTATGTGGCCAGGAAGGGCATACCAAGCCAATGTGCCCTCAAAACTCTATTAAAACTACTAATCTGTGTTATGTGCCTAGCAGTTGCAGGAATCCACCAGTGATGTCTGAGTGGTTGCCACAGGTCATAACAGTAGAGGTAAATGGAAGGAAGTTAAAGGCCCTTCTTGATACTGGTAGTGATCAGACACTGGTTCATCAGAAATATGTTCCCTCTACGTTACTTCGATTCAAGGATAAGAAACCCATACGCTGTGTCCATGGTGATGAGAAGCTGCTTCCTGCTGCCAATGTGTACATTAAGATAAAGGGACAAACCTACTTCTTAGATGTGGCTGTAGCGGATAACCTACCATTTCCTGTGGTTTTGGGTCAGGACCTGCCAGTGCTTTGGGACTTGTTGCAGGCAAGGCCCACATGTAATTTGGTAGTCACCCGAGCTAAAGCAAACAAATCAGAGGAAAAGAAACAGATATTGAGTACCCTCCCTTTTTTTGACACGGATATAGAAAATCCTGATTCGGCAAAGCTGAGGAAGTCTCGTCGACAGAAAAGGTGGGAGAAGATTAAATATAATGCTTCTAAAACATCAGATGAATCTTTGCCAGACTTTTTCCCAAAGTTTCAGGTGCCTAGTAACATTGCTCAGTTACAACAGGAGGATGCCTGTCTTGCCCCTTTCCTGGACAGAGCAAAGATGGAAGGTAAAGAGGATGAGGTTGATGCTGGTAATGCAAAGGAGAGCTACTTTCTGAAGCAAGGAATACTCTACCGTCGTTTTGGGTCGATGACACAGTTGGTGGTACCACAGTCTGTCCGCGAGGTCATTCTCGTCCTGGGTCATTCGATTCCCTGGGCTGGCCACCTAGGGAAAAGTAAAACCATTGCCAGGATACGAAGGTATTTTCATTGGCCTGGCATGAAGGAGGAGGTAACTCAATATTGTAGAAGCTGCCCAGAATGTCAGAAAGTCTCTGTGCAAGGTCCTTGTCGTGTCCCTCTCCAACCTCTTCCCATTATAGGTACTCCTTTTGAAAGGCTGGGGATGGATGTTGTTGGCCCTGTGGAACGAAGCCGTTCAGGTAATAGATTTATGCTTGTTATAACTGACTATGCTACACGATATCCAGAAGTGTTTCCATTGAAATCCATCAAGGCAAAGTATGTGGCTACCTGTCTAGTGCAACTGTTCTCTAGAGTTGGATTTCCTTGTGAGATTTTGACTGATCAAGGGACTAACTTTATGTCAACCCTTTTGAAGCAGGTATACAGATTGTTGGGCATTAGGAGTCTAAGGACCACTCCTTACCATCCTCAGACAGACGGACTGACAGAAAGATTTAATCAGACCCTCAAACAAATGCTCCGTAAATTCATCTGTGACACAGGTAATGATTGGGACCAATGGCTCCCTTACCTTTTGTTTGCATACAGAGAAGTGCCACAATCATCTACTGGGTTTTCGCCCTTTGAATTGTTATACGGACGTGAGTGAATGTGTCCATGGTTGTCCAGTCAGTGTTGTGAGCTTAAAAGATGTTATTAGTCCTGTGTGGAGGTGTGATGGAGAGACCTTATCGCCTGCGGGAAGAAGCTCCTCCTCAGCCTCTCTGTGTTGGCCTTTAGGGAGACGGACTGACCGAAAGATTTAATCAGACCCTCAAACAAATGCTCCGTAAATTCATCTGTGACACAGGTAATGATTGGGACCAATGGCTCCCTTATCTTTTGTTTGCATACAGAGAAGTGCCACAATCATCTACTGGGTTTTCGCCCTTTGAATTGTTATACGGACGTGAGGTAAGAGGCCCTCTTTCTCTACTTCGAGAGATATGGGAGGGAGACTGGAAAAAGAATGACCCTTTGAACATAGTGTCTTATGTAATACAGATGCGAGAACGCTTGGACAAGATGACAACGCTGGTCCAATCTCACTTGGCACAAGCTCAAACCCACCAGAAGGCCTGGTATGATAAATCTGCCCGTGAACGGAGTTTTGAACCTGGTCAACAGGTGTTGGTGATGTTGCCAAGTAATGAAAGCAAATTGTTGGCAAAGTGGCAAGGCCCCTTTGAAGTTAAAAGGAAACTTGGGCCTACAACCTACGAGATTACACTGCCGGGCCAGGGTCGCCCTACACGAACGCTACACATCAACCTCCTTAAGCGGTGGATCCCTCGACCAGAAGGAATCACAAAGAGCTTGATGATTAGGAAGGTGAATGAAGAAGAGGAAGGGGATGACCAATACTTGCCCCAGCCTGTTCAGGGTGACCTTAACCTGAATCACTTACCATTGCAGCATCAGCTTGAGGTGAGGTCTCTTTGCTCGCCGGACGTTTTCTCAGAATATCCTGGATTTACCACTCTAATCAAACAT
Organism: Channallabes apus; assembly: GCA_030522415.1. Lineage (NCBI taxonomy): Eukaryota > Metazoa > Chordata > Actinopteri > Siluriformes > Clariidae > Channallabes > Channallabes apus. Next base: position 18,215,648 of record CM060117.1, on the reverse strand, counting down.
GATATTGTGTTGAAACCTGATGCTGTTGTGAGAAGAATGAGCTATCGGGTCCCTGAGCGGCTCCAAGAGTTGCTAAAGGAGGAAGTCCACTTGATGTTGCAGCAAGGTATCATAGAGCCGTCTAAAAGTGAATGGTGCCACCCTGTAGTCCTTGTCCCTAAAAAGGATCACACAATCAGATTTTGCATTGACTTCCGATACCTCAACTCTGTAACAAAATTTGATGCCTATCCAACTCCTCGCATAGATGACCTCACTGATCGCTTGGGCCACTCACAGTTTTTAACAACACTTGACCTTTCAAAAGGTTATTGGCAAATCCCATTGACCTGTCGGTCCCGAGAGCTAACAGCATTCAAGACCCCTTGGGGGTTATTTCATTTTCGGGTTCTTCCCTTTGGGCTACACGGGGCACCTGCCAGTTTCCAAAGACTCATGGACCATGTGCTGCAAGGACTACCTTTTGTGGCCGCTTATTTAGATGATATTGTAATTTACAGTGATTCATGGGAGCAACACCTGCAACACCTTCAGGAAGTATTTCAATGTCTTCAGAAAGCTGGTTTAACTGTTAATCCACGAAAGTGTGCAATTGCAAAGATTGAGACTGAGTACCTAGGATTTATCATTGGTGGTGGAGTAATCAAACCGCAGGTGAGCAAAGTCCAGGCTATTAAAGAGTGTCCTTTACCTCAGACTCGAAAGGAACTACGCTCATTTTTGGGCATGGCAGGATTTTACAGCAAGTTTATTCCCCATTTTTCTGGCAGAGCTGCACTTCAAATTCAAATTCAAATTTTCTTAGTCACATACACAGTCATACACAGTATAATATGCAGTGAAATGCTTATACGACCGCCAGTGACCTTAAAAAAAGAAAATAAAAGCTTGTACGTAAAATAAATAATCAATAAAAAGGAAATACTAAAGAAATAATTTTAACGAGTAAAATTAACTGTACAATAAGGGCATAATAAAATATTGCAAAAATATAGAAATATAGGGTAGATAGAGTATATATTTATATAGAATTAAAGTGTCAGTGGTTGTGCAAATATGCATGAAAGGTGACATGTGCAATTGTCCAGATGTATGAGTATTTAGTGCAAGTGTGTATGAATGTGTCCATGGTTGTCCAGTCAGTGTTGTGAGCTTAAAAGATGTTATTAGTCCTGTGTGGAGGTGTGATTGAGAGACCTTATCGCCTGCGGGAAGAAGCTCCTCCTCAGCCTCTCTGTGTTGGCCTTTAGGGAGCGGAATCTCTTCCCAGACCGCAACAAAGAGAACAGTCCATTACTGGGGTGACTGAGGTCCTTCATGATCTTCCTGGCCTTAGTCCAGCACCGCTTGCTGTAGATGGAGTGCAGGTCAGGGAGCTCAGTGCGGATGATGCGCTCGGCTGATCGCACCACCCTCTGTAGAGCTCGTCTGTCCTGCATGGTGCTGTTCCCGAACCAGGTCGTGATGTTTCCCGTCAGGATGCTCTCTATGGTGCAGGAGTAGAACTTCCTGAGCATCTTGGAGGGCAGTCTAAAGTCTCTCAAGCGTCTGAGGTGGTAGAGACGCTGCAGGGCTTTTTTCACCACGGTGTTGATGTGACAGGACCATGACAGGTCCTGCGTGATGTGAACACCGAGGTATCTGAAGCTGTCCACTCTCTCCACTGGGCTCCTGTTGATGACGGGGGTCTGGTAGTTCCTCTCCTGCTTTGTACTAAAGTCCACTATCAGCTCCGTTGTCTTACTGACATTCAGGAGGAGATTGTTCCTCTGGCACCAGTTCTCCAGATTTCTAATCTCCTCTAGGTAGTCCGACTCATCATTGTTGGTGATCAGTCCGACCACGACGGTGTCGTCAGCAAACTTGATGATGGAGGTGGAGTTGGTAGTGGCCACGCAGTCGTGGCTGTACAAAGAGTACAGCAGGCGGCTCAGGACACAACCCTGGGGGGCTCCAGTGCTGAGAGTGAGTGTGGCTGAGACATGTCCGCCCATCCTTACTGCCTGTGGTCTGCCAGTCAGAAAATTGGAGATCCACTGACATATAGATGAGCTCAGTCCCAGGTGCTCCAGCTTGGTGGTGAGTGTGGAGGGAATTATGGTATTAAAAGCAGAGCTGTAGTCGATGAAGAGCATTTTAACATAATTCCCTTTCCTAGTGTCCAGGTGAGTGAGTGATGTGTGGAGGAGATGAGAGATTGCATCGTCTGTGGAGCGGTTCTGACGGTATGCAAACTGTAGTGGGTCCAGTGTGTCGGGTAGTGAAGAAATGATGAAGTCTCTGATAAGGCGTTCAAAGCACTTCATCACTACTGAGGTGAGGGCTACAGGGCGATAGTCATTGAGGGAAGCAGGATGTGGTTTCTATGGGACAGGAACAATGATGGACTCTTTGAAGCATGTGGGGATCACCGACTGAGATAAAGAGATGTTGAATATCTCAGTGAACACAGGTGCTAGCTGGTCTCCGCAGGCTCTGAGAATACGACCTGAGATGCCGTCTGGTCCTGCTGCTTTCCTGGTGTTCACTCTCTTGAAGGTTCTCCTCACGTCGTGCTCGGAGATGATGAGCGCGTTCCCGGTGCTGGCTGTGTCTTCCTGTCTGCAGCCGTTAGCGCCGCTAGCATTAGCGCCGTTAGCATTAGCGCCATTAGCATTAGCATCGCTAGCATCTTTAGCTGCAGCCTCGAAGCGAGCATAGAAGGTGTTGAGCTCGTCTGCCAGAGTCGCATCCGCGTTCGTCATACCGGATGCTGGTTCTTTATAGTCCGTTATTGTTCTTAGTCCCTGCCACAGGCTCCTAGAGTCACTCTGTTGAAACTGTGACTCTAGTTTTCTCCCGTAGCGCTGCTTCGCCTCTTTGACCGCCTTCCGGATGTTATATGACGCAGCCTTGTACGGTTCCATGTCCCCCGACGGAAGTCCTGTGTTGTAGGAAGCGGTGCGAGATCTCAGAGCATCGCGGATGGTTTTATCCACCCACGGCTTCTGGTTGGGAAACGTTCTGATAGTCTTTTTCTCCACCGTATCGTCCACTAGCTTCCCAATAAATCCCACAACTGCTTCGGTAAACACGCTGACGTCATCATCGGAGCTGTTTCTGAACATGTCCCAGTCTGCGTCATCGAGTTCGTCCTGTAACGCGGCCACCGATTGGTCCGTCCAGCGCGCAACCTCCCTCTGAACCGGAACTTCCTGTTTCAGCCTTTGTTTATATTTTGGCATGAGGAAGATGGCGGCGTGGTCGGATTTACCAAACGCTGGACGAGATTGTGCCTTGTAACCGTCTTTGACCGTGGTATAACAATGGTCCAGTGTCCTTTCACCCCTGGTGGGGCAGGTGATGTGCTGATAAAAGTTCGGCGCTGCGCGTTTGAGGTTGGCACTATTAAAATCCCCCGCCACAATGAGCGCAGCATCCCGGTGTTGTGTCTGGTGCTGTGTGAGCGCCTCATGCAGCTTGCATAAGGCAGTGTCAGTGTCTGCTTGTGGAGGGATGTAAACGGCACTGATTATGACCGATGTGAACTCCGGTGGAAGATAAAATGGATGACACATGATGGACAGTAGTTCCAGGTTTGGTGTGCAGGAGCGTGTAAGAGGAACAACGCTTGCGCTGTTGCACCAGCTGTTGTTCACCATTAAGCACACGCCGCCTCCCCTTGACTTCCCCAAGTCCCTCGTCCTGTCCATGCGGTGAACCGAGAAGAACTCGGCTGGTTGTATGGCGTGGTCTGGCACCGCTGGGTTCAGCCATGTCTCGGTGAAGCAGAGGAGATTGCAGTCCCGAATGTCTCTCTGGAACTTTATCCTGGCCCTGAGGTCATCAAGTTTGTTCTCCAGTGATTGGACGTTGGCGAGCAGGATGCTAGGCAGAGGTGTGCGGTGTGCACAGGCTCTGAGCCGGTTCCTCACTCCAGCTCGTCTCCCTCGGGTCCGTCGCTTCGCGTGGCGTCCATTGTTCTCCCTCAGGATCTCACTCGGCCAGCTCGGATCCGGAGTTAAAAACGTTGAATTGTGAGTACATTGTATACCAATAGAAACAAGGGTGTCTCTATCATGCCTAATGTACTCAATGGTGGTGATTTTGCCGATTTTAAAACACTGAAAACTAACTTAAAGAACAAAAACAAAGAAAAATCACTGTTAATCGAAGTTTTACAGTACATTGCCATATCAATAATTGGTATTAAACAACAACTTTATGTTATGCAGTCCTATTACTTATGATTGGGATAAAGTGCCATGCCCAACATGGCGAATAAACCCTGCCTTCTAATTGAAAGAGACCGCATTAGTCGTTGATTAATAAAGCAATCGCGTCACTGCAGCAGATGTTAGGAGCTCCGGTTCCTATAGAAACAAGCAGCGTTTGCACATTCGCGTTCATGACTGCACATGCACATTGGCTGTGGTTGAAAAACCTACCTTCAAAGCTATAGTACTGTTTTGGGCTGCAGACAAAAAAATCCTGTAAAATGAGGATGCTGTCAAAAATAATGAATAGATTTTCTTTATCAATTAACTATAACTTTATTCTATTAACTAAATTATATTTTAAATTAAAAATTTTTTAAGTTTAATGTAATGGCTGTGGGAAAGATGCTGAAGCTGACGTGCCACTGGTCTTTGTTGTTCGGAAGCCTGTGCAATGATGTCGTTTCAACATCTATCGACAGAACAGCGTTTTTTCGAATTGTTTTCATGTTATTATTGTTCAGCAATGGCATTGACGTGATGTTTTGGCAAAAGAAGTGTGGGATGGTGGTTGGTGCTCGAGGTGGTGACTGAAAGCGGTGACTGAGTAGATTGGACGTCACAGCAGCTCGTGAAGAGGCACAGCTACTTTATGCAGGCTGTGTGCATTTTATTGTGGATTGACTGTTTTGAAACTTGTATGGTAGTTACAGTACATAGCCCCTAGACCTCAGTTACCATGAAAAAAGCCATGAAATTTCAGTTTTGACAATATGGGACCTTAAACAAGAACGTCATCTTTTTTAATTATTGTTTCTTCGGGGAGGAATTAGACCACAATGTCAGCATGATCTTGCGTTGTTTCCTTATCATTTCTTGTGTGCATTTGGCAGTAGCTTGCACACTAGACAGAGTTGTTGGCGATTCTTCCTATTGTAAAGTCATGCAGTGTGTAACCTCCTGTCGCCAATTCATTGTGCAGTGTGAACACAGCAGCAACTAAATGCTACCACAGATAGTGCCGTGTGAAAACAATGGTGATCCAATGACTTTGAAAATCATGCTGTGTGAGTTTGGAGAGGAGAAGGTAAAAAGTAATACAAAACAAATAAAGTACAGTTTATGTTGTCATTCCTTTGCTCTCAAACTAAATGCAATGTAATAATAGGCCTTATTTAATAATAACATTAACAGTGTAGCATGCATCTAACTCTGGGTAAAAAGTGTATAATAAAATCACCAACATACTGTAAGTATTCATGTTAAGAATAAATATGCAAACAGTACGATATCTGAACGTACGGATTGGAAATTCGTGAGTACAGTTTGTTAATCCGTGGCCACGATTTGTTAAACTTATCTGTTTTGCCGAGTAAATACATTTCAGCTGTACGAATAATGGTTCAGTCATCTGTTGTGTTTCTGTCTTAGTTGTTTCTATTTGCATTTGACTGAATTTTGCTGAGGCAGGTTGCAATTTGTATATTATGGTTTTCCAGTCTCTTCTCTTGGCAGTTCTGGGTTATAAATTCAGAATTAACAAACTCTTCTCATAATTAAAGTAATTTTGTCATCCAGTTTATAATAATTTTGTTAAAAAGTGTGTTTTAAAAGTAGTGTGTTTTATTATATAGTTGTTTTATTCTAATTGTGATGTTACTTCCTGTTTAAATGGGTATGGAGCATAAATAAATAACATGTTTACATGTAAGTTTCCATGTAAACTGAAGGATGTTGAGTTCCTGACTTTTTGTTTTTTTTAAAAAAAAAAAAAAAAGCTTTTCAGCCCTACATGGTGTCACGTTCTTACTGACGCTGGCTGTTGTTACCGCCGTGGGCTCATGAAAGACAGGCACAAATGCAGAGTTTCAAGGGTAAATAAAGTCTTTTATTAGAAATAAACAAATCAAAACTCAAACCAAATAAACAAACCTCTGGCTCTGTTAGCTCAACATACACACAGACACTGTAACGGAACACACGGGAAAGAACTGTAAGGACGTGACGAGGGGTACGGGAACCCTATACTCCAGATAACGGGTAATTCACTGTTTTGCTCTAACACTAGAGACTGGGGACAGGGGCGCTGTGTAGTAACACAGTGAACATAAACTTAGGTAACCAAGTGTTAAGTTTTCATTGATGAAGAAGTGTGTCTGAGCTAAGTTTTAAGCTAAGAGAATAAGAGTTTTCATGTTGTGTCCGCTGCACCTTGATGCACTTACCGGTCCGGGCCCGATCGACCGGGAGAGACAAACACACACACACACACACACACACACGCCGGCATGATGTCTGAAGATCTCTGTTTATTCTCAGCAAAGGGAGCACATTTAAACGGTGCTACATCCCGAACATCAAAAGAACCAGTCATTAACATGTCAGTCATAGAGGGACCCGGAGACAGACAGGTGTGAGGAGATACATTTGCATTCTCCTGATTAAACAAAAGGGTTCTAGCAGACAAGAGACATTTGGATGTATCCTCGTCTATATACAGGATATAGAAGGTGTTACCACAGAAGGCAGGAGGAAGCACAGTGAGGGGTCTGTTCTCAAGGCACAGGAATCTTCTAATTAGATTACAGTGTCTTACAATATAAACCTATAAAAATAAAACCTTACACCAAGACACGTAGGCATGGGGCTGAGACTGGAGTTCTGTGTAGTAACACAGGGAACATAACCTTGTCAAACAAAAGACACTTAAGCATGGAGCTGAGACTGGAGACAGGGACTACACATCAGACACGGGACTCGAGACTCGATAGGCTTGGAAACACAGGACAAGACTAGAGACCGGGAGAGACGAGAGACTGGACTAAAGACAAGAGACAAGACACAGGCTAAGGACATGGCAGTTAGCTAGGCAGGGCTACTAGCTGAACAGGGCTAGTGAGCTAACCCTGGCAGTCAGCTACACCTACACCTAGCTAAGCATGCCCTTAGCCTGACATGAACACAGCTTCATTTACCTGGGCCCGGTTTCTCGAAAGCTTCTTATCGCTAAGTAGTTCTTAAGTTGTTCCTTAACCTCTCTCTTAACGTTATGGCGCCTTTCCCGAAACGTTCTTATGCTAAGTATCTCTTAGCTAAGTCACACGTTCGTAAGGTTGGTCTGGACCAACCTTAACTCATTCTTAGCGTAGTTTCAGCTCAAGACGCTAGTCGCCGCCACTGAGCAGCAGTCTTTATAAACCAGCGGTGTATGCAAACACATTATGGCACGTTATCAAAGCCGTATTAATGATGGAATATACTGTAGACCTGTTTAAGAATGTTATTTTATTTGTTATCAGAACGAATATAGTGACTTTTAATTAGCCTATTTCATAATGTGACTAACGCATTAAAATTGCCAATCACTATTAATATTAAACAGGTGGCGAACAATTAGGCAGCGGGCGTGGTGTTGTGTTAAACTGAATACGGTGCGGTCCGTGGAGCCGTGTGAGTCATGTACATTTTTCCTTTAGACAAAACTTCAGCCCTTTTCATATTTTCCCCGTGGTCGTTATTTAAAAAAATATTTAAATAAAAGTTTTGCCTTCCAAGGCAACAGATTATGGAGCTTCTTGAGCTGCTCAGACCTGCGCGTGCCAGGCCAACGCATCGTACTTACACTCTATGTCCCGATGTCCAGCTGCTCTCTGCTTTTTGTTTAAAATATGTTTCATTGATCATTAGCCATTATCCATAACTTTATGGGTTTTTCTTTTGACACGTTTTATTTTTATGAAATTTGATTTAGTTAAATGAGAAAATAACCTTGGGAGTTTCAAACCCCGCATCCATTCATTTTTCTGGGTGATTGTAATGTGTAATACCTCTATTCACTTATGCGGTTTGACTCGCTATGAGGTGCGGTGTTATACCCCTATCTCACCTGCGCGGGCTCGCGCTGTGGCCTGAGGCTTGATCATGATTCACCCCGAGTTTTTACGCTGTGATTCCGTTTCCATCTTTCCGCGTGAAAACTTCAACGTTTAATTTTTTGCTGGTCCTCGCGGAAGCTTGCAGACCTTGCAGAACTTCGCGGAACATTAAAGGAACGTCGCGGGCAATCGCGGCAGCTCACGGAGATGAGTCAGGCCACACAGGTGAGTATTAGGCACCGTGATCCGCCTCGAGTGACCGGCGCCCGACGGTCCGCGAAGATCTGCAAGGTCCGCGAGCTTCCACATGTTAAACATGTTTAATTTTTTTGCGTGGTAAAATGGAAACCTAATAACAGCACCGAAACTCGCGCTGAATCATAATGAACCGCACTTACGGCCCCGCGTGTGAGATAGTGGTATTAAACCTCCACTCTGTCATCTCATCGTATTCATTCCATAAGTGCACTATACATCCCCAACAACTGACACTTCACATTGTTTCTGAAGCTGGTGAAGAGTGTTATCAGCTGTTTGTCAATCAACTATGATTGGATACCCGGTTCGTTTCACGGCCACATGTTACATGAAAATATTAGCGATATTAATTCATTAATTAATATTAATTTATATATTTGTCTATTATGGCATATTATTGTTAAGTTAAACCATGTCGAAATAAATGCTATTAAAAGAATTTAGTGCAATGTTTAATTTGTATAGAAAGTGCCGTCTTTCTTAACGCTGTCATGCAAAAGGAGTGAAAAATCGATTCCTGTGCAACCGATGTCCGCTAATTCAGGACCTTCACTGTAGACAGCGCCTTGTAACGTCGGACGTAAGAGGCAGCGACTTAAGAAGACTCCTAAGAGACAGTTCGAGAAATACACTTAGAAAAGTTATCACTTAACGTAAGATATATCTTAAGAGTCTACTTAGCGCGCGAATAGTGTGCGTTATCGAGAAACCGGGCCCTGATCTTTAAACATAAAACACTAAGGGTGCGGGACACGGGAGCACTAGGGCTAGGGACTCTGAGGCTCAAAGGCTAGTCTGGAGGACATCCAAAGGCTAGGCTAGGGGGACACTCAAAGGCTAGGCTAGGGGGACACTCAAAGGCTAGGCTAGGGGGACACTCAAAGGCTAGGCCGGGGTGCACTCAAAGGCTAGGCCATGGCACACTAAAAGGCTAGGCTAAGGGACACTCAAAGACGAGGCTAGGGGACCCTCAAAGGCTAGGTTTAGAGACCTTCACGGGCTAGGCTAGGGGACCCTCAAAGGCTAGGCTAGGGGACCCTCAAAGGCTAGGCTAGGGGACCCTCAAAGGCTAGGCTAGGGGACCCTCAAAGGCTAGGCTAGGGGACCCTCAAAGGCTAGGCTAGGGGACCCTCAAGGGCTAGCAGACCCTCCAAGGCTAGGCTAGGGGACCCTCAAGGGCTAGCAGACCCTCCAAGATTAGGCTAGGGGACCCTCAAAGGCTAGGCTAGGGGACCCTCAAAGGGGAGGAGACGCCAGGGTTAGGAGATACATGGAGGCTAGGAAACACAGACTCTATCTACTTACCTGTTCTAAGACAATGAGACACAACAGGACACCACATCAACTCCACACACATTAAACATCTAAACATAAACTACAAATATACAGGGAAAAACCAAAAGCCATACTGAAAATAAATAACATAGAAAACAAACTTACAGGGCCAGGTATAAATGAATAAATAAACAAGTCAAAAAACAGAACAGAACTAAATAAAACAAAACTAAAGCCCACATGACAATATTAATGCTCAACCCAGTTCCCCAGAGCTAACAGCTTTTTATAATGATCTAAACGAGCGACCTCGGCACAGGTGAAACTTCGACATCACCTGACCGAGGTGCCTTCTGGGAAACTGGGTCTTCTAACCAAAACTACAAACACCACACACTCAAACACAGTGCCCTCTAGTGGCAGTCCCTTACACATGGTCTCTGATTTAAAGAAATAAATCAAAACGGACATGATTTACTGTCATAAAATCTTGCTGTACATAATGCAAGACGAAACTAAAATTGCTTCAGTGTTGATTCAATGTAAAATAAGTGATTTAATTTAAGTTGAACAAATGTTGATTTTATGCCCATCCTGATCTATTTTTCATCATTGAAATAGCATTATTTCAAGGTGCAAACCTGATGAAAAATCAATGCTAAATTTCAACATTGATTCAATGACAAGTTAGTTGATGCTCTAATGTTGATTCAATGATGATTCACTGTTGTTCTGCTATCTGGGATCCCATCACTGTGTGCAAACTACTCCTGATATGCCATGCGCTGTGACCTGGGAAATACTGCTGTATTGCCATAATGAATGAATACCGTATTGCAGTGGATTATGACAAAAATTTAATGTTGACAAACATGAATTCAATTAAATTTTATTTATATAGCGCTTTTAACAATGGTCATTGTCTCAAAGCAGCTTCACAGAAATTAAAGAAAATTTACAAAAGAATAAAATAAAATAATAATTATAAATAAATAAATAAATAAATAATAATTATAATTTTAGAAAAGAAAATAATTGGAAGTGTGTGTGTGTGAGAAAAATGTGTAGATAATAATAATGAGACGAATGAATGAAATCTCTCTGATGAGCAAGCCAAGGGTGACGGCGACGGTGGCAAGGAAAAACTCCCTGAGATGGCATTAGGAAGAAACCTTGAGAGGAACCAGACTCAACAGGGAACCCATCCTCATTTGGGTGATAACAGATAGAAATGATACAACATTATGTGTGTTGTGCAGGTGAAAATTCAATATGACAGAAATTATTTAAATTGACATGAAGACCAGTTCAGCATAGGGACGAGTCAATAGGTGCAGAGGGCAGATGAGGCCTGGATCACTGGAAGCACAGGAGCAGCATGTGTAGCTCCAACTTCATAAAGCTGAATCCAGCTGGAGCTCGTCCTTCTCTGGACGCCTCAGGAACCTCGCAGGGTCGGCCTTTTGTCTAATTAAGCTTGCACAATCTCCCGATGCCTCGGGATGGGTAGAGAAATACAGAACAGATGGGGAGAATTAGCGTAGTTGCCATTCGGGATAGGTGTACTGGAGTATGAGATTATGGGATGAGTTATGTGTATGCCAGATTAAAAAGATGCATCTTGAGTCTACTTTTGAACTGAGAAACCGTGTCTGCTCCCCGAACACTGTCTGGAAGGCTATTCCAAAGCTTTGGAGCTAAATATGAAAATGCCCTACCCCCTTTTGTAGATTTTGAAATTCTGGGAACTACCAGAAGTCCGGAGTTTTGTGATCTTAAGGCGCGTGGTGGATTGTAGCGTATCAGAAGACTGGTTAGGTATGTGGGAGCTAAACCATTTAAGGCCTTGTATGTAAGTAATACTATTTTGTAATTTATTCTAAACTGAACAGGTAGCCAGTGCAGGGATGATAATATTGGGGTTATATGATCATACTTTCTGGATCTAGTGAGAACCCTGGCGGCTGCATTTTGGACTAACTGAAGCTTGTTTATTGAGGATGCAGGACAACCACCTAGTAATGCATTACAATAGTCCAGTCTGGAGGTCATGAATGCATGAACTAGCTTTTCTGCATCAGATACGGATAAGATGTTCCTAAGTTTAGCAATATTTCGAAGATGGAAAAAGGCTGTTTTTGTGATATTTGAAATGTGATTTTCAAAAGACAAGTTACTGTCTAATATTATGCCCAAGTTTTTTACTGCTGAGCTGGTAGTAACAGTACATCCTTCTAAGCGCAGGCTGAATTGTGAAAGCTGTTGTGTGCTGGTTTTTGGGCCAATAAGTAATATCTCTGTCTTATCTGAATTTAATAAAAGAAAGTTATTGGTCATCCAATCTTTTATGTCCTGGACACACTCAGTTAATCTAGACAACTTAGGTATTTCGTCTGGTTTAGTTGAGATATACAATTGGGTATCATCAGCATAACAATGGAAACTAATCCCATGTCTTCTAATGATGTTACCCAAGGGAAGCATGTATTTTGAGAACAACAGAGGTCCTAAAACTGACCCTTGTGGGACCCCATATTTCAATGGTTCTACATTTAGATCTACAAAATGGATCTAAACCATTTTAATGCCTGTCCCTGAATACCTATATAATTTTGTAAGCGATCTATGAGAATATTATGATCTATAGTGTCGAATGCAGCACTAAGATCGATGAGATGCAGCCTTGGTCTGAAGCTAAAAACAAGTCGTTTGTAATCTTAACTAGTGCAGTTTCTGTGCTATGATGGGGCCTGAAACCTGACTGAAATTCTTCAAGGATGTTGTTATCCTGCAAGAATGTGCAAATTTGAGCTGATACTACTTTTTCTAGTATTTTTGATATGAACGGAAGGTTTGAAATCGGTCTGTAATTTGTTATTTCATTCGTGTCCAAATTAGATTTTTTAAGAAGCGGCTTAATAACTGCTAACTTGAAAGGTTTAGGGACGTGACCTAGATATAATGAAGAATTAATAATGTTTAGAAGTGGCTCTCCAACCGTAAGCATCACTTCTTTTAAAAATCTGGTTGGGATTGGGTCTAACAGGCCCAATGATTTAGCCGAGGTGATAAGTTCATACAGATCTTCCTGTCCTATACCTGTAAAGCACTGAAAATCTAAATGTGAAGCTATAGGCTGAACTGGATCGTGAGATACTATTAGAGGTTGAACCTCCATTATTTTCTTCCTGATATTATTGATTTTTTAATTAAAGAAGTCCATAAAGTCTTCACTTCTAAACTGTGATGGGATACTCTCTGCGGGCATCTTAGGTTTTGTTAGGCGAGCCACTGTACTAAATAAGAACCTGGGATTGTTTTGGTTTCTTGCTATCAGTTGGCTAAGATGCTCGGTCCTAGCAGTTTTCAGAGCCTGTCTATAGCTGCACATACTGTCTTTATACGCAATTCTAAGAACTTCTAGTTTAGTTTTTCTCCATTTTCGCTCGAGGTTACGGGTTGCTCTCTTTAGGGCGCGAGTATGACTGTTGTACCACGGTGCAAGTGTTTTGTCTCTGACTTTTTTTTATCTGTTGGGAGCAACAGTGTCTAATGTACTGGTAAAAATAGTGCCCATGCTATTAGTCAGTTCATCTAGATCATCTGCATTTAGGGGTCTAATAAGAAATTGGGACAGATCGGGCAGATTACTTGTGAATCTGTCTTTAGTAGTGGGATTCATATTTATAACAGATTGATAACGTGGGGGGACACATCAAATCTGTTCTACGGGTAGAGTATATATCAGGAGGGAGTGATCTGTGATATCATCACTTTGAGGTATGATCTCTATATTAGAGACATCTATACCATGGGATATAATTAAATCTAGCGTATGATTGAAGCGGTGAGTTGCTCCAATTATATTTTGTTTAACCCCAAAGCAATTTAGTAAATCCATAAATGTGAGTGCTAAAGCGTCGTTAGCATCATCTACATGAATGTTAAAGTCTCCTACTATCAACACTTTGTCAGAGTTAACCAATAAGTCTGATACCAGATGTCCAAATTCTTTAAGAAAATCGACATATGGCCCCGGGGGTCTGTACACGGTGGCCAGGGTAAAATATAGCAAGGGTTTATTACGTATTTCATTGAGTGCAACATTAATGATAAGCACTTCAAATTAATTAAACCTGGGCCTTATTTTCTGAGTAACAGTGAGTACATCATTGTAGATAGTGGCGACACCACCACCGCGACCAATTAGACGGGGCTCGTGCTTATAGAAATATCCTGACGGAGTAGACTCGTTCAGACCAATATATTCATTTGGTTTAAGCCAGGTTTCGGTGAGACAGAGTGCATCAAGGCAATAATCTGAGATAATTTCATTAACAATAAGTGCTTTAGGCGCAAGGGATCTAATGTTGAGTAGTCCAAACTTTAGAGGTGGATTTTGACTACTTATTTGGCCTTTTTCTGGTTTTATGGTTATCAGATTGTGTCGGGCAAATTTATCAAATTTATTCTTTTTTCTCACTATTCGGGGAACAGACACAGTTTCTATAGGACAATCTATGTGTGTGCGTCTATCACTAGGGTGAGTTGTGATGTGGCTAATATGTTTAGAATGGTATGCTATGACTTACCGCCAGTCAGATGGTTCGTAGTGTCCTGGTGATGTTGTCAGAGAGGACCGCTGCTCCAGCTCTGCTAGGGTGTAGGCCATCAGTGTGGTAGAGCCTAGGACGCTCCTAGAAAACATTCCAGTTATCAACAAAGGGTAATTTCTGTTGTCAACACCAAGATTGTAACCATTCATTAAAGGCAAATAATCTACTGAACTTCTCGATTCCTCGCTGAAATGTGGGAAGCGGTCCAGATACGATGATCCTTGTCGTGGGTGATGTGCTGCGGACCTTCTCGACCAGGTTCCTGAAGTCCTTCTTTAGGATCTCTGTCTGCCTCAGCCTGGTGTCGTTCGTGCCAGCATGAAGAACCACAGCTCCAATGTTCTTCCTCAAGGCAGCAAGCACCTGTGCAACAACATCAAGAACACGAGCACCAGGTAAACAGCATGTGTGCACCTTACCTTTAGCCGTGGTAGCACGCACATGCCGGACGATGGAGTCTCGGATGACCAGCGTGTCGTGTGCCGTCTCGCGGAGAGGAGCGAAGCGGTTTCGGGTCGAGATGTCGAAGACGGGTGGTGGTGGAGGGGGAGAGGTCCTCACCCGGGGCTTGGCGTGCTTCTTCCGCTGCTGCTGTATCCAGGGTCCGTGGTATCCCAGCGCCGGGGTGTAGCAAACCTGGGCGGGCTGCATCCATGGTGCGTTGGACCTGGGCAGAGAAACACGTGGGGTTGAGGTTGTAGGAGAATTCTCACGCCGAGAATTTACCTGGCACAGGTGAGCGTCGGTCCGTGACGATTCCAGCGTGGCTTTCCGCTGCTGTAGCCGGGCCAGCTTCACCTGTAGCTCGCGGATCAGCTTCTCCACGGCCTCCAGCTCCAAATCCACTGAGTGCAGCTCCAATGTCTCCTCACCTGCACTCAGAGGCAGAGTCACAACCGACATGGTGTCTAAATACGGAAAATAATCGGTGTGAAGAAGTGTAAACAAACTTGTGATAGCCGGGCTAACGGGCTAGCGATGCTAATGCCGGCTAAAAGCGGTGTGCTGCAAAACAATTAAAACTTTACGATACAATACGCGTTTCAAGTAAATATATTATAAGATAGTATAAGATACTTATCCGTTTTATGTACACTCTTCGTAAGGGAATGAAAAAGTTTAAAAACTTTTGGTCAGTATGGCGGAGCTCGAAAAAAAGCAGCGTCCTAGATACAGTGGTGTGAAAAACTATTTGCCCCCCTCCTGATTTCTTATTCTTCTGCATGTTTGTCACACAAAATGTTTCTGATCATCGATCACATTTAACTATTAGTCAAAGATAACACAAGTAAACACAAAATGCAGTTTTTAAATGAGAGGTTTTATTATTTAGGGAGAAAAAAAATCCAAACCTACATTGGCCCTGTGTGAAAAAGTAATTGACCCCTGAACCTAATAACTGGTTGGGCCACCCTTAGAAGGCATTAACTGCACTCAAGCGTTTGCAATAACTTGCAACGAGTCTTTTACAGCGCTCTGGAGGAATTTTGGCCCACTCATCTTTGCAGAATTGTTGTAATTCAGCTTTATTTAAGGGTTTTCTAGCATGAACCGCCTTTTTAAGGTCATGCCACAACATCTCAATAGGATTCAGGTCAGGACTTTGACTAGGCCACTCCAAAGTCTTCATTTTGTTTTTCTTCAGCCATTCAGAGGTGGATTTTCTGGTGTGTTTTGGGTCATTGTCCTGCTGCAGCACCCAAGATCGCTTCAGCTTGAGCTGACGAACAGATGGCCGGACATTCTCCTTCAGGATTTTTTGGTAGACAGTAGAATTCATGGTTCCATCTATCACAGCAAGCCTTCCAGGTCCTGAAGCAGCAAATCAACCCCAGACCATCACACTACCACCACCATATTTTACTGTTGGTATGATGTTCTTTTTCTGAAATGCTGTGTTACTTTTACGCCAGATGTAACGGGACACGCACCTTCCAAAAAGTTCAACTTTTGTCTCGTCGGTCCACAAGGTATTTTCCCAAAAGTCTTGGCAATCATTGAGATGTTTTTTAGCAAAATTGAGACGAGCCTTAATGTTCTTTTTGCTTAAAAGTGGTTTGCGCCTTGGAAATCTGCCATGCAGGCCGTTTTTGCCCAGTCTCTTTCTTATGGTGGAGTCGTGAACACTGACCTTAATTGAGGCAAGTGAGGCCTGCAGTTCTTTAGATGTTGTTCTGGGGTCTTTTGTGGCCTCTCAGATGAGTTGTCTCTGCGCTCTTGGGGTAATTTTGGTCGGCCGGCCACTCTTGGGAAGGTTCACCACTGTTCCATGTTTTTCCCATTTGTGGATAATGGCTCTCACTGTGGTTCGCTGGAGTCCCAAAGCTTTAGAAATGGCTTTATAACCTTTACCAGACTGATAGATCTCAATTACTTTTGTTCTCATTTGTTCCTGAATTTCTTTGGATTTTGGCATGATGTCTAGCTTTTGATGTGCTTTTGGTCTACTTCTCTGTGTCAGGTAGCTCCTATTTAAGTGATTTCTTGATTGAAACAGGTGTGGCAGTAATCAGGCCTGGGGGTGACTACAGAAATTGAACTCAGGTGTGATAAACCACAGTTAAGTTATTTTTTAACAAGGGGGGCAATCACTTTTTCACACAGGGCCATGTAGATTTGGATTTTTTTTCTCCCTTAATAACGTAAACCTTCATTTAAAAACTGAATTTTTTGTTCAATTATGTTATCTTTGACTAATAGTTAATGGTTTTTGATGAGCAGAAACATTTAAGTGTGACAAACATGCAAAAGAATAAGAAATCAGGAAGGGGGCAAATAGTTTTTCACACCACTGTACTACAAATGTTTTATTAATTTTTTTTTTTAAGGCACATTAAAGTCTTGTCTTTTTGCGTCAACAATATTGCATGCTGATTTAGTCACTATCACTGTTTATTGATATCTGTGACGTCTCGTCATCGTCTCATCTTAGTCATAGGGAAAATGTCATTAATTCATATTTTCCATCATTATTTTTGTTGACACTTACTCAGACAAGCTATCTGAAGCCTCAATTGAATTTTGGGGTTGTCCAAGGCAGGTCCACAGATCCACTGGCATAGTTCATGATCATGGCATGGCAAGCAAAGCAGGTGAGGTGCATGGGATGGTGCAGGAGGCATTTTAGAGGCAGGCTGCTTCCTTCTTGGCGAAGGGTGTCTCAAACTTTAATAATCTGCAGGCATAGGAGAGACATAAGTGATCAGCTGTAATAAGCATCAGGTCAGCTGAGTTAGGGCATCCCACCACTTTTTCCACACACATACTGTAGAAGCTGTTTAATGTGCTCGAATGCACTAAGTGCCCTAGTTGTAGGATTCGAGTGCGGAGTTGTCTGAAGTGTGTAGGCATTGGCTTTTGCCCCTCCATAATGTTCCTCCATAATGTACTGTAAGAGGTTCTTTATTTCAGGACATTGCATAAGCTTATCTGCATGATGCCATGGTGAATTCAATTCAATTCAATTCAATTTTATTTATATAGCGCTTTTAACAATGGTCATTGTCTCAAAGCAGCTTCACAAAAATTAAAGAAATTTAACAAAAAATAATAATAATAATAAATAAATAAATCAATAAATAAATAAAATAATAATAATAATAGAAAATAAATAAATAAAAACAAATAATAATAATAATTATAGAAAAGAAAATAATTAGAAGTGTGGATGTGTGAGAAAAATGTGCAGATAATAATGAGACGAATGAATGAAATTTCTCTGATGAGCAAGCCAAGGGTGACGGCGACGGTGGCAAGGAAAAACTCCCTGAGATGGCATTAGGAAGAAACCTTGAGAGGAACCAGACTCAACAGGGAACCCATCCTCATTTGGGCGATAACAGATAGAAATGATATAACATCTTGTGTGTTGTGCAGGTGAAAATTCAATATGACAGAAATTATTTAAATTGACATGAAGACCAGTTCAGCATAGGGACGAGTCAGTAGGTGCAGAGGGCAGATGAGGTCTGGATCACTGGAAGCACAGGAGCAGCATGTGTAGCTCCAACCATCATAAAGCTGAATCCAGCTGGAGCTGGTCCTTCTCTGGATGCCCCAGGAACCTCGCAGGGTCGGCCTTTGTCTACTGAAGCTGGCAAAATCTCCCGATACCTCGGGATGGGTAGAGAAATACAGAACAGATGGGGAGAATTAGCGTAGTTGCCATTCGGTATAGGTGTACTGGAGTATGAGTACTGGGATGAGTTATATGAGTTATGAATGCATACCCATTATCAAACAAAAAGCGGTCCACCAAACAGTAGTGCAAGCATCACTGCATTTTTGTCGTCTTGAGGGTGAAACAGGTGCTGTTATTTATCAAGGACTTGTATGGAGAAAGTGTTTGGATATCTGCGAACAAAAGTTAGACCAATAGTATAATTAAGATGAAAGTTTCTTAAAGAGAATCATTACTTGTGAGGAGACATAGATTCATCACTACGAGCTGAAAATTAATTGGCTTAGTATGGAATGAAAACATCCCCAATCGCGGACCAAGGAAAATTTTAAATGTCAACCATTAGCTGGAAAATTGATGTTTATAGTTGTCTGGGATTCCCACGCGTCAAACGTGTTTGTTACAGTGAGATGCTTGTTGAAAAACTGAAGCCTAAACTTTGGATTAAACACAGAGGACTGCTATCGAAGGGTGTTGTGACCATGCATGGCAATGCATGCCCACACTTCTGCCCACACGGTCCAATAACTGCAAAAACTTCATTTTGATGTGTTAAAGCATCCTCCCTATAGTCCTGATCTCGCTTCATTGGACTTTCACCTGTTTGGTCCCCTGAAGGCAGGACACGTTCATATCTAATGAAGAAGCCAAAATGTGGATCATTTTTTACTTTTCATATATAATGATTTATATGAGCCCACAGTTTTGCCTTGTGCCTAATTCTTCTATTTGTCTCATGCTGTGTTCCGTTTCTTCTTTTCTTCAGTTACAACATAATAATAAAGTAAATTGCATTACAATGGGATTTTACAGATGTGTCTCAATATAATGTGATTCAATTAGAAAGAAATAACAATAAAAATACAAAACTATTTCTTTCAAATTAAAATTCCCTTTTACACTGGGGATGTGAACTTGACATATAATAAGTGCAATTGTGGGTCTTAACCAGGGGGAGGCAAGTTCCGTCCTAAAGAGCTGCAATCCTGCAGAGTTCGGCTCCAACCCTAATCAAACACAATCTGAACAATCAGAAAACTAATCAAGGTCTTCAGGATAACTAAGACTACAGGAGGTCAGTTCCTGAAATCTGCAGGACTGCGGCTGTCCAGGACTGACTTACTTACCTCTGGTCTGGGTGGTCCATGGTTGTTAGGTGGACCACAAGGTGGTTGGAAATAAAAATGTATTTATAAAGGTTATAGAACTAAATTAAATATGTCATCACATTTTATTGTTTTTAGTACCAGGTATACCTTATACCTATATACTATTACTATTACTAATACTATTAGCAGTCACACTCTTGGTCAGGCGATCAACAAACAACATGAATAAGCCAAGACTATAGATATAAATTATGGGTTCCTGTTCTGCCACCCAGGTGGCTCTGAACCCTCAGCGCATGTTAATGTAATGTTGTGCTAATATTGTGGCTGATCGGTGTAAGGTTGCATACTACAATCTAAATCTTGGTAAATCAAGGACATAAAGCACATATAGTACTTCACATTGAATCAGTGGCATGACTGTCCTTAATAATTCAACTCCATTGTGTACAATCAGAATGCCAGAGTCCCTGAATATGATTTTATTAGATAGATGGGTGCTGTAAGTCCTTGACTTTTTGACAAATTATATCAAAAATTTAGATTTTTTATTTTATAAAGTGACTACAATAATATGTTTAATTCTTTATTTTCTCTTGTAATGCACACATTAAATTTATAAATGTTAGCATGGCCATGCTCTTTCTACCCACTGCCTGTGCTGGTTACAAACTTGCCTCTTGTCTGTCAGCCTTGGCTAATGGATTTGATAAAGCAGCATGATGAATGCAAATGGAATTCAATGACAGCTTCATCAGCAGCAGTTTATCACTATTTAATTCTATGTTACTCTATATATAGACTCCATAAAAGCAGTGTGATTAAACTTAAATTCTGCCCTTCACAACAGTATTTTTGATATTTATAATCTGTTTGTTGGAAGTAGAATGGAATGATAGGAAAATGATATAGAAAAAAAATCTAAAATGTTTCTGTTATATATTCTATTATTACAATTTATATGTATATTTTCTCAATGTATATTTTACATAGACTACTACTGCATAGACTTGTCAGTTTTACCACACTACTTTCACTAGTCACTGGTATGAGATGTCAAGCAGTTTGATGGCAGAAGCTGTACATGTAGTAATGATGGGTGAACTTTCTTAAAATGAACATATTAGATAAACCAAATTTTGCATCAAAAATATTCCCATGCTGTTCAACATTTGTTTAAAGTTGCTGACAAGATGTGTTTTAATTTTATGAGACAACAGCATTATATCTTTACCTTGTGTAGGCACTTTTGGACAGAAATATGCATGAACACACTTCTTGTAGTGTCTGTGTGTGATGAAACGTAACACTAAATTTACAACAAGCAAAAAAATAAAAGTTCACCCACATATAATGCTTGTGTGCTTCTTCCTTGCCACAAGCTGACCTGTCCAAGTTGAGGATGGCCTGTCATGTCTATAAATGACCATGGCACATACTACAACATGTTTTCCTTTGTGAACAGTTTTTTGCACTTCAAGGTTAAAAAATCTGGAAAAATAATTAAATAAATCACGCTATGAAAGATCACACAGTTCATTAACTAAAAGCACTCCAGTGTTGTAAACTGGAAGGTGGCACGGTGGTGTAGTGGTTAGCACTGTCGCCTTGCACCTCCAGGGTCCGGGTTCGATTCCCATCTCTGTGTGCATGGAGTTTGCATGTTCTCCCTGTGCTTGGTGGGTTTCCTCCGGGTACTCCGGTTTCCTCCCAAAGACATGCAGATTATGCTAATTGGCGTTCCCAAATTGACCATAGTGTGTGAATGAGTGTGTGTGTGTGCTCTGCGATGGATTGGCATGCTGTCCAGGGTGTACCCTGCCTCGTGCCCTGAGTCTCCTGGGATAGGCTCCAGGTCCCGCGACCCTAAATACAGGATAAAGCGGTATAGAAGATGAAGATGCTAAAATGGATATGTATAGTGCAAGTTTAGTGGCCTGCACCTCTGGAGAAAGAATACTCCGATTTACTATACATCAAAGTCCAATTGGCTATTTACTGTACTTGATCCCCAGACACATTCCAAACAAATGGTCATTTGGAATAGCAGCAGGGGGAAAATGTGTAATGTTCCTCTTATTGGGTCACAAAATGTGTGCAGCCAATACATTTGTAATTTTTATTTACCCTTAGTGAAGAACATTTCCTGGTTTACTACAATATGACTGCTGGCACAATGACCAATAGTGTTAGGTTCTGACATATCGTAGCACATGTGCTATGACTTCAAAATCTTACCAGTAATTTTTTTTGGTCATTTAGACAAACATGGGCCCACACCCAGTTCTTAGTTCACATTTCAGTTATGTTACAGTTTTTTCCTAGGTTTATCCAAGTTTAAGTTAATGTGGTTATTTAAGCTCTGTGGGTCTCCCATGCCTTGTCGTGTCCTACCCCAGTCATGCCGAGCTCCATGCTGAGCACTGTTCCAAATATGACCTGTTCTTCCCCTTACCTTTGAAGGAACTATGCAGCCATCTCCTGCAGGTTTTGAGTAAAAGTCAGTTAAAAGTAGTTAAAAGTATATTACATTTCATGGCATATGAGTGGACAAATATACTTCTTAATTGTGTGTAAAAGCAACGTTCCAATGCAGCTGTTGAGCAACAGTGCCACCTACTGTTTTTTAATGCTACACCTTTTTTGATTAATTTTCCTGACGTTATTTAACATTTCATCAACAAAGGAAGAAAGAAACAGAAATCGGACACACACACACACACACACACACACACACACACACACACACACTCACACACACAGTTGATTAAATATAATCAGTTTTACATGATTCCTGACATTTAATCCTGGTAAACATTTCATCTTTTAGGTTACGACTGTAAAATAAAAAATTAATGAATGTCAAAATATTATATAAAAATATAGTAATTTCAGCTTTTATTTTTTTCATCACTTTATGCCCAGTGGGTATAAAGTTTACACACACTTATTATTAGGTGGCATTGCCTTTAAATTGTTTACCTTGGGTCAATCCTTGGGAATCTTTTCCTCCATTCCATGGGATTGAAATCTGGGGAATTTGGAAGCTGGGACAGCCTTGGTCTTTTTGCCTGCAAGGCACCCTGCATGGTTGCATGTGGGTGTTGTTTTGCCTTTCTGTTTGCATTTACTTTTTCACTGATTTGTGCTGAATTGGATAATTGGATTTTTGGGGGGATTGGGCCAGATGTCTGGATCTATGGGGACCATAAATCTCAGTATATGTGTGTGTGTGTGTGTGTGTGTGTGTGTGTGTGTGTGTGTGTGTGTGTGTGTGTGTGTGTGTGCTTAGTAGTAGAAGTACTGTAGTAGTAGTAAACATGATTCATGTGAATGAAAGCATACACAATTGTGGAAAATGGAGACAATGACGACAAATTATCAGTAAAAATATGAGAACGTTTGTGTCTGTAGCTAAAGGATATTTATTCTATATAATGTACAAAATAAGCCTGCAGTTGAATGCTATTTTGTTTTGATGACTGGGTTAGGTATTCTGAGAAAGCGCGATCTGTAGTTAGTTACTCACAAGGCAGGGTTTATCATTCACATGATATGCAAATACAGACAAATTAGATTTAGGCTATATAAATAGATTCATCATTGTGCTTATTTGAATTTCAGGTACATGCCCACTCATGTTTGCATAGGAAAATCACTGCAAACTAAGCTAAGAGCTACACTCTAAAAGAAGTTTTCAAAACAAGAAGACAGCGGCAGTTGACACAAAGGTGAGAACACATTTTCTCTGCTTGTATCTGTTACTGATTAATGTGTTGTTTTAATGATGGAACCTAAAAAATAAAAGATCAGCAAACCATTTTGGAAATTCGTGAGAGAGAGAGAGAGAGAGAGAGAGAGAGAGAGGTTCATAGTTTTTCCTTAAACTATGAATCTGTTTCAGGTCTTGTGATTGCCCTTCCTCAACATGAGATTTTTCTTTCTTTCTACCTCCTAGTGCTGAAAAGAGACTGTGTGTACACGAGTCATATTTCAACAATTAACTACTCTGACTGGTGTTACTTTGTATTTAATTTTTGATCTATGTGCTTTCTTACTTTTACCTCACATCACATCACATTCATCATAGTTGTATTTTGGACTTTTTAGGGCTTATAGGACTATGTTCTATCTTTTTTTCTTTATTTAAACTGAAAAACCACAAAAAAGACAGTATGTCCTAAAATGGTATTTGCTAATCTTTATTTTATGCAATTATTAATGTTCTAAATGTGCTTCTGATTGTTCTGATGAGCTCTTATAGTATTGGTGACTGTAGCTGATTCAAAAAGTAAACAGAATGAAACTTAAAAAAAAATGTTAGCTTAAAAAATGCTTCCAGTAAAATAGGAACACTTAAATGAATACAATAATGAACCTTGTATGCATACACATATGCAAGGTTAAAATGCACCATTTAATAATGACATGTAAGACTTCTTACTTGAAGGAATTGTATGAACAGTGATGCCTTAAAGCCCTGTTTTTGCAGTCTTTTAGTTTTTTTAAAGGAAGTTTTTGTAAATTCTCCCTCACTTTTTCAGTATTAACAAAACCAACTCGACCTTTTTGAAATGTTATTCTGTTATAAGCAGTTGTATTTATTAAAAAGAAAGTTACAAAAGAAAAGTTACATAATTAGCGATTAGAAATGCAAATGTAGTTATTTATACATTTACTAGATAATTGATTAAAAACAAAAAACTTTAGCAAATACTGGCATTCTGTGTGAATCAATGTAGAATGATTTCTTTTTAAAATAAATGATTGTGACACTTGAAATTCAGTTGGAGAGTAAATGTTATAGTTATACATATAATTCAGAAATATGGTATAAAAGATAAGTCCTATAATCATACTGTAAAATTTGAATTCTATCTGATGTTTACATGCCATTATCAACCTTATCTCTTACTTTTGTCAATGAATGACAGTGATTCATCAGGTGAAGCATGCTTTCAACTGTGTATGTCTATCTAATCACTTTAAAAAACTACAAATTAACATTAAAACTACTG
Source organism: Channallabes apus (assembly GCA_030522415.1). NCBI lineage: Eukaryota > Metazoa > Chordata > Actinopteri > Siluriformes > Clariidae > Channallabes > Channallabes apus. The sequence goes on along the minus strand of CM060117.1, from coordinate 18,191,121 downwards.
ACATTTATAATAATAATAATAATAATAATAATAATAATAAATGTATTACCCTGAAATGGCACCTGTCAGCAGCAGGGTCAGGGGTGCACACACTGTAGCAAGGATTGCTGAAAAAGTTGAATGGTATTAAAACACAAAGTGCATCACTGCTTGCCACAGGTAGGGCTGAATAGCTGCAGTAAGACTGCTGACCACTGTCCAGTCCTTAAAGTGTCTATAGTAGGCATGTAAGCATTAGAACTGAAAGCAATTAGCAATGAAAGAAAGCAGTGTGGCCCAATGAATAATGTCTTCTTTACCTCATGTGGATGCTTGGGAAACATTTGGTTCTGGCATTCTTGGATCCTGGATGTTATTTTTACAAGTACTAACTACCTAAACATTGTTTCAAACTATCTACACCCCTTTGTGGCAACAGTATTCCCAACAGTATTTAGTAGAGGTGGCCAAAAAATGTCTAAGAATGGTTTGAGGAACATTACAAAGATTTCAAGGTGTGTTCAAATTCCCCAAATTTCAGTTTGATTGAGCTTACCTGGAAAGTGCTGGACCAATAAATGAAGCCTTACCTCACAGTTTACATAATATTTTGGTGCCAGATAGCCAGGTTTTGACAAGTACTGCTTTGGTAGCACACGGGGGACCCATTCAGTGTTAAACAGTAGGATTTAATGCTATGGCTGAGCAGTGTACATTGACTGTAGTGTTGCTGGCTTAATGTTCTGTAGGGTCTCTAAAGGGACTTCACTGGAAATTATACCTGGTATAGGGCAAGGTTTGTTGAAAACACAGTAAAATCACATATGAACCCATAAGTGAGAGCATGTACAGTACAGGGTTTCTCGAACCCTATACTCCAGATAACGGGTAATTCACTGTTTTGCTCTAACACTAGAGACTGGAGACAGGGGCGCTGTGTAGTAACACAGGGAACATAACATTGTCAAACAAAAGACACTTAAGCATGGAAGACAGGGGCGCTGTGTAGTAACACAGTGAACATAAACTTAGGTAACCAAGACACTTAGGCATGGGGCTGAGACTGGAGCTCTGTGTAGTAACACAGGGAACATAACCTTGTCAAACAAAAACACTTAAGCATGGAGCTGAGACTGGAGACAGGGACTACACATCAGACACGGGACTCGAGACTCGATAGGCTTGGAAACACAGGACAAGACTAGAGACCGGGAGAGACGAGAGACTGGACTAAAGACAAGAGACAAGACACAGGCTGAGGACATGAGAGTTAGCTAGGCAGGGCTACTAGCTGAACAGGGCTAGTGAGCTAACCCTGGCAGTCAGCTACACCTACACCTAGCTAAGCATGCCCTTAGCCTGACATGAACACAGCTTCACTTACCTGGGCCCGGTTTCTCGAAAGCTTCTTATCGCTAAGTAGTTCTTAAGTTGTTCCTTAACCTCTCTCTTAACGTTATGGCGCCTTTCCCGAAACGTTCTTACGCTAAGTATCTCTTAGCTAAGTCACACGTTCGTAAGGTTGGTCTGGACCAACCTTAACTCATTCTTAGCGTAGTTTCAGCTCAAGACGCTAGTCGCCGCCACTGAGCAGCAGTCTTTATAAACCAGCGGTGTATGCAAACACATTATGGCACGTCATCAAAGTCATATTAATGATGGAATATACTGTAGACCTGTTTAAGAAGTTATTTTATTTGATAACAGAACTAATAGAGGTGACTTTTAGCTATGTTTTTAAAAATTTTCTTCTATTCGTTATCTTTTTACTTCCTGTATTCATAGAAATGCTCATGCATATAGTGCACTAGAAAGTTGCATCACCTGCACAGGTTTGCGTTCAGTTCAAAAGTCATTTTAATTATCCTATTTCATAATGTGACTAATGCATTAAAATTGGCAATCACTATTAATGTTAAACAGGTGGCGAACAATTTGGCAGCGAGCGTGGTGTTGTGTTAAACTGAAGACGGTCCGTGGAGCCGTGTGGGTCATGTAAATTTTTCCTTTAGACAAAACTTCAGCCCTTTTCATATTTTCCCTGTGGTCATTATAAAAAAAAAAAAAAAAGTTTTGCTTTCCAAGGCAACAGATTATGGAGCTTCTTGCTGCTCAGACCTGCACCTGCCAGGCCAACGCGTCGTACTTACTGTACGGTCTACGTCCCGATGTCCAGCTGCTCTCTGCTTTTTGTTTAAAATATGTTTCATTGATCATTAGCCATTATCCATGACTTTATGCGCTTTTCCTTTGACACGTTTTATTTTTATGAAATTTGATTTAGTTAAATGAGAAAATAACCTTGGGAGTTTCAAACCCCGCATCCATTCATTTTTCTGGGTGATTGTAATGTGTAATACCCCTATTCACCTATGCGGTTTGACTCGCTGTGGGATGCGGTGTTATACCCCTATCTCACCTACACAGTCTCGCGCTGTGGCTGTAGGCTTGATCATGATTCACCCCGAGTTTTTGCGCTGTGATTACGTTTCCATCTTTCCGCATGAAAAATTCAACGTTTAATTTTTTGCTGGTCCTCGCAGAAGCTTGCAGACCTTGCAGAACTTCGCGGAATGTTAAAGGGCCGTCTCGGGCAATCGCGGCAGCTCACAGAGATGAGTCAGGCCACACAGGTGGGAGAGGGCTATTAGGCACCGTGATCCACCTCTAGTGACCGCCCGACGGTCCGCGAAGATCTGCAAGGTCCGCGAGCTTCCACATGTTAAACATTTTATTTTTTTTGCGTGGTAAAATGGAAACGTAATAACAGCACCAAAACTCGCACTGAATCATAATGAACCACACTTACGGGGTATTAAACCTCCACTCTGTCATCTCATCGTATTCATTCCATAAGTGCGCTATACAACCCCAACAACTGACATACTTCACATTGTTTCTGAAGCTGGTGAAGAGTGTTATCAGCTGTTTGTCAATTAACTATGATTGTATACCCGGTTCGTTTCATGGCCATATGTTACATGAAAATATTAGCAATATTAATTCATTAATTAATATAAATTTATATATTTGTCTATTATGGCATATTATTGTTAAGTTAAACCATGTCGAAATAAACGCTATTAAAAGAATTTAGTGCAATGTTTAATTTGTATAGAAAGTGCCGTCTTTCTTAACGCTGTCATGCAAAAGGAGTGAAAAATCGATTCCTGAGCAACCTATGTCCGCTAATTCAGGACCTTCACTGTAGACAGCGCCTTGTAACGTCGGACGTAAGAGGCAGCGACTTAAGAAGACTCCTAAGAGACAGTTCGAGAAATACACTTAGAAAAGTTATCGCTTAACGTAAGATATATCTTAAGAGTCTTCTTACCGCGCGAATAGTGTGCGTTATCGAGAAACCGGGCCCAGAGCATTACCCATAATATGACATAAATACAATATTATGTAAACAAATGCATTCTAGCATTACTCCAGTCATTTTAGTCAAGTCAAGTATATAAATGTATTCATATGTAAAAAATTATAGGTTTGGTGTGTATGTGCATACTTGTGCAGGTGGGGGTGGGGTTGTTTCTGGCTTCATTGGATGAATAAGCGGTAATAACTCTGTCAGTGGTAAATGGGCTTTGATTTGTGGCACAGCTGTTGTTTCATCCCAATATAAACTGATTTCCCTTGTTCACCCACACCCTTCTTCCACCTATACACATGAGACATAAATCCTGTTTACATACATAAACCTACAGGGAAAGATATAGCCATTACATTCTCTTTTATATATTTTATCATATGCAACATATTCCATACACATGTTATACATGTATATGTATTTTTCATTTTACATTGACCACAAAATTTGGCTTTAATAATAAATTATATTCTAGGTGTGTGTTTGTGCGTGTAGGAGAGAGAGAGACATAGCAAATATATATTTTTTTATAATTAACGATGTTAAGGTTCATGATGTTGGCATAGCATTAATTAGGATAGTAAGAAATACTGTAGAAATGACAGTTTCTCCCTTTTATTAAATGCAGTGATGGTTTTGTACACAAGATGTCACCACTGTAGAATATTGTAACAACAGAATTACCCTGGACCCTAGTGTTAGTTGTGTATTTATAAGTGATCTGACATATGTTGAATTTAAGTTAGTATATCTAAAGTCCTAAGTTGTTTGTATCTGCTGCTGAATGTACCTGTTTATGGTTTGCTTGTGTGTTGACAGCTTTTCATTAAGATCTAAATGCATGTGATGACTGTCAATATTAGCTGCATCTGGAACAAATGGGCCAGGTGTATTCTATTCAGTCCTGTTTACCGACACCTCCATCTCTCTCTCTCTCTCTCTCTCTCTCTCTCTCTCTCTCACACACACACACACACACACACACACACACACACACACACACACATCAAGCTTTATTTGCCACATTTGCTCTTTATGTTTTCTAAGGAAGTATTTATGATCTGTCCAATAACAGGGAGATATGGTTTAGAACATGTTGAACATGATTCCATGCTTTCATGCAGGGACAGATTGTAAACTGTGATTTTATTAAAGCCTTCATTAGGATTCATCAGTGAGATTGGATCAGAAAAAGGTCACTGTGCAAATTTAACAACCCCCATTTCTCTCTCTCTCTCTCTCTCTCTCTCTCTCTCTCTCTCTCTTTCTCTCTCTCTCTCTCACACACACACACACACACTTTTCTTCATTCTCTTCATTGCCATGATGGAAAATTAAATCACTGTGAAAATGAGGAAAATGTTTATTGTGGTTTGGTAAAGGAAAACAAGGTGAATGTGTATTTCCCCTTCTCTCTCTCTCCCCTTCTCCTGCTCCTTCTCTTTTTTTCCCTGTATTCATACAGAGGCATCAGTGCCACAAATCATTTGTATGCACTCATTTAGGGTCATAGGCCACAATTGTTCTTACTGCGCAGAGAACAGATGACTTTCAGAAACATCAAGAGATAAAAGAAAAAAGGGAGGTGGTGGCTGGGAAGAGGGTTGCCTATCTTGCACAAATTAAAGGGCATCAGATCTGAAATTGAGAGGGAAATTGTATGTGCCATATGTCAACTTCTGCTAATGGGCATTTAATTGCAGCATACTCTGTGTACTGTACTGTATGTGTCTCTGTTTGTAAATGCAAACAGTATATATACAGTATATATATATATATATATATATATATATATATATATATATATATATATATATATATATACTGTTTTATATATATATATTAATCAAGAAATCAAGACTCGTCAGACCAGGCCCAATGTTTTCGGCCCATGTGAATTGTAGGCTTGGTTTCCTGTTCTTAGCTGACAGGATGGGAACCCGTTGTGACGTCTGCTGCTGTAGCCCATCTGCTACAAGGTTCAATGTGTGGTGCATTTAGATATTCTCACTGGCATACCTCAGTTGTAAGCCATTATTTGAGTTACCGTTGGATTTCTATCCAATTTAAACAGTCTGGCTATTTTTCTCTGACCTCTGGCATCAACTTGTTTTTTCTCTCCTGAGAACTGCCACTCTCTGGATATTTTCTCCTTTTCACTGTAGATCAGCAGCTTTGGAAATACTCTGACCAGCCTGTCTGAGACCAACAACCATGCCATGATCAAATGTGACCTTTCTTGACCATGTGTTCTTGTCTAAATGCTTTGAATTGCTGCCATGTGATTAGCTGATCTGATATTTGTATTAACAAGCCGTTGAATATATGAGCAGCAGATTTTTCTGCCTTTTTTAAGCATCTCTAATGGGTGCACTTTTTAGAAATTATTTAGCTAACTAGCTAACATACTAAGCAAAAAAATGTCTAACATTTTGTGTTTTGGTTTCACACCAATTACTTTATAATATATATATATATATATATATATATATATATATATTTTATTATGTTTGGCCACATCCTTCAATGTTATTCACTCACTCACTCGCTCATCTTCTATGCTGCTTAATCCTGTATTCAGGGTCGCAGGGACCAGGAGGCTCAGGGCCCGAGGCAGGGTACACCCTGGACAGGGTGTCAATCCATCGCAGGGCACACACACATACTGTACAGTACACACACTCACACACCCATTTACACACACTAAGGGCAATTTGGAAACACCAGTTAGCCTAACCTGCATATCTTTGGACTATGGGAGGAAACCGGAGTAACCGGAGGAAACCCACCAAGGGTAAACTCCATGCACACAGAGACGGGAATCGAGCCTGGCCGGGAATCGAACACTTGTACATTTGTAGGCAAGTCCAGTTCGTTTTCTCCTTAGCCCAGGTAAGACACTCCTGGAGTTGTCTCTGTTTCAGGAGTGGATTGATACTACAAATATTACATTTCTTCCCTTTCAGTCAGCTGTCCATTAATATGTTTTGATACGGAACCTTGCAAACAGCCTTCCCTTTTAGTGATGATCTTCTCTTTGTGAAGGGTGTCAATCATGGCCATAGCCACTGAGTCAGCATTTTGGAGGACCGAATCAGTCCCCAACAATCCCCTATCTACCCAGCTCCTGTAATTTATCAATTATGTCTTGAATTGCTCTGAGATCATTTTCTATCTCTCTCCCTGTCATTTCGCTTTTCTTGATTATATTATTTGAAATCCACATGACACGAGGGGGGAAAGGAAGGTCTTAAGTAAAATTCACATTAGAATGTGATATGTTGTGATGTCATTATTTGTTCTTTCTCCCACACACCACAATGTCACCTGCTCTCCCTACCCTGTCAACATCCTCATTCGTTCTCTCCACACTGTCTCTCTCTGAACTCTGAATACACCAAATGAAAGTAAAATCAGCAATCATGTGGTGTTGTTTGCCATGTTCAGGTACGGCATACCAATTTTTTTTTATCTGAATGGCAATTATTACTATATATTAATTGCCAAAGAAAAATGCCAGAAAAATTTACTTATCTTTTCTCGTACTTTATGCTTCTATCTGACTAGTACTCACTTTCTCACTGCTTGCACCTTTACTTTTCTTAGTGCGCACAAAAACTGTGAAATGTCAGCAATTCTTTTAATAATATTCTCTGTGAATGAAAGCTGACTGTGATTAAAAAAAAAAGCTTTCACATCATTTAAACTAATAATGCTATTTATAATAAACATGTATAGCTATACAGTGTACAATACAAATAAATAAATAAATAATGAAACCTACTACTTTCTACATAAACTACATGTGCAGTGCAACATGAATAACTGACACTCAGACTTTACATGGGTTTAAAAAAAAAATACAACATAATAAAGTCAATAATGTTAGTTGTGCCCCTGTGCACATTTGTTTGTCTCTGGGTGAATATGTGCATAATTAATTTTTTTAGGTAGCTCAGCTGTAATAGCTAGCATTAGTGATGGCACAAAAATGACAAATTGATGATAATGTTATCTTTCGACAGACATTATGGCTAAAGTGAAGTGTAATCATTGGTATGGTGTCAACAAATGACAGAAACCCTTTACAAAGGTCCAATTAAGTAATTGTACTTACCCACAGCAGTCATGTCAAATTGTTGAAATACTAAAGACCTCTTCAGTCATCTCTTTTCAAGCAATAACCTTTGCTGGGGTACAGCAACACCAATTCGACACATCAGACACACAACCCCAGTAAACCATAATAGTAGCATGTAATAGTAGCAATAGTGTCAGTGAACTCCAAAGCCCACTTTTAGTGGGTGTCGGTTTTTGATAGTGATGTTATTGAGCCCCCCGATAGTCGACACATGGGCAAAGTTTGCCACCCCTCTTCTTTACGAAGAAGAACCCCGCAGCAGCAGGCGAGGAGGAGGGCCTGATGGTGCCATGGCGGAGGGCGTTGGTTAAGTATTCCTTCATCGGCTGCGTCTCTGTGGATGTCAAGGAATAGAGGTGGCCGCGGGGTGGTACTGTGCCCGGCTGGAGGTCTATGGCGAGATTGTATGGGTGATGGAGGTGAGGTGGGTGGCTCGCTGCTTGCAGATGACTTCTGCCAGGTCCCGATAGGTCTCTGGGATGGCGTTGCTGTCGACGTCGGGGGCCTCGGACTCCCTAGAGCACGTCCCAGCCGACGCCCTTAGGCATAGTTCGGTGCAGGTCGCGCCCCACTGTAAAATCTGTTTTTTATGCCCAGGAGATGAGGGGGTCATGTTGCAGGAGCCACGGATGTCCTAGAATGATGGAAGGAGATGAGATGGAGGTGACGTGAAACCTGAGCTGTTGATCGACGAGGAGGGTGATGGGTTGAGTATGGGTGGTGATGGGACTGGTGGATAGGGGCACAGATGTAATCCGAACGGGCTGGGATAACGCCTCAAATTTTACCTCCAATTTTTTGGCATAAGAAGAGTCAATGAAGTTACCAGCGGCACCGGAGTCGATGAACGCGGTACTTCGAACTCGTTTGTGGCCAAACTGGAGGGTTACCTGGACCGTGAGACATGAGATGGTGGCGTTGGTTGTGGTGGAGATGTCGAGAGAGCCCGGTGAGTCACTCCTCCTGCTCACCGGGGCTGTGCATTTCCCGGGCGAATTGGGCAGATCACCCGCTGGTGTTCAGCTGATCCACAATAGGCGCACAGACCCTCTCTAAACCGGCATGTGCGTTCGGCTACGGTCAGGGAGGCGCGTCCTAATTGCATGGGTTCCCCGGCTCCGGTGTCAACCACGGCAGGAGGTGGAGATCCGACAGGTCCAGTGGTGGCGGTAGTGAAGGTCACGGGTGGTCGTGGAGTGGAGTAAAATTTCACTGATGTAACACTACTTGTGCTTGAGTAAAAAAATGTATTACTCTTTCCACCTCTGGTTATACGAGTCACTCAACAGAGTCAATCAATTCAGCACTTTTGCTTTGAGGTGGGCGTGGCAATACACATCACACAACAGAGCCAATCAACACTATTGTTATACGGATCCAATGCTAGTAATGGTAGTAAATGGTAATTCACCATGATGTCAGAATATCAGAATGATGACCAACCTCGCAGTCACTCTCACTCTTCATTCATCTGGAGTGACCTTAATTTTAGGAATATCAGAAAAAAACATACTGAAAAGAAAGAAAGAAAGAAATGCAAAAAATGTTTCTCCTATTGTTTCTGAATTAGTAGTGCACTGCAGTCAACCTATTTGATGTAGTTGTGTGTGTGTGTGTGTGTGTGTGTGTGTGTGTGTGTGTGTGTGTGTGTGTGTGTGTAGGTGTGTGTGTGTGTGTGTGTGTGTGTGTGTGTGTGTGTGTGTGTGTGTGTGTGTGTGTGTGTGTGTGTGTGAAATTCCCACTTATTATGGTAGGAAATATGAAATCCCACAGAAATGTATCATAATCCAAAGAAAGATGGGACCTGGGAAATGTGAGGTGACAGTGTTGCCCTTTGAACCATTGCATCTGCGTTGCAATAGGGAACGATGCCCTGCTGAAAGTTGAAGTTACTCCGAAGCTGACCTTATTTTCCTTGCTTTGTGGGGTTTTTTTTGTTTGTTTTTTGTATATATTCTCTTGTAATATCCTCATGTATTTTGCATAGGTGGTCTTTAAATGGCACTGAACCTGAGAATAGCACTGAATGTTTGTATTGCCTTTCTTTGTTCTTTCTTTCTTTCTTTCTTTCTTTCTTTCTTTCTTTCTTTCTCCCACCATTCCACTTCACTGCCTCTGCAAATACATTTGCTGTCTTTCTCCATCTCTCAATTTTACTTTATTTTTAATACATGTTTTTGACATCTATACTTTCTCATTCTCCTTATTGTTGATTTCCCCAGTGTGCTCTTAAACTGTGAGGGTAATTCAAGCACATAGCTTTGCATTAACAACACACTCTGCCTGTATGATAGAATAGCAGCACAATAAGAATGAGATACTGTAACTAGTATGCAATTGGTTTACATGATCACCCACCATTTAATACTTGCAAGTGCACAGCACTTGCAGTGGTGTGCAACATATTTTCACTTAAATTGTCATTGGAACAGAAGAAAGCAGTACAACATGAACAAAAAAGTTCAATAAATCAAATAAAAATTATAGATGCATTAAATTATATGGGGTTTCTGCCATAACTTCACAATGTCTCCAGGTATTGTCTCTAGTATTTTATACTGTACAGTAAAACTATTCAAAAACATGACAATGCACAAAATAAACACAAATTCACATTGCACAAAATCAAATATAAATATGAACAGACAAATAAATGTAAAAAGATGAAATAAGTGCAATTGGAAAAACATAAAATTACTGGTATGGCTAAAAGTGTCCTGTACAATATTAATCACATTGAAGTTAATGGGCAGAACCAAGATTTAAGGTATTTGACTTAAATAAAAGCCCAAACAAGCACTGTAATGCTGCTGTTTTTTTATATTATTATTATTATTATTATTATTATTATTATTATTATTCCCACCAACATATGTATGGCAATGGCTTATGATATAGTTGCCAGTATGAATTAAGTCTGTTACAATACTTTTACACCTTTGAAAAATTTCCAGCAGCTGTCCGTGGGTTAATAACACTGTGTACATCAGGTTCAGTTTCACCCATGTACACTTTACTTTAAACTATTCCATCTTATACTTGAAGTTTATATATAAGACAAGAATCTATATTAATATATCTGTCCCATAAATAAAATAAAAATGTTCAGTAGAAGGGACATTCAGGGGCGATTGTAGGATTTTGTAAGTGGAGGGGCACAGGAGGGACCATGAACCAGTCAGGAGGGCCCATGGGAAATCAGATTCAATTATAAATTCATAATGGCGTAGAAAACATTAAGCATGATTTACGAAATCTTGAGCAATGCCCTGTATGCTAATTCGGGCAGTATTAAGTTAAATGTAGCACTGCCACAAGAGTCGGAAAATCATTTAGTTTTTTTGGGAAAAGATTTTTGCACATTTATTCATAAAAACAACTGATAAAGTAAAATGCCAATGTGGATATAGCTTTTCCCTTGAGGTGGGCATGGCTATATGAAACACTCAACAGAGCCAATCAACGTGATAGGTTACCGTAAATACACAGAGTATATGGAAGACACAGAAACTACTGTAATGCAACTACAAAGTGCCCAAATGCTCACAAAACAGCATGGCTTACTTCAAAAAAGGAACAATACACTATGAAAACTGAATTCTCAAAAATGAATGGACAGATCAATGCATGTTTATTCTTCCTGTGGGAAGTTTAAAACCAGTTTGTTTCATATGATCCAAAACCGAGGTGCTAATAAAAAATTGTGATGTGGAACGCCACTATGAGATAAAACATGACTTGTTTGAGCAAACATATCCAAAGTGTTGAGTTAAAGTGATATAAATAATTATGGCACAGATTTAGTAATCTATTTAAAATAGGCGGCATACTGTATTTATCTGATGATGAAAGAAGTACAACTTAGCGTAAACAAGGCGTAAAATCCTCATATAAAATTTGATTTCTTTGTATTTGTAAGTTAAGCAGGGGAGTTCTGCTGTACAGAAACACAGGCAGACATGTATATGGGCTTCAACCTGAAATAACAAGACCACTAATTACATTAAAGCTCATCAGATTATTTTTAGCTTTAATCTGTATCTATGGTATGCACCAAAATATACAGTACTGAAACTCGCATTTGCAGTTGTTGACCTGGCATAGCTCCAGATATACTTTTTACCAGTAGCAAAAAAGGATGTGGTGTTGTGCAGTAAACGGTTGCTATTGGAAATGGGTCTCTGGATGGAGGAAAAAATATTAGTATAGTATTAGTGTAGTATCAGTATTAGTATAGTTGAGTATTATTCTTGTTCATATACAAGTGGTCGTGAATGGGAACCACAGTTATGCTGTCTATTGTTACTAAATTTCACCGTTCTGGTAGTGTTAATGGCAACATTGCGCATGCAAATCATCTCTTCAACAACCTTTGTTTTGGTATATGTTTTAGAATCTGCTTGAACGATATGAACACTGTCTACAATGAGGAGGTGCATACATACCTCAAATACATTACACATACCGTGGTAGGGTGTATGCTAATACGCTAGTACGCTAATAGGGTGTATGTTAGTTTCTTTTAGGAGAAATGAACTCACAGATGACAACAAGGTAATATTGTTCATCTTTTAATTTCAGTACTGTATATTTTGGCTCATACTGTATTTCTAAAAACGTTTTATCCATTAATTATAAGTATAAACACTATTAACACAGGTATTAATTGAGTACTTAATTATACTTATATACTTATATATATATATATATATATATATATATATATATATATATATATATATAGGTAACTAGATGGACTTTACTATGACTCCTTTGGTAGCAGAGTTGCTGTTGTCGTTTCCAAATTAGGGTGACTATAAATAGACTACCTTATTTTGTTTTAATTTGTTTTCTGTCTTATTCCAATCAAGTTTAGCAGCTGAATTGTAAACATACTGTATCTTTGCACATAATATACAGAAGGTGAAAACCAAACAAGTGAGTTATTCTACAGTATACTGTAAGTAAGAGTGCATTTCAAATAAGACAGAAGGTACAAAAACAACGTTGTTTCTTAACAGAACAAATTGTGGTTTAAAATTCTTCATCAGAGAACAACGGCCAAGACCATCTTCATGGTCAAGTGAAACCATCCCCATCACCACAGGTATCCCAAACAGACCACAGGGGGACATCCTCAGCAAAGAGCCAAAGGCCAGAAGAGCCAGCAGAAGCAGGGCAACCATACTGTATAAGTCAGAAATTTCCAGAAGGCAAAAGGGGTCTGGATCGCTGGAAACTCAGGAGTGCCATGTGTAGCTTGACAGAGAGAGAGAGATTGAGGTCTTAAACTCAGTTTATTATTACAAATTAAAAGAGGGACTATTTTACAATTTATATACAAATTTACATATTACATATCCATATATACACATATACACACATACACACACAACATACACACACTCATACGTGCACCCATACGCAATATATAAACATATGTACTTTTTTTTTTTAATAAGGAAAAAACCTGTGACCCTCCACCCCACCAACAACTCCAACCTTTTATTTTTTTTTTTATTTTTTTTTTATTAAGTCTTAATTTTTCCTTTCATTTTAGGTTCAATCATACAGTCTCATTTATATATTTTGGTTTGTTTAGCTTCTGTCCATTTTTTCTTCCTCTTGAGTGTCAGTTAGTTTTTGAGATTTTTTTCCTGATGCTTTTGCCTTTATTAATAACTGTCAAGATGGACTAACCTGAGGTGACCAGAAGACGTAGCTTTAGCGGTTAGCCCAATGTAGCGTGGAGGATAAACCCAAACGCGGAAAGAAGCGAGCAGGCAGGATAACCACGCGATTTAGTTTAAGGACTCTCACAAATACGGAGCAAGGGAAAAACACAAATTTAACCCGCGTCCTAGAAATACACACACAATAGCAAAAGACAACGGAACCAACATGTGAGTACTCACGGTTTGCTGAAACGACAACTGGAGCTGACATGGGCCGAACTCAATGACTGAGCGGTAAGCCATCGTTTGTTTACCTCTTTTATACTTCCTGGTTTTGCGCCCGTCTTACTTCCGGGTCCTAGTGCCGGGCGCAGATTGCGTGTGCATGACAGTACCCCCCTGTCCAGGACTGGCTCCTGACGGTCCTGGGGCGGAGGATACCCTGTGACGGTAGTCCCGAATTAGCTCCGGGTCGAGAATGAACCGGGCCGGGATCCAAGATCGCTCCTCGGGGCCATAGCCCTCCCAGTCCACCAGGTATTGCGTACCTTTGCCCCGAGGGCGCGAGTCGAGGATTCGGCGCACGGTGTAGGCGGGACCGCCGTCGATGATCCGGGGAGGAGGAGCTGGGGGGGTGGGTGGAATCATGGGTGATGTGATGAAGGGCTTGAACTGGGACAGGTGGAAGACTGGATGGATCCGGAGCGCCGCAGGCAGCTGGAGCCGGTAGGTGACAGGGTTGATACGGTGGGTGATGCGATAAGGACCAATGAATCTGGGGGAGAGTTTCTTGGATTCAGTGTGGAGATGTAAATTCTGTGTAGACAGCCAGACTTTGTCACCTACGTGGTACAATCGTCCCGGTGGGTGTCGACGGCGGTGTTGGGTGATGTAGCGGGTGTTGGCTTGTCGTATGGCTGCGTTGGCGAGGCGCCATACCCGTCGACACCTGCGGACCAACTGGTGGGCCGAGGGTACATCAACTTCCGGTTCTTGGTGTTCGAACATCGGAGGTTGGAAACCGTAGCACACCTCAAAAGGGCTTAACTTGGTGGCGGTGGAGACGTGAAGATTGTGAGAAAGTTCAGCCCAGGTGAGGTGGCAGGCCCAGGAGCGCTGACGATCTGCCACGAAACACCTCAGGTAGCGCTCCAGCTGTTGGTTGGTCCGCTCCGTCTGACCATTAGTTTGGGGGTGGTAACCGGATGAGAGACTGCAAGTGGAGTTGATCAGACGGCAGAAGGCCTTCCAGAACCGGGCAGTGAACTGGGGCCCTCTGTCCGAGACGATGTCCTTGGGGAACCCATGCAGGCGGACTACGTGCTCTAATATCAGCTCGGCTGTCTGTTTAGCTGACGGGAGTCCGGAAAGGGCCACCAAGTGCACAGCTTTGGAGAAACGGTCCACGATGGTGAGGATGGTGTCTTTATCTTCTGAAGCCCGTGATGAAGTCAACGGCAATGTGCGACCAGGGCCGGCGAGGAACAGGGAGTGGTTGGAGTTCCCCGGGTGTTGGTCGATTGGTGCTCTTAGCCCGGGCGCACACTGGGCACGCCTGGACGAACTCGTCGATCTCCTTCGCCATGGATGGCCACCAAAAGGCACGTCGGACGAAGTGTAGGGTGCGTTGTGTAGCTTGGTGTCCAGAGATGGGGGTGGAGTGTCCCCATTGTATGACCTCGCTTCTCATTGCGTTGGGTACGTAGAGTCGTCCAGGCGGCACGCCTGCCGGTTCGTTCTCCGAAGCCTGCGCTTGGCGCACCCTTGTCTCCAGTTCCCAACGGAGTGGGGCGATAATTTTGGATGATGGTAGGACAGGCGCGGGATCCGCCCGGGGGGCGTCCTCTTCGTGTTGCCGTGAGAGTGCGTCGGCTTTGATATTTTTGGACCCCGGGCGGTAGGAAAGATGGAAATTGTAATGTTCAAAGAACAGAGCCCACCGCGCCTGTCTGGGGTTCAACTGTTTGAGATTCCGGATGGTGATGAGGTTTTGGTGGTCGGTCCAGACGATAAATGGTTCTCTGGCGCCCTGGAGCCAGTGTCGCCATTCTTCCAATGCCCACTTTATGGCCAGCAGCTCGCGGTCCCCCACCCCGTATCGCTGCTGAGTGGGATCAAACTTTTTGGAGAAGAAGCTACAAGGGTGTAGCTTCTGGTCTGGACCTCGTTGAGAGAGAACGGCCCCGGCGCCCACATCCGAGGCGTCCACCTCCACAACGAATGGTTGGTTGGCATCTGGATGAAGAAGGATGGGAGCGGAGGTGAATCTGTGACAGAGTTCGTGGAAAGCGGAGATGGCAGTAGAGTTGAGTTGGAAGTGGTGAGAAGAGGGTTTGGTCAGAGCGGTTAATGGGGCTGCAACCGTACTGTAGTCCCGGATAAAGCGACGATAGAAGTTCGCAAACCCGAGAAACCGTTGAAGTTGCTTGAGGGTCTTGGGTAGGGGCCAATGACACACAACTTCGAGTTTCTGCGGGTCCATGGCCACACCCTGGGGCGAGATGACAAAACCCAGGAACGTGGTGGAGTGCTCGTGAAAAGCACACTTTTCCAACTTACAGTACAGTTGGTGGGCGATTAATCTCTTCAGTACTGCTCTGACGTGTTGGACATGTTCTGTAGGGGTATGTGAATATATGAGAATGTCGTCTAGGTAGACGAAAACCCACCGGCCGAGCATATCTCTGAGAACGTAATTTATGAAGTGTTGGAAGGCTGCTGGTGCATTGCAAAGTCCAAATGGTATAACGAGGCTTTCATAGTGTCCTGTGGGGGTGATAAAGGCCGTCTTCCACTCATCGCCCTCTCTGATGCGCACCAAGTTGTAGGCGCTCCGGAGGTCCAACTTCGTGAAAATGGTGGCGCCAGAGAGGGCGTCCAGGGCAGAGTTGGTAAGAGGCAAAGGGTGTCGGTTCTTAATCGTGATGTTATTGAGCCCCCGATAATCGACACATGGGCGTAGTTCGCCGCCTTTTTTCTTCACGAAGAAGAACCCCGCGGCAGCGGGTGATGAGGAGGGCCGGATGGTACCATGACGTAGGGCGGAAGACACATACTCCTCCATCGCCCGTGTCTCAGAGGTGGACAAGGAGTAGAGATGGCCGCGGGGAGGGATGGAACCCGGCTGAAGGTCTATCGCCAGGTCGTAAGGGCGATGAGGTGGTAGGTGAGTAGCCCGTCGCTTGCAGAACGCTTCAGCCAGGTCCTGATAGGCGACAGGGATGGCGTTGGTGTCGACGTCGGGGGCCTCGGACTCCCTAGAGCACGTCCCAGCCGGAGCCCGTAGGCAGAGTTCGGAACAGGTCGGGCCCCATTGTAAGATCCGGTTTTGGGTCCAAGAGATTAGTGGATCATGCTGTAGAAGCCACGGGTGCCCGAGTATGATGGGTGGAGATGAGACGGAGGTGAGGTGGAACTGAATCAGTTCGTGGTGATGGTCGATGATGAGAGTGATGGGTTGAGTCTGGGTGGTAATGGGGCTGGAGGAGAGGGGCCGACCGTCTACTGATGTAATTCGAACAGGCTGGGATAACGCTTCGAACTTTACCCCCAGTTCTTTGGCATAGGAAGAGTCAATGAAGTTGTCTGCGGCCCCGGAGTCGATGAATGCAGTACTTCTGACCCGTTTGTGGCCAAACTGGAGGGATACCTGTACCGTGAGACGAGAGACGCTAGGTGTCGTGGCGGAGAGGTGAAGGTGACCCGGTGAGCAGCTCCCATCACTCACCGGGTTTGAGCGTTTCCCTGGCGACGTGGACATATGGCTCTGTGATGTTCTGCTGAACCGCAATAGGCACAGAGCCCCTCTCTGAAGCGTCGTTCTCGTTCTGCAACGGTCAGGGATGCGCGCCCTAATTGCATGGGTTCCCCGGCTCCCGTGTCAACCACGGCAGGAGGTGGAGAACCGACATGTCCATAGGTGGTATTGGTAGCGGGACTTGATGGTCGTGGGGGGGTGAAGGCGAAGGTGGGTGCTGGCGGCAAGGTTCTAGGGGCTGGCCTCGGGCGAGAGATGAGGCGTTGGTCAATTCGGAGGGCGAGTTGGATTAAACCCTCCAACATGGCAGGAAGCTCTCGCCCGGCTAGTTCGTCTTTTATCCTGGAAGCCAGTCCCTCGTAGTAGGATGTCCGGAGCGCTGTGTCTCCCCAGGTGGTCTGGACGGCGAGTGTTCGGAATTCGGCGGTGTAGCGACTCACAGACGATCCTCCCTGCCGCAGGTGATAGAGCTTTGTGTCGGTCTCCACCTCGCCCGCAGGGTGTTCAAAAGTTAATCTGAGTTGGTGGGTGAACTCATTATATGAGTGGGCGGTGTCTGTGTCTGCCTGAAGAACTGCCGTGGCCCACTCTGCTGCCTGCCCTTTTAGCAACGAAACGAGAAGAGCAATGCGAAGGCGATCGGTGGAGTACTTGGTGGCATTAAACTCAAACACCAGATCGAGAGCTGTCAGAAATACGCTGCACTTCCCGTCCGTGCCGTTCCACTTCTCTGGTAGAGAAAGAAAAACATCAGAAGGAGGGGGGGGGGGGATGCGGCCCCGCGGCCCCCGCGGCGTGCGATCGAGCAGTGATGTCATCAACAGCTGCGCGGAGATCCGTATTCTCCCGCCGGAGCTCAGCGACCTCGCGGCGGAGGGAAGCGAGATCCCCGGTTAGCTGATTGATTAACGCCGCATGCTGATCTACAACGCCGCAGAGACTCGCATAATCCGCTGGGTTTACCGCGGAGGGCTCAGTCATTCTGTCAAGATGGACTAACCTGAGGTGACCAGAAGACGTAGCTTTAGCGGTTAGCCCAATGTAGCGTGGAGGATAAACCCAAACGCGGAAAGAAGCGAGCAGGCAGGATAACCACGCGATTTAGTTTAAGGACTCTCACAAAAACGGAGCAAGGGAAAAACACAAAGTTAACCCGCGTCCTAGAAATACACACACAATAGCAAAAGACAACGGAACCAACATGTGAGTACTCACGGTTTGCTGAAACGACAACTGGAGCTGACATGGGCCGAACTCAATGACTGAGCGGTAAGCCATCGTTTGTTTACCTCTTTTATACTTCCTGGTTTTGCGCCCGTCTTACTTCCGGGTCCTAGTGCCGGGCGCAGATTGCGTGTGCATGACAATAACATTCTTACTAAATGTTTCTTTTTTAAGTCCGGTATCTGTAGCTGGTCTAGTTCTTATACTGTACGTATCGGTCTGTTTGCTCCTGGATGTCTATGGTTGTGTCTTGGCGTGAATATGTTGTGCTACACGCATGCTACTTCAGTCAGAGTCTGACTGCGGGTTGTATGTACGTTTATTGGTGTGTTCTGTAGTGGACGGCTCCTCTCTTTTCCACCTGGTTTTTATTGTAGTGCTCTTTTTAGGTGTCGGTGGTGGTGTGCTGGTTTGTGGCTGCTGTATCTCTTCTGGGCAGATTTTAGTGGCGGAGTCTGCATTAGGGGCGGGGTCACTGTCAGTGGTGAATACTGTACTCACACTGTTTACAGTAGTGTCCATGTTGTTGTGTTCTCCGGCTGACTCTCCTCGCGCCTCTGCTGCTGTATCCCAGGCATGTCATCGCGTAAGCTCCACGGCTGCACGGCTCCGTGCGGACAGCTCAGCCTCTTGTGTCCCACGTCACCACACTCGAAGCACCTCAGCAGCTCTGTGGTGGCGAAGACGGTGGAGCCACTGTCCCCCTCTTTACATTTAACGTTCACATTTAATGTCTGATCTTCATTGTTTAAAATCATTAGCACCTGCCTGTGGAAGGGCAGAATGTGCCACATGTTGGAGCTCTTACACCCGAGCGAGATAGCTCTCATGGGGCCGCTGAACTTCCCGAAACTGGCCAGCTACTTCATTATCCCAAGTAAAAAAAAAGTATGCTAAGTATATTAAATCCTAGCATGCCAAAGCATACTTAAATGTACTTGCAGCCAGACTAATGACTAGTATACTTGAAGTTTGCTATTTTGGAACAACTAATTTTGTACTAAGTGTATTTAAGTTGTAATTAAATTGTACAAAAGCACAATTTTAAGTGTATTAAGTATACTTTTGTGTGCTAAAGTGGAACAACTTTAAGTATACTTTAGTACACTTAAAGTATATGGCTGTGCGTGTACTAACGTACATACCTGACATTATTATTAATACAATTTAAGTATATATTTAATGTATTATAAGTACATTACAGCTATTTTTACTGTATTACAAATACATGATTAATATACTATGAGTATATTCTTATTGCAGCAGTAGCATGCTGTTATACTTCTGGCCAATTTCAAATACTAAAAAAAGTACACTTTGTGGTTAATATAAATATACTTTATTGTATCATACAGTACACACAACCTTCTATAATACTGTAGCATTTTTCGGCCCTAGCAGGGAACTTGGAGGACGAGTGAGTTTGGTGGCTACCCAATGTAATGACTGGGAGTAGTTTATTTAACCAGCGCACGCACGCACACCTATTCAGCTATTACTGGAGATTACTGGAACTGGAGAACTGGAGCAGAATGCAGCACATACACACATAGAGATAACATTAGATAGTATTAGTTTAAACCTGGTGTGTGAACACAGACAGACATTAGTATTAGAATCTACAGGTACAGTATTAGTTTAAACCTGGTGTGTGAACACAGACAGACATTAGTATTAGAATCTACAGGTACAGTATTAGTTTAAACCTGGTGTGTTGATTCTGTTACACAGAGACTGAAAACAGGCCGAGAGCCATTATACCACAAGCAAAGTACATAACACATTAACAACAACACATTAGACAATACATACTATAGATTAAAGTATGTACTTAATTTAAAACCGTTAAATTTACCTTATGCCGATGAAAATAAAATAATAACGATACGAACTAACGCAGCTTCAGCCGTTAATTCAAACTAGAAGTGGAGAACTGGGGAGCCAATCAGAGAACGGACAGTCCGAATCTCCAGCCTCTGATTGGCTGGTGGGACGCTGTCTAGTCTCCGGTTGGCTGGAATAGTCGCAAAGTTTACAACCCTGCTGCAGTTGGTGTGTCGTTTTATGACAGTGAGCGGACAGAAGAGTGAGGAGTAAAAACATAAATTATCTTGAACGGCAAAAGTGATTTTGAGCGTGCAGGAACGAGTTTGAGATCGCGCGCGCGAGGGAGAGATTCAGCGTGCAAAAACGAGTCTAAAAGCACGCGCACGAGAGAGTAGTGCACTACATATAAGTACATATTAATAAGTACATTTACATTTAACTGATAATATACTGAGACTACCGTATATTAAAATTTGTATTCTAATATATACTTTCTGTACATTTGTACAATGATTATTTCGAGCATATTTTTTAAAAAATATACCAAAAATATATTGAAAAACAAGTTTAAATAAGTATACTTTGGAAAATTGACCAGCCTTTCACTTAAAGTATATTTTCCAATAATATATTTTTGGAATGTGTACTACAATACGATTATTTTTAAGTATATTTAAAGTTTAATTCCAAAATTTGGTAAAAGCATGATGTTAGTATACTTTTTATATATTAACTGATGGTACAACTTTTTGTTAGTATATTAGCAGTGTATTATCGAGGATTTCAATATATTTGTAATACACTAAAGTGTATTTTTTTTCATTGGGGATAGCCTCGTCCTTTATGAATGGAGGCACGTTAGATATGACCACCCACGCCGTGGGGGCAGACAGAAGAATGACTTTAACAGTGGCTCCCCTCACGCATATTCCGCTCCGAGTCAGTGCGCTCGCGAGGTCAACCCTGTTCACAAACACCACCACCGCTTTATTCATCCGGGAGGCAGAGTAGATGTTCTCACACCCAACCTGAAAACATTCACTCATAAACAAATAAATAAATAAATAAGTAAATAAACAGTCTTCCGAAGAAACTGGGCAGGACGCCAAACAGCCTTCCGCACGCTCACCAACACCCAGCGCATGCACAGAGAGAGAGAGAGAGAGAGAGAGAGAGAGCAGTTTGCTATGCTAAAAGTCACATAATGTACAAAGTAAATGTATAGTTTGTGCAGGGAGCCATGAGGAAAAAACATTCCCTGCTTTATCCCTGCAAGGACTTAAACAGGCCAATTAAATTTTTATATAAGAAGGTCCCCTCCCCTGGCTTCTTGCTCATCTGTTCTCTGTTGGGGCATGACTAAGCAGAGGAGTGAAATAAAGGGAGTTTACGGTATGGATTTTTTGGGGGGGGGTTATTTCATATGGAGCATTAGTAGATACACTTTGGGGGTCCTCTGAGACCTACACAAACTGATGAAAGAAATACTAAATATGGGATATTTAATGTTTTCTTTTAGGGGTATCTTTGTAGTAGGCAGTGGTGTTTTACACATCTAACATGATTCAAGAGCCTAACAAAAAATATTTTATAACCTACTGTAATTATTAACGTTACACATTAACACTACTCACAACAGACAAAATGTCATGCACACTCAATCCGCGACCGGCAGTAGGACCCGGAAGTAATGCGGTCACGAACCAGGAAGTATAAGAGGAGTAAACAAACCACAACACACCGCTCAGTCATTGAGTTTCAGCCCATGTCGGTTCAGGCTGTTCATCTACTAAACCGTGAGTACTCACCATCTTTGGTTTTGCTTTCTGATATTGTGTGTGTATTTATAGGACGCGGGTTAAATTTGTGTTTTTCCCTTGCTCCCCTTTCGTGAGAGTCCTTAAACTAAATCGCGTGGTTATCCTGCCTACTCGCTTACTTCTGCGTTTGGGTTTACCATCCACGCTACATTGGGATACAGCTGCGTCTTCTGGTCACCGAGGTTAGTTCATCCTGACAGAATGACTGAGCCATCTGCGGTGAACCCAGCGGTTCATGCGCGCCTCTGCGACGTGGTAGATCAGCACGGCGTGCTTATCGATAAGCTAACTGGGGAGATCGCTAATCTGCGCTGGGGCCTCCAAGACGTTGTAGCCTTGCGCCGCGAGATTGCGGAGCTCCGGCGGGAGAAGGCGGATCTCCGTGCGGCTGTGGATGGCACGGCTTGCCGGCCTCCCGCACCAACCCCCCCCCCCCCCCCCTCCTTCTGATGTGTTTCTTGCGCTTCCAGATAAATGGGATGGCACGGACAGGAAATGCAGTGTGTGACATCACTAGAGCTGGTGTTTGAGTTCAATTCCACCAAGTACTCCACCGATCGGCTCCGCATTGCGCTTCTTGACTCAAACTGACTTTTGAACACCCTGCGGGCGAGGTGGAGACCGACACCAAGCTCTACTATCTGCGGCAGGGAGAATCGTCCGTGAGCCGCTAATTTCACACCCTTGCGGTACAGACATCCTACTACGAGGGACTGACTTCACGCATTAAGGACGAATTAGCCGGACGAGAGCTCCCAGCCACACTGGAGGGACTAATCCAGCTCGCCCTCCGCATTGACCAACACCTCCTCTCTCATCCGAAGCCAGCCCCGAGGACCCTGCCGCCTGCTTCTACCTACGCTTACACTCCATCTCGACCACCAACCACCTTCACTCCTGCCACCACTGAACATGTCGGATCCACCTCCTGCCGTGGTTAACTAAATATGGGAGGTTTACCGGAGCCGGGGAACCCATGCAATTAGGGCGTGCCTCCCTGACCGTGACGGAACGAGAATGCCGGTTTCAAGAGGGTTTGTGTGCCTACTGTGGGTCGGCGGCCCACCACCGAGCGATCTGCCCACTGTGCCTGGGAAATGCGCAGCCCCGTTGAGCAGGAGGATAGACTCACCGGCAGTGGTGTCAAAAGTATTCACATTCATTACTTGAGTAGAAGTGTACGTAGATACTAGGGTTTAAAAAGACTTCTTTAGAAGTTGAAGTATCAACTCAAGTTTTTTACTCAAGTAAAAGTGTAAAAGTACTGGTTTCAAAACTACTTAAAGTATAAAAGTAAAAGTAACGTGTGGGGGAAAAAAGCATTAAGGGTAAAAGCTTAGGCTGTGCCACGGGCCTATATACAGTACTGCACGAACACCTCATAAAAAAAAAAAAAATGTGTTGTATTTTTGTTGTATTTATTAACGGCCATAGTGATTTGGGATACTGTATATGGCAATTGAAAAAGAATGCATTTTAGTACAATGCAAATACATTAAAGAACCATACAGTGGTGTGAAAAACTATTTGCCCCCCTCCTGATTTCTTATTCTTTTGCATGTTTGTCACACAAAATGTTTCTGCTCATCAAACACATTTAACTATTAGTCAAAGATAACACAAGTAAACACAAAATGCAGTTTTTAAATGAGGGGTTTTATTATTTAGGGAGAAAAAAAATCCAAACCTACATGGCCCTGTGTGAAAAAGTAATTGCCCCCTGAACCTAATAACTGGTTGGGCCACCCTTAGCAGCAATAACTGCAATCAAGCGTTTGCAATAACTTGCAACGAGTCTTTTACAGCGCTCTGGAGGAATTTTGGCCCACTCATCTTTGCAGAATTGTTGTAATTCAGCTTTATTTGAGGGTTTTCTAGCATGAACCGCCTTTTTAAGGTCATGCCACAACATCTCAATAGGATTCAGGTCAGGACTTTGACTAGGCCACTCCAAAGTCTTCATTTTGTTTTAATTCAGCCATTCAGAGGTGGATTTGCTGGTGTGTTTTGGGTCATTGTCCTGCTGCAGCACCCAAGATCGCTTCAGCTTGAGTTGACGAACAGATGGCCGGACATTCTCCTTCAGGATTTTTGGTAGACAGTAGAATTCATGGTTCCATCTATCACAGCAAGCCTTCCAGGTCCTGAAGCAGCAAAACAACCCCAGACCATCACACTACCACCACCATATTTTACTGTTGGTATGATGTTCTTTTTCTGAAATGCTGTGTTACTTTTACGCC
Source organism: Channallabes apus (assembly GCA_030522415.1). Lineage (NCBI taxonomy): Eukaryota > Metazoa > Chordata > Actinopteri > Siluriformes > Clariidae > Channallabes > Channallabes apus. The sequence continues at coordinate 18,167,082 of CM060117.1, read as the reverse complement.
AGATGTAACGGGACACGCACCTTCCAAAAAGTTCAACTTTTGTCTCGTCTGTCCACAAGGTATTTTCTCAAGTCTTGGCAATCATTGAGATGTTTTTTTAGCAAAATTGAGACGAGCCTTAATGTTCTTTTTGCTTAAAAGTGGTTTGCGCCTTGGAAATCTGCCATGCTGGCCATTTTTGCCCAGTCTCTTTCTTATGGTGGAGTCGTGAACACTGACCTTAATTGAGGCAAGTGAGGCCTGCAGTTCTTTAGATGTTGTCCTGGGGTCTTTTGTGGCCTCTCGGATGAGTTGTCTCTGCGCTCTTGGGGTAATTTTGGTCGGCCGGCCACTCCTGGGAAAGTTCACCACTGTTCCATGTTTTTGCCATTTGTGGATAATGGCTCTCACTGTGGTTCGCTGGAGTCCCAAAGCTTTAGAAATGGCTTTATAACCTTTACCAGACTGATAGATCTCAATTACTTTTGTTCTCATTTGTTCCTGAATTTCTTTGGATCTTGGCATGATGTCTAGCTTTTGAGGTGCTTTTGGTCTACTTCTCTGTGTCAGGTAGCTCCTATTTAAGTGATTTCTTGATTGAAACAGGTGTGGCAGTAATCAGGCCTGGGGGTGACTACAGAAATTGAACTCAGGTGTGATAAACCACAGTTAAGTTATTTTTTAACAAGGGGGGCAATCACTTTTTCACACAGGGCCATGTAGATTTGGAGTTTTTTTTCTCCCTTAATAATGTAAACCTTCATTTAAAAACTGCATTTTGTGTTCAATTATGTTATCTTTGACTAATAGTTAACGGTTTTTGATGAGCAGAAACATTTAAGTGTGACAAACATGTAAAAGAATAAGAAATCAGGAAGGGGGCAAATAGTTTTTCACACCACTGTATATGTGTACTACTGAGCATTAACATGTTTTATGGAGAAGAAGATATGATAACTAGTTGCCTATAAGTATTTTAATCGTACAAAAAGTCAAACTTCAGAGGCATGTCATCGGAAACCTTTATTGGAATGTAAATGTACATCCAAGCTTAGCTGCAGGAATCTGTGAGGGCAACATACAAGTAAATTAGTGTACCCAGGGCAGGATTAGTAACAATTACCCTTGTATGGTTGTCTACAATAAACATTAGTGCTATATATATACATATTGTATATATCATTCCTGTTACCCTACTGGTGCTGTTACCTTCCTCGCTGGTGCTTGGTTGTGACATTTCGCTCGAATCTTGAGTATCTATCACGGACAGCTTCGTCTACTTATCACAACCTTATTAAGCGAAAATGCTATTTTATTCAAACGTCCTTGCTGGAGTGTGTGACGTGACGTCATGTGCAGGTGCGATGGATCGCGTACCAATCAGAATGGTATGTTTATACTTCTCATCCAACCACAATCGAATTCGCTCCATCCGGATGGCGTGATTTGTCTGGATGTTTTTTTGTTTGTTTTTTGAATGACAAGCTGAAATAAAATAGGAGTAACGAGGCTATTTTTTAAATGTAAGGAGTAGAAAGTACATATAATTGCGTGAAAATGTAAGGAGTAGAAGTAAAAAGTCGGCTGAAAAATAATTACTCCAGTAAAGTATAGATACCCAAAATTTCTACTTAAGTAAGGTAACAAAGTATTTGTGCTTCGTTACTTGACACCTCTGCTCACCGGTAGGGCTGGGCCGATAAACGATATCATATCGAATCGCGATTTATAATTTTTTTTAAACGATGAAAAGCTCTAGACATTTTTTGGTCGATATGGATTAATCTAAGAGCCAATCACACAGCAGAACAATACGACAACAACTAATCAGCTTGCAGTTTGCGCGTGCCGTGCAGGTCAAAGTTAATTTCCTACCGCACTTTGCGGTGACGACAAAAAAAGGACGACAAAAAAAATAAAAAAAAGAGTGGAAGCAGCGACGAAAGTGAATCTAACCTCAAGTTATTATCCAAAGATGTTGAAATTGTCGACAAAAAAGGTTTGAATTGCACGAACTCCGTTATATGAACGCTTTACCCACACGACCACACTGAGAGCATGAAAATGCGGGCCGATGCTACTCCGTCAACTAGCAGGGCTAGCAGTGGGGCTGTCCCAAAGCAGATATTGATCGTTTCGTCTTTCGTGGCCATTACACCTTATGAAAAGTGTTCCAAAAGGAGCAAGGATATAACCAGGGCCGTTTCTAACTTTCTAGCGAAAGATATGATGCCCCTAAGCACACAAGGCTGAAGTTAGCTCCTTATTCGCAACTTCCGATTCGTTTGGCTCCTTATTGCGCAGCGTCTCATTCTGCGGCTGAAGTTAGCTCCTTATTCGCAGCTTCTGATTCGTTTGGCTCCTTATTGCGCAGCGTCTCATTCTGCGGTTGAAGTTAGCTCCTTATTCGCAACTTCCGATTCGTTTGGCTCCTTATTGCGCAGCGTCTCATTCTGCGGCTGAAGTTAGCTCCTTATTCGCAGCTTCTGATTCGTTTGGCTCCTTACTGCGCAGCGTCTCATTCTGCGGCTGAAGTTAGCTCCTTATTCGCAGCTTCTGATTCGTTTGGCTCCTTATTGCGCAGCGTCTCATTCTGCGGTTGAAGTTAGCTCCTTATTCGCAACTTCCGATTCATTTGGCTCCTTATTGCGCAGCATCTCATTCTGCGGCTGAAGTTAGCTCCTGAAGTTAGCAATTCTACCTCACTCCCATCTCCTCTCCTCCCGTCATACTCGGCTATGCCTGGCTGCTACAACATGACCGATGCCATCCCACCTGAATATAGGGACCTGGCTGAAGCCTTCTGCAAGAGAAGAGCCACCCATCGCCCATACGACCTGGCGATGGAACTTCAGCCAGGTTCCATTCCCCCCCGCGGCCACCTTTACTCCCTATCGGCCACCGAGACACAAACTATGGAGGAGTACGTCGCCAATGCCCTGCGTCATGGCACCATCCGGTCCTCCTCCTCGCCAGCAGCCACAGGGTTCTTCTTCGTTAAGAAGAAAGGGGGCGAACTTCGCCCGTGTGTCGATTATCGGGGGTTAAACAAGATAACCATAAAAAACCGACACCCGCTACCGCTCACCAACTCAGTCCTGGACGACCCTCTCTGGTGCCACCGTGTTCACGAAGTTGGACCTCCGGAGCGCCTACAACTTGGTGCGTATCAGAGAGGGCGATGAGTGGAAGACGGCATTCATCACACCCACCGGACACTACGAGAGCCTGGTCATACCCTTCGGACTCTGCAATGCACCCTCGGCCTTCCAACAGTTTATCAACGACGTCCTCTGGGATATGCTGGGCCGATGGGTGTTTGTCTACCTAGACGATATTCTCAAATATTCTCACAACATCAAAGAACACATCCAACACGTTCGGGCTGTCCTAAAGAGATTGCTCGCTCACCAACTGTACTGCAAGCCGGAAAAATGTGCCTTTCACAAGCACCCCACCACGTTCCTGGGTTTTGTCATCTCGCCCCAGGGTGAGGCCATGGACCCACAAAAGCTCGAAGCTGTACGTCACTGGTATACTCAAACAGCTTCTTGGGTTTGTGAATTTCTATCGTCGCTTCATCCGGGGCTACAGTACAGTACCACTAACCATATTGACCAGGCCCTCGTGTCGTCCTTTTCAACTCACCCCCGCCGCCATCTCCTCTTTCCAAGAACTTTGTCATCGCTTCACCACCGCTCCCATCCTTTTCCACCCCGATACCAACAAACCTTTCGTTGTGGAGGTGGACGCGTTGGATGTGGGCGCCGGCGCCGTTCTCTCCCAGCGAGGTTCAGACCAGAAACTGCACCCTTGTGGTTTCTTCACCAAGAAATTCAATCCCACTCAGCAGTGATACGGAGTAGGGAACCGCGAACTGCTGGGCATAAAGTGGGCCTTGGAGGAATGGCGTCACTGGCTCCAGTGAGCCGTTCATCGTCTGGACCGACCACCAGAACCTCATCACCACCAGGAACCTAAGGCAGCTCAAACCACCTCCTCCCGGATCATTGCACCCCTTCAATGGAACTTGGAGATGAGGGTCCGCAAGGCACAAGCTGCGGAGGCCGGACCGGCAGGCGTGCCACATGGATGACTTTACGTGCCCCAGAACTTAAGAACTTAAGTTCTTCAATGGGGGCACTCTTCACCTGTCGCCGGACACCAAGGGACCCGAAGAACCCTATCAATTATCGAACGGGCATTCTGGTGGCCCGCTATGAGAAGAGAGGTCACAGAGTTCGTTCAGGTATGCCCGGTGTGCGCCAGGGCTAAAGATATAAACCAACCATCCCCAGCAGAGCTCCAACCACTTCCGGTTCCTCAAGGGCCCTGGACGCACATCGCCCTGGATTTCATCATGGGCCTGCCGGTTTCACACCATCCTCACCATCGTTGACCGGTTCTCCAAGGCAGTGCACCTGGTGGACCAGACTCCCATCAGCTAAAACCACCGCTGAGTTGATAATGGAACACGTAGTCCGCCTGCATGGGTTCCCTAAGGACATCGTCTCGGACAAGGGGGCCCAGTTCTGGAAGGCCTTCTGCCGTCTGATCAATTCCACCAGTAGTCTGTCATCCGGATACCACCCCCAGACTAATGGTCAGACGGAACGGACCAACCAACAACTGGAGCGCTACCTAAGGTGTTTTGTTGCAGATCGCCAGCGCTCCTGGGCCCGCTAACTCATATGGGCAGAACTATCTCACAATCTTCACATTTCCTCTGCCACCAACCTAAGCCCATTTGGGGTGTGCTACAGTTTCCAACCTCCTATGTTCGCCCATCAAGAACCGGAGGTTGACATACCATCGGCCCAACAGTTGGTCCGTAGGTGTCGACGGATCTGGAATCAAGCCAACCTCGCCATGCAGAATGCCAACGACCGTTACATCACTCAGCACCGCCATCGACACACTCCGGGACGTTTGTACAGAGTAGGTGACAAGCTATGGCTATCTACAAAGAACCTACATCTACATACTGAATCCCGGAAACTTTCACCCCGCTTCATCGGACCATACCGCACCACCCTAAGAATAAACCCTGTCACCTACCGGCTCCCCATATTCCACATATCCCAACTCAAACCCTTCATCACCTCTCCGATGCTACATGCAACATAAATTTACAACATAAATTAACAAAAAACTAAACTATCTAACCAAGACCCCTAGTTAGCTGGCTAGCGGAGACAAGACAGATTGATCTGACAAACATAAATTAACAACATAAATTAACAAAAACTAACTAGCTAAGGAAGGCGGCGCGGTGGTGTAGTGGTTAGCACTGTCGCCTTGCACCTCCAGGGTCTGGGTTCGATTCCCGTCTCTGTGTGCATGGAGTTTGCATGTTCTCCCCATGCTTGGTGGGTTTCCTCCGGGTACTCCGGTTTCCTCCCACAGTCCAAAGATATGCAGGTTAGGCTAATTGGCCTTCCCAAATTGCCCGTAGTGTGTGATTGGGTGTGTGAGTGTGTGTATGTGTGTGTGCCCTGCGATGGATTGGCACCCTGTCCAGGGTGTACCCCGCCTAGTGCCCGAAGTCTTCTGGGATAGGCTCCAGGTCCCCCGCGACCCTGAACACAGGATTAAGCGGTATAGAAAATTAATGAATGAATGAACTAGCTAAGGAAGACTATCTACGTTTATTTTTTTAACAGACACCATAAAGTACACGTGCAAATGTGCAAACAAGAGCAAAAAAGTGACAGTGCGACAAACACTACATAACATAATAATATGGTATTCCATTGCATATCATACTCTGTATGGTCATGTACAGTCTTATGCAAAAGTTTAGGCACCCCTTGATAAATAACAGATTTTGGTGATTTTTTAAATTGAAAAGATGTTAACAAAGTCTCTCTTGGAAATGGAAAAAAATGCACAATATTTTCAGCAAACACTGATGCATAGTTACTTTTTATGTCATCAATTGAATAAACATTCATTCATTCATTCATTTTCTATACCGCTTAATTCTGTGTCGCGGGGGACCTGGAGCCTATCCCAGGAGACTTCGGGCACTAGGCGGGGTACACCCTAAAAAATAAAAACATTATTATGGCACTGTGCAACATACATTTAGGTAATTGGCAGACGCTCTTATCCAGAGCGACTTACAGTACATTCTTAATCTCATTATACATCTGAGCAGTTGAGGGTTAAGGGTGTGGATGCGGTCATGTTATTTCACTAGTTTTGACGCTTATCTTTAATTTGTAGTTTCACTCACACAACAGAAGTCTGATGATCTCTTTGTCTCTTGTAGTTTATTTTGTCAGCATCAAAGAATCAACACTTCATACAGTCGTCTTGAGTAAATCCACTGCGGTTACAACACCAGTTGCTTTATCTTATAAATTTCTTGGATTACGATTAGCTTACGTATATAACAACACTTTTGTTGTATATATCTGCTTATGGGTAGCTTACGGTCAAAAGCTTGTGTTTCCGTAGCCTTCCGCATCTAAACTGAAACTTTCTATCATGCGATAGTCATACAAATACATGTCATAGTGGAATGACATCACAGACCAACTTACGATTGTCAAAATGGATGCTTAACTAACAAATTTAAAGCTTATGGCTTATGTAATAAACTGAATGCTTAATGCTTTACTAATGAATAGAATAAGGTAAAATAACGTGAAATAACATGAAATATGGCTCTTACATTCCAGCCCCTAATTGACAGGCATGGAGCCTGACAATTACAATTTTGTGTTTTTTTTTTTTTGTTTTGTTTTTTTGATAAAGCCATGAAATTAAACATTCTTAACCTTGTAAATGTTTTAAATCTTTTAAATGTATAATATTTATCTCTCGTTGTTTACATTTGCATATCAAAGGAAATCATAACTGATTAAGATACAGTTAACAGTTCATTTCACATATGAGACACAGCTTGTCAATAGGTCTTTCCAGGGTGTTGGTCTTAGTTTTAACTAGCACACGTCTCACAAGTCTCCTTTTGTCGGGGAACACTTTCGTGATTCTTCCCATGACCCATTAATATCTTGGAGAAAACTCATCAATTATTAAAACAATGTCTCCAATCAAAAGGTTTTTTCTCTCTTGAAACCATTTTTGACGTTCCTGGAGCAAGGGCAAGTATTTACGCACCCATCGCTTCCAGAACAGGTCTGATAGGTACAGTACTGAATTTGCTTCCACCTGCGACGTGCATAGATGTCTTCCTTTTTGAAAAGTCCAGGGGGCAGGTTTGGCTGTTTTTTCATCAGCAGCAGTGTGGTTAGGCGTCAGGGGTTCCAGATCTGTGGGATCTTCCGAGACAGTAGTAAGGGGTCGGTTATTCATTATCGCTTCTACCTCACACATGAATGTATGCAGGCTCTCGTCAGTTAATGTTTGTTCTTTCAGGACTGATCTCAAGATCTTTCTAACTGACCTGATCTGTCTTTCCCATGTTCCACCAAAGTGAGATCCAGAAGGTGGATTGAATGTCCACTGTATGTTCCTTTGAGTGAGGAAGCTTTCAATTCGTGACTGATTCCATTGCTGAATAACCTCACGCAGTTCAGTCTATGAAGTTTGTTCCATTGTCACTTCTCATGACTGACACCTGACCTCTCCTGCTTATAAAGCATCGGATGGCATTCACACAAGTGTCTGTGTCAAGCGAATGAGCAATTTCAATATGCACAGCTCTTGTTGTCAGACAAGTGAAAAGTACGCCATATCTTTTAACGTTACTTCTGCCACGTTTGACCTCGAAGGGTCCGAAGTAGTCTACTCCCACGTTAGTAAAGGGTGGGTGACCTGGTCTTATTCTATCACTTGGCAGTTCTGACATTTTTTGCTCACATGTTTTAGCTCTAGACTTTCTGCATATCACTTCTCTTAATATTAATGTTACAATATGTGAGTCTTTAGGTACAATGACTGGGTGTTTAACGTGCTCTGGCATTGCGGACCTGCCGAGACGTCCTCCGACTCTCAGCAATCCATCATGTAGTACCGGGTCCAGTTTGGACAAGCAACTGTTTCTTTTTACAGATGCCTTGCATTTTTGCTGTGTGGGAATTCCCTGTTTGAATTCTGCTGCTGCTTTACCCTTTTGCAACGTGAGAATTTCTTCCTTAAAATTTTGTCTTTGAGTGAACTTAATGAATGTACTCCGGTTTCCTCCCACAATCCAAAGACATGTAGGTTAGGTTAATTGACATTCCAAATTGCCCGTAGTGTGTGAATGAGTGTGTGTATGTGAGTATGTGTGTGTGCCCTGCGACAGGATTGGCACCCTGTCCAGGGTGTACCCCGCCTTGTGCCCTAAGTTTCCTGGGATAGGCTCCAGGCCCCCGCGACCCTGTATATAAGGATAAAGCGGTACAGAAAATGAATGAATGAATGTCTCTGATGCGAATGATCCAGGCAACGGATCTTTATACCTTGTGATAATTAATCAATTTACTCACTGCATCTGTGCTTTCTGTAATGCTCATAATGCTCACTAAAGCTGAGAGCTTAATTTCGTTGTCATTTTCTTTCATAGATGTGTCATAAATGTTCTCAGGCCATTTGCACTCTGGTTCTTTGAGAAAGGAGGGACCATGGATCCAGTTAACATTTTTCATGAATTTTTCACAGGATGCCCCCCTGGATGCAGAATCGGCTGGGTTTTTTGAGGTATTGACGTACCTCCATTGCTGTGACTTGGTTGAATCTCTTATAATGGCAATTCTGTTGGCCACAAAGGTTTTAAAACGAAGTGTTTCATTGTCAATGTATCTCAAAACAGTTGTGCTGTCAGTCCAAAACATAGAGTCCATCAATTTCAATTCTAGCTGTTCTTTCAACATTTTGTCATTTTTTACAGCTACCACTGCCGCAGTCAGTTCCATTCTTGGAATGGTGGTTTGTTTCAGGGGTGCTACACGAGAGTTCCCCATCATGAATGCACAATGTGTGAGTCCGTCAGCATTTACTAACCTGAGGTATGAGACATCTCCGTATCCCATTTCACTCGCATCCGAGAAGTTGCGCTGTAGCTGTAACACCGAAGTCAGCTGGTTTTATGCATCTTGCTATGCTGAACTCGGACAGTTGGTGCAGCTCTTGCAGCCAGGTTTTCTTACTGCCCGGGAATGTCGTCATCCCAGGCTAGTTTTTCTTTACATACCTACTGCATTAGAATTTTAGCTGGCAGTATGACAGGTGCGAGAAAGCCTAAGGGGTCGTATATTGAGCTAGAGATTGACAGGATTCCTCGTCTTGTCACAGGTCGTTCTTTTAAACTAATCTTAAACTTGAACGTGTCTGAATCAATGGACCACAGCACCCCCAGAGCTCTCTCAATGGGCAGTGCATCTTTACTCAAGTATAAGTCTCTCATGTCTTTGATCATATCGCCTTCGGGTATGGAAGTCAGTAGGGCATGGCTGTTGCTTGCCCACTTAGTGAGGTTGAACCCTCCACTTGCACAGAGGCTTGTGAGATCATTGTACAGGGCAACTGCTTGATCATGAGTTGCAACAGACTTCAAGCAGTCGTCGACGTAAAAGTTTTTAAGTACTGTTTTAACTGCCACGGCAGGCAGTGGTGCTGTGGTTTTCTTCCGCTGTCTTTCTAAGGGCGAAGTTAGCAACGCTAGGAGACGATTTTGCACCAAACAAGTGAACTACCATCTTATATTCAACTAAATCTTGGTTCACGTCTCCGTTCGGCCACCATAGGAAGCGCAGCAGATCGGTGTCCTTCTCAGGGACTCTCACTTGATAGTACATGGCTTCTACATCTGCCATCATGGCAATTTCTTCTTGTCTAAAGCGTGTGAGCACGCCAATGAGTGAGTTTGTTAAGTCTGGTCCTTGTAGGAGCTCACTATTTAGTGACACTCCTTGATAACTGGCAGCACAGTCAAAATCCACCCTCAGTTTATTCTTTTTAGGATGCGGTATGTACCACACATGACCGTCTTGGCAGTTTACGTGATGTGTAGGGACCCTGACTGCATGACCCTTTTTTAGCATGTCATTCATGAAGTTTGTGTACTCCTCGTGAAAGGAGCTGTTGCTGTTAAGTTTTCGTTTAAGGTTTAATGCACGTTGCATAGCTGCACTTCGGTTATTTGGCAATTCAATGACTGCCTTTTTTAGTGGAAGGCCGATGTGGTAGTGATTATTTATGAACTGCAATGAGTTATTCACGGATTCTAAAAACTGATAGTCTTCCTGTGACCACTTGGCCTTATCATCACAATTTCGTTCGGGAAAATCGTGGTTGAACTGCTGTATCAGCATTTGTTCTACACTTTCAATGGAGATTCTGTTAACTGTAATGCTCCCTGGTTCGTCGGGTTCTCGGAGAGGCCCGTTCACAGTCCATCCGAGAGCATTCTGCGTATGGCCCTTCATGCCTGCTATTGATTAATCGCCGTGGTTCTAGGAGTTTGTGCTTTTTATTTCCTATGAGAATTTCGATTCCAGCGCTAATCTGGGGCAACTTTACATCGCTAAGGTAGGACCACTGGTCGATGTCGTGCTGTTGTGGAATACTTTCCACTGTAGCTGGGATATTCTTTTGTGTAAACACGTTGGGGAGTTCAATAAAGGTGTTTTCTTCCAGGCTACTAATCATTGAGCATGTAACTTTCTACAAGGTTTGTGGAGTTCATGGTGCTCAGCAGTATTTTAACTCTTCTGCCTTGTACATTTAATCGCCTTGCTAACGACTCTGTACAGAATGTGGTGGAACTACCTTGATCTATAAATGCATAATACACTTCTGCAATTTTGTCACCTTTCTTGGACTTTATTTCAACAGGTACTATGGGAAGGATGCAATTACCTCCAGCCCCAGTGAGGGCATTTGATTCGTGACTCACTGCAGGTGGTGTATTTTTTGTGTCACCTTCAGTTTCGTTTTCGTTGGCGCTTGTGGCTAACTGCGCCGTGTCTTGCACTGCTATGTGTAGCATGCGAGGATGTGGCTTTGAACACAATGAACATATACTTTTTCTGGTCTTTCCACAAATGACCCTTTCTTAAACATCCGAAACAGAATTAATTCTTTTTTAAGAATTCTACTTTGTCTTTGTGTGTCTGATCGTTGAATTTTACGCACTCATCTAAGATATGGCCCTTTTTACAATATGCGCACGGCTTAGTGAAAGCGCTAACAGCTAATGTACCGGCATTCTTCATTGTAATCGAGTCTTTGTGAATTTTACCAACCTGCCTGACTTCGGTTGCAAAGCTGACCCTGGCTTTTCGTTCCCTTTTTTGTTTATGTCCTTGAAGGGATGTTCAACTCGTCCATAGATTCACAGTTTGCCATTGCATTTTGGCAAGTTGTCAAGAAAGAGGAGAGGGTGCTTAATGCCCTTCCGTCATCTGTCTTTATGTTTGGCCAATTAATTGCCTTTTGCTTATAAACCGCTGCAATTCTCAGCTCGTTTCCGAACTTGTCGCGTAGCAGTTTCTTTGCTCTTGCATACCCATCTTTCATGTGCTTGCAGCTCGTTACAAGGTCTTTGGGTTCCCCTTTGGTGTACAGTTCAAGATATGACAGCTTATCGATGTCATTGTCAGTTTTGGATTCAACGAAGTGTTCAAAGGACAACATGAAGGATTTGAACTTGAGCGGGTCTCCGTAAAAGGGAGAAAGGTCGTGCCGAGGCAGAGAGGACAGAATTTGGCTCCTCGCGAGCATTTCTGTGAGTTCTGCCTGACGTTGCAGTTGGTACTGCACTGTGTCAAGTCCATGACGTAGGTAATCATTATCTCGAGTGTCCCTTAAGGAGCTTGTCATTTGTGTGTTTGCGCTTATGGGTATGCCTGAATAGGCTGCCCCGTAGAGCATTGGCATTTGATAATGTGCTGTATCGAAGCTCTGACATGAGTGTTCATTGTCTAAGATAGGACATTCATTTAGAGTACTTGACATTGTGGGTCTGACGCTGATGGGCTCACTTAAACGCGCTGCCTCGCGCCGTGGTGGCAGTTCGTGATATTCCGTGGACATGCTGTGCTCGTAAAGTTCAGTACGTTCTAATTTGGGAAAGTGCGAGCCGCTCGTTTCGAAGATTGAACTCTCTCTTGGCTGACATTGCCTGTTATATACTGAGTCGGGACAGTACAAGATGCGCGGCTTCATGATGGCACTGTCTCTTACGGGCTGCCATCGGATGTTGTGTCCTGGGTTGGGAAAGTGCGCGCTGCTCAGCGCTGTTCATTGCGATTCCGATACGCTTCTATTTCGGCGTCGGCTCTTGCGAGTGCCGTTTGAATTTCCAACCTTTCCTTTTTTACCTTTAGTTGTGCTTTCTCCATTTCTAGTTGTGCTTCCTCCGCTTTTAGCTCGTACCATTCATTCGAGGTTGCTGCCTCAGCCGGCAGAGCTGCTCTGCTGTCTTCTTCCTTGCGGCGAGATGAGGAAGCTGCATGCGTTGCGGACCTTGCAGATGCTGCTGACACTACGCTTTCGCGAGGTTCAGCGGCCGCCACTTGTGACACGCTGTCTTCTGATGAGATTTCATCATTTCATGTTCGAGACGTCATAGAGTGACCCTTGGTGTCCGCTATCCAGCGATCTACCATTGCCATAAATGCTGTGCAGCGTTGCATTTCGGGCATAAAACAGGTGTCATGATCGTGGTCGAGTTCTTCTTCATGCATGCACAATGACACCTCAACGTCCAACTTGCCTTTTCTTGCTTCATACATAATCAGTACTTAGTAACACCTCCTCTGATATCACAGCTTGCAAATACTTTTTATAGCCAGCTAAAAGTCTTTCAATTCTTGTACTTGGGATTCTTTCCAATTATTCCTTGCAAAAGCTTACTAGTTCTGTAATATTCTTTGGTAGTCTTGCATGCACAGCTCCTTTAAGATCTACCCACAAATTTTCAATGATGTTTAAATCAGGGGACTGTAATGGTCATTCCAAAACCCTCAGCTTGTGTCTTTTAAGGTATTCCATAGTGGATTTTGAGGTAGGTTTAGGATCATTGTCCTGTTGTAGAAGCCGTCCTCTTTTCAGCTTCAGCTTTTTTTTTTTTTTTTTTTTTTACAGGTGGTGTGATGTTTGCTTTCATTATTTGCTGGTATTTAGTGGAATCTATTCTTCCTTCCACCCGTGCAATGTTTCCTGTGCCACTGGCTGCAACACAACCCCAAAGCATGACAGCATTTTCAGAGTCTTACACAGCTGCTTAGAGGAACCCATGGTTGCTGAGTGTCCACAAGTGTGTGCACAAGGTTTGAAGAGTCAAAGTATTTGTAAAGCTTTGAAATTGGCATTTACTAATGATAGCTGTTGCCATGCATCAGATCTAACGAGCTGACTAAGGTCTGAAACCTTGTAAAAAGAATCTGAGACTTAGGGTGCCCAAACTTATGCACAGTGCCATAATAATGTTTTACTTTTATTTTTGTTTTTGTTCAATTTATGGCATAAGAAGTAACTATGCATCAATGTTTGCTGAAAATATTGTCATTTTTTCCATTTCCAAGAGAGACTGTGTTAACATCTTTTCAGTAAAAAAAAATTGTCAAAATCTGTTATCTATCAAGGGGTATCTAAGACTTTATGAGAAATGAAATTTGAATTTAACTGAATTCTATGCAACATAGACAATCAGAATTGCTCTTGCAATAGCAATTAGGGACATTTACATTTAGAAGCTTAAATTGATAGGGCTCTATTGATCTGTAGCTGCCACCATATCGTTAATAAATCAGAAGAAAGTACCCACACACACTTGGATGATTTATAACGTCTTGTAAAGATATTTAAAGGTTTGTGGAAATTTGCTATAAAAATTTAAACAAGATACAGGCTTGAATATTAGTCAATGCATAGTACACACACACACACACACACACACACACACACACACACATCTAACATGTCAATCTTTTCAAGAGTCTTTGTTGATTGCTTGTCATGTGTGTTGTCATGTTGCTATGCTACCTGAATGTCAAGCAGAATATTAGAGTGATATGTGTATGTGAACAGAAATGTCTGCAACCTTTTCCCAGGCATTTTTCCTTATTCCTAATTTCCATTTGATGTACAGTATACAGGATGGAGCGGTGGTCATCATAGCCTCAGCAGCATTTTTGTACATGAACTGTAGGCATTAAGATGTATGTTACGACAGACAGTCATTACTGCAAAATAATCCCTGACAGAATGTTTAGCCATTAAACAAAAGCTAACATTACAATATATGCCTCAGCTGAGAATAGTCTATTACTACAGCAGGAACACAAACACTGCATGATGTTGTCACATAGTTGTAATTAGGTTGTGATCTTGTGACCACCCAAACAATATAATTGGGACAACATTGTTTAGGAAAGCTGGAATCAGTTTACATTGCACCAACATTATACAAATGATGTTGGATTAATTTTAAATGACACCAACACAATGTTGAAAATACAACCTCAAAACAACACAATGTCAACCATTATTTATTCCATTTATTCTGCTTAATGTCCACTCACAAACTCACAAAATTAATCTTGGTGTGTGTGTGTGTGTGTGTGTGTGTGTGTGTGTGTGTGTGTGTGTGTGTGTGTGTGTGTGTGTGCGTGCGTGTGTGTGTGTGCGCGTGTGTGTTTAGTCATTTGTTTGTTTGTTTATTTATTTTATTGTATTTAATTTCATAATCAATTTATTTTTTGCATATTCATGTTTACCTGAACTTGTATGAACCAGACTCATATGTCAGAGGTTGTGTGGTGGACCATGGTCAGTGGGTTTCCTCCGGGTCGTCCGGTTTCCTCCCACATTCTAAAGACATGCAGAATAGGCTAATCAGTGTTCCCAAATTGGCAATAGTGTGTAAATGAGAGTGAGTTTGTACACATTTATGTTATTATGTTATTAACATCATATTTGATAATGTTTAGGTACATTGTTTTCTTTGAGGTAATTTTAGAGCATGTAACTTAATTCACTTAGGACTACAACTTAAATTAAAAAAAATGTGGTAAAATAAAAAAGTGGTACTGGGGTAGTCCTTTTTGTAAAAAGATATTCAACATTATCCTGCTAATTAAACTTAGACTAGGCCCCTGCTTTCTACTTGACTGGATTTGCACTGGACGCTGTGGCCCTGAATCCTCTCTCATGTCTGCAGAATTACTGTTGCTGAATTCACAACTGATGCATTCAGGGATTTCAACTTTTCAGAAGGCTTGGAGATAGATTCTTAAAATAAGTACATGCTCTGTGCGGACATTCACACAACATCCTCATTGTCCATGCCAAGCCATTTTGTTTAACACTAGCCATAAACCTTACGCAAACAAATAAATGAATAAGGCCTACCTTACCCACCAGCCAAATTGCCGACATGCTCTCCAGCAGCTTCTTGTAGGGCAGCTGGGGCATAGCACAGAATTTTAGGCCCTATAAGCAATCTGATTCCTTTCTTGATCTATCACTTTTCCTTTCAGATGTAAAAAGGTCCTCTACCCTCTGTCTAAAATCTGAATCAGTCATTGGTACTGAGGATGAATTCCCCCAGATTGTTTATGCATGAGAGTGAGAGAGAGAGAGAGATTCAAAGATTCAAAAGGTGTTTTACTGGCATGATAAATTTGGTCCACGTTTTTGGACAAAGTTTTATGGACAAGTATTGCAAAGTTCAGGAACAAGTCACAAAAAAGCTTCAGTGTGCCTTGTAGAATGTTACAAATGCATGCTAAACATGCTACTTTTATGTAACTTACCCCGCTATTTTGGCAGGTAAGTTGAGCAAAATCCAATAAAATTTAAATAGCCGGATTAACCATATGTTAGCCAAATCATTTGGAGGTTGGAACAAATAAGTAAAGTTACAATGAACAATAAGGCATGCCTATTGCTGTGGTCCATATTAGCTATCTAATATAGCCATGGTAGTATTAAAAAAAAATTACACTCTAAAATTGTGTATGCATGAAGACAGTCAATATTTCACTACCACATGCTAACTGCCTTCTCATCACAATTTGTAAGGAGTAGTCCAAGTTGTGTATTCTGTTCCAATAGAACAGCTACTGTTGCTAAAAATAATTGCTGAAAAGGTCAATGCTGTTTCTGATAGAAAGAACATATAGTGCATCAATATTATGGTTGTGAAAAGGGTGATATATTCAGTATTAGGTGGTCATAAGATACAGTAAGATCAAATTTTTACATTACAGCCGCAAAGAAAAGTAGCATAATACTAGTATAGTAGTACAGGTCCTTATCAAAAAATTAGCATATTGTGATGAAGTTAATTATTTTCTGTATTGTACTGATAAACATTAGACTTTCATATATTTTAGATACATTACACACAACTGAAGTAGTTCAAGCCTTTTATTGTTTTAATATTGATGATTGTGGCATACAGCTCATGAAAACCCAAAATCTCTATCTCAAAAAAATTGCATATTTCATCCGACCAAAAAAGAAAAGTGTTTTTAATACAAAAAAAGTCAACCTTCAAATAATTATGTTCAGTTATGCACTCAATAAAAAAAATGGGAATCCTTTTGCAGATTCTTGTGTCTTGTGTCTCTCAACTTTGTCTTCACAATATCCCACAGATTCTCTATGGGGTTCAGTTCAGGAGAGTTGGCAGGCCAATTGAGCACAGTAATATCATGGTCAGTAAACCATTTACCAGTGGTTTTGGCACTGTGAGCAGGTGCCAGGTCGTGCTGAAAAATGAAATCTTCATCTCCATAAAGCTTTTCAGCAGATGGAAGCATGAAGTGCTCGAAAATCTCCTGATAGCTAGCTGCATTGACCCTGCCCTTGATAAAACACAGTGGACCAACACCAGCAGCTGACATGGCACCCCAGACCATCACTGACTGTGGGTACTTGACACTGGACTTCAGGCATTTTGGCATTTCCCTCTCCCCAGTCTTCCTCCAGACTCTGGCACCTTGATTTCCGAATGACATGCAAAATTTGCAACCTGTAGCCCATTTCCTGCACACGCCTGTACACGGTAGCTCTGGATGTTTCGACTCCAGACTCAGTCCACTGCTTCCGCAGGTCCCCCAAGGTCTGGAATCGGTCCTTCTCCACAATCTTCCTCAAGGCCCGGTCACCTCTTCTCGTTGTGCAGCGTTTTCTGCCACACTTTTTACTTCCCACAGACTTCCCACTGAGGTGCCTTGATATAGCACTCTGGAAACAGCCTATTCGTTCAGAAATTTCTTTCTGTGTCTTACACTCTTGCTTGAGCGTGTCAATGATGGCCTTCTGGACAGCAGTCAGGTCGGCAGTCTTACCCATGAATGTGGTTTTGAGTAATGAACCAGGCTGGGAGTTTTTAAAAGCCTCAGGAATCTTTTGCAGGTGTTTAGAGTTAATTAGTTGATTCAGATGATTAGGTTAATAGCTCGTTTAGAGAACCTTTTCATGATATGCTAATTTTTTTAGATAGGGATTTTGGGTTTTCATGAGCTGTATGCCACAATCATCAATATTAAAAGAATAAAAGGCTTGAACTACTTCAGTTGTGTGTAATGAATCTAAAATATATGAAAGTCTAATGTTTATCAGTACATTACAGAAAATAATGAACTTTATCCCAATATGCTAATTTTTTGAGAAGGACCTGTATTTATAGTTTTCTATAAACAGCATCTGTGTTATCTGTCCAATCCAGTTTGCTGTTTCGATGAACACCAAACTATTTATAAGCTTCCACCCTTTCAATGTCTTTTTCCCAAATGTTCACTGGTGATGGAGAAGTGTGTTTGTGCCTGCAGAAATCTACCACCAGTTCTTTGGTCTTCCCCACATTTATCTGGAGGTAGCTCCGTTGGCACCAGTACACAAAGATTTGAGTCAGTCCTCTGTACCTCCGTGATCAGGCCAATGATTCAGAGAACTTCCGCAGGTGACAGGTTGCTGAGCTGAACATGAAATCTTCAGTGTAGGTGAATGTTACTGTATGGTTGATCAGTGTAGGTGCATTTACAATGGTATCAAATTTAGTAATTAATGCTTTTACTGTCAAGACCATGGTTTAAGTCCTGCTCTGTGGATCAGCTTAGTTGGAGAACAAATAAATAAATAAATGAATAATAAAAAAAAAAATAATAATAATAATAATAATAAACAGCTACACTATGGGCTTTTTGAGGTAATTCATTCAACATTAGACCAACAAAATAAAGTCAACATTGGCCCAATGTCATTTCATCAAAATAATTTTAACTTTTGGAGAAAAAAGAAAACTAATAACATTGTTCCAATGTCCATAATGGTGCCAAATTAACAGTGCCACAAGGTTTTGGCAACAAAAACTTTTCTGCTGGATCAAGTACGCAACAAACTTGATTGAAGGTTACATTAAGGTTGCCTTACACAAGTGGTTAAATTGATTTTCTGGGCTTTTCTGGATTTCTCAAATTACCTGCATGTACTGTAGTTCACACCTCTGTGGTTGCCACAAACACTTGCATTTAAGTAAGATGATATTAAATGTGAACTAATTTTCTTTTTCTTGTAAGTGCAGTATGATGTAACATTAAAACACTTGGATCAAAAAAAATAAACAAAGGGAAGAAAATCTAATATAATACCTACCTGACAAAAAACGGCTGGCATATGGATTTAAACATGCAAATATTCAAGAGTTTTTGATAGGATAATGCAGTCCTATGCAGTGATAAATATGTTTTAGCTGGCAACAAATAACTATGTCTGAAGACATCTCTTGGTTATGGAAAATAGTTGGGACACTAAACAAATTGTGAATAAAAACTGAATGCAATGATGTGGAGATGGCAAATGTCAATATTTTATTCAGAATAGAACATAAATCACGGAACAAAAGTTTAAACTGAGAAAATTTATTATTTTAAGGGAAAAATATGGTGAATCAAAATGTCATGGTGTGAACAAATCCCCAAAAAGATGGGACAAGGCCATTTTCACCACTGTGTGGCATCTCCCCTTCCTACAACACTCAACAGACGTCTGGGGACCGAGGAGACCAGTTTCACAAGTTTAGAAATAGGAATGCTCTCTCATTCTTGTCTAATACAGGCCTCTAACTGTTCAATCGTCTTGGGCCTTCTTTGTCGCACCTTCCTCATTATGATGCACCAAATGTTCTCTATAGGGGAAAGATCTGGACTGCAGACTGGCCATTTCATTACCCGGATCCTTCTCCTACGCAGCCATGATGTTGTGATTGATGGAGAATGTGCTCTGGCATTATCTTGTTGAAAAATGCAGGGTCTTCCCTGAAAGAGATGACTAGATGTTGTTCTAGAACCTGAATATATTTTTCTGCATTGATGGTGCCTTTCCAGACATGCAAGCTGCCCATGCCACACGCACTCATGCAACCCCATACCATCAGAGATGCAGGCTTCTGAACTGAGCGTTGATAACAACTTGGGTTGTCCTTGTCCTCTTTGGTCCGGATGACATGGCGTCCCACATTTCCAACAAGAATTTCGAATCGTGACTCGTCTGACCACAGAACAGTCTTCCATTTTGCCACACTCCATTTTAAATGATCCCTGGCCCAATGAAAACGCGTGTGCTTGTGGATCTTGCCTAGAAATGGCTTCTTCTTTGCACTGTAGAATTTCAGCTGGCAACGACGGATGGCACGGTGGATTGTGTTCACTGACGATGGTTTCTGGAAGTATTCCTGAGCCCATTCTATGATTTTGTCACGTGGATGCAGAACGTGGACTGTGAAAGTGGACCCAGTTGCAGGTAGAGAGCGAGAGATCAAAGCCGTGTGATCAGTCGGCGGGGGCGTCGAGCCAAAACGTGAAGCTGAGCCGTGGTCGAGGAGGAGAGCAAGAGATCAAAGCCGTGTGATCAGTCAGCGAGGGCGTCGAGCAAAAATGTGAAGCTGAGCCGTGGTCGAGGAGGAGCTCCATCTCCAGTCTGGAGGGAGAGATGACAAACCCTAGGAACGTTGTGGAAGTTGTATGGAACTCACATTTCTCGGCTTTAACAAATAGATTGTTCTCTAGGAGCCTCTGCAGAACTTGGCGAACGTGGTGCCGGTGCTCCTCCAGGCCTCGAGAAAAAATCAAAATGTCGTCCAAGTACACGAACACGAAAGAATTCAAGAAGTCACGGAGAACGTCATTAATGAGGGCCTGGAATACGGCAGGGGTGTTGGTCAGTCTGAACGGAACCACCAGATACTCGTAATGCCCAGTGGGTGTGTTGAAGGCAATTTTCCACTCGTCGCCCTCCCGGATGCGGACGAGGTGATAAGCGTTTCCATGGAGGGCTCCTCCAGGCCTCGAGAAAAAATCAAAATGTCGTCCAAGTACACGAACACGAAAGAATTCAAGAAGTCACGGAGAACGTCATTAATGAGGGCCTGGAATACGGCAGGGGCGTTGGTCAGTCTGAACGGAACCACCAGATACTCGTAATGCCCAGTGGGTGTGTTGAAGGCAGTTTTCCACTCGTCGCCCTCCCGGATGCGGACGAGGTGATAAGCGTTTCGTAGGTCGAGCTTGGTGAAAATGTCCGCCCCTTGGAGAAGTTCGAAGGCGGTGGCCATGAGAGGTAACGGGTAGCGGTTCCTGACGGTTATCTCGTTAAGCCCTCTGTAATCAATGCATGGACGAAGGGACTTGTCTTTTTTCTTGACGAAGAAAAATCCTGCCCCAGCGGGCGAGGAGGATGGACGAATAATTCCGGCGGCGAGGGAATCTGTGATATACTTATTCATGGCCTCTCTTTCTTGGTGTGCCAGAGAGTAAAGTCTGCCTTTTGGAGGAGAGGTGCCCGGGAGAAGATCAATGGGACAGTCGTATGGTCGATGCGGCGGAAGTGACATGGCTCGGGTCTTATTGAAGACCTGCCCAAGATCATGGTATTCGGTGGGTACGCTGGAGATTTCCGGGGTTTCATGGGGCGTGACGAGGATAGGAGCTGGAGGGAGTGCTGAGTGCAGGCATGTCGTGGAGCATGAGGGGCTCCAACCCGTGATGACTTGCTTGTTCCAGTCGATCTGGGGTCCATGGAGGGCTAGCCAGGGAAGTCCGAGGACCAAGGCGGCGTGTGATCTCTCCATAATGAAGAAGGAGATCTCCTCAGAGTGGTTCCCTGACGTTCTTAAGGTTAACGGTGGGGTTCTAAGTATCATGGGTGGAAGCCGGCTCCCATCCAAGGCCTGAACGGCGAGCGGAGTGTCTAGTGGTACGCCAGGGATCTTTAATGCTCTCACCGTAGTCGCGCTGATCAAATTTCGATCGGAGCCGGAGTCAATTAGTGCCTGAATTGGGTGAGCCTGACCACCGATGATTAGGTTTACGGGAAGTAGGGGACGTGATTGTGGAAATCTATCAGGAGGGGAGCCCTCTAGTGTTCCCAGTCTGACTAGGGGGGGCCTCCCTTTTAATGAGCAGTCTTTAAGCCTGTGTCCTGAAGCTCCACAGTAAAAACAAGCCCCTTGTAGGCGGCGTCGGCGTCTCTCCTCGTCAGAGATGCGGGTCCTGCCTAGCTGCATGGGCTCCTCTTGATCGGTTTGCTGCAGGGCAGGAGACGCGTGCCCTATTCTGGGGTGCCGTCTTAACTGGAGACGTGAGTCGACCCGCCCGGCGAGATCCATGAGTTCGTGGAGGTCCGTGGGGGTTTCACGGGAGATGAGCTCATCCTTAAGAGCTTCTTATAGCCCTTCCAGAAAAACATCCGCTAGGGCTCTGTCATTCCATCCACTAGAAGCGGCTAGGGTGCGGAACTCGATGGCATAGTCGTAAGCAGAGCGGGATCCCTGACGAAGTCTTAATAACCTTGTTCCAGCCTCCCTGCCGGCGAATGAGCGATCAAAGACCCTCCTCATCTCCTTGGAGAAGTTGTTGAAGTTCTCGCAGCATGGGTCGCGAGCCTCCCAGAGGGCTGTACTCCACTCCCTGGCTCTATCGGTTAGTAGCGTGATGATGTAGGCCACCCGGGAACGTTCTGATGAGAAGGAGGTTTGTAGCTCAAAAATCAGTGAGCATTGTGAGAGGAAGGACCTGCAAGTTCCTGGTTCTCCCCCATAGGTGGGAGGGGCTGGTAGGCGTGGCTCTCGTGGTGTTCCGGCGTGTGAGGTCTGAGCTGTAGGTACCTGGAGCAGTTGTACTTGGGAGACGACGTCAGCTAGAGTTTGTCTCGTGGCGATGAGTTCCTCCTGGTTCTTTCCGAGGAGCACACTTTGGGTCTCCAGTGCCCGTCTCATTCCGTCTAACCCTGCTGGGTCCATAGTGCGGGCTGGATTATTCTGTCGCGTGGATGCAGAACGTGGACTGTGAAAGTGGACCCAGTTGCAGGTAGAGAGCGAGAGATCAAAGCCGTGTGATCAGTCGGCGGGGGCGTCGAGCCAAAACGTGAAGCTGAGCCGTGGTCGAGGAGGAGAGCAAGAGATCAAAGCCGTGTGATCAGTGAGCGAGGGCGTCGAGCAAAAACGTGAAGCTGAGCCGTGGTCGAGGAGGAGAGCAAGAGATCAAAGCCGTGTGATCAGTCAGCGAGGGCGTCGAGCAAAAACGTGAAGCTGAGCCGTGGTCGAGAAACGAAAGCGAAAGTTCAAAGCCGTTAAATCCAAGCGTGGCAATAATCCAAATCGGGAGGCGAGGGGAAAAACGAGAGGCAAGCGAGATCGGCAACGTGAAAAGTCATGAACAGAAACGCGAGAAAACTATGGCCAAAAAAACACACAATAATCCAGCGCGAGGTAGCGCGCTGCGCTTCCTTATAAGCTGGGTGAAATCAGCGCCAGATGAGAAACCGGTGTGCCGGCGGGGCGGTCCGGGAGGAGCGATGACAGCGTGGGAAAGCATGACCACGTGATGAGGGTCTGACAGCGTGGGAAAGGAAATATCAAAAGGTCCCTGATCAGCGCGAAGGCACTGAGAGCGTGACAGATTTCCTTTACAGTAGCATTCCTGTTTGTGGTACAGTGTCGTTTAAGGGCCCGGAGATCACGGGCATCCAGTATGGTTTTACGCCCTTGACCCTTACGCACAGAGATTGTTCCAGATTCTCTGAATGTTCGGATGATATTATGCACAGTTGATGATGATAACTGCAAAGTCTTTGCAATTTTTCGCTGGGTAACACCTTTCTGATATTGCTCCACTATCTTTCTGCGCAACATTGTGGGAATTGGTGATCCTCTACCCATCTTGGCTTCTGAGAGACACTGCCACTCTGAGAAGCTCTTTTTATACCCAATCATGTTGCCAATTAACCTAATTACTGTTAATTGGTCTTCCAGCTCTTCGTTATGCTCAAATTTACTTTGTCCAGCCTCTTATTGCTACTTGTCCCAACTTTTTTGGGATTTGTTGACACCGTGAAATTTGGAATCAACATATTTTTCCTTTAAAATGATACATTTTCTCAGATTAAACTTTTGATCTGTCATCTATGTTCTATTCTGAATAAAATATTGACATTTGCCATCTCCACATCATTGCATTCAGTTTTTATTCACAATTTGTTTAGTGTCCCAACGTTTTTGGAATCCGGTTTGTAATAATAAAATTGAATTAAAAATAATATTCTATTATCCAAATATTTACTTTGCCCAACACTTGCTCTAGCTTCTTGCAAAAACAGCAAACTATAATAATATAATATATTTTCATTTAGGCTAAACACTATAGGTCAAAATAAAGCAGGACATGTTTCTGCATCATAAGGAAAATGCACTGATAAACTTGGACATAGGATCTGTTTTAAATTTTGATTGATCTGACTGATTAATTAAATTAATTAATTTTATGGTATTTTTGGCATATTTGTCACATTTTTGTGTGGGGAAAAAAATGGTTTTGAATCAATTTGATCTGAATCATTTAAGTGTGATAAACAGGCAAAGAAATAAAAAAACGCAGGAAGGGGCAAATACTTTTTGATGACACTGTACAACTCATAAATCTCCTATGTGTGCTTTATGATTAATGTTGATGAGTTTATGGTTTTCATTTCCATGAGGTTAAGGACAAGTGCTGTAGTTTCTAACTGACCTCAGTTTCTGCAAGCACTTTCCTCCCTCCCTTTCTGTTCTATCACTACGTTCTGATTTTCCTAAATGGTTTAAGAGCAGTATATAAAGAAACTAGAATCTGAGCACCTGGAGGCACACATTATTAAGATTCATTGACTGAGACAACCAAGAAATATAAAAGTATAGATACTCACTCCAAACACAACCACAAATATCATCTTATTCAATTGTTTTGCTTTTTTTTTGTTTTGTTTAGTTTTGTTTTAGTCAAACAAGTGTAATAATGCAAAGGACAGTACGTGAAAAGGGTTGTTTCATGAGTTTGAGATCATGGTAATGATTACAATTATGATGAGGAATGCTCCATTAAGCACATCATAATCGTGTGCTGCAATTATCCATCTATCAAGACCCCATTTGCTAGGGCATGTGCCCCATCACTAGACCCCTTTTACTTGGGCACCTAACCATGTATCGATACTTAAAATAAGAGTAGAGATTAATGCATGATACCTCAGTTAAACTAAAGTAACTTAATACTTACAATCTTATTTAAAAGTAAGTTTTATTGCCTCCTATAAATAGAGATAAAAAAATCTTCAATCTTCTAGTTTGTATAGCACATTTAACACATACAACAGACATTCAAGGGGGAAAAAATAATAAATGTGGGATGAGGAATGAGGAACGGCGGGCCATGCCCCAGTAGAGCTTTATGTCTAGCAACACCCCAAAACCAAACCCCACATTAGATCTCCTTTAATTCTGATTAATTGAAAAATTATAACAAGCAGATGTCATTAAAGTTATTACACTCCTAGTGGTGGGAATTGAAATCCCCTGCCTATTGCATCCAGCTAATGTACAGTGCTGTGTGAGCTATGATTTGCTGTGGTGAAAGTGTGCTGAACACTTGCACAGAGTTTATGTGTTTCAAAATTCTATTTTAATTTAGCTTTTTCTTCTGTGTCCCCAAATCTCCAAGTAATTTAAATCCACCCATTAAGAGTTTCAAATCAGGTAGTCAGCTGCTATTCCAAAACCCAAATATAAAATTATAATAAATAACTATATTAAATAACTGTTCAAATAGGGTAATGAAAGCCTTATAACATACAAGACTATAATTAACCTGCTAGTTAACAATTACAATTGGCTGGTTTTATTTGTCACAGGTAAATATTCCAAACAGCATTCATACTGTATGTATTGCCGATGTCAACCTCAGAATTGCATGTTCAGCTCCTATTTATAACATCTGACAAGCATCTGCATTATGCTGCCAAGATATAAACATTTAATTAAAATGCTCAATTAGTGGCAATGATTGGAAAAAGGCACACATACAGTATGTTTGGTCAGTGTCGACCCAACATTTAAAGTTAGATTGACCCAGAGAGTGTTTGTTAAGATTGTTTGTCAAAATGCTTACCAGACAATGTTTAGATATAGATGTAGTGAAAAATTGTACACCATCCTTGATCATCCTTTACATTTTTAGACAACTTATAAAATCAAATGTACAATTTTTTTTTTATTAATACAGTACTCTTTGTTTTTGTTTAATTCTTTGAAAATCAATTACTTGTGCTATTCATTCATGCTCTAACACATGAGCTGCCTTCTGATTTAACATCCTTTGACCCAGCTGATACTATTGTACTTTGTATTTTGCTAGAATAGCTAAATATAATAACAGATATATCAATAATCTATTTTAAAATGACTTTCTGTGCATGATCTCCACATAATTGGTGGGTTTCCCCAATACTTCAACTTTCTTCCATAGACATGCTGTGTAGTGATTGGTGTTTACAAATTACCAAAAAGTTTTATCTGCCTTGTGCCTTAAATTACCTGGGGTAGGCTCCTGGCCCCCTGCAATCATGCACAGAATAAGAGGTATAGATTGCTTCTATTCCCTATGTAGGATTTTACTGGAGTAATTTGGCTGGTATTTTACAATGAAAAAAATATGGTATATGACTGTTGCTATTCTAAAAACCCACATGCACACTCTATGCTATGTATGCTGGTACTCTCAACCAGAGGTCCCTATCATTTACTCTGTTTTCTAACACAAAGGATTACACAACCAGAATGAAACCACATACATGTGTTACAGTACCTGCTGGCTTCACATACTTCTCTTCATCTGTACAGGTGTACGTGATGCTTGATCATGCTTTCACTGCCACAAATCCCCACCGCCTGATTGAAACTTAAACAGCTAAACCACCAGATAACAATTAATAATCCTTGCACTGAAATCATTTATGTAATGGAGCCGCTGGAGTGGGGCATGATCCAAACTGATCCAAACCAAGGTGAAAGGGTGCCCCAGAAGACACCCAAGAATGGTGCCCCTCCACCACCTGTGACAAAACAGCCCCAAGCCTTCTGTTCACCATGGCAGTCTGCAAGACAAAAGGGCAAAAATGCTTGGTGGGTTTCCCCCGTGTCCTCCAGTTTCCTCCTACAGTCCAAAGACCTGCAGATTAGGCTAAGTCTCCTGGGATAGGCTCCAGGTCCCCCGCGACCCTGAATACAGGATAAAGTGGTATAGACAATGAATGAGTGGATACTCTTGATTTTGTGGGGGCTGGCAGGTTTCAGTTTTATCCACTCTAAAATGTCTAGTCCCCAGGCACAATGAGGGTCAGTGGTTTCAGTTAGAGGGATCCTTGCTTCCAATTATTGGAGGCAGGAGGAGAATTAAAAGGTGGCATGGAAGCACATGGAGATGATTTTATGAAGTAGTAATTATTCAAGGTGGTCCTCAGCTAATTGCATTGCTTCTGCAAGCAATGCTGATTAACGACTTCACATCCATGCTGCCACTTCCTGCAAGAGCTGCACAAGAAGCTGCACCAGCATCACTAGGTCCATAACTCCATCAATGCCTCGTTCCTCAGACAGAAGCCACCAGCAGCAAACATCTCAGTGCTACAGTACATGATCACCTTCTTCGGCATAGAGTATTCCAGCATGTTGTCAGCAGAGAGCTGTCGAGCTGTGAGCTGGGCCTCACTAGACAACTGAGGCAGAAGACAGGGTACAAGACAGCCATCAAGCTGCCTTATCTTAGCTAGTATGATCTGGGCTGTGCTGACAATTGTGCCTTCCACCGGAGCACTCAGGCTGGCAGCAAACTTTGAAGAAGAAACCAGTCCTCAGCCTGGGCTTGAAGCAAGGTCTGTAAAATATGTTAGAGGAGAAGTTAGGGGAGCTTCTGACATAGAGTCTGGTGGATGCTGAAGAAGACTTGTGACGTTGGTGAATGGCAAGGACTCTCTAGGGCATATCATTCTCCACTCCTGTGTTTTTTGGTACCAGTTTAACATTTCTTTGTATATTTAGGGAATAAAGGACTGAAAGTAGGCTTGGAAAGTCTAGTAGACTTTTTTGTTTGTTTGGATTTATTTGTTTGTTTGTTTGGTTTTGTACTCATGGTGAATTGAATATTCTTTTTTCACCACACACAAACGCACATACATGTTCTCTGCTTGCTGTCTCTCTCTCTCACTATGTCTGCCAACACATAAATAAAAACTGCATAATATGCCACATGTGGCAAGCATTATGTGCTGCTTGTTGGCTTTATCCACCCCTCTCCCTCTATTTTTACATACCAATTTTAAGTTATTTACATCAGATTGTTGTTAATGATGAGGATTATTTTGTTCGTATAATCTCCTTCCTGATGGTAAAAATACTCTGACCTTAAAATAGGTAAAATATCATTAGTAATTTTCCTAGCTAATTGAAAGGTGTATTTTTTTGTACTCCCCTGTAGAATAGTTTTGCAGCTTGAATATCAACAATTTTACAAAAACATTAAATATTAAACATATGTCTGGCTTGTTTTGTACTGTCAAATCAAGACACTGCGCTGTTAATATACTGTAGGTGAAGGTAAAGAAATCATTGTTTGTTGTTTGTGCAAAAACAAAATCTAGTGTCATTTTGATATTTACACCAAGGCAGTATTTACTGTAGAAATGGTCTATCTAAATGCTTATTGATTAAATAGGTAAGGGTATTTCAGTCGTCATCAGTGCCATGACCTACCCTAGGTAAAAATTTTAAAATTAGAATGCCTAAAACAAAATAAATTCAAAAACAAAATAACAAATTCAAAAACAAAATAACAAAAACAAAATTAGAAATCCTAAAACAAAATAACAAAAACTGAAAACAAAATGTTATTATGTTTTGCACTACTTCCCAATAAAATATGTAATACAAGATTACATATATTACATACAATATTACATACAGTGGTGTGAAAAACTATTTGCCCCCCTCCTGATTTCTTATTCTTTTGCATGTTTGTCACACAAAATGTTTCTGATCATCAAACACATTTAACTATTAGTCAAAGATAACACAAGTAAACACAAAATGCAGTTTTTAAATGAGGGGTTTTATTATTTAGGGAGAAAAAAAATCCAAACCTACATGGCCCTGTGTGAAAAAGTAATTGCCCCTTGAACCTAATAACTGGTTGGGCCACCCTTAGCAGCAATAACTGCAATCAAGCGTTTGCGATAACTTGCAACGAGTCTTTTACAGCGCTCTGGAGGAATTTTGGCCCACTCATCTTTGCAGAATTGTTGTAATTCAGCTTTATTTGAGGGTTTTCTAGCATGAACCGCCTTTTTAAGTTCATGCCACAACATCTCAATAGGATTCAGGTCAGGACTTTGACTAGGCCACTCCAAAGTCTTCATTTTGTTTTTCTTCAGCCATTCAGAGGTGGATTTGCTAGTGTGTTTTGGGTCATTGTCCTGCTGCAGCACCCAAGATCGCTTCAGCTTGAGTTGGCGAACAGATGGCCGGACATTCTCCTTCAGGATTTTTTGGTAGACAGTAGAATTCATGGTTCCATCTATCACAGCAAGCCTTCCAGGTCCTGAAGCAGCAAAACAACCCCAGACCATCACACTACCACCACCATATTTTACTGTTGGTATGATATTCTTTTTCTGAAATGCTGTGTTACTTTTACGCCAGATGTAACGGGACACGCACCTTCCAAAAAGTTCAACTTTTGTCTTGTCGGTCCACAAGGTATTTTCCCAAAAGTCTTGGCAATCATTGAGATGTTTTTTAGCAAAATTGAGACGAGCCTTAATGTTCTTTTTGCTTAAAAGTGGTTTGCACCTTGGAAATCTGCCATGCAGGCCGTTTTTGCCCAGTTTCTTTCTTATGGTGGAGTTGTGAACACTGACCTTAATTGAGGCAAGTGAGGCCTGCAGTTCTTTAGATGTTGTCCTGGGGTCTTTTGTGGCCTCTCGGATGAGTTGTCTCTGCGCTCTTGGGGTAATTTTGGTCGGCCGGCCACTCCTGGGAAGGTTCACCACTGTTCCATGTTTTTGCCATTTGTGGATAATGGTTCTCACTGTGGTTCGCTGGAGTCCCAAAGCTTTAGAAATGGCTTTATAACCTTTACCAGACTGATAGATCTCAATTGCTTTTGTTCTCATTTGTTCCTGAATTTCTTTGGATCTTGGCATGATGTCTAGCTTTTGAGGTGCTTTTGGTCTACTTCTCTGTGTCAGGTAGCTCCTATTTAAGTGATTTCTTGATTGAAACAGGTGTGGCAGTAATCAGGCCTGGGGGTGACTACAGAAATTGAACTCAGGTGTGATAAACTACAGTTAAGTTATTTTTTAACAAGGGGGGCAATCACTTTTTCACACAGGGCCATGTAGATTTGGAGCTTTTTTTCTCCCTTAATAACGTAAACCTTCATTTAAAAACTGCATTTTGTGTTCAATTATGTTATCTTTGACTAATAGTTAACGATTTTTGATGAGCAGAAACATTTAAGTGTGACAAACATGCAAAAGAATAAGAAATCAGGAAGGGGGCAAATAGTTTTTCACACCACTGTACATATACTAGATTACTGTGCAAGACTTACAAATGCGATATTTTTTTGGTACTTAGTGTTTTAAGATTTTTTTTTTTTTGAGATTATAATTATTATTTATTACCTTTCCTTAGATAATAACTGTGAGCAACTGTAACCAACAGTAGCATAAGCAATTTCCCTCTGGGATTAATAATGTTCTTTGAATCTTGAATCATCCAGTGTACAAGATACATGAAAATTTGTTTATACGGCACTGAAAGGGGTGACCATTGGAGGACAGAGAGAGAGTTGTGGGCATATTCCACAGTCTGCTCCATGATTCTGCATCATGTAATGCAATGCATGTCATAGAGCCAATCCATGACAGCTTTTAATTTGGATGGGGTCCATATGAATACCTGAATTCCAGATGACGAGAGAAGTGGTTTCATGATGAAATGTGCATTTCTCAGCCTCAACATGAAGTTTATTTAAGAGCCTTCACTGAAAAAAATTATACTTTGGATCAACTTTAAAAAAAATTTGCTTCAATTTGTTACAAGCATTTTTTTTTACTTTTTCTCAAATCAAATGTTATAATTTTATTTAAGGTTTAATTTTTATTAAATATAAATATATTTTTAAGTTTCCCCAAAGCAAAAGAAATTCATCAATCCAAATCAGAAACAAAAGTTATTACAATGCCTTAGGCCAGTAAAACTTATTTTTCTACTTTCTAACAACTTGATTATATCACTTTAGAAAAAACAAAAATTTAACATTATATTTAAGCTTAGTGTTTACCTTGAAAGAAACAAATTACATTCATGTAGTATAAAGTAATAGGAGTAAATTATAGTAATTTTCATTATTTTCATTATTTTTATTATATTTTCATGTTGCCGCAGTAACAACATTGTGTGGACAATAACAACTGCATGTGCGGTCTGCCAAAATGGGTTTAGCAGGAGTCTCAGAAGGACAGAGAGGAGTTGAGGGCTGAATTATCTTAGTGTCTTGGTTTCCCTCCCATTGTCTGAGATGCTTGCGAAAATCTATGATAGGTTGAGGAGATTCTGAAGATGGGATGGTAATTCACATGTTTAGGTGCTGGGTCTGAGAGCACAGGGAGAAAGGCAACAATAGACGTCTGGTCATCTCAGCCACATACTGTAAGGGAGCCAATATACAACTTCAATGTCATAATCAAACACATACAGTAGCGCGATCCCTGAAGAAGCTTCAGAATCAGACCTGCCATCTGATGTGCAGTGAATGAACGAACAAACACCTTTCTCATTTTGTTGGTTTGATTTTGGGCATCCATAAAACTGTTCCCCATTTTCTGGCCTTTCTTTAAATGAGGGTTATTATGTAGCCTTCATTAGATTACTCTGTACGAAGGGACACAGTCAGTAGTTTAAAGACTAATAATCACTGGAATAAGAAGGACCGGCTAGGTGCCAGGATCGCCATCATAAATAGGTGGGGCGAGGAAGGAGCAGTTCCAGAAAGTCAGAGCCAATAAATCCAAACATGCAGATAATACAAAACATGAGACATGACAAGGTCACAAACACAAAACGCAAACGTGATCACAGTAGATGGTTACAAGAAAACGTGAGAATACTGGGCTTTTGAGCTTTGGAGTTTTGGAGCATCTTTTTTAGAGGAAAATGATTAAACAAAAGTGGTACAAGGTGCGTTTGGAGCAATGACTGCAATGCAAGGGAAGATGCGGACGTGGTCTGGTGGGTTGTGAAAAATTATGCATGCACTTTAATATATATAATTATTTTAGTTTAATAGCACAGCCCAGGTACTGTAAGCAGTTGTGACCCTCATACCCGCAAGGTTTCTAAGAAGTATAAGATGGAGTAGAGTTTAAATTTGTGGCTAATGAATCACATGTTAACCTACTGTAATAGTTCCCCTTGACAATGTCCTCTAGTATTACAGTATCTTTGACCTTGGTTGGATAGGTGGGCTTGGATATAACCATGTGTTGGTGTGACAGGACAATAAAAGATACAGTATGCTGGTCAACAACAGTGCATGTAGAATGAAGTTAGCTGGATATTTTAACCTGGATATACTGTAGCAACTCTAATATTAAGCGATCACTCTTAATATTAGTGATAACTGCACTTGTGGTCAGTACTGACACAAAAATGTACAGTGGTTTCATATAAATAAAGGGCGGTGGCATAATCATTAGCACTGTGGCCTCGCACCTCCAGGGTCAAGAGTTCGATTCTCACCTTGGGTCTGTGGACATTCAGTTTAGGTTAATTAGTGTTCCCAAAATGCCAGTAGTGTATGTGAGTGTGTGTATGAACTCTGTAAAATACAATGTGCAATTGATAGTTTTAACAAGTTTTACCACTCATTTCGATTACTGTTAAACAATGATAAATAACTGTTCAACTGGGAAAACTGATCCATTTGTGTAAATTGTATTTTATATACGTTAGTCATGGAAAATTATTATTATTTGAAAATTATTCTTTTCTAAACCCACTGTAGGTATTTTGTCTTATATTTTTACATTATTGCTCTTAATTTTTGCAAAACAACCTTAAGAGTGTATGAAAATGAAGCAAAACTATGTAGGAACATATGTTCACTCCTTCCCACCTTTCCTTCTATGTCTTCCACAAAAAAATTACGTTAAATAAGGGTAGTGAGCAGCATCTCTTTTCACCTGTCATGTCCTATTAGAGGCTATGGCGAGTGACCTTGAGCTGTCTCCCACTGCATTAGTCCTGCAGGGGGAAGGAGCATTGTCTCAGTGTTAACATAATGATAATGCTGTGAAATCTGGTGCTTGGTCTGCTCCCACTGCTCAATATGTCTCTCCAAATTGATTTGCAAGGTTGATCTATTCTGAAACAGTCATCTATGAAAATGGAGTATTAATTTAAATACAAGTAAAGATAAGAAAGAATTATGGGGAATATATGGGTATACGGTATATATACTAAATATCTTTGATGGATTGGCACCCCATCCAGGGTGTACCCTGCCTCGTATCCCTATACAGTATGTCACAAATGGCCACGTTTAGGCTATTCAGACTTTTCTTTTTTAGTTTTTCTAGTTAAGTTTTCTTAGTTTTTCTATAGTAGTTTCTAAAAAAGCAAGTACAGTTTATTGATTCAGTTATATTGAGAGCAATTGTAAAGAGGATGTGTAGTAAAAACAGAGGAGAATGATGGAACAAAGTTAAACATCTTAATTTTAACTGGAGGATTTCTTGATTGATTGGTTGATTGATTGATTACATTTAAAATGTCTACACACCCGTATGAACTTTGCAGGTTTTTGTGATTTAAAAATAAAACCAAGATAAATCATTAATATGATATAGCAACCAACTAAATTCATGTGAAAATCAAATCGTAGCATTTTAGGGACAAAAAGAGCAGCTTACAATAAATAACCTGGTTGTGCATGTTCTTTTATAATTGGTCACATGCATAAATTATATATATATATATATATATATATATATATATATATATATATATATATATATATATATATATATATATACTGTATAAATAATGCAGGATAATGCAGTTGCAGTGTACTGTAGCATGCTGTTATACTTTGTGGTTAATAAAACACTGTGTTATATCATGTAGTACTGTACACACAATCCTCTATAATACTGTATTGCAAATGTGTTAACAGTACACTAAAGGATTTTAGGATCTTTTAAAAATACTGAATGTATTTGCTATATTCTAACATTTCAAAGGCCATTGATACACATAGTATCAGTAAGGGTGAGGAAGATTTCATTCATTCATTCAAGTTTAACAGATTTTATTTTCTTGCACATGGTTACAAAAAACATAGTACTGTAGTTGCTTTGTGTCTTCAACAAAATATCAGATTGACTAACATGCACACAAAACAAAAATATAAAATCTTCTCCAAACAAAGACAGCCATGATTATTAAGATATACTGTACTGTATTGGTTACTTGAAAGCTACTGTAAGTAGTATTATACGTATTAGAAGTGAAGTAAGCTTTATAAATAATACATTTGACAATACAATGTACTGTATAGTTAAAATAAGTTAATTTAAACCTACCTAACAAAATACATAAAAATGTACCTTATGCTGATGAAAGTAAAATAATAATGAAATAAACTAAGGCATGCAAAGATGAAGCTCTGTAAAATCAAGAGCGTAGGATAATGCAGCCGATCAGAAGAAGGCCTCCTCCTGATTGGTTGGTACTGACCCTCATCTAGTTTCTGGTTGTCTGGAATTGTAGCAAAGCTATAGCACTACCAAAATTCGAGCCAGTGCAGCTTTGTGATGTTGACTGCACACAAGAGATACAGTTTGAACACAAAAATACAGTGGTACCTCAGCATATGAATTTAATCAGTTCTGGGGCGAGTTCTTAAGACGGAATTTCGTTCTGCAAAAACTTATTTTCTTATGAAATAATGTAAATGCAGCCACCCAAATATGTTATCAATACCAATCTCCTACATTATAATTATATTTTTGCATATAAAAAGGGTTCAAATTTTTTGAAAATAAATTTTAATGAAATAAAATATGAAATGAATACAGTATTATGTAAAAGTTTAGGCACCTCTTGATAAATAACAGATTTTGGTGATTTTTTAATTGAGATGACTAGTTACTTTTTATGTCATAAATTGAACAAAGATATAAAATAAAAACATTACTGTGGCACTGTGCAAAACTTTGGGCACCCTACATAATCAGTACTTAGTAATATGTCCTCTGTCAGATATCACAGCTTGCAAACGTTTTTTATAGCCAGCTAAAAGTCTTTCAATTCTTGTACTTGGGATTTTCCCACATTCTTCCTTGAAAAAGGCTTCTAGTTCTGTAATATTCTTTGGCCGTCTTACATGCACAGCTCTTTTAAGATCTACCCACAAATGTTCAATGATGTTTAAATCATTCAGCCTTCAGCTTCACCAAACCTTCAGCTTGCGTCTCTTGAGTTGGCTGCAACACAACCCCAAAACATTATAGATCCACCCCCATGATTAATAGTTGGCAAGTTGTTTTTCTCCAAACATGCCTTTGCTGATTGTGGCCAAAGAGTTCTATTGTAACTTCATCAGTCCACAGCACTTGTTTCCACAAAACATCAGGCTTCTATAGATGTTCTATTGCATACTTCTGACGTTGGATTTTATGATGGGTACACAGGTAAAGTTTTCTTCTGATGACTCTTCCATGAAGGTAGCATCGCTGCACAGTGGAACGTTGCACCACCACTCCTGTGTCTGCTAAATCTTCCTGCAGGTTTTATGCAAATGGGGGTATTTCTCAAAGTGGAAACTGCAAGCTGACAACGCTTTGCTATCTTCTTGTTGCCTCCATTGTGGGCATCAATAACTTTTATTGTCTTACATAGCTGCTTAGAGGAACCCATGAGTTGTTGAGTGTCCGCACAAGGTTTGAATAGTCAAAGTATTTGTAACGCTTTGAAATTGGCATTTATTAATGACAGCTGTTGCCATGCATCAGATCTAAGGAGCTGATTAAGGTCTGAAACCTTGTAAAAAGAATCTGCGACTCTGGAACTCTTATGCACAGTGCCATAATAATGTTTTCATTTTTTGTTTTTGTTCAATTTATGGCATAAGTAGTAATTGTGCATCAATTTTTGCTGAAAATAGTGTGCATTTTTTCCATTTCCAAGAGAGACTGTGTTAACATTTTTTCAATTAAAAAAAGCTAACAACAGCCCCCAGATGTACATGCAGCTTAGCTGGCGTCCAGTTTGGTTTAGTTTAAGACAATAGTTTCTTTTTTACAGAAAATGATTATGTTAACCTATTACTGCTAAATTTGGATCTACAAGTTATTAAATTATTGGGGTACTTATTATTGCCCACATGTTTTACACAAGAAAACACTGAATTAAAAGGTGGGTTATTAACTTCTACACATTACTATACTGTACAAGTATTTATTTGACACTGGATGTGCCCACAACTTTGTTTGCATGGAATTTGATTGCAGACTCATAAGTGTGTTTTTTAAAATGTACAGTAACAATCTGTTGAATTTTGGAATTAACTAAAAGTTACCATGGAGGGTGTGGAATGAACGTATGAGATACGTTTATTAAGTAAGTTTCAATTGCACATAAGCGTGTATAAAAATTTATTTCATTTTTTATTATATAAGGGCTTTTTCCATTTACATTTCTAATTTAAATTTGCATATCTTCTCTTCCCATGGGCCGATTGCAATGAAACAAAGTCTATATATGTTACAGTACCTTAAGCTCAGCTAAATACACCTGTGAAACCACTTTAAAATTTGTTCAGTAGTTTTTACGTGATTTGTCTCATCTAACAACATTTTACATAAACAAACAAAAAACAGATAGAAATTTCAAAAACTATGTTGTTCTATTATTATTAGAATTTTCAGTGCATGAAATAATACTAAAATGCTCTAAATAAGAATCTTGGCACAAGAACCTCTCAGTTTTACAGTACATGAGTGTATAAAATCCTGTATCCACTATATTTAGATTATATGGCCAAAAATAAGTGGACACTTGACCATCACATCCATATTCAATTTTGTTTGTATTGCACTTTTAACAATTGGCATTGTTTCATATGAGCTTACTGAAACTGGGCATAAATATGTCTATTTTCTTATATAACATCTTTAGAAAATGGATTTTGGATTGCAGCTGTGGTGATTTGTGCCAGATGCATTGTCATATAAGTTGCATTTCAAGTTATTCCAATGGTGTTCAGTAAGGATGAAGTCAGGGCTTTTGCCACACCATCCTTGTTAAACAATGTCTTTAGGGAACTAACTTTGTTCATAGGGCAGTCTTATACTGTAACAAGTTCAGGCTGTCACTTTAATTCCAGTGAAAGAATATATTACAGCATAAGAAAATGTTACAGCATGTAAAGACATTATAGAAAGAGTCTGGAAAAAGCCCACATTCGTATGATGGACAGGTGTCACTATAATATTGGATGGACAGTATAGTGTATATAGTGACTTTGTTGATCTTATCAAACTTACAAAATGTGATTTTTCTTATTTAATAAATATCTAATAAATATTGACAAAATATTGACATTGAAATAAGTATAACAAGCACAAACTTTTAAATGTGTACGTCACGGTATCTTATTCTTTCTCCATCTATTTCTGTTTTTATTGCCATTACCCTGAGTGTCTTGTGAGACTCTAGTCTTTTCCTCTCATATCTCAGACCAAGATCTGTTAATGGAAAACATTAGTATTCACTTTTCATCTTTTCCCTCTTATTGCTCCCTCTTTTCTCTTCAACATAGAATAGTTTACACCCCTGACAAGAAAATGTCTCTACTCTGATGGTTTGTTGAGCAATTGGCCAGTATGTATTCTGTGAGGAATTTTCTTTGTTGTTATTGTGTTTGTGGTTTCCATGGTGACTAAGTACAGCAAACATCCTGTCTTAATGCTTCCATTTGGGAGAAGGATGTGACACTCAAAGCACACACTTGCCAGGACAAGCTGAGACTTGTCATATAGAAGTATATAAAGTGTGTGTTTATCCATTCCGTCTCTATGCTTGTACAGTATATTGACACAGTATTACAAGTCTTGTGTAGATTGTTTTAAAAATTTGAGCTGTACAGGATTACTCTCTTTCTTTTTCATACACACACACACACTCACATACAAAACCAATTGCAGTTAAAATGAACAGCATTAATCCCCAACTATAAACCAGAACACTGAACCAGACCAGAACAATTGTGGGCACTCAAGATTTATCCCTGTCCATGTGGACAAATTTTGGCCACAATAGAAAGGCACCAGAACACCCAGTGCACCCCAGTCAACCGCACACAGGCTCCAGCATGTAAAAAATTCAAGGATGTTGACCTGATCTCCAAAACCTCCAAAGCCAAACCCTAAGAGACCATAGCCACTTTGGTGACACCTGGGGAACCCAAAACATAAGCGATTTTAATATTATTGCCGATAGGGATTCAGTCATGTTCAAACGTTAATACAGCATCTTTTAATTCTATGTTTTCTGTGTTTGTCTTATTCTTCTAAAAACAACTTCAGATGAACAACAATATGTAACTTTTTTCAACATGCCATTAATTATTTAACAAAAATAAAGCCAATAAAACATAAGGGACAATACTAAGTACCCCCATGATTCTACAGTAGCAGCAATGATTTGCTCTCTTAAGGTCCCACCACAGCATTTCAATCAGATCGAGGGTTAGACTGGCAGTTCCAAACCCATGAATCTTTTATTTTTCAGCCATTCTAATGTAGATTTGCTGTTGTGCTTCAGATCATTGTGCTGTAGCATGACTCAATTTCGCCAAGCTTTAGTTGTCAGACAGATGGTCTTCTTCTTTCTTCTTTGTCTTTCGGCTGTTCCCTTTCAGGGGTCGCCACAGCGAATCATCTGCCTCCATCTAACCCTATCCTCTGCATCCTCTTCTCTCACACCAACTAACTTCATGTCCTCTCTCACTGCATCCATAAATCTCCTCTTTGGTCTTCCTCTAGACCTCCTGCCTGGCAGTTCCAACCTCAGCATCCTTCTACCGATATATTCACCATCTCTCCTCTGAACATGTCCAAACCACCTCAATCTGGCCTCTCTGACTTTATCTCCAAAACATCTAACATGGGTTGTCCCTCTGATGAACTCATTCTTGATCCTATCCATCCTTGTCACTCCTAAGGAGAATCTCAACATCTTCAGCTCTGCTACCTCCAACTCTGCCTCCTGTCTTTTCTTCAGTGCCGCTGTCTCTAAGCTGTAGAGCATTGCTGGTCTCACCACTGTCCTGTACACCTTTCCTTTCATTCTCGCTGATACTCTTTTATCGCACAACACACCTGACACTTTTCTCCACCCATTCCAACCTGCCTATACTCATCTCTTCACCTCCTTTGAACACTCTCCGTTGCTCTCGACCGTTGACCCTAAGTACTTAAAATCCTGCACCTTCTTTACCTCTGCTCCCTGTAGCCTCACTGTTCCTCTTGGGTCCCGCTCATTCACACACATGTATTCCGTCTTGCTGCGGCTAACCTTCATTCCTCTGCTTTCCAGAGCATACCTCCACCTCTCCAAATTTTCCTCCACCTGTTCCCTGCTCTCGTTACAAAGCACAATGTCATCTGCAAACATCATAGTCCATGGAGACTCCTGTCTAACTTCATCTGTCATCCTGTCCATCACTAGAGCAAACAAAAAGGGGCTTAGAGCCGATCCTTGATGCAGACCCACATCCACATTGAACTCTTCTGTCACACCTACAGCACATCTTACCACTGTCTTGCAGCTCTCATACATGTCCTGCACCACTCTTACATACTTCTCTGCCACTCCAGACTTCCTCATACAACACCACAACTCCTCTCTCGGTACCCTGTCATACGCTTTCTCTAAATCTACAAAGACACAATGCAACTCTTTATTACATTCTCTGTACTTCTCCACCAGCATCCTCAAACCAAATACTGCATCTGATGTACTCTTTCTAGGCATAAAACCATATTGCTGCTCACAAATGCTCACCTCTGCCCTTAACCTAGCTTCCACTACTCTTTCCCACAGCTTCATTGTATGGCTCATTAGCTTTATGCCTCTGTAATTGCCACAGCTCTGCACATCTCCCTTGTTCTTAAAAATCGGCACCAATACACTTCTCCTCCATTCTTCTGGAATCCTCTCACTCTCCAAGATCTCGTTAAACAAACTAGTCAGGAACTCTACTGCCACCTCTCCTAAGCACTTCCATACCTCCACAGGTATGTCATCTGGACCAACAGCCTTTCCACTCTTCATCCTCTTCAACTCCCTTCTCACCTCACTTTTACTAATATTTGCTACTTCCTGCTCCACAACAGTCACCTATTCTACTCTTTGTTCTCTTTCGTTTTCCTCATTCATCAACTCCTCAAAGTACTCCTTCCATCTTCCCATCACCCTCCTGGCATCTGTCAGTACATTTCCATCTCTATCTTTAATCACTCTAACCTGCTGCACATCCTTCCCATCTCTATCTCTTTGCCTCGCCAACCTGTACAGATCCACCTCTCCCTCCTTGCTGTCCAGCCTAGCATACAAGTCCTCATATGCTCTTTGTTTGGCCTTTGCCACTTCTACCTTCACCTTACGGTGCATCTCCCTGTACTCCTGTCTATTCTCTTCAGTCCTCTCAGTGTCCCACTTCTTCTTAGCTAGCCTCTTTCCCTGTATACACTCCTGGACTTCCTCATTCCACCACCAAGTCTCCGTGTCCCCTTTTCCCTTACCTGATAATACACCAAGTACCCTCTTACCTGTCTCCCTGATCACATTGGCTGTTGTTGTACAGTCAACTGAAAGCACCTCCTGACCACCCATAGCTTGTCTCAACTCCTCCCTAAAGACTACACTACTTCCTTCCTTTCTCAGCTTCCACCACTTTGTCCTCTGCTCTGCCTTTGTCCTCTTCACCTTCCTCAACACCAGGGTTATTTTACACACCACCATTCTGTGTTGTCTGCCTACACTCTCCCCTACCAACACTTTGCAGTCACTAATCTCTTTCAGATTACAACGTCTACACAAGATGTAGTCCACCTGAGTGCTTCTGCCTCCACTCTTATATGTCACCCTATGTTCCTGCCTCTTCTGGAAGAAAGTATTTACTACTGCCATTTCACTCATCTTTGCAAAGTCCACCACCATCTGTCCTTCTACATTCCTGTCCTGAAGACCAAACCTGCCCATCACATTTTCATCCCCTCTGTTCCCTTCCCCAACATGTCCATTGAAGTCTGCACCAATCACCACTCTCTCACCTCTGGGGATGCTCTGCATCACTTCATCTAACTCACTCCAGAATTTCTCCTTCTCTTCCAACACACATCCTACCTGTGGGGCATAACCACTAACATCATTGAACATTATCTTTTCAATATCCAGCTTCAGACTCATCATCCTATCTGATACTCTCTTCACCTCTAGAACATTCCTTACAAACTCCTCTTTCAGAATATCTCCTACTCCATTTCTTTTCCTATCCACACCATGGTAAAACAATTTGAACCCTGATCCTAAGCTTCTAGCCTTGCTACCTTTCCACCTGGTCTCCTGGACACACAGTATATCCACCTTCCTTCTCTGCATCATATCAACCAACTCTCTTCCCTTCCCTGTCATGGTCCCAACATTCAAGGTCCCTACTTTCACTCCTAAACTCTTGCCTTTCCTCTTCTCTCTCTGCTTTCGAACACGCCTTCCTCCTCTCCTTCTTTGACCAACAGTAGCCCAATTTCCACCGGCACCCTGTAAGTCAACAGCACCAGTGGCGGTCGTTGTTAACTCGGGCCACGACCGATCCGGTATGGAAATGATATTACTGATTCGCATCATTGATTTGGCAAATGTTTTACGTCGGATGCCCTTCCTGACACAACCCTCTGCATTTATCCAGACTTGGGACTGGCACAAGAAGACACTGGATTGCGCCCCCCCCATGGTTGCATTAAAGATGGTCTTACAGTTGTCTAATACAGTACTCTGGTATGCAGTCGAGTTCATGGTCAACTCAATGACTGCAAGGTGCCCAGGTCCTGTGGCTGCAAAATAGGCTCAAATCATCACCACTCCACCACAGTGCTTGAAAGTGTGTATGAGGTGTTTTTGCTGAAAAGCTGGTTGCCTTTACGGGATTTTTTTTTTTTAGACAGAAGTGTCTTTTTCCTGGCATCCCTTCCAAACAGACCGTAATGTTCAGGCGTCTTTTAATTGTATAGTCATGGACTTTAACATTTAACATGCTCAGTGAGGCCTGTAGGGGCTGATATGTAGCTCTTTGTTTTTTTTTTATTTCTCTTAATATTGCCTGGTCTGACCTTGGCTTGAAGGTACTGGAACTTCCACTCCTGGGAAGTTTGGCAACTGTCTTGAATGCTTCCCACTTACGAATAATCTTTCTCCCTGTAGAACGCTGAACTCCGAATTGTTTAGAAATGAATTGCCAAACCTTTCCATATTGATGCGCAGCAACAATTGCACCTCTAAGACCAATGCTTACTGTAAGTCTTTCCCTCTTGGCACTTTTGTTACCAAACACCTGAATGCTCCAGAACAGCAAACTGCCTAAACTTCTTGTTTTACAGAGGTCTGCACACTTGCTAATGATCAATTAATCAAGGGCTCATGATTAGCGACACCTGGCTGCAACTTGTGGAAGCAGTAAGGGGTGCTTAGTATTACCTACATGCTTTTTTCTTTTCTTTTTTGGCTTCATTTATGTTAAACAAATAATTGCCTGGTGAAATAAATTGTATGTCGTTATTACATTTGCCTAATATTAAGACCCACTATTATCAAATGATTTTTCACTATGTTTTTACACAAAAACACATAGAATTAAAAGAGGGGTATTAACAATGCTGCAAATACCTTTAAATAGCAGAAAAGCAACCTTTATTTATAGCTTTTATGCCACTTAATGTTTGTTCACATGACATTCACCTGTAATGTTGACTGTGTGTGTCTCTCTGGTTAATTTTCATTTGAATACAATAAAAGGGAATGTATCAGGACACACAAATTCAGCAAAGCCAGTGCTAATGATAGCATTTCATCACCAAGTAGTTCTACCTTTCAAAAAAAAAAAAAAAAACTTGATACCAATACATGCACAAGGAAAAAAAACTTTGTTTTAGGTGTTCTTTAAATGTGTGTTCATGCTTTTTTATTTTTCTGATTGATCTTATGTTTGAGCACTATTTTTCCTTAATACATGCACAGGAGTGGATTTAATTAGATTCATTTAGAGTGTTTTTCTGCATTCTGTATTTGTATAACAGAAATAGGCTGAGATTTGATTTCACCTTTTCTGGGTGCCAGCTGAGCTGTGCTCTATGAGACTCAGTTTCTCAGGGAACTAATCTTACCCTTTTCCTTTCTCTATCTCCCTCTTTTTCTCACTAGGTCTTTCTCTCCATTGACACCAATCTAACACCATGGAAATCAATGATGGGCAGGGAACAGAGGTGTGATGTAGTGTGTGTACACTTTGTGTGTGTGTGTGTGTGTGTGTGTGTGTGTGTGTGTGTGTGTGTGTGTGTGTGTGTGTGTGAGTGTGTGTGTGTGTGTGTGTGTGTGAGTGCAGGCACATGAATCAAAGAAAAGGGCATTTTTTTCCCCGAAAAAATTATGCATGCTTTCACCATTTGTGAAAATGCATTCATGGTTAATTTATTGTATAGTACATTTGTTAACGTGAACATACTATAAATACAAATATAAATACAAAACATGCAATAAACATGCAGTATTACATCTCTCTCTTTCTCTCATATATAGCATTATATTAATGTGAATAAAATGAAAACTAAAAAACTTTTAAATCACATGCGCCAATATTTTCATTCACAATAAAGCATAGAGAATATAACAAATGTTTAAACTGAAAAATATAAAAAGTTTTATGCACAAAACGAGTTCATTTCAAATTTAATGCTTGCTACAGGCCTCAAAAAAGTTGGAACGGGGGCATGTTTACTATGGTGTAGCATCTCCTCTTTTGAACAGTTTGAAGATGTCTGAGCATTGGGGTTATGAGTTTCTGGAGTTAAGTTGTTGGAATTTTGTCCCATTCATTCCTGATTTAGGTTTATAGTTGCTGAAGAGGTTGTGGTCACCTTTGACGTATTATTTGTTTAATGATGCGCCAAATCATTAGAGAGCAGTGGTAGCTCTGATGGCTAAAGCACTGAGTTACTGATCAGAAGGTCGGCGGTTCAAGCCCTAGCTCCACCAGTTTTGCCATTGTTAACCCTGTCTGCTCCAGGGGTACCGTATTATAGCTAACCCTGTGCTCTAACCCCAGTTACACTGGCATTTCAAAAGAATTTCACTGTGCAGTAATGTATATGTGACAAATAAAGGCATAACTTACCAAATGTTCGTAGCTCAGAGGGCTAAAGCACTGTTCACTATTTAGTAATGTCAATGACACAATCATGCTGATGAGTGATGCAGTATCATCTGAGGGCCCAAAGACAACTGGCATCCAACAAAGTTCTTCGTTCTTGTCTCTTATGTCAGAGATGTCTAGTTTCTCTGAATCTTTTGATGATGTTATGTACTGTAGATGAGATTTGCAAAACCTTTGCAATTTAACATTGATTCCCATTATTTTTAAAGTATTCCACAATCTTTTTAGGCACCAGATTGGAGAGCCTTTGCTCATCTTTACTTCTGAGAGACTGCCTCTCTAAGACATCACTTGTTAGATGCTAGATGTTCTCCCAGTTGAATCTTTCCAAAATGTATTGCTTTTTCAGCCCTTTTTAGCCCCTGTCCTAACTTTTTTGAGGTCTGTAGCAGACATCAAATTTGAAATGAGCTCATTTAGTGGATAAAATTGCAAAATTCCTCCATTTAAACATTTCTTATGTTCTCTTATGTTCACATATACATATATAATGTCTACGTTACCAAATTACAAACACACACACACAGACAGAGAGAGAAAACAATGAGTAACGTACTGTATAATGGAGTTAAAATTGTCGTTTCTTCTCTGCATAATGCTCAGAAAAGCAGGTGCAGCTCTCTGGCTTTGTCTGCACCACACATCCTACTGTTTCTGTACACTACTTTTTAACCTTCAGAAAAGAAAAGAGCATCACGAAGAAAAATTTCCTGCACACAACAGGAAGTTCTACACCATAAAATGACAGGTGCTTTGTGCTAACATCAATACATCTAACCACCAGAATCAGTGGT
This sequence comes from Channallabes apus, assembly GCA_030522415.1. Taxonomy (NCBI): domain Eukaryota; kingdom Metazoa; phylum Chordata; class Actinopteri; order Siluriformes; family Clariidae; genus Channallabes; species Channallabes apus. The sequence continues at coordinate 18,122,486 of CM060117.1, read as the reverse complement.
AGAAAGAAAAAAGATTTTAGCGATTATTAAGGGCTATAGTTTTTCAAAGTTAGAGAAAGAAAGAGATATATATTTAAATATAATTTAACATTTCTTTTGTCTCTTGTCAGACATTTGAAATCAAAATTACATTTGTGTGTGTGTGTGTGTGTGTGTGTGTGTGTGTGTGTGTGTGTGTGTGTGTGTGTGTGTGTGTAAACAGAACATAGAAGAACAGAACAGCTGTTCAGTGTTTTAGTGTGGGATTAGGTTGGTTTGGAACTCTGCTTTCAGTCTGGTGTTCTTTGATAACCAAACATGCTTACCTCCACCTCATATGGACTGTATTTGTCTCAATATGGCATGAGCTTAATTCTTTTAATTCTGTTGGCAGTATGTTGCCAGTACTGTATGTTGTGTTGTGTTGGAAATGGGTCTCTCGACAGAGGAAAAAATATTCATATTTGAGTATTATTTATGTACATACAGAAGTGGTCATGAATGAGGACCAATTTTGAAAAAGGAGGCAGAACAATTCCAAGAGAGATTTAAGTTATGCTGTATATTGTTATGAATTTTTTTTTCGTTCTCATAGTGAACTGTGTCAACATTACGTGAGCAAATCATCTCCTTTTGCAGGAATCTGCAGCAATCTTTGTTCTGGGATACAGTCTTATGCAAAATCACCAACATCCCCCCCACATAAAATCATATTTATGGAAACTTGACTGGAAGAGAAAAATGTGGTAGGAAAAGGTGTCAGTCCATTGTGTTGTATCAAGTCTAAAGTCAACAGTGCTGTCTACCAGGAGATTTTAGAGCACTTCATGTTTCTGTCTGCTAACAGGCTTTATGGAGATGGTGACAGCAAGGCTGTGCAGAGAGCTTTGCAGGGACAGATGCTCAGTTAAATGTTAAAAACACAAAATTTAAACCACACACCACCACGCTTTACAGCATAACCTGTTGAATTCAACCCACATTGTAACAGAATATAGCATTTTTCACTTCTGGTCCCTCTTTCACTACACCCTTTGTCTCAGCCAAACAACCAGTACATGTATTATTCTAACCAGCTGTGCTCTTAACTAATTCGGCTTGCAGCCCCACATGGTTCACATGGTTTAACGTACAGAAACAAGGCACCCTGTAAAATTTGCTCATATTTTTCCCGAGCTGCGCAAATATGTAGCTAGCTGGTGGCATGCGTGTTGGCAAGAACACTTTATTTAGTAAAACACACCAAACAATGAGCACTTAATACCACTGCAAACTCCACTTACCAGTAGTTAAATTTTCTGCTCATTACTTCTCTGAGAAATAATATGAGAAATTTTCTCCCATTGAGCATCTGCCTGTACTGTCCCGGCAACTACAAGGTACGTCACAAAAGGTTTAGAAAGTCATTATGTTATGTGAACTGTGACAGCAGCCAGGTAAGTTTAATTACAGCTAAATTATTTATTTTTCTTGATAAATGTTTCTCTTGATAAGGGTCACAGATAGGATTTGACAAAAACCAAAATGAATGGAAATTGTGTGTGTGTGTGTGTGTGTGTGTGTGCGTGCGTGCGCGCGCGCGCGTGTGTGTGTGTGTGTGTGTGTGCGCGCGCGCGCGCGCGTGTGTGTGTGTGTGTGCGAAAAATTTGATGTGCATAAAAACACACTGACATGTAACGGATAAATATAAATCAAGTACTCTGAGTGCACATTTACATATATATTACACATGCACACATAGATTCTCTGAATTATCAAATTCCCAGATTGACCCATATGGCTCTCAAATGTTCTCAAATGTTCTGTTCATTCTCCCCCACTGTACTCTCTAGTCTGCTGTGTTTGTTGGTTAAATGGCAGCCAAAAAAATTTTCCACTTTGCCCATGCTAAAACTCCGGCAGCTGTTGGTAATCACCTTCACTTGCTAAAGAGAGAGGGTCATCAAGTGGCCCACAAAGCACCATTAAGAGAAAATGATAGCTCTGTGCCTGAAACTCCATTACACACCAACTACTTTAAAGAGTGGACCACGCTTCATTATCGGGTGCAATGAATTATTCATGCCTCTCTCTGTCTCTCTCTCTCTCTCTCTCTCTCTATCTATCTATCTATCTATATATCTATCTCTCAGGTCCCTCCTTAACCTGGAGTTGTAGAGGCAAGGGAAAAAATAAGCTAGTCTTTGTGTTGATTCTGAGTCGTTGCAAGGGCTTTGTAGAGATACAATGTGTGTGTGTGTGTGTTCATATGCTGAAAACCTGTTCTCATCAGTCTTTAGTCATCAATCTTATAATTATTCACAAAACTGGGCCATCAGGAAAACAAGAGTTTGAGCAAGTCATATTCAGATTCAATCTAATTTTATTATCCTGTTGAGTGTTTCTTGCTCCTTGTCCCTTTTTCATTTTCATTTTTATGGTGTCATTGTTCATTGTTTCTGTTTGTGTTCAGTTTTTCTCTAAAGGTAAAACTGATGTCACTATATTAACTGACAATCTTGCATTAATACAAAAGCAATAGATACATTAGATACATTACTAGATACATTACTGCAAAATGATCCTCTTTGTGTGTGACTCACTGTAGGTCCAGCTTTCTAAAATCCAAAGATTTTTGCAAAAGAAAGTTTCAAATGTGCCTGATTTCTACATTAAACTACTATTTTGAGTTTTTAAATTGGACCATGGTTAAAAGCAATCTTTTAGGTACTTCAACAGAAATGCTGTAGCAGAGAAAACCCATGCATCACTTGATGATTGTATGTGATTGCTTGAGAAGAATAAAGGAGTTGCATTAACCTATAATGTCATTTCTGTTTGTGCTGTATGCCTACTGTAAAGAGAAAAATTACATATTCTGGCTATGCTTTCTAACATTGGTATTGCAGAATGGAAACCTTTTGTATGAAACAGCTTTGCATAAATTTGTGACATTTCAATGTCAATGTTTCTGGCAAGAGGTTTGTAAAGATTTGTGAGCTGGACTTTCAGTGTGTAATTCAACAATTCTGTTGAATTATGAAAGAAAATTATAAACATCATGAAAAACTAGTAATAGTGTTGAGTAATGGGAGGGAGATGAAATAGAACAATCCTGCAAACAGACAAATAGGGGAAAGAGAGAGAGAGAGAGAGAGAGAGAGAGAGAGAGAGAGAGAGAGACTGTTTGCATTTGTCTTTTTCTTGTCAATTTGTTTTACCATGGCTGAAGGTTATGTATTTCTAAGGGTAACTACAGTCTTATTTATGAAAAAGGCAAAAGTTTAGTATGGACTTTACCATGGATATGGTATACTATTAACCTTCTTGTACATTTTGTTAGTACTTTTTGCATTTCAATGTTTTGAATCTTAAATTAAATAATATGATTGTGTTGATTTGGGAAGCACACATCTAAATAAAGAATATAGAATAGAATAATAAAAAGAAAAATAGAGTATGAAAAGAAAATATTCAAATTAGGTATATACAATATGCAATAAGGATATGTATATTGGTATTTATTTAACCTATTCTGCAATGTTTTCATGTTTTTATATTATTACTACTATTCTTAAGAAGCCATCGGTTAATCTGTTGTCACCCATCCCATCACTACAACCACCATCCACCCCCGCCCCAAACACACACACGTGCACGTGCCTGTGTTTCACGAGATCTCTCCAAACATCTCTATACCATAATAACATTTGCATACAGATGCCTTTAAAACCTCCCCCCATAACCCTCAATCAGTTGAGGCCTGCAGCCATGACAACCCCATGCACACCAAACACATGCTCACATGCACACAGTAGTTTGTTATTAGTGTTCAATATTTGTAATTCCAAGAACTACAGTGTGTCTCCTGCTAAAGGAGCCTCTCTTTCTTTCACATTACTGGTTGCATATATTTTTGGTCTTTTTTTCAACCTCTTATTAGGTTCTGTGTCCTTTGGGATGTTATCTAAAAAGAATAATATTTTGATCTCCTTTTTTCAGTGCTGTTCATTGAGGTCCTTTAAATCAAGCCTTCTACACTGTGATGCATGTGCTAAGCTGATTTAACAGGCTTTAGCTGAATCCAAGAACAATCACATGGATTGCATAAACAATAATACACATTATGCTCTTGTTCACTTATTACTTCAAATGGTTAATAAATGATGATCATTGATTATAGTTTTACAAGGAAGTTAGTTTATTATTAAAAGTTGCCCTCTTCATTATCAATTTTGTGCATGCTGCAAAAGAGAGATATTTGTTCTGATGAAAATCACAATAATTGTCTCTTATTTCCAAATTCATCATTTTAAAATAAAACAATAATAATACAATTCAGCAACCTTTTTAAAAGACAGAAACTAGTATTTCTATACATTTTTCACAAAGACTGGAGGTCTTTAAAGTGCAATCCTGTAAATAAGCTAATTTGTTGCTTCTTGAACAAAAATTGCGCTGTAGAGTAAAATTAATTGTCTGCTCTGACAGTACAATGTTGCACAAAAATTATATGATGCATTCAGAACAATAATATCAGGCTATGCTATGCATTTTTATTTTAACTTTTCTTTAATAACAGTTTGTGCTGATATTTTTAGCTTACTTAAATGTTTTTATGACTTTTTCTTGTACATTCTTACATGACTGTTAACTCTAATGTATTCTGATATCTATTTAGATTTTTTTTAATATAACATTTCCTTACTTAAGTTAATGATAGCGACACTGCTGCTTCAGCTTTTTTGTGTGGTGACCCCACCTTCCCCTCCAGACGTTCATTTTTCCTATGTCTAAAAAAAATTCGGCAAAGGGAAACAAGGGGGGAGGGCAGAAGTGTGTTGCTGTGTCAGACCAATATCTAGCACAGTGACAGCTGGGCCTGCTCCCCTCTCTGTCTTTTTTCCTCCTCTGCCCTCTCCCCCTTTTCTTCTCCTCCACAAAGGATATTAAACATTGCATTTGCTCAAAGAGGCCCAAGGCTCCACCCAAAAGTGTGGCAGCTCTTTGTCATTGTAATGAGATGGCGATTGGAGTGCTCTCTGTGTGTTTGCTCAGCACCCAGCCAGGCCCCAGTCTGCCCAATCTGCTCACACACACACACACACACACACACACACACACACACACACACACACACATACACACATCTGTCTTACCATCCTTGTGAGGGCATAATTCCACTTTCACTGGCATAATAAATGCAGCGAGATAACCCCATGCCTACACGAATCCTAACCTTAACCTATAATGTAAAAGAAAACTTTTCTCCAGATGTCCCCAAAAGGTAAAACAGTCAGCTATCCCTATCTTTGTGGGACATTTGGTCCCTACCAAGGTATGAAAACATGTCTCATACACATGAGAGAGTAGTGGGGGAAGGGAATATTTGTTCTTTAGGAGAGGCGGTGTATAATCAAAAGTGTCCAGACTAGAATAGGGAGGGGGCAAGAGGGCAATGCATGCCCTTTGGCATCAGTGTATGCCCTTGTCAGAAAAAAAAAAACATACTGTAAAACTATAAGGGATGTTCAAGTCAAACCAGGACTTCTCATGAAGAATTAAACATTACAAAACAGAGTTATCTCCCTTCAACAGGAAAATGCTAATCTACAGTGAATTAGATGTTTTGAAAGAAGTAATGTTTCGACACAGAAAGCCAGGCAGTCCAATCATGGCACCAGCGAACCGATAAAACTTTCATCCTTGATGGTATTTAAGCACTATTGCAATGTTCTATTAAGTTCATTAGTGTAGCAGGAATTATTATTATTATTATTATTATTATTATTATTATTATGACTCACAGCATGGTTAGGACTGAGTAATGCATTGGGATTGTGTACATTGGAATGAGTGAGAGAGGTGGCAAAGTGCCGTAGTTGTTAGCACTCGGGGCTGCTAGCCTCTCCAGGGCTTTGGGTTGATTCGTGTTGCCAGATTGGGTGGCTTTCTGGCTTCTGATGTCTTTTTTCATTATCTTTGGCTTCAAAACTGTATCTTTGGCAGTTAATACATAATAGGCTAAGTTTATTGAAAAAAAGGTATGAGCATAAATAGTTACAATAGCTACAGTATGAGTTCTAGCACATAACAAGTAAGCATGAGAGTTTAACATATTGTTAAAAAAATTGCAATTAATCCAGGTTCCTGTGTGCCAAACTGTGGGGAATGATTTGTACTTTGGTCTGTTACACCATTATTTTATTAGGCCTTTTTTATTTTGTTTGATTAAGCTATCTGGGGTTAATTATTTTGTCTTACTTAACTGGTTTACTGCTATTGTACTGCTAAAAAAACATTTGCATCTCCTATCATCTATCACTTTGCTTTGTACTGTATTTGTACAAACTTTTTTTTGATCTGTGCCTCTTTGACAGCTGGAAGACATGTTGCGATTGAGCTGAGCCTCGTGTGTTTTGCTGATATTGTCATGAGATCGTGACAACGAAGGTAAGATCTGATACAGCAATGCACAATAGTAAGAAAAGGGTCTAAAGTTAATAGATAAATCAGTGTGCAGTGTTTTAAGAAAATGTAACATGTGTAGCCAAGCAGCCTGCAATAACAAAACTCAAGGAATCTCTGTTATGCTCATCATTTTGAGGGGAGAGCCTCTCTTTTGTAAAATGGAAAATGTAATAAGCAGTGAACTTCATTAAATACCTACTCACCATGGTAACACAGAGCCAGTATATGGAGATGGAGGCTAAAGAGTACACAGTTATCAAAAGAGTGATCTGCCCAAGGGAGATTTAAAACCTGAGGTTACAGTACAACGCTCCACTACCTCACTTGTCTCCTCTCTTCTTCTCTGTTTAATGCATTGACTCCAATTTTGTTGCAATGATTTGGAAATCATTGATTACAAAAAAATATTTGATTGCCACTCTTTGCAATCTTTGCAGGAGTGCCAACAGGTGGATTCATGCCTTTTGGTATTGTTTATTCATATGCTCAAGCTACTGTTTTTTTTTCTTTTTTGTTTGGTTGGTTGATTGATTTTGTGTGTGTGTGTGTGTGTGTGTGTGTGTGTGCGTGCGTGCGTGCGTGCGTGCGTGCGTGCGTGCGTGCGTGCGTGCGTGCGTGCGGATAGACAATGGCTGGCTTTGTTCACAATAATAAGAATGTCCAACCAACAGACAATACCAGCCTAGAGCTACTCTTTCAGAATCTGTTGCTAAATTTGTTGTTGTTCGAAAGTAGCTTGTTTCACTTGCTGTGGGCCTTCTTTGATTTTGAGGATGCCTCTTTCTCATTCACATGTCTCCCACATTATGCAATACAGTATGTATACTCTGGCACACATTATTACTATTCAGTATCATTGTGCATTATAATGCAACCATGGGGGGGGGGGGGTGCAATCCAGTGTCTTCTTGTACCAGTCCCAAGTCTGGATAAATGCAGAGGGTTGTGTCAGGAAGGACATCCGACATAAAACATTTGCCAAATCAATGATGCGAATCAGAAATATAATTTCCATACCGGATCGGTCGTGGCCCGGGTTAACAACGACCGCCACTGGTGCTGTTGACTTACAGGGTGCCTGTGGAAATTGGGCTACTGTTGGTTGAAGAAAGAGAGGAGGAATGCGTGTTCGAAAGCAGAGTGAGAAGAGGAAAGGCAAGAGTTTAGGTGTGAAAGTAGGGACCTTGAATGTTGGGACCATGACAGGGGAGGGAAGAGAGTTGTTTGATAGGATGCAGAGAAGGAAGGTGGATATACTGTGTGTCCAGGAGACCAGGTGGAAAGGTAGCAAAGCTAGAAGCTTAGGATCAGGGTTCAAATTGTTTTACCATGGTGTGGATAGGAAAAGAAATGGAGTAGGAGTTATTCTGAAAGAGGAGTTTGTTATGAATGTCCTAGCGGTGAAGAGAGTATCAGATAGGGTGATGAGTCTGAAGCTAGAAATTGATGGTGTGATGTTCAATGTTGTTAGTGGTTATGCTCCACAGGTAGGATGTGTGTTAGAAGAGAAGGAGAAATTCTGGAGTGAGTTAGATGAAGTGATGCAGAGCATCCCCAGAGGTCAGAGAGTTGTGATTGGTGCAGACTTCAATGGACATGTTGGGGAAGGGAACAGAGGGGATGAAAATGTTATGGGCAGGTTTGGTATTCAGGACAGGAATGTAGAAGGACAGATGGTGGTGGACTTTGCAAAGAGGATGGAAATGGCAGTAGTAAATACTTTCTTCCAGAAGAGGCAGGAACATGGGGTGACATATAAGAGCGGAGGCAGAAGCACTCAGGTGGACTACATCTTGTGTCGACGTTGTAATCTGAAAGAGATCAGTGACTGCAAGGTGTTGGTAGGGGAGAGTGTAGCCAGACAACACAGAATGGTGGTGTGTAAAATAACCCTGGTGGTGAGGAAGGTGAAGAGGACAAAGGCAGAGCAGAGGACAAAGTGGTGGAAGCTGAGAAAGGAAGAATGTTGTGTAGTCTTTAGGGAGGAGTTGAGACAAGCTATGGGTGGTCAGGAGGTGCTTTCAGTTGACTGGACAACAACAGCCAATGTGATCAGGGAGACAGGTAAGAGGGTACTTGGTGTATCATCAGGTAAGGGAAAAGGGGACAAGTAGACTTGGTGGAATGAGGAAGTCCAGGAGTGTATACAGGGAAAGGGGCTAGCTAAGAAGAAGTGGGACACTGAGAGGATGGAAGAGAGTAGACAGGAGTACAGGGAGATGCACCATAAGGTGAAGGTAGAAGTGGCAAAGGCCAAACAAAGAGCATATGAGGACTTGTATGCTAGGCTGGACAGTAAGGAGGGAGAGGTGGATCTGTACAGGTTGGCGAGGCAAAGAGATAGAGATGGGAAGGATGTGCAGCAGGTTAGAGTGATTAAAGATAGAGATGGAAATGTACTGACAGATGCCAGGAGCGTGATGCGAAGATGGAAGGAGTACTTTGTGGAGTTGATGAATGAGGAAAACGAAAGAGAACAAAGAGTAGAAGTGGTGACTGTTGTGGAGCAGGAAGTAGCAAATATTAGCAAACGTGAGGTGAGAAGGGCGTTGAAGAGGATGAAGAGTGGAAAGGCTGTTGGTCCTGATGACATACCTGTGAAGGTATGGAAGTGCTTAGGAGAGGTGGCAGTAGAGTTTCTGACTAGTTTGTTTAACGAGATCTTGGAGAGTGAGAGGATACCAGAGCAATGGAGGAGAAGTGTATTGGTGCCGATTTTTAAGAACAAGGGAGATGTGCAAAGCTGTGGCAATTACAGAGGTATAAAGCTAATGAGCCATACAATGAAGCTGTGGGAAAGAGTAGTGGAAGCTAGGTTAAGGGCAGAGGTGAGCAGTTGTGAGCAGCAATATGGTTTCATGCCTAGAAAGAGTACATCAGATGCAGTATTTGGTTTGAGGATGCTGGTGGAGAAGTACAGAGAAGGTAATAAAGAGTTGCATTGTCTTTGTAGATTTAGAGAAAGCGTATGACAGGGTGCCGAGAGAGGAGCTGTGGTGTTGTATGAGGAAGTCTGGAGTGGCAGAGACGTATGTTAGAGTGGTGCAGGACATGTATGAGAGCTGTAAGACAGTGGTAAGATGTGCTGTAGGTGTGACAGAAGAGTTCAAGGTTGATGTCGGTCTGCATCAAGGATCGGCTCTAAGCCCCTTTTTGTTTGCTCTAGTGGTGGACAGGATGACAGATGAAGTTAGACAGGAGTCTCCATGGACTATGATGTTTGCAGATGATATTGTGCTTTGTAGCCAGAGCAGGGAAAAGGTGGAGGAAAATTTGGAGAGGTGGAGGTATGCTCTGGAAAGCAGAGGAATGAAGGTTAGCCGCAGCAAGACGGAATACATATGTGTGAATGAGAGGGACCCAAGAGGAACAGTGAGGCTACAGGGAGCAGAGGTAAAGAAGGTGCAGGATTTTAAGTACTTATGGTCAACGGTCGAGAGCAACGGAGAGTGTTCAAAGGAGGTGAAGAGACGAGTACAGGCAGGTTGGAATGGGTGGAGAAAAGTGTCAGGTGTGTTGTGCGATAAAAGAGTATCAGCGAGAATGAAAGGAAAGGTGTACAGCACAGTGGTGAAACCAGCAATGCTCTACGGCTTAGAGACAGTGGCACTGAAGAAAAGACAGGAGGCAGAGCTAGAGGTAGCAGAGCTGAAGATGTTGAGGCTCTCTTTGGGAGTGACAAGGATGGATAGGATCAAGAATGAGTTCATCAGAGGGACAACCCATGTTAGATGTTTTGGAGATAAAGTCAGAGAGGCCAGATTGAGGTGGTTTGGACATGTTCAGAGGAGTGTGAATATATCGGTAGAAGGATGCTGAGGTTGGAACTGCCAGGCAGGAGGTCTAGAGGAAGACCAATAAGGAGATTTATGGATGCAGTGAGAGAGGACATGAAGTTAGTTGGTGTGAGAGAAGAGGATGCAGAGGATAGGGTTAGATGGAGGCAGATGATTCTCTGTGGTGACCCCTGAAAGGGAACAGCCGAAAGACAAAGAAGAAGTATCATTGTGCAATGTGACTTTAGGCTCCGACTGCAAAACACAAGAGATTGACATTTGACTGTAGCAGAAGTGTCTCAATGACTAGCCACACTGACATTGGAGTGGTGGTTATTCATAAGTGTGTAAGTGTTTAGTTCAATGCAAGGGAATTTTCAACCAACAACTTAGAATTCATAAAACGTAAATGTCAAAATATCATTTTATCAGTATTTAATGTGCTTATTTATTTATTACTTATTTATATTTACTTTTCTGTGTATCAGACACCGGACATTTTAATCTAATCTCAGTGAAAGCTTTAAAAAGCTCATCAGTGCTAATCAATGAACTATGATTTAAAGTTCTAGGTAAGTTATTTATTTCAAAGAAACTTATTTTTGAAACCTATTTTTAAGTCAATGTTTGAAGATTCTTCTTTTACAATATAGAATAAAATAGCAATAATTTAAAAGCCCTTTTAATGTACTAACTCTCGTTTTTCCGGCGGTAATAGCATGAGACTGCTAAATCGTGTAAATGTACAGTATTTCAAAGCTTCCTCTTCGCCACTGCGCCGCTGTCCATGGTTCTTGATAAGAACGCAGGAATTAAAGCGCTGTCTGTGGTACTGAACAAAGTTCGCTGTTTCAGTGCTATCCCTGCTGTTTTCTATGGTTTTAAACCTTTACACCGTGAGGTGAAATTTGCTGTATTTAAGTAGTTGTTCAGAAGTCATTTGTAAATTCTCTTTTAAACATAAATGCTAAGTATTAAAAAGGACGCAAATCATTAATAAATAAAAAATGTAAAGTACATGGGCAAAAAACAGTGCAGGAAATTGGTAATTCACAAGAAAAACTGATAACGCACGTTATAATTACGCTACATGTTATTTGGTGATTCATGATCTTCTTTAATCCATAGTCTACTCTACGGAGACCCTGAATAATAACGCAACAACTAAGAAAACTCCACTTGCATCTGATCTAAAACGACCTGGGACACAAACAATATTTAACATAGGAAGTAGCCTATATGTGCCTCATGTGATTCCAAATTCTGGCCGTGTGCTACGAGACGAACAGTGGGATTTATTTTGTGTTTATATATTTATCTCCTTTGTTTGTTGACTTGTGTCTCAGTTTGTGAAGCTTTGCTCACATCATATTGATGCGGCGCGGACGTAACGTGATTGATTTCAGCTGCAATGCATAGCAATGAGATAGCAAAAAAAAAGGCCTGCTGAAAAGAGATAAGAATTTAATACAATTTCTGAAAGGCGAAGGTTGGCTTTTGAAAATCCCCCCGCGCAGCTTGGAGACAGCAGATAAAGAGTGGCATTTGTGGCGAATATTCTCAAATGACTTGTAATGAATGGTTGTCATTTTCACTAATGGTTACAAAACAACAAAGCAAAACAACGGTGTGAGGTACATTTGGGAGTCATTCCAAACTACACTGGCCTGCTCACCTAGTATAATGGGAGCGAGAGGAGGGTTACACTGCTTGTTCGTCCCTCTACTATCCAGCATTATTTGCAAAACGAATTACATTACTCAGACAATAAGAAACTATAGCAGAATAATTCACTTCGGTGAAAATTTTTTCCAAGGTTTTAAAACCATAATAAGTTTTCCTTAATAAGTGTACTAATCACGCGTTTAGACACATATTATTTTGGGACTTGGGACGCACATTAGTGTTTTTGCCTCAGACAATCACTGGACAGTACCATTTGAAATACTCAAAGGGGGAAAGTTTAGAAAACACCGTGACACATACATGCCTTTGTGAAATATTAAAGATTATTCATCGGGTGTTAGGTAAGCGGATGATTGCGTCCTTTGAACATTATGAAGAGACTGATGCGTTCTGTGCGTGTTTGTTGATTTAAACACAGTGAGTGATAGTAAGTGATCATTATAATCTACATCCAAGCACTCACCTCCGCGTTTTGCGATACACAGATGATGGCTAACACTAAGCCCTTTAGCCAAGAGTAATTATGTGAAAGACAGGATATCAAATATATCCTGTAAATATAGGATATCAGTGCGTAAGAGTTACGAGAGCGTTTATAGTTGAAAGAGACAGTGTATGAGATAGTAAGAGTGTTTATATATCTATACACATGGCCACTGAACGACTGTGGGGGAACCAGAAGCCCAGCCCATCGGATGTTGTAGGTTTTACTACAGCTTTCGTGATGTCATGGCAAACGGGAATGAGAAGGTGGGGGTGCAACGGCTCATGAGGGAAAGAGAAGTCAATATTACGTTTTCCCGCTGACAAAGGCAAATGAAGCCTTTGCTCTTTTTTTTTTTTTTTTTACTTACAAACAAGTAACCCTTAGCGCCCTGATCTGGAGTCCTGCGCATCCCTAGCAGCATCCGGAAAGACACGTTTACTCACTGTCTTTCTATTTGGATACTCGGCCAGAGGGAGACTGTTTTTGTTTGTTTGAAATCGGTTGATTAAATTTGCTTTTTTTTTTGTTTGTTTGTTTTTAAATCGGTAAATGGCATCAGTGAGGGCAAACTATTGGATAGCGTGATAACGTACAGTCTGCGACGGAAAAATTGAAGACCTTGTGTGTTGGCGGAACAACGTTTTCGGAATTATCTGATTACTCAGGTACTTGTGTTTACATTTAAAAGACTCCATATTAATATATTTTGGCATTTTTCTTTAGTAAAAACATTCATGTTTAGCACTCTTAACTCATAGCTCAACTAAAAAAGTGCACTAGTTTGGAGTTACAGTTTGCTGAGCAGTTCTTAACAATTTAGCACAACTAGTGGAGTGAAAACGTTAATTTATCCAGCGCATCCCATTACGAGCACCACAATATTGAGATCAGAGCTAATGACTTCTGATCTGAAATGCGCAGCTTTTCTAAACGCCTTCGTGGACATCGATTTGTTGTAATAGTAAACTCTTATCGTACGCATCTGACAAATAGCCGACTAGTAGCTTAAAAAGGCATGCGTTTCTAGAAAGTAGATATTTGCCCATCAACATAAGAGAAACATTAGGTTGAAAAAAAGTGATTATTGCTTACGTACATCTCTGAATACTGTATTTTACGAAGGCAGACATAGAGTTTACATGGGGGGAAAAGTGATGAAGGTGAAGTATGGCGATTCCAGTCGAGAGAGGTGTGCTTGCGTACTTTTGGCGCAGAAATCCCGTACGCGTTTGCGCAGCCTCCTTTTTATTTTATTTGATTTATTCTATATAATCTTACTTGACGTATTACCATTTAAGGGTGATTAAAATGTTTTTGCAATGATGCCTTCCCTTTTACGAATTGGCAAGGTGGTCCCTCCATTTATTATGTTTAAATGTCATCGCGGTATTTTAGCATTCATTCTCAGGTTGAGCAATAAGTCACTGAAATAATCGTGTTTAAGTAATCAACCTGCTTCTGTGGGGTTTTAGCGCAGTGCCAGAACTGAGAGTTAGTTCCATATGGCCGTGTGTGATTAAGGTTGTAACAAGGGGCGTAGCTCCGGACTCCCGGCCGAGCGCACGGATGGCGTGGAGGAAGAGAAGAGGGGGGGTGGTGGCCATTTGATTTTCTGCAGTAGCAGAAACCGAGTGGAGATGATGTCCGTAAATGTCAAACGCCCCGGGTAGATGCGCAAAAAAAAGTCCTCAAACACGAAGTGCTCTCTCTCTCTCTCTCTCTCTCTCTCTCTCTCTGTCTCTCCTCTGCAAAAAGTCTAGATTTTGAAATTAAGCACAAGCGCATCTACGCCTCACTGGTCTGTTATTCTGGCATAACGAGTTTCGCTGCGCGTGTGTTCTATATTAAGTGAAATGTCATATCAAACACCTGCAGCCAAGATGGTGGATGGTGCCGGCTCGAATCGGATTTTTAGTCCGCTGGTCCGCTATAGTTGTAGTCATGAGAAGGTCTAACAATAAGTAGTCTTCTACTCTACAAAAAAAGCTGTAATGTAAGCCATTGATTAATGTTTGCTTATCATCAGTCCAGTTCATAGGAAATGGCATCCGACCACCATTTCGCTGCGTATTACTCTGTCCCTGCTTATAACCTACGTCTGTTATTTTTGCTCTTGGTAAATTCTCTTTTCGTCACTGCTGTTACTAATAAGAATATTCTACTGTCGCTGTTGATGTTCTACAACTACAGTGCCACACGAACCTAAAATGAAACTGATTAGCTAGTGTTCATGATTTATGATCATTTTAGCATCAAACCTTATCATTCAGTAGAATATTTCCTCTACAGAACACACTTTAAATTTTATTATATTTTATTGAAGTTTTATGTATCTATTGATTGATTTGTTTATTTGTTTGTTTGCAATCGCCTGCAAATAAATATATAAACCCTGTTTTCGGGGCAACAGGCATTTCGTTTAAAAAGAGTCTAAACTCACCGGCAGACGGCAGATTTTGGCTAAAGGTGGTAACCAATTAGTTTTTGTTTATTTGTCTTTTTGTTTTTCATTTAGAAGCGAAACTGTTTTCTTTACAATCTGCTCATGTTTATTTAAAATTTAAGTTAAAGAACCAGACAGCTGTGCTCACCCAGTGGACTTTAGAGAGTGGAGAAGGTTGACTAAATAAGACTGAATGGTAGCAGGTGCTGAAGACGGAGTGGCGCATGCGCAAAATACAGCTGGATCCAAGTGTGCTGTTCTTATTCAGTGCACGGTTACGTTTCTTGTTTATTAAAAATCGACCACGACATCTGCTTGTTTTTAACTATGCAAGCGTGCTGCTTACAATAGAGAGAAAGTATTAAACGCTTTTTATGCGTAATTTGCGTGGCCTTGATTGAACTTGCTTGTGTAGACTAAACCTGCTTTGCCAATTTCTAAATACATGTAAAAATCTACAGTTATCTGTGACTTTGAATTTTCACAGACATCACTAAGCCAGTTTGCTGCCAAATATAATGTTTGGACAATGGATAAAACATGCTTTTTTTTTCTTTTTTCTTTTTTTTTTTTTTACAAAAAAAAGGAAAGAAATAAATACAGTGGATTTAAGCAAATAATCTGTGCACTATGTAAAAAAAAAAAAAGATAACGTATATAGTTAATAATCAGCAACTGAGTTACTCATAGCACCCCAAAGGGTAGTTTTCTCCTGTGACCATTACAATTTTAATTTAGTAGATAACAACTCTGCATGCTTTTAAGATTAAATTTACATTAAAAAAAGTGTAACGGTTCAGAACTAGTTCCTAGCCTTACCTAGCCTTATTTTCCGACAGAGCTTACCTCCTTGGGTCCCTAAGCAAAGCCTGGGGTAGGGGCCTGGCTCCTTGAGCCATGTGAACCATTCTACAGAGGAACACAGTCACATCTGACCCCACCAATGCTCCCACTACACTGTGTAGTACTTACACAGGTAAACTTACAAATTACCTGCAAATAATGTAGAAAATACTATTATGCATTTGTCAGTTACATTACGGCATTTCAGACTCACTTCCCTGGATTTACTTTTCAAAAATAAATGTACATTTATTTTTAAGTATCTGTATTTTACTTAAATATTTACAGTATTTACAGGAACATTTTCTTTTTTACTACATTTCAATGTAAAATATCGTACTTTCTGATCCACTACAATAAGCGACATGAGTCATTCCTTCTTATTTATGAGGGGAATAAATGATCCCAATCTGG
This sequence comes from Channallabes apus, assembly GCA_030522415.1. Taxonomy (NCBI): domain Eukaryota; kingdom Metazoa; phylum Chordata; class Actinopteri; order Siluriformes; family Clariidae; genus Channallabes; species Channallabes apus. Next base: position 18,106,408 of record CM060117.1, on the reverse strand, counting down.
TTATAGCTCATGCTTTATTTTGGCTGATTTATTATGACCTGTGCAACTATTAGATGTATTTACCTTGCAAAACCAGAATGTTACTATTACAAAATCAGGTAAAGAGTCTATAATATTAACCACCTGGAAAAATAAGAAATAAAGTCTTTACTCTAACTTCAACATTCAACACAATGTTTTTTTTTAAGATTGTTTTTTTATTATTATTGTGGAATAGAAGTCATTCATTTTTATAATCTATCTCTGTCTACCTCAGTAATTCTCCATTAAATCTGAGCAAACTTAGGTTTTTTTGTGCTAGTGGTAATTTTGGGTAGTCTAATGGTAGCTTGCAGCAGACAATGACTATGCTGTGTGCCTTGCCAGATAGCTAGCTAAGTAATCAGTACATCTTAAGCAGCAAAGTGTTACTATATTACCCAATACAACACAAGCACCACAAGCCAGCGTTAGTAATCACTTGATATTTTTTGCATTTCCATTGGCTAGCTGTTTTATCTTTTTTAGCGTTCAGAACTCATCAGCTGTACACCCATATCAGGAAATGGTAAACATTCTATGTTGATTTGGGTAAATAAATTCTATTTGGACAAGTTTTGCATTCTGATGATGATGATAGCACAGTTGGCAGGTGGAGGGTTGCTCTATTTCAACCAACTGAGATTACTGTTTCAACAAATTTAGAGAATTTATTTGCAGAGATGTTAAGTTTAAAATAAATCTTAAATGAAAAGTTTACCTGTTCTCAAATCCTGTTATATTACAGCTACTCAGATCTCCTTGATAAAAATATTTTCCTTCATGTTGACTGCTCATGATCATGTTTATCAGTGCAAGACTCATTTCATAACATTTATTGGAGATGGATTAAGAGTGGATTAAGTAATCACCTAAATAATAATATAACCATAATAAATCACAGTATGTTTATTTTTGGCACTTTAAAGTATATTTAAAGGCAAGTAATTTTGCACTTGTAGATTTTACCTAGGGTATTTCTATTTTATTCATGTACTGGATTTGTGTACTTCATATACTATTATTTAATCAAATCAGTGTCAATCAATTGTATTTTAGATTACATTAGTATAGAGTTGTAATTAAACTGTGACTTAGAAACTATACAATCACTGCCCCTATGAGGAGTGCTATCATACACATATGTTGTCTGGACTGGTCCTCACAGTGGTTGTTGAGAAGTGCATTTTTTGCACACACATATAAAATCATGTTTATGTGCAGTGTGGCTATCTTTTTCAAGCTGCATTTTATAGCTACCACTGACCAATTGCATCAAATACAGTAGAATAAATAAGTTGTATTTAATTATCAGTATTTTTAAGTCCAAAGTAACAGCAGACTTTGTTGGAAGTGGCTAGCAGAAAAGGAAAACACAGACAGAGCAAGAAGTGAACGGCTATGCTAAGTTAGCAAGACAAACATACTAAAGAGAGATATGCTGCAAGCTAGCGCATCACCTTAACCTTACTGTTACTAGCTGACATCAAACTTGGAGAGAAGAAAATACACTCTGACCTATATGCTGTTTCTACAGTTCTTTGTAATGGTGGTTTTTCCCGTTAGGATAGATTCACATTAACCTCTCACAAAATTGTCAAATTTTAATTATACGTTCACAGTAGTTAAAAACAGTCATCCCCTCTCCCATTTATAAGAAAAAAATGTGGCATGCCATGTTATACTGTAGGTAAACTATAAAGCAAAAGTGCTCGGCCGTGAGCACTTTTCATGTGACTGTTGCGACTGCTGTCACTGTAGATTCCTTCCTATTAACAAATATTTTTTAATATTTGAAGATTTTACCACATACATTTAAGCTTGTTTAAGGTTAGAATATATAAAATATCAGCCATATAAGGCTCAATATAATTTGTTGATACAGAAACTAGCCTATTAGAAAGAGCAAATTAATATGACTGTGATTTTGCCTAAGCAGCGTAACACTTTACACTTTACCCAGTGACCTGAGTCGAGGATTTAATAGTAATTTGGTATAGTATACCTGATTTGAAGAGGGGGTTTTCCTAAGCAATTCTAAATTGTATGCAAATAAGTCATTGGAAAAGCTCTAACTGGTCATGACCTACAGCTCTGTGTTCCTGCTCGTTGACATTCTGCCTGTCCTCTTTTGCATTATTGATGTTGTGCAGAGGTTTTAAAGCACTAAATTATATCTGCCTGCTTTGTTTACTTTGTACTTGCTGAGAGATCAGGGCAGATGTTATGGGCAGAGAGATTGAGAAGGGAAGAGGAACAGGCAGACTTGTTTAACAAACCACTCATATACTGACAACAATCTCTCTTTCTCTCTCTCTCTCTCTCTCTCTCTCTCATTCACTCACTCACTCTCTGTTAGAGGTGTGCTGTAGTGCCCAGACTGAAACAGATGGGAGCTCACAGTCAGGAAAAAAAAGCAACAGATTGAGTGTAAGGAGGAGAGAGGAAGTTATGATAGCATACAACAGAGAGGTGATAGAGTATTAACAGTCCTGGTACATGGAAAAATGGAATGTGCAAACATCAAGGCCAAGTCATAAAAGCAGGTGGAACATATAGTATTAACAATATTCAGAATTTTTTTTTACACACCTATTTTTGTCATAAAATGTATTTAATATTATTCTCTCTAATATTATAGTAGTTTAAGAACGAATAAACACATCCAGGTGTTCAGCATTAAATGAACAGCAATATGAGTGACAGCAATCCAACCGAAAAAACTTTAACGTGAATATACTGTGGTTTATTCTCTTCCTTTTTTTAATTGGCTTTTTAATTTCCTGAACTTGAATGTTAGTCAACCACAAAAAACTATGAAGGACGAAAAGTATGCAGATTTATGGGAGATCCATTATTTACTTTAGCAACGGAGCCACACACACACACACACACACACACACACACACACACACACACACACATTCGATTAATTCTCATAGCAGACTCACAACCAGCTACTTGCGCATGTGTTTTCAGTTATACAGGTTTGTAAATTGTTATGAGTCTGTGATCATAACATATTAATAGAAAGACTGGAAAACTGGGTCGCGCTTTCTGGGATGGTATTCAAATGGTTCAGGTCATACTTAGAAGGGAGAGGTTATTATGTGGGTATAGGAGAGCACAAGTCTAAGTGGACGTCCATGACATGCGGAGTCCCACAAGGCTCAATTCTTGCACCGCTCTTGTTTAGCCTGTATATGCTCCCTCTAAGTCAGATAATGAGACAGAACCAAATTGCCTATCACAGCTATGCTGATGATACCCAGCTTTACCTAGCCTTATCTCCAAATGATTATAACCTCCCCATAGACTCCCTCTGCAAATGCATTGATGAAATTAACAGTTGGATGTGCCAGAATTGTCTTCATTTAAACAAGGAGAAAACTGAAGTCATTGCATTTGGAAACAAAGATGAAGCTCTGAAGGTGAATGCATACAGTACCTTCACTCTAGGGGTCAAATAACTAAAAATCAAGTCAAGAATCTTGGGGTGATTCTGGAGACTGGCCTTAGTTTCAGTAGACATGTCAAATCAGTAACTAAATCAGCATACTATCATCTCAAAAACATTGTAAGAATTAGATGTTTTGTTTCCAATCAAGACTTGGAGAAACTTGTCCATGCCTTTATCATCAGCAGGGTAGATTATTTTAATGGTCTCCACACCAGCCTTTACAAGAAGACCATTAGACAGCTGCAGCTCATCCAGAACGCTGCTGCCAGGACTAGAACCAGAAAATCTGAGCACATCACACCAATCCTCAGGTCCTTACACTGGCTTCCAGTAACATTCAGGATAGATTTTAAAGTACTTTTACGTGTTTATAAATCACTTAATGGCCTAGGACCCAAATACATTACAAATATGCTCACTGAATATAAACCTAACAGACCACTCAGATCGTTAGGAGCGAGTCAGTTAGAAATACCAAGGGTTCACACAAAACAATGGGAGTCAGCTTTTAGCTATTATGCTGCCCGCTGTTGGAACCAGCTTCCAGAAGAGATCAGATGTGCTAAAACATTTGTCACATTTAAATCTAGACTCAAAACTCATCGGTTTATCTAATAGCTTAAACTGTTTTTTTTAATGATGTTTTATTTAGTTTTAATTAGTTTTCTATTTTTATTTTAAATTAAACTTAAATTAGTTTAAAGGTTTATTGCTAACTGGTTTTATTTTTATTTTTAATTAAATTTAAAAGTTTTAGTTAAAATATTTCGTTTATTGCTATTATCTTTTATTTCATTTTATGATTATTTTCTTTTCTTCTATGTAAAGCACTTTGAATTACCATTGTGTATGAAATGTGCTATACAAATAAACTTGCCTTGCCTTGCCTTGCCTTGCCTTACTATGGATGAAAAATGCAGTGTATAGGCACACCAGCTGACATTATTAACCATGTGCTTTTGAAAATTCACATCTTTTTTGTATATGATTCACACACTATTGCTTTAAAATTACTTTTAAATTCATTAAGGCTTTGTTCATCATTTTACAGTAGACGTTGAGAGAGTGGAGGCAGTGTTTCTCTTCTACTGATGCTGGGGCTTTTTATTTTTTTTTCAAAACTGTGATGGGATGATCTGGCCCTTTCACTGCTGAATCATTCCTTTTGGAATGGAATAACTGATAGTACTTTGTGCTTAGTTTACAGTTCTGTCTGCCAGTGCCGATGCTGGTATTTACCTTCTATTTCCATCAATCCATCTTCTCTCTTTCATACTTTCTTTCTTTCTTTCTTTCTTTCTTCTGTCAGAGAATGGGTATCAGAGCAAGCTGGTGAATCAGTGCTGGACGCAAGGAAACAAGATCAGCTGCTGCCAGGTCTCTCTTAGACCACAGAATTGTCAAAGTGAGTCTTACCTACTGGTGTTATTTGTCGAGCTGGATTACGTATTTCTCGATTTCTGGGGAAAATTATTTTGCTTTTTAAAACAGCAAATGAAGGTCATTACCAGGCAAAGATGGCTATATGTAACCTGCTCTATGCCAAATGCATTTTCCTAAGCCTCCTTGTATTACTTAAGAAGACTAGAGAGATTTAAAAGTGGGCCAGTCCTTCAGCCGTTTATTGTTTGTACTATTTACAAAGACTTTGCCTCTTGTTCTGTGGCTTTTGCTCCTTTTCTTCTCTTCTTCCCTACTCCACCAATTATACTTAAATGTGTGTTTTTAGAAAGCCTGATTTTTAAGTGTTCCATCTTTTTTGTTTCACTAAAAGCAGGGGTCATAAGAGAGGAAGGTGTGAAGCGAGGGGGAGTAAGCACTCTAGCCCTGTGGCCCAGTGAATGTGCTCTTGTTTGCCTGTGATGGCAAATATTCATCTGATCTTATTGATTTATTGATCAAATGTGATATATTTAAAGGCTTGCTTTTTCATTTGTTCCTTTTAAAAGCATCTAATTAGATTATGCCACATAGTGTGAGTGATTCAGCATGCCGTCAGAGATTCAGTTTGTGTCGCGCAAGGGTTTTAGCAGTGTAAATAAATGAACCTCAAATTCAAATAATATACATTTACACATATATAAAAAGAGCTTTAATAAATCAAGTTATTGATCTGACAGTTGTTTATGAAATTAAATAAAAATGAAGTTGAGGTTTAACAGAGCATACTAGAGGTGTGATTCTCTTCATAGGACAGTGTACAGCTAGCAAAATGAGTTACGTCATATTTGGTGATTGTCTTTTCAGTGGGAAGAGAGAGAAACAAAAAATAGCAATAACTGAAAAATGGCAGGTGAAACAATTTGTACACCAAAACTACACAGAATCAGAAGAATAACCAGAGTTAACCAGAGCAAAACAAAGAAACTGGTAGAATAGAAAAAAAGATAATAAAGATAAAGCCTAAGAAAAACAATTATTTTAGAGCTATTGCTCATGCAAGCACTTAAAATGTTCGAGTATCCGAATATTCTCTTAAAAAAAAATTTTTTTCAGCATGTACAGTTGTATAAAAAGAGATGTTTAATGTTTATATACAAATACAAACTGATGTACACAAAGACAAATATAACCTCCCACTACTTGCCAGTCAAGGCCCAAGTGTGCCCATTAAATCCACTCCTCCTTTGCCTATGATGGACAGGGATGATGGATCTCCTTGGTGACATCATTGGACTCCCGTAATTGTGTGTCTCTGTCTGCAGGTAATTTTCAGGAACGTCAGTCGCCCTGTCAATCTGCCACTGTGGGTTTTGTGCTCTTCTTGTTAAAATGTGGAGGGGAATAAAAGGTTCATTTATTCACAGCGGGGGAGGAGAGGTGACCTTCTTTGTGGAGTCATTGCCCCCAGCAAGCAATTTACATAGAACTGTCAGCATAGAGAGCACAAGCAAAGCCGGCCCAAAGCTGAGAGGGACAAAATTAATAATGCAGCACACAGCCTGGGGGATGCATGATCTTCCCTATATTCTAGCTAATGAAAACCTATGGCTTTTCTGTAGACATCTCACGGTCTGTATTTCCTTCACATTTGTGTCTTGTTCATCTGATCTGGTTAATGCATTTTATCATTCAATGACAGTAATTCAAAACGTGACAAATGACAAAATCTGAACATACATTTAAAGGACTTCAAAAGAGATTTAGGAAATACAGATGAAATAGACCAGGCTCACCCATACAAATTTAATGAGGTGGAATTTAAAAAAAGAAGAAGAAAGAATAAAAAAGAATGTAAACTCTGATGCACTTACCTATTTGAGAGGACCATGCATGTAACTATGGTTACACAAACATGAAAGCAATGCAGGCTCTATTAGTGCCTGCACAATTTATGTGTTGACTATCAGTCCAAGAGGGAGGGAGGAATGAAGGAAGAGAGAGAGAGAGAGAGAGAGAGAGAGAGAGAGCAGCACAGTATCATCATTAAGCAGAAGAGAATGAAGTGGACTCATCTGTCCCTGGTCTTTGTTTTTTGGGGTCAGAGGGAAGTTTCAGAAGCACAGAGGGTGTATACAGACCTCAGTGCTGAATGACACACACAAAAACACACATGCACAACATTCAACACAATGCCAGGGTTTATGTGAGCTGGCTCTTTTTTGAAGTGCTTAAGCAAACTTTTCCTCCCAGGCCAGTTTGAGAGTGTGTGAATCTCCAAGCTCGAATCAGAAGGCACAAAGCAGGCTTGTTGTGAGTGTGCGGTGAGAGCTAAGAGTGTGAGAGAGAGGAAGAGGAGGCATTCGCCGCACCTGTACGCCCGGATACGACCCCCAACCCCCCTAATACACACACCCACACTCCACACATGTGCACACATACAAACACAATCAACTTTTTATCCCTTCCCCACACCCAAATCACACACAACATCCTCATTATCCCACATTCTTAAAAGTCAGCGATCAGCAGGAAGAGAGGGTGAAGAGGGAGGAAAGAGCAAAAGAGAAAGGGGCCAAGTGAAAGAGAAACTCTTGTGTTAAACTCTACTGTGCTTCTGCCAGGTTTGTAGGCTCTTCCAACAAAGTGGCTAAGTGTAGTGGGAGTGGGGTTCAGGGAGGGTCAGTGGGAGGGAGATATAAAGCATTTATATGGATTCCATTTTATTTTGAGCACAGCCGGGTAATCAGGGCTAATGGCCCTATTGTGCCTTAAAAACAGCCAATAGCTTTAGCGTGAGCTCGCCGTAGTGTGTATTTGTGTTTTAGTGTGAAACAGGGTTCAACACCTGCTCCTTTGTGCCAGAAAGCACAGTGTAGTGATGGGGAGTGGGTGCACTCTGAGAAAAGAATTACAGTGATTTGGATTGACTGTGTTTGTATTATTGTTAGCCCTATGCTTATGCATACTATTATAATAACCACTCAAGCCTCATGGGGCCTCAGTCATAAATTGGCTTTTCTGAAAGATACAGCATACTCCCCCAAGCGCCCCATCCAATCATATTGATTGTTCAGATGCAGTAAATTATAGGTTCATGAAATGATGGAGAAAAAGAAGGAGAGATCACAGGGGGGTTTTCTGGTTTTGTTGTTGTTGTTGTTGTTGTTGTTTTTGTTGTTTCCATTTTTGTTTGCTGCAATTGTACATTTCCTTTTTTCCACTATTCTCTATGGGTGAAAAGTTAAAGGATACAATGTACTGAGAATATCTGGTAACAGTTTAAGATGAGTTCTAGAAAGAAAAATAAATGAAGAGAAGGTACGTGTATTATGTAGTCAAATGTGTGTTGTACCACAGTCTATTACTGTGAGACTGTATTATTTGTATTTATGTCTGTATTTGAACTATGTACTGTATTTCTCCTCTGCTTGAGGAATCTAATTTTGACTCTCTCGTCTACCTCTGTCTCAGATGAGTTTGGACATTGATGACAAGGGTGCATGCACACGGTCCAAGGGAGGAAGAAGTAAGTCTTTCTGTCTGTCTGTCCCTCCCTCTTTTTTTTTTAGTCAGTGTAGAGTCATTATTTCTGCAGGTCAGCAATGCATCACTTTTGTTGGTCAGCAAAGCATCGGTTTTCATACCGATTCATACAGATCTGCATGCGCTTGCTGACCTTCAAGTCCCCTTTTTCACTTTCTGTGTAAGTCTGGTTAGGGTGCTATGTGGAGGTAGCTTATTAATATATACAAAAATATTATTTCCAAAAAACAATAAAAGTAGTAGTAAACTTTTCAGGTCATCTACTAATTGTTAAAAAAATATTTCTCCATATTGTTGACAGGCTTTGAAATTATGCTTTTTACCAAGAAGTTACACTGTGTTACTGTAGATTTTTTTAAATATCCCTATTAGTTTACTGTAAGTGCTACACACAGAAGTATTGATTTAAAATAATAACCTTATTTCTTTCTGCAATCTGCTTTTAGTTTTGAATTCTACAGCAGCAATTAATCACGGGTTTGTGCTGAAGGCTGCGTATAGCTGCACTTTTTATTTCCTCACCAATGCTAGATTTTTGGCTGAATCAGTTGTTCTAAGCATATGTGATTGTATGTGAATTTAGGTGGCCACGTCCATTTTTTCTGACAATGCAGTCGTATATGCTTCTGTATGTTCCCTCTGGGGATTTTATTGTGGTTGTGATTTATTGATTGCTCTATTCTGCAGTTATTTAGACTTATGCTTCCTCTGCTTTTTTTTTTTTTTTTTACTTTCTATATTGAATAGCTTTTTCTGCAGCTCCCCCCGAGACTATAGTCCAGGAGCTGAGGTAAGAAAGATTTTCTCTGTGTAGACAAATGTGCCAATGCTCTACCATTGTGGCAAATTACTGTTTTAAGTTATGCATCACAAAATCCTAATACATATGAAAAAGGATATGAAAGTTTATACACTTTTGCAATAACTTTTACCTTGGGATGCGTGGTATTGCAAAGGGATAATGTAAGAGAACAGCATGTTAACACTGCCTCCTACTTGGAATGTACAGAGTAAAATGCTATTTCATGGACATGCACAAATGATTAATATAAATTCTGCATGACATAGATAAATGGCCCTTCTGTAGGTTCTGGTCCTTTTTCATGTACTCACTTGTGCAGGTCATGCCATGTACTCTGCTAGGAGATGTAAGTGTACATAATGTTGAAGATTACAGTACAGTATATCTGAGGTTAACACTGAACATGCGCAAGAATTTTGTAGTTTAGCATTTTCTGTAGACCCTGCCTAAATGCTAAATGCTCCAGTGCTCTTACGCACTCTCCAATGTGGCAATCTGGTTATATTTTCCAGGTTTGTCTTGCAAATACTTATAACTCTGAATTTCTCTTTGTCAGCTGCTCTCATTTTTACTTTTTCTCCCCTTTCATTCCTGGGTCTCTCTCTCTCTCTCTCTCTCTCTGAAACCTCTAGGCTGTTCAATAAGGCATGTCTCCAGCTTATTGTAAACATATTACTGTTGTGTTTATTTACACATGTATTTGTTCAGGAAATTATTTTAAAAGTTCCATGTTTATAGATCTCGCTGAGTCTTGCTTCAGTAGCTACATTTTGAGACCTATGGGTTTTATTGAATTTTGCTGTATGCTACAGTACTATGCCAATTTTATCCCTGTATTTAATTATCTGTCTCTATCTTGATTGTGACACAAGAAAATTATATATTGCTATCTTTCCTTTTCCCATAGCACAATGAGTTGCCCCACAGCCAGAAAGCGGATTCTTCAGGAGGAGTCAAAGCAGAATCAACTGCCCTTGAAGAGGAAGTCCCACCCACTGGCAATTGATAGATGTTTTAATTCAGAGAGCGAGCGGAGCAGGAAGGAGCTGGAGGTGAAGGAACAGGATGAGAGAGAGGAGAGTGAAAGTCCTCAGCAGTATGGCAGTCGAGAACATGCAGTGGAAGAAGAGCAGGAAGATATGAGAACCAGTACAAATGAAGGAGAAAGTAAGTTTTTAAAGTTCAATATCCATGTACCGCATGTTTGTGACAATTATAGTCTTTAGCCTGGAAATACAACAGAGCAACTCAATCCTGCTAGTATAAAGAATTAATTATTAACCATTAATTTCATACAAAACCAACAAATGACTTTTTCATGTTGACAAAAACCGACAGATATTTGTTTGTCAATCAGTAGCATATTGTTAATTAGAAAATACATTCATTTTGTTTCTTCCACAGTGGAGTGCATGATCATTGAGGCATTCTGCACAAAGAAGGAGAAATCTTTTCAAACAAATGATCTTTCCAACTATGAGCATATAGTAGCCAGCTCTCTACTTCACCTCAGTAGCCACAATAACCGTACCACATCTCCACAACAACATGCAGACATGGAGGCAAAGGTGTATACTTTAAGCAGAACAGAAGATGAGGAAAACAATGAGGCTGAGAGAGATGGAAAGAAACATAAAAGCCAAACAACAGCTCAAACATCCACAATGATAGGAATGAATGAGAAAACAGAGGAAGTGATGGAAAAGGAGAAAGAATTTGGAAGAGAGGAAGATTCAGACCACCAATATTTCACAGAGGTCAGTAAACAGATTTCAGATGACAACAAGGAGCCAAAGGTGGACAAAACTTCCAATGAGGAATACAAGAAAGATGAAGACACGAAGGACCAAAATTTGGAACAGTATGACCTCTCTGACCCTTCTGTCATTGTTGAAACTCAGGGCTCCCAAAAGGAGGACTGCATTGCCTACAAACCACTATCGCCACGGAGATGCATGTCCAACCAGGCCTTGGCGGCTCCCATGATTATTAATTTGCAGTCTGAGGAGGCACAGAATGATGATGAAGTTGGGGATGATGACGAAGAGGAGGAGGAACGGTCAACAATGGCTGACGAGTCAGAGATGTATGACATGATGCAGGGGAACCTGAGGCTTTTAGAGCAGGCCATTGCGCTCAAAGCCCAGCAGGTAAAAGGTAACAGAGAGTTCAATCCCATCTCAGAACATCAGCACTACTTCCCTCTAGAAGATCGACCGACCAAACACTTGGAGCTGCTGCGCAAGAGTTTCTACTCCAAAGGTATAGTGTGTGTGTGTGTGCGTGTGTGTGCGGGTGTGTGCATGCGTGCGTATATGTGCGTGTGTGTGCATGCATGTGTGTTAAGGGGGTTCCCCATCCAGATTTCAGCTACAGTAGGCCCACTTTCAAATCAAATCCAGATTACATTAAATGTACAAGATTAAGCCTGGATAATTAGGCGGAAAAGTAGACATGTACTTAAATAAGCCACCACAGCCTATAGACTTGTAATGGGACAACTATAAATTGTTTCCTTCCATAGAAATACTGAAGCTGTAGTGTGCGATTACTGGAGAAGGCACTTAAAACAGTGGAGAGTAGGAGAGGGGGAGAGTGCTTGTAATTAGATTGGTTTTGCATTTGTTTGTTCATTTATTGTTTTCTTTGTGGTTGTTGCTTGGCACTCTGCCCAGTCCTCATATCACTCCAGTCACTGAGCACACATAGTCAGGTCCTGCACATCCTCATTTAACTGCCTTACTTATACTCTGTCCAGTTTTAATTAGAAGTTGTATGTCTTGTTAGCATTTCAACATTCAATTAAGGAACCATTGGGGCATTAGTAAATCCCTCATGGTTTACTCTCGTTTATTCAGTCTTGTCTTTCTTGTATCTGTGCCTTCATTTGCACACCTTGCATTGTACTTCCTCAAGAAGAACCTTTGCAGTGAAAAGTGATACCCATAATAATGCCCACCTCTAAGACCATCATCCAAAAATGCGACACTGCAAACAAATAGTCATTTTCCACCACATTTAATGGCCAATATTATCATATAATAATAATAATAATAATAATTATTATTATTATTATTATTATTATTATTAATAATAATAATAATAATAATAATAATAATACTTTTGTGTGTGTGTGTGTGTGTGTGTGTGTGTGTGTGTTTTCACACATTTGCATTGCTTAATATTGAGATAGTTATGAGGAGACATGGTTTGACTGACCTGCTCGACCCATTTCTTTACAGAAAGTTCCAGGCCAGAGAAGAGAGAAGTCAAATGCCCCACCCCTGGCTGTGATGGTACAGGTCATGTTACTGGACTGTATCCTCATCATCGCAGCTTGTCTGGCTGTCCACACAAAGACAGGATCCCCCCAGAGAGTGAGCCAGACCACACACACACACACACACACACACACACACACACACAAAACATGTGTGTGTATGTATTTTGCTATCCTTGTGAGGACAACTCATTCATAATTATTAATGGAGTCAAGAGGAGTACTGTAGTATAAGCTATAATAGCAATAGCACAGAAAGTAAAGTATAAATAATATATAGATAGTATAGGGGTTTCAACATGCAGGCCTAATTTGTAAATGAGAAGAAAAAGTCACTAATGTGGATTTTATTGTCATGAACCTTCACGTGTCTGTGTCGGGTGTGTGTGCATGGCATAATCGCAGAGGAGGCGAGCTGACGGTTCAATAAAGTCCTTTTATTTATATTAAAAGGCATAACATCCAACACAAACTATGTATTAACCACAACAAAAGCTAGACGCCTGGCTGACGTACAGCCAGGCTATTTATAACGAAACTTAATCAAAACATAATTAGCTTTCCTTGGTTCAGGTGAGCTTCTTACATCACCTGACCGAGGTGCAGACTGGGAACTGAAATATTAAATAAACACAAAACAAACTACAAACAAAACCTAAACGGGCGTTAGGCGCCCTCTAGGGGTTAACCGTTATAGTATCCCCCCCCAAAAGATGCTCCTCCGGAGCATCACCGGAGGTCCCGGACACCCACCCCAATGTTCTACCTTCTGCCCCCCGACCAGGAGGCTGGGTGACGGGGCTGGAGACGTGCTCGGCGGTTGCAGCGCTGGAGACGTGCTCGGCGGCGCTCGACGGTGACGGTTGAGCTGGCACTGAGCTCAACGGCGGCGGCGGAGCTGGCACTGAGCTCGACGGCGGCGGCGGAGCTGACTCGGAGCTCGACGGCGGCGGCAGAGCTGGCACTGCTCTCAACGGGGGCGGAGGAGCTGGTGCTGAGCTCGACGGCTCAGCGTCGTCCTCAAAGCCTGGAGGTGGCGGCAGAACGACGTCCCCCAGGCTCCCCGATGACTGCTGTGCGGACGTGCTGGTTAGCATCTGCAGTACTGACTCGGTGCCTGGGGCCGGCGGCGCCGGCTTGATGTCTCCATCGCTGAGAGGCGGTAGGAGAAAGGTGTCCCCGACACTGGCCAGCCACTCCTGGTATTCCTGGCCCTTCTCTTCCGGCCGGTGCGGGGAACCACGTGACCCCGTGTTGCGTCGCTCCCAAATGGCGTCCGCCTAATGGCGAGCCTGCAGCCTTCCCAGCTCTGTGGTGCCTCTCTCTCTCTCTCCTCGCTGCTCTCCCGCAAGTGCTCCTGTTCCGCTAGCAGGTTGTACTTCCAGCTCCGATACATGTCCACCTCGCCGTCCTCCAGCCAGCAGTAATCCCAGCCGCGATACCTCTCCTCTTCGCTTTCCTCCAGCCTGTCCGCCAGCTCGGGCGAGATCGTACTAGCGCCCCCCCAAAAAAAATATTCCAGGGGGAAATCCTCTGCCATGCCACTTGGACAGTCTAGCTTTCTGTCATGAACCTTCACGTGTCTGTGTCGGGTGTGTGTGCGTGGCATGATCGCAGAGGAGGCGAGCTGACGGTTCAATAAAGTCCTATTACTTAAATTAAAAGGCATAACATCCAACACAAACTAAGTATTAACCACAACAAAAGCTAGACACCTGGCTGACGTTCAGCCAGGCTATTTATAACGAAACTTAATCAAAACATAATTAGCTTTCCTCGGTTCAGGTGAGCTTCTTACGTCACCTGACCGAGGTGCAGACTGGGAACTGAAGTATTAAATAAACACAAAACAAACTACAAACAAAACCTAAACGGGCGTTAGGCGCCCTCTAGGGGTTAACCGTTATATTTATCAGCTCGTTAGTCAGTTAATAGTGGTTTGGATAAATGAAGCACCATAAATATCTGATCAGGATGTGGGGTGAAGTTGGGAGATTTATTCGTTTATTTGAGGTTATTAGTGTACAGTACATAATTTTTATATAAATAAGGATAAAGTGAAAAGTGTGTTTGGTTGGTGAAAACTTTAAAATGTGTGCTGTTTCGCTAGTCATAAGCAGATTTGTGCATTTGTCATTCACAGAGCTTAAAGTTTCATTCATTTGTATATACATTTGATCAATAAGGGCTAATGTTTTTTAAACTCCTGAGGAGCAGCTTCATGCATTATACACCAATCAGTCATAAAATTAAAACTATCCACCGAACATTGTGTAGGCCTCCTCGTGCCTTTAGAACATCTCTGACACAAGGTATAGATGTCACAAGAGCTTTGAAGATGTGCTACAGTATGTTATCTGACACAAAGACATTCTTGGCAGCTCCTTCAAATCCTATAAATTGTAAGGTGTGGCCTCCATGGATCGAGCTTACTTATCCAATGCATTGCACGGATGCATGATTGGATTAAAAACTTTTGGAATTGGAATTGGAAGAAGACTGTCTTCCATTGCTCCATGGTCTAGTTCTGATGCTCTGAGTTCTGAGTCCCACTGTAGGCTAGATTTTAAAAGAATAATGTTTTTGAGTATTAGCTTCTACAGTTTTTCTTCTACAATAGCCTTACTGTGGCTTTGGACTAGACTTGTTTTTATGTGCTTTTTATTTGAACTGAAAACTGTAAGATAATAAGTAAATTTTTTAATTGAATCATCATTGATAATTGCCATTAAGTTAATTTCTTTGCATGAAAAAAACGGTGAATGTGTTAATTTCTAAGGTTATTTTATTCATGATGTTTTTTGGTGATTATTTGTACTGATTTCTTTAACAGTGTATTTATATTTTGCTTGGTTCTCTGTGTCTTCCGTTTATGTGCAGTCCTAGCCATGCATGAGAATGTTCTGAAGTGCCCTACACCTGGCTGTACAGGACAAGGCCATGTCAATAGTAACCGCAACACACACCGAAGGTATAGCATCTCTCATTAGTCACGCTACCACACTCCCCATTTACATATGTTCACATCCCATTTACAGTGCTATTACTGACACTTAATGTGTTCTTAGTTTATCTGGATGTCCAATTGCTGCTGCTGAGAAGCTGTCCAAGTGCCATGACAAGCAGCAGCTGTTGCAGCCAGTGACAGAGCAACCCAAAGGCAGCCCAAACACAGAGAGAGTGCTCAGGTCAGACAATGGCTTAAGCTATATTTTTGCACTTTTGTTTATTCTTATTACTGTTCATTACTCAGACATACAGGATTTTTAGGTTAGTACTATTCTTTATATTTATATATCTTTTACATTCACATATAGAGACTGAAAAGAACGGTGCTAAACCTAAAAATACAGTTTTTTATCATATCCTGTTTCATTAAAATATTATATCAAACAGTAATATATATTGAAAATATTATAATGTAAATTATGTTAATATATTATTAATATTGTATATTTAGTATACAGTGGTGTGGAAAAACTATTTGCCCCCTTCCTGATTTTTTATTCTTTTGCATGTTTGTCACACTTAAATGTTTCTGCTCATCAAAAACCGTTAACTATTAGTCAAAGATAACATAATTGAACACAAAATGCAGTTTTTAAATGAAGGTTTACGTTATTAAGGGAGAAAAAAAACTCCAAATCTACATGGCCCTGTGTGAAAAAGTGATTGCCCCCCTTGTTAAAAAATAACTTAACTGTGGTTTATCACACCTGAGTTCAATTTCTGTAGTCACCCCCAGGCCTGATTACTGCCACACCTGTTTCAATCAAGAAATCACTTAAATAGGAGCTACCTGACACAGAGAATTAGACCAAAAGCACCTCAAAAGCTAGACATCATGCCAAGATCCAAAGAAATTCAGGAAGAAATGAGAACAAAAGTAATTGAGATCTATCAGTCTGGTAAAGGTTATAAAGCCATTTCGAAAGCTTTGGGACTCCAGCGAACCACAGTGAGAGCCATTATCCACAAATGGCAAAAACATGGAACAGTGGTGAACCTTCCCAGGAGTGGCTGGCTGACCAAAATTACCCCAAGAGCGCAGAGACAACTCATCCGAGAGGCCACAAAAGACCCCAGGACAACATCTAAAGAACTGCAGGCCTCACTTGCCTCAATTAAGGTCAGTGTTCATGACTCCACCATAAGAAAGAGACTGGGCAAAAATGGCCTTCATGGCAGATTTGCAAGGCGCAAACCACTTTTAAGCAAAAAGAACATTAAGGCTCGTCTCAATTTTACTAAAAAAAACATCTCAATGACTGCCAAGACTTTTGGGAAAATACCTTGTGGACCGACGAGACAAAAGTTGAACTTTTTGGAAGGTGCGTGTCCCGTTACATCTGGCATAAAAGTAACACAGCATTTCAGAAAAAGAACATCATACCAACAGTAAAATATAGTGGTGGTAGTGTGATGGTCTGGGGTTGTTTTGCTGCTTCAAGGCCTGGAAGGCTTGCTCTGATAGATGGAACCATGAATTCTACTGTCTACCAAAAAATCCTGAAGGAGAATGTCCGGCCATCTGTTCGTCAACTCAAGCTGAAGCGATCTTGGGTGCTGCAGCAGGAAAATGACCCAAAACACACCAGCAAATCCACCTCTGAATGGCTGAAGAAAAACAAAATGAAGACTTTGGAGTGGCCTAGTCAAAGTCCTGACCTGAATCCTATTGAGATGTTGTGGCATGACCTTAAAAAGGCGGTTCATGCTAGAAAACCCTCAAATAAAGCTGAATTACAACAATTCTACAAAGATGAGTGGGCCAAAATTCCTCCAGAGCGCTGTAAAAGACTTGTTGCAAGTTATCGCAAACGCTTGATTGCAGTTATTGCTGCTAAGGGTGGCCCAACCAGTTATTAGGTTCAGGGGGCAATTACTTTTTCACACAGGGCCATGTAGGTTTGGATTTTTTTTCTCCCTAAATAATGAAACCCCTCATTTAAAAACTGCATTTTATGTTTACTTGTGTTATCTTTGACTAATAGTTAAATGTGTTTGATGATCAGAAACATTTTGTGTGACAAACATGCAAAAGAATAAGAAATCAGGAAGGGGGGCAAATAGTTTTTCACACCACTGTAAATAAATATATATATATGTGGGCGGCACGGTGGTGTAGTGGTTAGCACTGTCGCCTTGCACCTCCAGGGTCCGGGTTCGATTCCCGTCTCTGTGTGCATGGAGTTTGCATGTTCTCCCCGTCCTCCCACAGTCCAAAGACATGCAGATTAGGCTAATTGGCATTCCCAAATTGACCATAGTGTGTGAATGAGTGTGTGTGTGTGCTCTGCGATGGATTGGCACACTGTCCAGGGTGTACCTTGCCTCGTTCCCTGAGTCTCCTGGGATAGGCTCCAGGTCCCCGCGACCCTAAATACAGGATAAAGCGGTATAGAAGATGAATGAATATATATATATATATATATGGTTACTTACAAGAATGTTTATTAATTACACCTATGAATAGAATGCTTGATTGTGCATAGTATATATTTCGAAGCCATAAAATAACCTTTAACAATGGCCATCCAAAGTACAATATCAGTTTACTTGCATTTTTTCTAATAGTAAACGATGGTTTTGTTTACAGGGAGGTCATAGTTTTCAAGCTCATTGAAGGGCCAAGTCTCTTTCTCTTGATTGTTGAATTCTTATTCAACCTTATTCCTCTCCTTGTAATTGAGAACAGTTGTCTATCACACCAAGTTCACATGACAACCATACCAATAATTGTGTGGCATATACATAAGCTAATTAATGGATACACAGGACATGGAGTATGAGTAAAACAATTCTTTTCTTTTTTGGAGGATGTCAGTTGTTGAAAAATAATGCAGATTTCTGTCCTAATAGACAGATGCTTTTCTTATCAGTATAGTTATTATTTTAATGAGCATCTGTGTGGTGCAGAAACCCATTATGAGGAGACAAAGAGGTCACAAAAGAGATGTCCATATGTCAGCTTGCTATAATGAGAAGGTACTAACTAAAAGTCATTGATATTTTGGATAACAATTATCATCTGCTCCATGTTGTCTTGAATGAATACAAATGGACATGTGATAACAGCCTGTGACAAACATACTGTTTCATGATATAGGAATCGTCTTTGCTCATCAACACCATATATTAAAATTTTTTATTAAAGCACGAGTAATTAGCTTATTTTAAATATTTTGTTCAATTATGTCTTTTAAACAATGAAAATATTCATGACTCTTTTGTTCACTATATATATTTAAACAATTTTGCATTTTGTCCACAAATAAAAAGCTATGAAGAAATATTTTGTCACGTTCGGGGTGGTACAGGCTGATATTATTGCCGTGGGCACAAACAGGCAGGCATAGGCGCAGAGGGGTGTTTTCAACAAAAGAGTCTTTAATGCAATAATAACATAAAACAAGAACAAACAAGAGACAAAACCAAAACGAACAAACAACAAACAAGGCATAGTGTGGAATGCATGTGATATGGCGAGACACCGGCGCTATGATGGCACATACAAGAGGTGGGCTCTATGGTGGAACACAACCTCTAAGACATTACATACAGGACATAGGACGAATACAGGCTCTAATACCTGTTGCACAGATTATAAGCCCTGTGGCGAAACACAGGCTTAATGACGAATACATAGTACACACAAACTAAGCATGGAGATGAAACGGAACAAGACAAGATGAGGGATACGGAGGGACCAAAAGACTGAGGACACAGAGAGACTCGGGTCACAGAGACGAGGAACACAGAGACTAAGGACACAGACGCACAGAGACTTGGGACACTGCAGCTCAGAGGCCAGTGACACAGAGAGGCAGAGAGGCCAGGGACAGAGAGGCACACAGAGAGGCCAGGGACACAGAGGCACACTACTTACCTAAATTCTAACAACACACAACATGACACGACACCGAATCAGCACCACACACATTGAAACACAGCGAACATAGCATTGACCACACTAGAGCCGTATCTGACTAAAGAATGAACAGAAAGTAAATTCAAACATACAGTGGTGTGAAAAACTATTTGCCCCCTTCCTGATTTCTTATTCTTTTGCATGTTTGTCACACTTAAATGTTTCTGCTCATCAAAAACCGTTAACTATTAGTCAAAGATAACATAATTGAACACAAAATGCAGTTTTTAAATGAAGGTTTATGTTATTAAGGGAGAAAAAAAACTTAAAATCTACATGGCCCTGTGTGAAAAAGTGATTGCCCCCCTTGTTAAAAAATAACTTAACTGTGGTTTATCACACCTGAGTTAAATTTCTGTAGTCACCCTCAGGCCTGATTACTGCCACACCTGTTTCAATCAAGAAATCACTTAAATAGGAGCTACCTGACACAGAGAAGTAGACCAAAAGCACCTCAAAAGCTAGACATCATGCCAAGATCCAAAGAAATTCAGGAACAAATAAGAACAAAAGTAATTGAGATCTATCAGTCTGGTAAAGGTTATAAAGCCATTTCTAAAGCTTTGGGACTCCAGCGAACCACAGTGAGAACCATTATCCACAAATGGCAAAAACATGGAACAGTGGTGAACCTTCCTAGGAGTGGCCGGCCGACCAAAATTACCCCAAGAGCGCAGAGACAACTCATCCGAGAGGCCACAAAAGACCCCAGGACAACATCTAAAGAACTGCAGGCCTCACTTGCCTCAATTAAGGTCAGTGTTCACGACTCCACCATAAGAAAGAGGCTGGGCAAAAACGGCCTGCATGGCAGATTTCCAAGGCGCAAACCACTTTTAAGCAAAAGGAACATTAAGGCTCGTCTCAATTTTGCTAAAAAACATCTCAATGATTGCCAAGACTTTTGGGAAAATACCTTGTGGACCGACGAGACAAAAGTTGAACTTTTTGGAAGGTGCGTGTCCTGTTACATCTGGCGTAAAAGTAACACAGCATTTCAGAAAAAGAACATCATACCAACAGTAAAATATAGTGGTGGTAGTGTGATGGTCTGGGGTTGTTTTGCTGCTTCAGGACCTGGAAGGCTTGCTGTGATAGATGGAACCATGAATTCTACTGTCTACCAAAAAATCCTGAAGGAGAATGTCCGGCCATCTGTTCGTCAAATCAAGCTGAAATGATCTTGGGTGCTGCAGCAGGACAATGACCCAAAACACACCAGCAAATCAACCTCTGAATGGCTGAAGAAAAACAAAATGAAGACTTTGGAGTGGCCTAGTCAAAGTCCTGACCTGAATCCTATTGAGATGTTGTGGCATGACCTTAAAAAGGCGGTTCATGCTAGAAAACCCTCAAATAAAGCTGAATTACAACAATTCTGCAAAGATGAGTGGGCCAAAATTCCTCCAGAGCGCTGTCAAAGACTTGTTGCAAGTTATCGCAAACGCTTGATTGCAGTTATTGCTGCTAAGGGTGGCCCAACCAGTTATTAGGTTCAGGGGGCAATTACTTTTTCACACAGGGCCATGTAGGTTTGGATTTTTTTTCTCCCAAAATAATAAAACCCCTCATTTAAAAACTGCATTTTGTGTTTACTTGTGTTATCTTTGACTAATAGTTAAATGTGTTTGATGATCAGAAACATTTTGTGTGACAAACATGCAAAAGAATAAGAAATCAGGAGGGGGGCAAATAGTTTTTCACACCACTGTAGATGAAAACACAAAGTAAACAAAAACAAAATAAAATGCCCAGATACATGACAGTGATTACAAGCCAACAATGCTCGACCCAGTTTCCCGGACTAACCAGCTATTTATAGAAAACCGGGCGGCTGAGGAAGGACCAGATCGCTATTGAGGCCCACGGACGATGGTGGAGCCTCCACTTGAGGCCCACGGATGATGGCCCATGACACCGAATCAGCTCCACACACACTGAAACACAACGAACATGTAGCATTGACCACACTAGAGCCTTATCTGACTAAAGAATGAACAGAATGTAAATTCAAACATGGATGAAAATACAAAATAAACAAAAACAAAACAAAATGCCCAGATACATGACAGTGATTACAAACCAACAATGCTCGACCCAGTTTCCCGGACTAACCAGCTATTTATAGAAGATTTAATGACTTGCCTCGGATCAGGTGAGCTCCCACATCACCTGACCGAGGTGCCTTCTGGGAAACTGAGTCTGCAAACAAAAACAGTGACGTCTAGTGGTGATCCCTTACATATTTTTGCAATATTTTGCTTATGTAATAACTATTTCTTTTACTACTATATGTTTGGTCAATGATATTATTAATATTTTATTAATAGTTAACCTACAATAAAATATAAGGCTTCCATGTTGCTATTATACCAACATATTACAATATTATATACACTATAGATATTACCATAATGCCACAATACCAAATTATTTCTTTGTCAAGACACACACACACACACACTCCTAAAAGTTAATTAAGGATCAGGACTCACAAAACTTAAGGAAGACTGCTTTAAAGCTCATGAATTTCATGCTCTACAAAATGTGCCCATGGGTGATAAGACACAGTTTAACCCTACTTACTCTTTCTCTGTTTCTTGTTGATTTTGAATTTGTGCATAAGAAAATCTTTAAAAAAAGAAGTGCCAGGACTATAATAATAATAATAATAATAATAATAATAATTAATGCCTGAAGAAAAACAATATGTACCTCAGATAATGTAAGTGTTTTACTAGCCTTTTGAATTTTGAAAAAGAATCATACACTGCCTGGCCAAAAAAAAAAGTCACCACCTGGACTTTACCTTTGCAAACAATTAGAATGCATCCATGGGGGGGGGCGCAATCCAGTGTCTTCTTGTGCCAGTCCCAAGTCTGGATAAATGCAGAGGGTTGTGTCAGGAAGGGCATCCGACATAAAAACATTTGCCAAATCAATGATGCGAATCAGAAATATAATTTCCATACTGGATCGGTCGCGGCCCGGGTTAACAACGATCGCCACCAGTTCTGTTGACCTACAGGGTGCCGGTGGAAATTGGGCTACTGTTGGTCGAAAAAGGAGAGGAGGAAGGCGTGTTCGAAAGCATAGAGAGAAAAGGAAAGGCAAGCGTTTAGGAGTGAAAGTAGGGACTTGAATGTTGGGACCATGACACGGAAGGCAAGAGAGTTGGTTGTATGATGCAGAGAAGGAAGGTAGATATCCTGTGTGTCCAGGAGACTAGGTGGAAAGGTAGCGAGGCTAGAAGCTTAGGATCAGGGTTCAAATTGTTTTACCATGGTGTGGATAGGAAAAGAAATGGAGTAGGAGCTATTCTGAAAGAGGAGTTTGTAAGGAATGTTCTAGAGGTGAAGAGAGTATCAGACAGGTTGATGAGTCTAAAGCTGGAAATTGAAGGAGTAATGTTCAATGTTTTTAGTGGCTAGGCCCCACAGGTAGGATGTGAGTTAGAAGAGAAGGAGACATTCTGGAGTGAGTTAGATGAACTAACTCACTGCAGAGCAGCCCCAGAGGTGAGAGAGTGGTGATTGGTGCAGACTTCAATGGACATGTTGGGGAAGGGAACAGAGGTGATGAAAATGTGATGGGCAGGTTTGGTCTTCAGGACAGGAATGTAGAAGGACAGATGGTGGTGGACTTTGCAAAGAGAATGGAAATGGCAGTAGTAAATACTTTCTTCCAAAAGAGGCAGGAACATAGGGTGACATATAAGAGTGGAGGCAGAAGCACTCAGGTAGACTACACCTTGTGTCGACGTTGTAATCTGAAAGAGATTAATGACTGCAAAGTGTTGGTAGGGGAGAGTGTAGCCAGACAACTCAGAATGGTGGTGTGTAAAATAACCCTGGTGGTGAGGAAGGTGAAGAGGACAAAGGCAGAGCAGAGGATAAAGTGGTGGAAGCTGAGAAAGGAAGAATGTTGTGTAGTCTTTTGGGAGGAGTTGAGACAGGCTCTGGGTGGTCAGGAGGTGCTTTCAGTTGACTGGACAACTACAGCCAATGTGATCAGGGAGACAGGTAGGAGGGTACTTGGTGTATCATCAGGTAAGGCAAAAGTGGACAAGGAGACTTGGTGGTGGAACGAGGAAGTCCAGGAGTGTATACAGGGAAAGAGGCTAGCTAAGAAGAAGTGGGAAGAGGAATGAAGAGAGTAGACAGGAGTACAGGGAGATGCAGCGTAAGGTGAAGGTAGAGGTGGCAAAGGCCAAACAAAGAGCATATGAGGACTTGTATGCTAGGCTGGACAGTATGGAGGGTGAGGTGGATCTGTACAGGTTGGTGAGGCAGAAAGATAGAGATGGGAAGGATGTCCAGCAGGTTAAAGTGATTAAAGATAGAGATGGAAATGTACTGACAGATGCCAGGAGGGTGATGGGAAGATGGAAGGGGTACTTTGAGTAGTTGATGAATGAGGAAAATGAAAGAGAACAAAGAGTAGAAGAGGTGACTGTTGTGGAGCAGGAAGTAGCAAATATTAGTGAAAGTGAGGTGAGAAGGGCGTTGAAGAGGATGAAGATTGGAAAGGCTGTTGGTCCTGATGAAATACCTGTGGAGGTATGGAAGTGCTTAGGAGAGGTGGCACTAGAGTTTCTGACTGGTTTGTTTAACAAGATCTTGAAAAGTGAGAGGATTCCAGAGGAATGGAGGAGAAGTGTATTGGTGCCGATTTTTAAGAACAAGGGAGATGTGCAGAGCTGTTGCAATTACAAAGGCATAAAGCTTAATGAGCCATACAATGAAGCTGTGGGAAAGAGTAGTGGAAGCTAGGTTAAGGGCAGAGGTGAGCAGTTGTGAGCAGCAATATGGTTTCATGCCTAGAAAGAGTACATCAGATGCAGTATTTGCTTTGAGGATGCTGGCGGAGAAGTACAGAGAAGGTAATAAAGAGTTGCATTGTGTCTTTGTAGATTTAGAGAAGGCGTACAACAGGGTGCCGAGAGAGGAGCTGTGGTGTTGTATGAGGAAGTCTGGAGTGGCAGAGAAGTATGTTAGAGTGGTGCAGGACATATATGAGGGCCCTAAGTGGTGAGATGTGCTGTACGTGTGACAGAAGAGTTCAAGGTGGAGGTGGGTCTACATCAAGGATCGGCTCTAAGCCCCTTGTTGGTTGCTCTGGTGATGGACAGGATGACAGATGAGGTTAGACAGGAGTCTCCATGGACTATGATGTTTGCAGATGACATTGTGCTTTATAGCGAGAGCAGGGAACATTCAATCATTCATTCATCTTCTATACCTCTTTATCCTGTATTTAGGGTCGCGGGGACCTGGAGCCTATCCCAGGAGACTCAGGGCACGAGGTAGGGTACACCCTGGACAGCGTGCCCTTTGGGAATGCCAATTAGCCTAATCTGCATGTCTTTGGACTGTGGGAGGAAACCGGAGTACCCGGAGGAAACCCACCAAGCACTGGGAGGACATCATGTAGTCTGATGTATCAAGATTTATTCAATTCCAGAGTGACGGTCAGTTCAGTTCGTCAGGTCTAGGGTCAGCAACAAAAATTAGGTCAGCTGATTACCTAAATGATTACCTCAGTTGATTTTTATTTCTTTCCAAATGGTACAGAAATATTCCAAGATGACAATGGCGGGATAAATTGTGCTCAAATTTTAAAAGAATGGGTCACACACAAGAATTGGCCACCACAGAATCCAGACCTTAACCCCACAGAGTTGGAAAACACTTTATGCAGAGGTCAGTCTCTCCCATCATCAATAGAAGATCTTCAAGAGAACTGAATGGATGGAAATAAATGTTTTGACATTGTATAAGCACTTCAAAATTATGCCACAGTGAACACATGCTGTAATCAAAGTAAAAGGGAGTCCAACTCTTTTTTGGCTGATGTCATCACATAAAAGCATGGGCAAACCTATTAAAATAATAAGGCAGAAAAAAATCTTTTGTTACAAATTATATGGTCTGTTACTTTCT
This sequence comes from Channallabes apus, assembly GCA_030522415.1. NCBI lineage: Eukaryota > Metazoa > Chordata > Actinopteri > Siluriformes > Clariidae > Channallabes > Channallabes apus. The sequence goes on along the minus strand of CM060117.1, from coordinate 18,081,049 downwards.
TAGTTATTACTTTGACTTTGAGTTACATTTTCTTTAATCAGTTTCATCAGACCTGTGAAATAAAAAAAAAAATGATTATATGAAAATACAGCAGAACCTTGGCATACAGATTTAATTTGTTCTTGTATTACAATATGAATTTTTCCCTAAGAAATAATGTAAATGCAGCCACCCAAAACTATTACCAATTTTACTAATTTCCATCATAATTTTGCATATAAAAATAACTAAACATTTAGAAAAGACATGTAAATGAAGTAAAATACTGTACAGTAGACTTAAATTTAGTTTACTATTCCTCTTGGCAAAAGCTTTTTTAGCGATGACTTGTTTCTTAATTTCTACTGAAAGTCGCTCCCTTTTTTTCTTGCTCATCATTGCTAACTTTCTTGAGACCCATTGTGCTATGTCTTTAGTAAATATTGCACAAAATGCAAAAAAAACTTATCCAGCAATTGGTCCAGGTTGATTCAGTATGTTTGTTCATATGCCAGATTCAATTCTTAAAGTGTAAATTTGTAAAGACGGGCATTTGTATGCCAAGTACTATATGTGTACAGTCATGGTTGTGCTGTAGTTGCTGCCTAACTACAGTTCTCAAAATGCAGCTCAGCCTAAAGACATGGCTGCCAAGTCCCCAGCAAAAAAACTCCAACCTACCTGATCACTTGTCACATTTCTTAACTCTATTATACACAGTATTTTAGGACACTCAATTCTCTTATCCTTTGTAAAGTAATAGCTCTGTGTAACCCGCCCATTTATTCATTCATTCATTCATTCATTCATCTTCCATACCGCTTAATCCTGTGTTCAGGGTCGCGGGGGACCTGGAGCCTATCCCAGGAGACTTCGGGCACTAGGCGGGGTACACCCTGGACAGGGTGCCAATCCATCGCAGGGCACACACACATACACACACTCACACACCCAATCACACACTGTGGTCAATTTGGGAACGCCAATTAGCCTAATCTGCATATCTTTGGACTGTGGGAGGAAACCGGAGTACCCGGAGGAAACCCACCAAGCACGGGGAGAACATGCAAACTCCATGCACACAGAGACGGGAATCGAGCCTGGCCGGGGAATCGAACCCAGACCCTGGAGGTGCAAGGCGACAGTGCTAACCACTACACCACCGCGCCGCCCGCCCATTTATTCCAGTTTATTAATTGCATGACCCATTCTGGTTCTTTTGATTCAATTAGTCTTAGTACTGCAGTTAGTGCCCAAGCACTGTGTGTGAGGGCCCTCTTGTTTTTCTAAGGTTTTTTTTTCCCACCATCCAGGCCTTTTTGGGGGGATTTTGCTTCATAGCTCATGCACACTTGCACATATGCACACAAAACAAAAACCTCATTGAGCTGAACAACTTTCACATTTCGGGGTCAACTCAACAGGATATCAGTTATTTTGGGTCATTTGCAAAATGCACCCAAAGGAATTTGATACACTTGTATTCATGCGATCGCCACCAAGTCTATGTGATCTAAAGACATTGACGATGAAAAATTGTGGAGGGATTTTTGATATCTCAAAATGGTCAGCAGAGACGATGCCTTAAACTTGAAAAAAGTGGTTAATAACTTTCTGTGTGGAATTATATTGAGTGGCATTACATTGAGTGACATCACATTGAGTGACATCACATTAAGTAATATCATAGTGGATGCTTTTTTTCTAGCATCTGCAGCTTTGTTGGAGATCTTAACATAAAATTCCCCCTATTCTACATACTCACACATCACTCACATCTCTCTCTCTCTTTCTTTCTCTTTCACTCTCTCTCACACACACATACACACACATGCACTCACATACATGCACAAACACACTCATACAGGTACATCACGCACAACACACAGACACACATCACAAATGTTAACACATCTTTTTCTCTCTCTCGCTCTCTCTCTCTCACACACACACACACACACACACACACACACACACACACACACACACACACACACACACACACACACACAAGCACGAACAGACAAACACACTCATGAACCTCACACATACATGCATACACAAAAACACATCACAAATCTTAACACTTAACACTTATCTCTCAGACACACAAACACACACATACGCACATACAGTACACCCACACGCACTAACAAGTCACTTGTCTTACACACACATCACACATACTAACACTTCTTCTTCTTCTTCTTTGTCTTTCAGCTGTTCCCTTTCAGGTGTCGCCACAGCTAATCATTTGCCTCCGTCTAACCCTATCTTCTTCATCCTCTTCTCTCACACCAACTAACTTCATGTCCTCTCTCACTGCATCCATAAATCTCCTCTTTGGTCTTCCTCTAGACCTCCTGCTTGGCAGTTCCAACCTCAGCATCCTTCGACCGATATATTCCCCATCTCTCCTCTGAACATGTCCTAACCACCTCAATCTGGCCTCTCTGACTTTATCTCCAAAACATCTAACATGGCTTGTCCCTCTGATGAACTCATTCTTGATCCTATCCATCCTTGTCACTCCTAAAGAGAACCTCAACATCTTCAGCTCTGCTACCTCCAGCTCTGCCTCCTGTCTTTTCTTCAGTGCCACTGTCTCTAAGCCGTAGAGCATCGCTGGTCTCACCACTGTCCTGTACACTTTTCCTTTCATTATCGCTGATACTCTTTTATCGCAGAACACACCTGAAACTTTTCTCCACCCATTCCAACCTGCCTTGTACCCGCCTCTTCACCTCCTTTCCACACTTTCCGTTGCTCTGGACCGTTGACCCTAAGTACTTAAAGTCCTGCACCTTCTTTTCCTCTGCTCCCAGTATCCTCACCATTCCTCTTGGGTTCCTCTCATTCACACGCATGTATTCCGTCTTGCTGTGGCTAACCTTCATTCCTCTGCTTTCCAGAGCATACCTCCACCTCTCCAAATTTTCTTCCACCTGTTCCCTGCTCTCGCTACAAAGCACAATGTCATCTGCAAACATCATAGACCATGGAGACTCCTGTCTAATTTCATCTGTCATCCTGTCCATCACCAGAGCAAACAACAAGGGGCTTAGAGCCAATCCTTGATGCAGACCCACCTCCACCTTGAACTCTTCTGTCACACGTACAGCACATCTCACCACTTAGCCCTTAGCGCCCTCATACATGTCCTGCACCACTCTAACGTACTTCTCTGCCACTCCAGACTTCCTCATACAACACCACAGCTCCTCTCTCGGCACCCTGTCGTATGCTTTCTCTAAATCTACAAAGACACAATGCAACTCTTTATTACCTTCTCTGTACTTCTCCACCAGCATCCTCAAAGCAAATACTGCATCTGATTCAAATTCAAATTCAAATTTTATTAGTCACATACACAATCATACACAGTATAATATGCAGTGAAATGCTTTTATACGACCGCCAGTGACCTTAAAAAAAAAAAAGAAAAGAAAATCTTGTACGTAAAATAAATAATCAATAAAAAGGAAATACTAAAGAAATAATTTTAACTAGTAAAATTTGTAAAATTAACTCTGCATAAGGGCATAATAAAATATTGCAAAAATATAGAAATATGGTATTAAAGTGTCAGTGGTTGTGCAAATATGCATGAAAGGTGACATGTGCAATTGTCCAGATGTATGAGTATTTAGTGCAAGTGTGTATGAATGTGTCCATGATTGTCCAGTCAGTGTTGTGAGCTTAAAAGATGTTATTAGTCCTGTGTGGAGGTGTGATTGAGAGACCTTATCGCCTGCGGGAAGAAGCTCCTCCTCAGTCTCTCTGTGTTGGCCTTTATTGAGCGGAATCTCTTCCCAGACCGCAACAAAGAGAACAGTCCATTACTGGGGTGACTGAGGTCCTTCATGATCTTCCTGGCCTTAGTCCAGCACCGCTTGCTGTAGATGGAGTGCAGGTCAGGGAGCTCAGTGCGGATGATGCGCTCGGCTGATTGCACCACCCTCTGTAGAGCTCGTCTGTCCTGCATGGTGCTGTTCCCGAACCAGGTCGTGATGTTTCCCGTCAGGATGCTCTCTATGGTGCAGGAGTAGAAGTTCCTGAGCACCTTGGAGGGCAGTCTAAAGTCTCTCAAGCGTCTGAGGTGGTAGAGACGCTGCCGGGCTTTTTTCACCACGGTGTTGATGTGACAGGACCATGATAGGTCCTGCGTGATGTGAACACCGAGGTATCTGAAGCTGTCCACTCTCTCCACTGGGCTCCTGTTGATGACGGGGGTCTGGTAGTTCCTCTCCTGCTTTGTACTAAAGTCCACTATCAGCTCCTTTGTCTTACTGACGTTCAGGAGGAGATTGTTCCTCTGGCACCAGTTCTCCAGATTTCCAATCTCCTCTAGGTAGTCCGACTCATCATTGTTGGTGATCAGTCCGACCACGACGGTGTCGTCAGCAAACTTGATGATGGAGGTGGAGTTGGTAGTGGCCACGCAGTCGTGGGTGTACAAAGAGTACAGCAGGGGGCTCAGAACACAACCCTGGGGGGCCCCAGTGCTGACAGTGAGTGTGGCTGAGACATGCCCGCCCATCCTTACTGCCTGTGGTCTGCCAGTCAGAAAATTGGAGATCCACTGACATATAGATGAGCTCAGTCCCAGGTGCTCCAGCTTGGTGGTGAGTGTGGAAGGAATTATTGTGTTAAAAGCAGAGCTGTAGTCGATGAAGAGCATTTTAACATAATTCCCTTTCCTAGTGTCCAGGTGAGTGAGTGATGTGTGGAGGAGATGAGAGATTGCATCGTCTGTGGAGCGGTTCTGACGGTATGCAAACTGTAGTGGGTCCAGTGTGTCGGGTAGTGAAGAAATGATGAAGTCTCTGATAAGGCGTTCAAAGCACTTCATCACTACTGAGGTGAGGGCCACAGGGAGGTAATTGAGAGAAGCAGGATGTGGTTTCTTTGGAACAGGAACAATAATGGACTCTTTGAAGCATGTGGGGATCACCGACTAAGATAAAGAGATGTTGAATATCTCAGTGAACACAGGTGCTAGCTGGTCTGCGCAGGCTCTGAGGATACGACCTGAGATGCCGTCTGGTCCTGCTGCTTTCCTGGTGTTCACTCTCTTGAAGGCTCTCCTCACGTCGTGCTCGGAGATGATGAGCGCGTTCCCGGTGCTGACTGTGTCTTCCTGTCTGCAGCCGTTAGCGCCGCTAGCATTAGCGCCGCTAGCATTAGCGCCATTAGCATTAGCATTGCTAGCGTCTTTAGCTGCAGCCTCGAAGCGAGCGTAAAATGTGTTCAGCTCGTCTGCCAGAGTCACGTCCGCGTTCGTCATACCGGATGCTGGTGCTTTGTAGTCCGTTATTGTTCTCAGTCCCTGCCACAGGCTCCTAGAGTCACTCTGTTGAAGCTGTGACTCTAGTTTTCTCCCGTAGCGCTGCTTCGCCTCTTTCACCGCCTTCCGGACGTTATATGACGCAGCCTTGTACGGTTCCATGTCCCCCGACGCAAGTCCCGTGTTGTAGGCAGCGGTGCGAGATCTCAGAGCGTCGCGGATGGTTTTATCCACCCATGGCTTCTGGTTGGGAAACGTTCTGATAGTCTTTTTCTCCACCGTATCGTCCACTAGCTTCCCAATAAATCCCACAACCGCTTCGGTAAACACGCTGACGTCATCATCGGAGCTGTTTCTGAACATGTCCCAGTCTGCGTCATCGAGTGCGTCCTGTAACGCGGCCACCGATTGGTCCGTCCAGCGCGCGACCTCCCTCTGAACCGGAACTTCCTGTTTCAGCCTTTGTTTATATTTTGGCATGAGGAAGATGGCGGCGTGGTCGGATTTACCAAACGCTGGACGAGATTGTGCCTTGTAACCGTCTTTGACCGTGGTATAACAGTGGTCCAGTGTCCTTTCGCCCCTGGTGGGGCAGGTGATGTGCTGATAAAAGTTCGGCGCTGCGCGTTTGAGGTTGGCACTATTAAAATCCCCCGCCACAATGAGCGCAGCGTCCCGGTGTTGTGTCTGGTGCTGTGTGAGTGCCTCATGCAGCTCGCATAAGGCAGTTTCAGTGTCCGCTTGTGGAGGTATGTAAACGGCGCTGATTATGACCGATGTGAACTCCCGTGGAAGATAAAATGGACGACACATGATGGACAGTAGTTCCAGGTTTGGTGTGCAGGAGCGTGTAAGAGGAACAACGCTCGCGCTGTTGCACCAGCTGTTGTTCACCGCTGGGTTCAAGCACACGCCACCTCCCCTTGACTTCCCCGAGTCCCGCGTCCTGTCCATGCGGTGAACCGAGAAGAACTCGGCCGGCTGTATGGCGTGGTCTGGCACCGCTGGGTTCAGCCATGTCTCGGTGAAGCAGAGGAGATTGCAGTCCCGAATGTCTCTCTGGAACTTTATCCTGGCCCTGAGGTCATCCAGTTTGTTCTCCAGTGACTGGACGTTGGCGAGCAGGATGCTAGGCAGAGGTGTGCGGTGTGCACGGGCTCGGAGCCGGTTCCTCACACCAGCTCATCTGCCTCGAGGTCTCCGCTTCACGTCGCGTCCATTGTTCTCCCGCAGGATCTCACTCGGCCAGCTCGGATCCGGAGTTAAAACTGTCGAATTGTGAGTACATTGTATACCAATAGAAACAAGAGTGTCTCTATCATACCTAATGTACTCAATGGTGATGATTTTGCTGCTTTTAAAACACTGAAAACTAACTTAAAGAACAAAAACAAAGAAAAGGTGGTCGGAGCAGTCGTGACGGCAGCCGACCTCACCGGCGCCATCTTGGAATTCCTTGGAATTGATGTACTCTTTCTAGGCATGAAACCATATTGCTGCTCACAAATGCTCACCTCTGCCCTTAACCTAGCTTCCACTACTCTTTCCCACAGCTTCATTGTATGGCTCATTAGCTTTATACCTCTGTAATTGCCACAGCTCTGCACATCTCCCTTGTTCTTAAAAATCGGCATCAATACACTTCTCCTCCATTCTTCTGGAATCCTTTCACTCTCCAAGATCTTGTTAAACAAACTAGTGAGAAACTCTACTGCCCCCATCTCAGTCTTATTCAGTTTAAGGTTTTGCACAGAGTCCATTATTCCAAATCAAGGCTAGCTGAAATATTTCCTGATGTTGAGGACAGATGTGACAGGTGCCACGCCTCTCCCTGTAATTTAAGTCATATGTTCTTCTTGTGCCCAAACCTGCATAACTTTTGGGCAGGTTTTTTTAATCTCATGTCCGCTATCCTTGGGGTACAGTTGAAGCCATGTCAATTAACTGCTATATTTGGCATTACAGATGTTTCAGTTCCATTAAGTTCTGCACATAAAGATGTCGTCGCCTTATCATCTTTGTTGGCCAGACGTGAAATACTTTTACACTGGAAGTCCGTTAATTGTCCCTCAATCTCTCCGTGGATTAAATATTTATTATTTTTTCTTAAGCTAGAAAAGATCAAATATACACTGAGAGGTTCTACTAATATGTATTTTCACAAATGGCAACCATTTATTGCTTATTTTGTAAGTTTACAGGTACTGCCTGAATGATTATCTGGACTGGGTCAAGCATCGGAGTGTACAGTATGTATGACCAATCTAATTCACACAGATTAGTTTGAACCGAATGATCTAGGGTGTGTTTGTGTGTGCGTGTGTGTGTGGATGTATGGTTTTTAGGGTATGTTCGGGGTGGGTGGAAAGTTTTTCATTTTTTCTTTTCATAATAATACATTTAATTTGTTACTTTTGATCTGTTTATGTATGACAATTGTTCAATAAAAAAAAAGAAACTCTACTGCCACCTCTCTTAAGCACTTCCATACTTCCACAGGTATGTCATCAGGACCAACAGCCTTTCCACTCTTCATCCTCTTCAACGCCCTTCTCACCTCACTTTTACTAATATTTGCTACTTCATGTTCCACAACGGTCACCTCTTCAACTCTTTGTTCTCTTTCGTTTACCTCATTCATCAACTCCTCAAAGTACTCCTTCCATCTTACCCTCCTGGCATCTGTCAGTACATTTCCATCTCTATCTTTAATCACTCTAACCTGCTGCACATCCTTCCCATCTCTATCTCTCTGCCTCGCCAACCTGTGTGTACAGATCCACCTCACCCTCCTTACTGTCCAGCCTAGCATACAAGTCCTCATATGGTCTTTGTTTGGCCTTTGCCACCACTACCTTTACCTTACGCTGCATCTCCCTGTACTCCTGTCTACTCTCTTCAGTTCTCTCAGAGTCCCACTTCTTCTTAGCTAGCCTCTTTCCCTGTATACACTCCTGGACTTCCTGGTTCCACCACCAAGTCTCCTTGTCCACTTTTGCCTTACCTGATGATACACCAAGTACCCTCCTACCTGTCTCCCTGATCACATTGGCTGTAGTTGTCCAGTCGACTGAAAGCACCTCCTGACCACCCATAGCCTGTCTCAACTCCTCCCTGAAGACTACACAACATTCTTCCTTTCTCAGCTTCCACCACTTTGTCCTCTGCTCTGCCTTTGTTCTCTTCATCTTCCTCACCACCAGGGTTATTTTACATACCACCATTCTGAGTTGTCTGGCTACACTCTCCCCTACCAACACTTTGCAATCACTAATCTCTTTCAGATTACAACGTCGACACAAGATGTAGTCCACCAGAGTGCTTCTGCCTCCACTCTTATATGTCACCCTATGTTCCTGCCTCTTCTGGAAGAAAGTATTTACTACTGCCATTTCCATCCTCTTTGCAAAGTCCACCACCATCGGTCCTTCTACATTCCTGTCCTGAAGACCAAACCTGCCCATCACATTTTCATCACCTCTGTTCCCTTCCCCAACATGTCCATTAAAGTCTGCACTAATCTCCACTCTCTCACCTCTTGGGATGCTCTGCATCACTTCATCTAACTGACTCCAAAATGTGTCCTTCTCTTCTAACTCACATCCTACCTGTGGGGCATAACCACTAACAACATTGAACATTACTCCTTCAATATCCAGCTTTAGACTCATCAATCTGTCTGATACTCTTTTCACCTCTAGAACATTCATAACAAACTCCTCTTTCAGAATAACTCCTACTCCATTTCTTTTCCTATCCACACCATGGTAAAACAATTTGAACCCTGATCCTAAGCTTCTAGCTTTGCTACCTTTCCACCTGGTCTCCTGGACGCACAGTATATCCTCCTTCCTTCTCTGCATCATATCAGCCAACTCTCTTGCCTTCCCTGTCATGGTCCCAACATTCAAAGTCCCTACTGTCACTCCTAAACTCTTGCCTTTCCTCTTCTCTCTCTGCTTTCGAACACGCCTTCCTCCTCTCCTTTTTCGACCAACAGTAGCCCAATTTCCCCGACCGATCCGGTATGGAAATTATATTTCTGATTCGCATCATTTATTTTGGCAAATGTTTTTACGTCGGATGACCTTCCTGGCACTACCCTCTCCATTTATCCAGACTTGAAACTGGCACAAGAAGACACTGGATTGCACCTCCTGCAATCCCCCCCCCCCCATGGTTGCATTATCACACATACTAACACACACATAACAAATGTTAACACACATTCTCACACACCACACACACAAAAATGCACGAGCACATTCACTCATCACACACAGACTGCCACACCCACACGTCTCTCTCACACACACTAACACTCACATGTCACACACACAAACACACACACACTCACACACACACAGACACTCCACAAATATTTAGGGCAGTGGTTCTCAAACATTTTCTGTCATTCCCCACTTAAGGGGATGGCCGAATTTTCAAGCCCCACTTGTCAAAAAAACAATAACGAAATCGGCCTAGTTTACTGTTTATTGAAATATCAATTTCTAAACCAATAAGATCAAATGACACCAAGTTAAAAACAGATAAAATACATGTGCAATTGTTATAAAAGCCTTACGTTGTCATTTATCTTTGCATAATTGACCCCATGTTTATTAGCTGCTCAGCAGTCATTTGTAGTTTTTTTTTTTTTTGCACTGGCCAATTCTGTATGCAACTTTGAATGAAGCCATTTGTGCTTTGCTGTCCACTGATTCAGATTTTACCATGAGATTCTCCTGCTGTCTGTGTTCTGCCAGCTTTCTTTGATAGAAGTAGAGTGGCTTATTAACGTGACTGGAGTGTGTTGTCTCTAAGTGTCTTCCTAATTTGTTGGGTCTCATGCTGTCACATGTCACACAAAACATACATGGGGCTCTCCTCTGCCCTCACCATACCCACCATGAATCCAAGCGCACATAGGTTTCATCATGTTTTCCTTTCGGCTGGCTTTTTGGATGATTAGGCTGACCGTGCTGAATCGCCTGCTTTTCTGTGGTCCAAGTAAGAAATGTATCCAGTGACGTTATTATGCTCACTACATACAGTACGCTACTAACCTGGTTTGTGACGGTAAAGTTAGTTTTATATTCACATCTCCGGCTTCAATAGCTGCGTAAATAAACCTGCAAATAAGATACATTCATTTCCTCTCTGCATTGTCTTTAAGCTACACCCATATATATACAGAGATGGCCTGCTTGGATAAACAAACTTCCCTTAAGTTCCTAGTTAATATTACATTCATCTCAAAGCTTCTGTAGAATAGCTTTGAGATGAATGGGTATATCAACTAGGTAAGAGCCAGTTATTCATATCAGTGGACTCCCATCAAACAGTATTTCTGTTATCACAGTCACAACCAAATTCCCTATTTTTCTGGGTTATCTTGGATGCAAAATTTTCACCCTGAAATATCATCATCACAGTGAAAAATTACATACAGTATTATATGTAGTCATGCCAACTATTCGTGTGTCCCCACTGAGCCCTGATGGCCGGATTCCAGTGGCTTTTCTTCCTGAACATAAGCAGCTCTATGAATCTCTAATAAAGCCAAAGCAAGCATTCTTCTTACAAACTGACCTGTATGACTGTGATATAGAACTTCTAGCTGGTGGCCCATCTATGGTACCATCTATAACCATAAAATAACCACAGAGTAGGCAAAGCTGTTAACAAATCATGAAAGAAACTTTAAAGGATACCTTACAGTATATCTTATTTTATTCCCTGCATTGATGATACTTGCTCTGTCTCTCTTTCTACCTGTCTTTAGACCTATGTGTTTTGTGAAGCAGCTAGAGATGGCACCATTTGGTGGTTATAGGACAACCAGCATGGTTCCCAACACACCCCGTGCTAACCTTGCTCAAGAGCTGGAAAAGTATTCTAAGATCTCTTTTGATTATGCAAGCTTTGATGTGCAAGTGTTTGGCAAACGTGTTCTTGCCCCACAAATACACACCAGTGAAAGCCCGTCAAAGGTGTTCAAATGTAAGTAAAAGCAAGTCACAAATCTTAGGAAATATTGTCAAAAATATAGAGACTGAAATGAGAAATTTTATAAATTTGTCTTCCATTTTTTTAAAGCCCAAACTCCGTTACCCAGAACTTCTCCCCCTAGTCCCAGCATGCAAAGCACCTATGAAAAGAACTTACGCAGAGCCCATGATTACTCCCATGATGCAGAGGCTGCACACATGGCTGCCACAGCCATTCTAAACCTTTCTACACGATGCTGGGAAAGGCCAGAGAACCTCAGCACCAAACACCAGGATAAGGTACAGGTCACTTACATTGATTTAAAAAGATTTAAGTAATATTCTACCAAAAATTACCCTGAAATTGAGACCTCCACAACAGAATTACTATGTTCTTAAGCTTTTCATACAGAATTTTAACTCTATGGGATAATGCAAAGGTACAATTGTGGTACCTTGTCTAGCTATAAAAAAAAAAAATAATAAATAAAAAGAATTTTAAAAAAAAAGGACCCTCAGGATAAGGCAGTTTATAAACATATCATGAACTGAAGTGACATGCTTCCTGAGGGCAACTGCTGTTGAGGCCTAGTTGCATCACCTCCCCTCCTCTTATTTTATTCATTCATCTATTGCTTCTTATTACAGATGCTTTGCTTTTATTGTAAGTTTTTCATGGATAGCCTAGAAACAGGCATGCTTGGCTCATCTGTTTATTATTCTGACATGTCTAATGAGATGATGAAGGCAGTTCAATGATTGTGTGTAGTCCAATGTCCAAATAGTTTTATGTTTATTCATTTCCGTCAGCTCATCTCTCTCTCTCTCTCTCTCTCTCTCTCTCTCTCTCTCTCTCTCTTCGTTTATCTCCCAAACACGAGGAGTTTATATAGAGTTTGCCCTCTGATGTTGTAATGTAATGTATATATCTTTTCAAATATTTTACCACCTAAATAGAGTGAATTCTTCATCATTTTCATTAATCTACTGGCATGCGTTTAGTGGAGAATGATAAAAGGGAAGATAAACAGGCTGAGAAACCTACTAGGTTGCCCCAAATCCAAACAGTAAACTTTAGTATCAGCTGCTTCTGTTGCTCTTTAACATTGTGTCACCTTCAACACTTAGCATTTAGTTCAAAATATACTGTATGGGGCTATTTATGTTTTGTCACAAATAATTAAGGACTACTTTAAAATGCACAGAGTATTGATTAGGAACAGTCCTTTATGGAGTATAATATTATTAAGTTTATTTAACTACATTATGCAGTATCAAGGAACACTTTATCATAGGGTTGTTCTTTAACCTTGTTTTAGAATATGGAGATCGAGGTGGATGAGAATGGCACACTAGACTTAAGTATGAAGAAGCCCATAAAGAAAGAGGGAGGTCTCTCTTCATCATCATCCGGGCACCATGGCAACACTGCCATCTCACACCACTTACAAGCCTTCAAACAGGATGAGTGGGAGGGGCCACTGGATTACACAAAGCCAAGTCGACAAAGGGAGGAGGAGATAGAGGAGGTAAGACTTTCAACACACTCAAGTTATATCACATAGGACTAGTTTTCCCAAGTAACTAGACAGTTAAACTTATAACTCCAACTGTGAATAAAGCTGGATATAATGTTTCTTTCTCTTTGCTCTACACAGCAATACACTGTTATTGTACATACAATATTTTTACTTATTTCATTGAGGTGGATATTTGTCTTATCCACTCAAACGTTATATCTGTAATGTTATTTACTTATAAAGTATGTATTTTTTACATTTGCTTATGTGTGTGTGTGTGTGTGTGTGTGTGTGTGTGTGTGTGTGTGTGTGTGTGTGTGTGTGTGTGTGTGTGTGTGTGTAAAGATGGATTATACAGCCCAGTCTTTTGTCTCCTCTGATGATGAGGACTGTGATATGGTACAAGAGTGTCCAGAGGATAGGAAATATCCTGGAGAAGTCACAACGCCCAGCTTCAAAGTCAAGTTCCAGCCCAGGGAGTGCAAAAAAGAGCTCCTTATGTGAGTGTCTTCAGACATTGATTCATATAAATTATAGCCTTTTATTTTAAGTATACAGTAAGTTAAGTATATGGAAAGCCATATGTCTTAATTGATAGATTTATTTTTTTGTCTACTAAACATTGTCTGTATTGTCTGTACATAGTACAGAGTAAAAATAAAATGAGTTGATATTACATATAAGATAGAATGCAACATTGTTGCATTCTTATTCTTAAGTAAAACCAATTTCACATTTTATACTATTATTGTTAATAGGCTTAAGCTGAAATTACCACAGGCGGCGCGGTGGTGTAGTGGGTAGCACTGTCGCCTTGCACCTCCAGGGTCTGGGTTCGATTCCCTGGCCAGGCTTGATTCCCGTCTCTGTGTGCATGGAGTTTGCATGTTCTCCCCGTGCTTAGTGGGTTTCCTCCAGGTACTCTAGTTTCCTCCCACAGTCCAAAGATATGCAGGTTAGGCTAATTGGCGTTCCTAAATTGCCCGTAGTGTGTGATTGGGTGTGTGAGTGTGTGTATGTGTGTGTGCCCTGCGATTGATTGGCACCCTGTCCAGGTTGTACCCCGCCTAGTGCCCGAAGTCTCCTGGGATAGGCTCCAGGTCCCCCGCGACCCTGAACACAGGATTAAGCGGTATAGAAAATGAATGAATGAATGAAATTACCACAAAAAAAATCCTGAACTTATCATAGAAAACATTGTGTTTGTCTTCTTGTTTGTTAGTTATTTTAGATGAACTGAATTAATAAATTAAGTTAATACTACTCCTACAGTGAACGTCTACAGCAAGTGGTTTTACCACTAGTTATGAATATAATGAATTTAAAATTACTACACAAACATTGTTTAGGTCAATTTCAATCATTTTATTTTAACCTTCCAAAACAATGAAAAAAAACCACTCACACAACCAGGTACTCTTCCACTTGTCCCACCTATACAGTATATAACAGTAGATCTCAGCTGGAGAATGTCGCATTAGTATCATGACCAGGGTCACTTCTTGAAATTCTAAAAGAAGAAACAAAACAACATCATAACAATGTTTCTAATATACATCATAACAATGTATATTGTTATACAACATCATAACAATGTTTCTAATATGCATGTTTCAATTACAGAGTTTCAAATGTTTCTAATATACATGTTTCAATTACAGAGAACTAAAAGGAAAGTTTCGACACTGTATGTCGTCCAACAGCTATAACAAAGATTTGGGAGATGTTATCATGAATGACTTCCAAACACTATATACTGAAAATAAAAACTCAACCAAATATCCAAGTAACTCAACTGGGATGATTAACATGAGCTTCCCTAAATCCGATATAATTCAGAAAAACACACATGTACTGTATTCGGTGGATTAAAGTCATTTACATGCACAATGTCTCAGAGCTGACAGGCTTTGAATTTGACTAGCAGTCTAGGTCTGCTTTAATTATGCTTTATTAATAGTAATTACAGTATGTGCCTATAAACAATGACTATGTCTATTGACTTGGTCAACCAATAATGAATATTAAATTATTTCTGTATTTTAATTAATAATTAGAAAACTGAAATCAAGTATGTTCAGGGGTTTAGTCAGTGCCATTACATGGCTCCAATCTGGAACAGGAGCATCATGTTTAACTATATACAGTATTGATGCTTTAGTAGACCCATTTCCATATTGTAACGCTTGGATTTATAAAACCGCTTGGTTACAAAAAAAAAACGGATTCGGGAATCTAAACTGGGGTTTGAAAACAACACTTCCGGTATTGCGCAACCGCAGCTGGACAAAACACGACGTGACACAAAACAATTGTAATAAATTAAACCAAGTGTATTATACAAGCGACATAAACAAACAAACAAACAAGGTGCACCACAAACCAATATATACAAAATATATACAAATATAACGAGTGAGTGTGTGATGTATGCGGGTGTGTGAGTGAGTGTATGATAGTCCAGAGTCTGAAAAAACGGCAATTGGGGTGAAATGGTGAGTTGGAGAGATGGGTCGATCTCACCAGATAAAGATGGTAGGTCTGGGAGATCGAGAAACGGAATGAGCTGGGTACTGAATGAAATTATCGGTATATAATCCACAAGCAGTCGCTCAGCTTCAAAAACCATGCAGCGCGCTGTCATCATCTCTCCGTGCCGGCCTCTATGCCGGTTCCGGCTTTATGCCAGATCATGTGACCCACGTCACTTCCGGGTTCCCATGCGTTGCGATCGCGCATGCGCGGGAACTTGCCCGGTGACCAAACCACTGTCCATGGGGAAAAAGAAACCGCTAGGGCACACCTTCGGCCACAGGTGAGCAGCATTAGCTCCAAGACCATTTTCCTGTGTATGAAAACGCCCCTTTTGTGTGGCTGTGCTACAATATATTTAATGTTTGATTGTCTCTTTTCCCCTACTATCTCTATATACAGTATATTCAGTTTGCCAGGGTTGTTTACAACATCACAGTTAATCGAGGAGAGTACTTTTCGTAGACTGTTTGTTAAAGCCTATTTCCAAGAACCACATAGGCTCTAGTGAAATCTCAACAGTACGGTGATGGAACCTCTTCCTGTGTGCGCGTATGGAAAACTAGCTAAACATCTAACTAGCAATAAGACTATTATTATACATTGGTTAAACACATAATACATTAATTAAAACAAAAATCTGACCTTTATTTGGTTTGTGATTCAATCCCCATTTAAAATAGATTGTGATTTATAGCTCAGTGCCACCTTTGTTTAGCTAGCTAGCCTACAGCTTAGGTTTATAGCAACCAATGGATGTCAAATGTTTGAAACTCAAAATCAACTCCCAACAGTAAATATATAAAAATTAACATTCTGTTTTAATGATTCCCTGGGATGCTCTGTGTGTACTTCATAACTTAGTCTTCTTTGCCCCAATGACTTATTTCAGTTACTCTCATTTTATTTCATGTACATACTCTTTTAATTAAGCAAAGTTTAAAAAGTACCCTTTTATGTTAAATCATTTAATTTTATTGAGTACATTTTATTGGGCACATTAATAGCTTTTTTACACTGCAGTCATGCTCTTTGGTTCTACTCTGTGTAGGTGTCCTACTCCTGGATGTGATGGCAGTGGCCACATCACTGGAAACTATGCATCACACCGCAGGTAGGGTGATGGGAGGAACCCCCATTTCCCATTTTGCTACCTTATCTATAGCTTCGCTTGAACCTCTTGATCCTGAGCAAACCAAAATTTCCTGTTATATAATTATATATACTTATATATTACTCAACTTTATAGCACACACATATTTCAGGGATTGATTTGTGGTCACACTATCTGATATTACCCACATGAGGATGGGTTACTGTACCTTTTGAGTCTGGTTCTACTCAAGAGTCCTTCTTCTTCCCCCATTGTTAGTTTTTCCTTGCCCTCGTCACCATCAGCTTGCTCATCAGTGAATAATTATATAATTGAATGCAATTCAAATGTGTGAAACCTCACCAGAGCGGTGATGGAACCCCTTCTTGTGTGTGCATATGGAAAACTAGCTAAACATCTAACTAACACAAATACACAGCTAGGTGCTTTGTAGTATACGTGGTTAAGATTTAAATTTAATTGGATATAAGAATTATAATGTGTAAGGGGCAGTTTAATTGATATTACAATTTGATACTACACCGAATAACATACTTGTCATAACATTCTGTGATTTCTGATAAGTTTGTAATCATGTGAGCATGCTGGTTCATGCTGTCTACTTTGACTTGAGTAGCAATGTTTACCTTTACTTTAAAATCATAAAGCACTTATTTTCCTTTTTTGTCAGGACAATTCAGATTTAGCACTGTCTTCCTGCCCTGACTCACTTTCCTTTCCTGGTTTCTGTTTCTGATATTGATGTGGGATGTTCTGGGTTCTTTCTCTCCTTCTTGCACTCTTTTTTATTCATCCTTTCTGTATCTCAGTCTGTCTGGGTGCCCTCTTGCTGATAAGAGTCTTCGCTCCCTCATGGCAGCACATGCAACTGAACTCAAGTATGTGTTATAGCTTTGTTTCCTTTATTTCTCTGCTCTATGCTACTGAATGAATTTTGCAGCCTTTCAAATTTGCTGGTATATTACTTTCTGATCCTACTTACCACTGCTACTCATATTAAAGGTCACAGCAACATGTTTGCATGCAAATGTTTATTACAATCATCATCACATGTTAATAGACGAGTTAATGTATTGCCAGTGATTACCTTTGTGCCGTTATTTTTCAGTGCTAATCATAGTGCCCTCTTGATAATGTTCTTAATGACCTAGGTGCCCAACCCCAGGATGTGATGGTTCTGGCCATATCACTGGTAACTACGCCTCACACAGGAGGTATGGCTAATCCAAGTCCTCTGACACAAACACACATTTTTACACTAGCATATACATAAACATTGAAGGACAGAGAAGCTCAGTGTGAGACAGTGTAGTTGTAGATAGGACTAATACACTCTCACACACACTAATCGAACACCCTATGGAGATGAGACCCTTCCCTTGCCTGTATTGGTATTTGAATTTGGCCTGGTCAGCATTTGTCCAGTGTTACTTTCTGCCTCCTCTCTTAATGGGCTTCACATTTTTTGTTTTCAGTTTGTCTGGCTGTCCTCGTGCCAAAAAAGGGGGAATAAAAAACACACCTACCAAGGAAGACAAAGAAGATTCTGAACTCTTAAAGTTGGTACCCCATAGAAAGATTTTTACTATACTACAGTATTGTATTTTCTCAGTTATGTAACGGTTTTGTAGCTGGACTTTTAATACTTTCAAGGGAACACATATTACCAAAGTTAATACCAAACTTCCTAGTAACAAACTTTTAAGTGGCATTCATTTTACTGTAGTGTGCTACAGCTTATTGTG
The DNA here is from genome assembly GCA_030522415.1 of Channallabes apus. NCBI lineage: Eukaryota > Metazoa > Chordata > Actinopteri > Siluriformes > Clariidae > Channallabes > Channallabes apus. The sequence continues at coordinate 18,062,882 of CM060117.1, read as the reverse complement.
TTCTGAAAATGTAACAGAACCTGATTTTTCCACTTCAACATTTTTATTTTTTTCCTGGTATAGAAAGTAAAATGTTTAGTAATCAAGAGTGCAATGCACTGTACACTAAACTATATAATGGAAAAAACATATTATATTATTATTATAAATTGTTTATTATTTTATTTAAAGATGTGCAGTGATACAAAATTCAGATTTACTTCATGATAAAGATATTTCTGTTTATTTCAATTAAATGGTGTTAATCTTTCAGTGCCATCTATCTTGTCTCAGTGTTTTCCATCCTCCCTCAATATTCTCCTTCTCTCTCCCAGGTGCCCAGTACCAGGCTGTGACAGTCTGGGTCATATCAGTGGGAAGTATGCCACCCACCGCAGTGCATATGGGTGCCCACTGGCTGCACAGCGCCAGAAGGAAGGCGTGCTGAATGGCACACCTTTTTCCTGGAAGGCCTTCAAGACAGAGGGGCCCACCTGCCCCACACCAGGCTGTGATGGGTCAGGCCATGCAAACGGCAGCTTCCTTACTCATCGCAGGTACAGTATAGTCTGCCACACATACCAGAGCTGCTAGCTGTGGATAGAATGAGACAATGTGGAATATTTTATTTGATGTTTTTTTTTTTTTTTAGATAATTGTATTTTAGATATTTAAACAACTAGACGAAAACAGTTCTGTCTTTTTTTTTCATGTGAATGATTTATATTCTCTTTTTTATTTGTTGTTGTTGTTGTTCCATGATCTGCAGTCTATCTGGCTGTCCTCGTGCCTCACTGGCTAAAAAGAAAGCCAAATTTCCTGGGGAGGACTACATAAATACCAAGTTTAAGCCCAGTGATGGTGAGAGCAGAATATGGATTTATTGTCCTCTTTATGTTAGTTATTCTTCACAAATTCTAATTAGATTATTCTTTTTTTAGTGCTGGACAGTGATGAAGATATTAAGCAACTCAATAAAGAAATCACTGACCTCAGTGAGTCCAACAATGAAATGGAAGCCGATATGGTCAACCTCCAAACTCAGGTTTGCCATTTATAACACATATGTTATACATATGCCATGTATAACACAAAGCCCTTTTGGACCATGTGTCTGGAATAAGATGCATTTTGTGGTTGATTTTAAGCTACAGTATGCATGACATTCTTGGTTTAAATCAAAGTACAGTTGTGTCATAAAGGACAATATATAGTGCAAGCTAAAACATAACCTTCCAGAGCAGCTGTGAGAATCTTGTAAGGGCAGTTTACAGTAAATAAATCAGGACTGGAGTTCATTATGGTACATGTGATACACCACCACAACTGTGTCCTGCATCATTATTCCTGAAAGATATTGTCATGTTTCCTTCTTGTAAGAGGCGGACGCAAGTGCAGGTGAAAATGACAGTGTCTTTATTTACACAAACAAAACCCACGAACAGAAATCCCAAAAATAACTCCCCACTCGGTGCCGTTTCTTGTGTAATCACGCGGATGCTTTGTCCCGGGGTTATGACCCCTCTCCTGCCGCATGAATCAGTCCTGGAAAGAATAAGCAGGCTTTGTCAGCGTTTTTCATGAACAACACAGACACACAGACTTCTAGCATTCACGACGGTGGACGAACGGGTGGCTCCGGGGTCGGCTGGTTTATATAGGTGCACACAAAGGGGAGACACAGGTGATACTACCTACAGGTAATCAAGACTGACCTATACACACAGACACACTAGGGGGAGACAAAAGCTGCGGCTCAGTAGTCCGGGGAACCGGATCTTCTCTGAGGCCGTGGTGGTCCAGATGTTACAGATATGAAGCAGAAGACCCACTCTCACATTTCTGGTATGATTTAGCACAAAGCTCTAGGTATGTTAAGAGTGAAAGTAGGTATATAGGTTTTCCTTCATCTGTCTTTGAGCTTGATTTATCACAATAATCAAATTCACTGAGAAATAGCTGTAGATGTAGTGCGCTGATAGATCGTAAGAGAGTTTTTTAAGGTTTGGTTAGTCTGTTAGAAAATCAAATGCCATTTTTTATTTTTATTTTTTGCATTTGTTTACAAATACAACCCTGCGCAACTACTGAATAGCGTGATCTAAAGGGAACTACACTGGAAGTGCACAGCAGGTTCAGAACTGTTGCTGCTGTAGTCACAGGTTTCCATAACATTCAGGTTCCTACATTGCTGTTAACAGGTGATAAGAAATGAGAATGTTTTTTTAATAAACATATATAGAGCTCAGGATTGTACAGTAGAGAGTGAATGAATTAAGCCAAAATTTTTTAACTGGGTCACAGAAACAAAGAAATCGCACAAATACACATAATCACATGTTTTTATGGTTGTTTTTGGTTGGTTGTATGGCCAAGAATATGCTTATTTTATGAGTTCTACATTTTTGCAACTTTATTCACATATTTACCCTTTATAAGAGTAATGATATCTTTTGTTCTACCTGACAAAACCCGAATACATAGTTTGAAATCTGAAGCCTCCCTGTTAACCAGTATGTACCTGTGCTTCTTGGGTTTTATTAATAGATAAATCATGACAGTTCTTGTTCTAGGCTGTGTAGTACTGAGTGATTTGTAATTATATATTAACATTTCATGGCTAATGTGTATTCAATTTGTAGGTGATTTAACATTGAATCAAGCAATCATGCACATGAGTCATGGCACTGCAAGAACACAATAAACCAAAAACAACCTACCTGGCTAAAAGACTATTGTTAAAAGAGTTGTTTTGCTATTTCTTCTGGTACATTATAAAGTCACATTAATGTTTATGTGTGAGGGTCAACCCCTAGAGGGCGCCAAACGCCCGTTTACTTTTGTTTTGTAGTTCATTTTTGGTTATAGTTTCAACTTCAGTTCCCAGTTTGCACCTCGGTCAGGTTGTAACGCTCAGAATTATTATTTGAGCTAATTACACTAAATCGGGGTCTAATATCTAAATACAGCCTGATTACACTTACTTCCGGTATTGCGCAACCTTCGCGGAGCAAGGAAAGACGGACACAACAACAGATTCCCAAACCAAACCAAAGTGTATTATTTACAAAAGACAAACAAACAAATGAAGTGCAACAAAAAAACAATATATACAAAATATAAACAAATATATACAATGTCAGTAGTGTGTGCGAGTGTCATTCGTATGTATGAATGTCCAAGTCCAGGTTATAGTGAGAGTATGTGAAGGTGGAATGGGGAGACGGCTCGATCTCACCGGTGAAAGATGGTAAGTCCGGGAGCTCGAGAAACGGAATGAGAGGGGTATAGTTGTCGTCCAGGAAAAGAATAATCCAAAGGAAATCGTAAACTAGCTCTCTCTCTCTTTCCATACGCAGCGCTGCTTTCTTCATCTCCCCGTCTCGAACGTCATGCCGGTTCCGGCTTTATACCGGCACACGTGACCTGATAGGTCATCGGGGTTCCCTCGCGGCACAGCTGCGCATGCGCGCGTGAGCTTAACCCCGGAACCAAGGCACCGTTGCCATGGGGACGAAAAGAACCGAAAGGGGTCAGTTTGTTGGTGCAGGTGAGCAACATTAGCTCCTTCTTTTTTCCCCTGCTGTTTAACCGCCCCTTTATGTGGCCGTGCTACAAGGTGACGTAGAAATTCACCTGAACCGAGGGAAGATAATTATGTTTAATTATGTTTCTGTTATAAATAGCCTGGCTGAACTTCAGTCAGGCGTCTATCTTTAGTTCAGGTAATTAGGTTTGTGTTGGGTTTATTTTATGTTCTTTTCAACTAAAATAAAGACTGTTATTTTGAACCGCCAGCTCGCTTCCCCTGCCTTCATGCCCTCACACCCTACACATTCATGAGAGAAAGATAGACCGTTTAAACGGCATGGCGGAGGTTCCCCCCCTAGACGATTTTTTGGGGGCGCTATTACCATCTCTCCCGAGCTGGCGGAACTGCGGGAGGATGGCGAGGGGCACGGAGAGAGAGAAATGTGGCAGAGCTGGGAAGGCTGCAGTCTCACCGAGCCGGCGGACTTGCAGGAGGACAGCGAGGAGCACTGAGAGAGAGTGGCGAGGCGAAGCTGGGAAGGCTGCAGGCTCGCCATCCGGCGTACGCCATTTAGAGGTGTGACAGCCAGGGGAGACACATTCCCAAGCCTTGGGGAGATGCGGACCGGGGAGGTCTGGCGTGACAGGGGTGAGGGCGAAACGGGAGGTTTCTACAGGCAGTGGGCGAGACAGAACGAGGAGCGCATTCAAGACCTGCGGGAGCAGGTGCTTCAGCTCCAGCAGTTGCTCGTACAGGTTCGGGAGAGCCAAGCTGTAGTCCCGGAAGTTCTCCCTCTCTCAGATCTGGACTGCCACTGCCTTAACTCGGCGCGGACACGCATGGGCTGTCCAGCGTGGACGACGCGCTTCCTCCGCCTCCACCGCCGGTGCTTAACGGGGAAGATTAAGCGCCGCTGCAGCACGGCGACACAGACGCCTTTCCTCCACCTCCCGCGCCGGTGCTCATCGCGGAGGAGTACCAGCAGTGGCTGGGCAGCGTGGCGGACGCATTTCCTCCACCCCCGCCACCTCTGCTCAGTGTGGAGGACTACGCGCCGCTGCTGCACGGTGACGAGGATGTCGCTTCCGCTATGCAGCCGCCGTGCGACCTGGAGAGCGTCATCCTTCCGCCTCCTCCAGGCTTCGAGGCCAGCGCACCAGCTTGTGTACAGCCGCCGAGCACCTCTCCAGCGCTGCAGCCGCCGAGCACCTCTCCAGCGCTGCAGCCGCCGAGCACCTCTCCAACACTGCAGTCGCCGAGCACCTCTTCAGTGCTGCAGTCGCCGAGAGCACCTCGCCAGCGCTGCAGCCGTCGAGCTCCGCGCCCGCTCCTCAGCCAGGCGCCGAGATCGTTGTGCCCGCTCCTCAGCCAGGTGCCGAGATCGTCGCGCCTACTCCTCAGCCAGGCGCCGAGAGCGTCGCGCCCGCTCCTCAGTGGAGGGCAATCACGGGCCCAAGGCCAGCTCCGTCACCCAGCCTCACGGACAGGAAGGAAAAGGTGGGACATTGGGGTGGGTGTCCAGGGCCACCGTGAATGCTCTGGAGGAGCATTTTTAAAGGGGGGGTTATGTAAGTGTTAACCCCTAGAGGGCGCCAGAACGCCCGTTTGTTTTTCAGTTGTAGTTTTGTGTGTACTTTAGTTCCCACTTTGCACCTCGGTCAGGTGACGTAGAAGCTCACCTGAACCGAGGGAAGATAATTGTGTTTGATTACGTTTAGTTTGTTATAAATAGCCTGACTGAACTTCAGTCAGGCATCTAGCTTTTGTTGTAGTTATGTTTGTGTTGTTGGTTAAAGTTTAACCATTAAAATAAAAGCCTTTACTGAACCGTCAGCTCATCTCTGTGTTCATGCCGCGCACACACAGATCCCGGAAGAATCATGACAGAAAGATAGACCGTTTCCCCCTAAACTATTTTTGGGGGGGCGCAACCACGATCTCGCCCGAGCTGGCGGACTGGCTGGATGACAGCGAGACGGACATGTATCGGAGCTGGGAGTACAGCTTGCTGGAAGAGCAGGAGGGTTTGCTGGAGGACAGCAAGGAGCACGGCGAGACAGAGGTCTGGCAAGGCTGGGAAAATTGCAGGTACGCCGAGGAGGCGGACATGCAGGAGGACAGCATGACAGTGAGTGAGAGGATGGCGCGGCAAAGCTGGGAAGGCTGCAGGCTTGCCATCCGGCGCACGCATTGGAGAGGTATGGCAGCTGAGCGAGAGACGGGAGAGAGCTACAGGCAGTGGGCGGAGCACATTGAGGAGCGCATCCAAGACCTGCGGGAGCAGGTGCTGCGGCTCGAACAGTTGCTCGTCCAGGTTCGGGAGAGCCAGGCTGTAGTCCCGGAAGTCCTCCCTTTCTCGGATCCGGACGACGCACTCCCCATTCCGACAGGGAGGATTACGCGCCGCTGCTGCACGGCGACGAGGACGCGTTTCCTCCACCTCCGCCACCTCTGCTCTGCGTGGAGGACTACGCGCCGCTACTGCACGGCGATGAGGACGCGTTTCCTCCACCTCCGACGTAGAAGTTCACCTGAACCGAGGGAAGATAATTATGTTTAATTATGTTTCTGTTATAAATAGCCTGGCTGAACTTCAGTCAGGCGTCTATCTTTAGTTCAGGTAATTAGGTTTGTGTTGGGTTTATTTTATGTTCTTTTCAACTAAAATAAAGACTGTTATTTTGAACCGCCAGCTCGCTTCCTCTGCGTTCATGCCACGCACTCACACCCTACACATTCATGACATTATGATGAAGTTTTTATCCTTCATGTGCGATAGTAACAGCAGCAAATATAATGTTAAATATACAGTATGACATACTGTATCTGGTATAAAAAATAATTACACCAAACTTTTTGCCACACTAGTAGAACACTTTATAGTAAGGAAGTAATTATTAATTATAAGTAATGTCAGTAGACATTTGAGAGTTTGAGAGTAGCATACAGCAAAGGTTACAAAGTATTTTTTCAGAGAGGCTAAAAGTACAAATTCTAGCAGCCTGTTAAATTAAACTCTATCAGGTACTGGTTTAACTCATGTGGACAATTACAAACATGCATGTCGATTTTACAAACATCGTTAATTACCAATGAAATAACTATACAGGTATGTGTGAACACTATGATTGGGCATCATTTACCCAACAAAATGGCTGTGTCAGGGCTGCAAATTATAAGTACCACAACCTCCTTAGTGTAGCTCCAACCAGAGGATGGCCTCTCCCAGCATGCCTGAGGCCAAGCATGCCTGAGGTGGTCCCCCAACTAGATTTGTATCACTTGATGCTAATACAATGTTTACCACTTTTTGTTTTACTCAGATCTCATCCATGGAGAGAAACCTAAAAAATATTGAGCAGGAGAATAAGATAATTGAGGAGCAGAATGAAGCACTGTTTATGGAGCTCTCTGGACTCAGTCGAGCTTTGATACGCAGCCTGGCCAATATCCGACTACCCCATTTGGTGAGTTTTGACTCATGCGCACACATACTCACAGAGAGAGAGAGAGAGAGAGAGAGCGATTGTTTTGCAGTATTACTCTGTGTAACATCAACTGGCTATAATAATGTTTAATTGATTTTCATTGGTTATTTAACAAACTCAAAGTCAACATTCTGTTTATTCTGTAACACTGCCCCTACCGTTAATATGGCTTATGGCTTATTGTCACAAATTTCCACCCATGTTAATGAATGACAAATGACACGCAAACATACAACTTCACACAGACACACACACACACACACACACACACAAACTGTTTTGCATCATGGGCTCCAATTTCCTCTCTCACAGCAGGAACCAATCACAGAACAGAATTTTGAAAACTATGTGAGAACCCTGACTGACATGTACACCAATAAAGACTGCTACCAGAATCCGGAAAACAAGGCCCTGCTGGAAACTATCAACCAGGCAGTGAAAGGCATTAAGGTGTGACCTATGGAATCACCCACTTGGGGCAAAGAAGCAAAAAAAAAAAAAAAAAAAAACATGGAAATGGTACACGCAAAAAATGGGCATTCAGTTATTTTTGTTTTGTTATGTTTTTGTTTTTTTGTTTTTTATTAATAACAGCCTTCACCACAGGAAGCACAGTGTCACAAGTGAAAAGAGAAATATGTATATATGTCCCAAAATCCACAGACACTGCTGGTATGAAAGCAGAGGATGAAAAGTCCATGATCCAAATTCTTCTGTTTGGCCAGAGGGGAAAGAAAAGGAAGTTTTTACATATTTTACCATACAATAAAATAATATTTTGCATGTCTTTAGAAGTGAATTGACGATGAAAAAGAGACTGTGTACTTCAGCACTAACAAAAGACAAACACTTTGGATGAAATTGTCTTTGTCTTGTGTAAAGGGGACTACTGGTTCTTTATCCCAGCAAATGCAGCACTCCCTGTAATGAATCACAACAACTTCAGGTCACTGAGGCTCATTGTATGAGTTAAGCTCACTGGAGGTACAACACTGGACCTAAGATCATAAAGAGAACAAACATATTGTGGGTCTTTGAGCTGTATGTTGTCTATGTCAGATACCAACTGATTAACACTGCAGTGTAACCACCAAACCATATGCCTAAAGTTTCAGCTGTTCTATCTATAAACATATATTTTATTATTAGTTCTAGAGAAACATTTAGGTTTTAAAACTTTAAATAACTGTAGATTACAGAAGCACTAGTTCATTCTCATTCATTTGCATTACTTATCCTATTATAAATTAATGTATTGTTACTCAGATAAATCCAGTCATATATGTTATATTCATCAACAACGAATTGCACTTCTTTTCAATTAACAATTTATAGGTTTCATTGTAATTTTTTTTTTTTTATTAAGACATTCATTTGTTTTCTCCTCTAAATATATGTAACATTCATTTATTTATGTATTTATATATTTTTATTTTTAATTTTTTACTTTTTTATTTATTTGAACTCTCTTCCTGAATTAAAAAAAAAAACCTACTATAAGACAATGCAACATACCCCCAGCATCCAAAAATAAATACAAATATAAGATATTAAGAAAAACTTTTACAACTATTTTCAGTTTTTTTATACCTGATTTTCTTTTGACAGTAGATTTGTAAAACTTTTTTAAGTGAAAATATTTTGAACTGACAAGGTTTTTTATAATTAAATAAGGCTGTAATTTTCTTTTTCATCATAGATATTTTTTCCAAGATCCTGAGAGATCCAAAACATATGAAGTATAATGTTTATTTATTATTTATTTTATATTTATGAATTAATGATATGAACTGTGATATGATTGTACTGTATATTTATTTTGTAATGTTTCTATGTGTTTATTATGAAAGAGTCTTAGTCGTCTCTTACTTAAATAAAGACAGAAAAGACACACTTGGCCAAAAAAAAAAGGTTCTTAAAAAAGCCAGCAACATTTTCCATTGGAATATAAAGAGAAAAATAGATTTTTTTTTGTGCTTCCTGTGAGTTTAATCAAGAAAAGGAAGTATTGTAAAAAAAAATAATTAAAAAAAAAAATTATAATAATAATAATAATAATAATAATAAATTAAAAAATTATTATTATGTTTTGTCCAAAATGTTTTTTAAAGGATGACAACTGAGGATGTTTGTTCCTCACTTAGTTTGTTAATTTTCAAGTGATGAGATGATATATGTTGAACTAGGATGAAAAATGGTATGTATTGGTCAAATTTGATAAAACAAGAATAAGAATAAACATTTGAACCACAATGTCTTTACTCAGCTAGTATCAGAAGAGCATACACACATGTAGCCTTATTCTTTATTTGTTTTTGTATTAACAAAAATGCAAAAAGTGCCATAAACCAACACTTTTTCCTGATTCCCATTGAACCACCACACAATTCTTGTGATATGATGTAAGATGTGTGGTAATTGTTACAGTTGCCTTTATTTCCTTGCCAATGTGGCCATAATTACAGTATATATACATTCTGTATAAACAAAAAAGGTTATATAGAAAATATAAAAAAGAACATTCATATATTTTTCCAGGGTAATTGTTATCACTTTCTCTTATTGTAGCTTATCAAAGAAATATCTTTTGAAAGAAAAATACTGTGACTATTACTACCAATATGAGAAAAAAAAAACTATGACCCATTATACTGTGGTGGCAGGATACAGTGTGTTTTCTAATTTACATAGGAATTTTAAGAATTTTTTATTCTTAAAATGTTGGGGTCCTATTTTTTTGAGGTGTTGTTAGGTTTATGGTTGTTGGGACTCTATGTGTCACAATCATTAGACAGTAGCGTAATATTAGTCCATTTTTACCCACCATGGTTGTTACAGTGGGTCTGTACCTGTAAAGACCAGTCATTGTGTGCTGAAAAGGTGCTTGTCCTTAGTATTGTGTGGTATTGTGTCAGTCCTGGTGGGAGCAGCCTTAGCTATTTGTCTCCAATGCAAAATATTATAAAGAACGCAGCATGATTGTTGTTAGCGAGTTGTGAAATTAACATTTTCATCAGAATTTTATGTCTCCACCCATATGCAGTAGAAAAACACACATTGTTCATTCAGTGTTATAAAGGTGACCATTACACAAAGATGATGTGTGCTCTATTAAAAATGTACCAGTTAAAAACCTTTTAATTTTTAAAAGGCAAATTACATTTTTATTTTAGCCAATGAACATATCAATTGCACCAAAAAGAATGGGGGGAAATCTATGTCTTTTATGTTTGTTGTTGTGCAATTCTGTTTGTGATGTGTAGGGTTCACTTTAATTCAAAATTGAGGATCTGTTTCAACAGGCTATAATTAGAGAATTTAAAAGGGTGAGGTCATCAAATCAGAACAGCTTATCTAAACCACTTAGGTTAAGTCCTGTATCTGAACTGAATATAAAGAAAGATAAAAGCAAGGTTGAGCTTAAGAATTTCTATTTGTCATCGATATGCTGCTCGACTTCTCTCAGTTTTGTACTGACAGAATGGACAAGTCAGTTGCATAAATTTATGTCCTTTTTGTATAATGTACCTGGCCTTATCCTCTCTTTCCCTGTAATGTTTCCCTAGGAAAGGTGTGGCATTGCATCTAAATATGAAATTTCTCTTTAACAGAATATTAGTTCAGCACTTGGGGAATTGAGGTACTCTTGTAATATATTTTGCTGTCATTCCTGTTCAACTTTATCTATCTATAAAGCTAAGCTATCTATGCCCAACAATAGGATTCAATTTCAGTAATAAACTACTTTTACTTGAACACATTAACATATTATCAATTAGTCACAAAACTAGTGCATAATACTGTGTTGTCCAGGAATAAAAGTCTAGCTTCCCTAGCTGGAAGACTTTTATGTAATCCTATGGAATTTTTAGTGAACATTCTGATATCTGCTTATTACTACTGACATATCATAAAGTATGTATGAGTTAATATATACTGTACCACATACTGTTTAGTCAACATGGTCTCGCATTTGCAAAATTCATAATTTCTATTAATTAAAACATTTTTTACCATTCACAAAACAGTCATGTAAATATCTTTCTAAATGTTTGATTCTTGATTAATTTGTATCAAGTTTCACAATGTAGCCTACTTTCTAAATAATTAAGTTATCTCATTAAGCCAAGTTTTGCACTATAATTGTGTTTCTACATTCAAAGCTCACTGAAATAAATTATTTAGATGAAAGGCAGGTTTGTTATGTATTGTACATAACAGGGATTAACCACATCACACTAAACAGTATGACTAAGATACAAGGATTTGAGAATTAGCATTAAATTAGCATTATATGTAATAGTAAGCCACGGTGTCCATGTACATGACCTGAGACATGACATTTTCCTTTTAAAAGAAATACTAAGCAGGAAAGCATGTTTTCATAGAATGTTGCCCATTGTAACCAAAATAGCCCTTTGTAGACAACATCTTATCCTACAGCTCTGTGGTGTTCCCATGTGTGCCTTTTCTTACTTCACCTAGCTGCAGGAAAATGAGTGTTTACATTTTGAACAATAAGTTTAATCAACACTCAGGGTGCCATTTTTCAGGGTCTGAGAGGGATTGGAAACATGAGTACTATAGGTAAACTGTTATCATTTATATATTGTTTTTCTTTTTAAATGTAAAAACACAATTTATCTTGAATTTTTTTTTTAATATGCCCAAACACGCTTAAGAAACTGTGACACCAATTCACACTACTGAGGGAACTGAGGGAACTGTCCAAAGTGAAGCTATTGTTTTGATTACAGTAGGGGTCTGTACATTTGTAATAGATTAACTGCATTGTGTTAATTAAACATAATTTCTCAACAATTCATTAAAAAAAATGCTATCTGTGATATACAGCCAAAGCTTGTCCTGCTGAGTTCTTTTGTTTTTTACAGAGATTATTTTTGCTGGTGATTTTATAGACATTGGTACTTCCAAAAAAAAATTAATAAGCACTTCCTTACATATAGATTGTATAGATTTTCATGTGGACAGGCTGTGGCTGTAGCACTTTCACATCTTCATTTGGAAAGTGTGTAGCTGGGTGTGGATCGTGACTGTGTTTGTGTACTCTTGTATCTGTGCTCTCCCATATTAGTGTTACGGGAACAGCAATGTCTTTTATTGTGTTAACATCTTTTCTTTTGTTTATTTCAGTGTTATCTATGGACAACTTGAATAAAGTTGACAAAACTGCAACTTTTCATAGTGTGAATTTCTTAAATCTGACTGTTTTGTGTTTAATTGATGCCGTAAGCCCTATTTTCTTCCTATAGGAATATACATTTGTTGTAATATGTAATGAGCAATAATTACCAGTAGATGGCAATTTTAGAGACATTTCTAGTTTGTTATTTAAAAAAAATGTCTGAGCATTTTTCTTACTGGAAAAAATAAAACATGATACGAGGAGTGACACCTGTATGTTGTGGGTTGTGAGAAGCAACATGGATAGTGTGAAGCCAGCATAAACTTGACAGCAGGTGTACATTATCACCTTCAGGCTGGACAACAGACTTTATGTATATAAGATTGCGTTGTTACTGGTTGCAGCTGGCACACAAGCCATAGACATGCAATATATTTGTCTTTGACAAGATGGAGGACAGAGATACATTTAAAAAAAGATTTATAAATGTTTTTCGTTTTTGAATTCAACATGAATGCTTTAATAGATTTTTCATTGATCTCAAGTTAAAGGCATGGATATGCAATTTTGCTGACCTGAGAAATTCTATAATACAAGACTGTACAAGATTGTTCTTGGTATTTATAAGAAAGTCAGAGAGTGTCTGGTGCAAGAGATAGAACTCATCTGAAAGATTTCAAATATGTCAAACTAGAACGCTGGCACAATAACATCTGAAAACATTTACTGAAATGGGGGTACTTCTGACATTATAGATAAGGCAACTGTTGTCCTGTGTCTCCAGAAACAAACTATATTGGCCTACAAAAAAATGGGCAAAACAGATGGAACATAAACCTGCAAGCCCTGTGATATGCATCAACCAAGGCAGTGCCCTGTATTTGGTGGTTGTGTTCCAAGTGCAGTGGTAAAACAGTGATTCTCCAAAAAGAAGGGTGGGTAAAAAGCAGGATTTTAGGGCAAAGATCCGAATGACACATCTTTTTTGTTTCTGTTGTTGTTGTTTGGCATTGTACACAGCAAAACACCAACAAAACAGGAGTACACTGAGGCCCACACAATGTTAACATTTCCTGCAGCAAGCATGCTTTCTTGAAATAAAAGTAATGGATAGCATGTGTGTGGGTGGGTGTATGTACCCAAAGCTGTTGGTCTGCATGATTTTATGCATTGAATTGCTGCCACATTATTGCATGATTATAATTTCAGCGAGGAATCGAGAGGTTCATTAGATTGTTTGCTTTTAATGAATGGTTACAATCTTGGTGTCAACAACAGACATTACCCCTTGTTGATAACTGGAATGTTTTCTGGGAGCATCCTAGGCTCTACCACACCTGACTGGAGATAAGTCTTACCTTAGATTCCTTAGATATTAGCCACATTACAACTCACCATACTGATAGATGCGCACACATACTGTAGCTTGTCCTTTAGAAATTGTGTCTGTTCCCCGAATAGTGAGAAAAAAGAATAAATTCGTTAAATTCACCTGAAATAGTCTGATAACCAGAAAAATAGAAAAAGGCCAAATAAGTAATCGAAATCTACCTCTAAAGTTTGGACTTCTCAACATCAGGGCCCGGTTTCTCGAAAGCTTCTTATCGCTTAGTAGTTCTTAAGTTGTACCTTAACCTCTCTCTTAATGTTATGGCACTTTTCCCGAAACGTTCTTACGCTAAGTATCTCTTAGCTAAGTCACACGTTCGTAAGGTTGGTCTGGACCAACCTTAACTCATTCTTAGCGTAGTTTCAGCTCAAGACGCTCGTCGCCGCCACTGAGTAGCAGTCTTTATAAATCAGCGGTGTATGGAAGCACATTATGGCACGTTATCAAAGTCGTATTAATGATGGAATATACTGTAGACCTGTTTAAGAATGTTACTTTATTTGATATCAGAACTAATAGAGTGACTTTTAATTAGCCTATTTCATAATGTGACTAATGCATTAAAATTGGCAATCACTTTTAATATTGAAAAGGTGGCGAACAATTTGGCAGCGAGCGTGGTGTTGTGTTAAACTGAAGACGGCACCGTTCGCGGAGCCGTGTGGGTCATGTACATTTTTCCTTTAGACAAAACTTCAGCCCTTTTCATATTTTCCCCGTGGTCGTTATTTTTGCCTTCCAAGGCAACAGATTATTAAGCTGCTTGAGCTGCTCAGACCTGCGCATGCCAGGCCAACGCGTCGTACTTACGCTCTACGTCCCGATGTCCAGCTGCTCGCTGCTTTTTGTTTAAAATATGTTTCATTGATCATTAGCCATTATCCATAACTTTATGGGCTTGTCTTTTGACACATTTTATTTTTATGAAATTTGATTTAGTTGAATGAGAAAATAACCTTGGGAGTTTCAAACCCCGCATCCATTCATTTTTCTGGGTGATTGTAATGCTTAATACCCCTATTCACTTATGCGGTTTGACTCGCTATGAGATGCGGTGTTATACCCCTATCTCACCTGCGCGGTCTCACGCTGTGGCCGTAAGCAGGGTTCATCATGATTCACCCCGAGTTTTTGCGCTGTGATTACGTTTCCATCTTTCTGTGTGAAAAATTTAACGTTTAATTGTTTTGCTGGTCCTCGCAGAAGCTTGCAGACCTTGCAGAACTTCGCGGAACGTTAAAGGAACGTTGCGGGCAATCGCGGCAGCTCACGGAGATGAGTCAGACCACACAGGTGAGAGAGGGGTATTAGGCACCGTGATCCGGCTCGAGTGACCGCCCAATGGTCCAAAAGGATCTGCAAGGTCCCACATGTTAAACATGTTTAATTTTTTTGTCATGCATGAGTGTTGGATGCATGAAATAAAACAAAAGTAAACAGAAACCAAACAAAACCAAGTCCCACGTGCAGCTCTCGCTGGCCAGGGGGGTGTTCTTCGTACGTCGCTAACTCAGTTAGCTGGATTTGATTGTTGTGGATTTGTCCTGATCTTGGATTGTTTCGTTCTCCGATGCTCATCTCGCACTTGTTGTCATAGCAACATGTCCGTAAGCTTGAACCTGCTCGGTAGCAGGTTTATTTCATGTAAACAGGATTAAGGCTGCACTCCCGCCGGGTTATGATTGGTTGAAATGGTGAGGTCACATCTGATTGGTTAAAGAGCGCTGACGTGGACTGACTCACGTGGGGAAAGAAAAGTATCTTGCATGCATATATACGGCTTGCCATAATATATATATATATATATATATATATATATATATATATATATATATATATATATAAAATTGATATCAAATATTATATTAGAACATAAATTCATAGGTTTTTTATTATTATAATAAACTCTAGGCACGAGACAGCCCTCAAGACCATTAATTCAAATTCTTGTATAATGTTTATTTTGTAACACATCTATTTTTCAGGGGTTCGTTATAAATATGCAAATAGATAGATATGTATAATAAAAATAATTTTTTATAATGAAAAATTGGACAAAACTAATTTTATTATAAAGTAAACAATATAAAAGTATACATGTTTTTGAAAAAAAACATTCATATTTCTATTTTCCATATACAACATATTTATTTTCATATTTCTTATTTTATTTTATTGTCTCATGGAATTTGTAAAACATATGTGCATATTATGTTCTAATATAATATTTGATAGCGATTATGTGTGTTTGTGTGGTGGGGGAATCCATGGCAGGGAAGCATTTCAGCGCATAACAGGTGTTACAAAAAAAATTGAGCTTGTTCTTTTGTCATTTCGTCAACCAATCAAAGGGCTTGTGATCAGTGTTTCTACTGTCGATGCATATCGCCTTTTAAACCAACGCACGAACGCGCAATAATCCTAGACAACTCAATCCGGCCATACTAATCATCAACAACAGGTGTGCTGGAAGAACCAACTTAGCCAGGTCTTAATTAGCACGATGATCTCATCTTAGATGTGTCAGTTCATCCCGGATGTTTCAAGCAACGTACGAAGAATACTCCCCAGTTATGTTGCTGCCTTTTAAAAGGCCAAACAGGAACCCAGCAACAGGTATCCTTGATCAAACTAATTAGGAGGCGGAGCGATTCAATCCCACTTTTGACACACATACACGTGGGTCGTCACATTAACCCATAACTAATTAGCATGTGTGTGTGGAGCTGATACGGGAGTCATGTTGTGTGGTTTGTTAGAGAATAGGTAAGTAGTTAGCCTCTGAGTGTCCCCTAGCCTAGCCTCTGGGTCTCTAGCCTCTGTACTTCTGTACTTCTGTGTCCTGAGTCCCATAGTTTTGTTGTAGCTATGTGGTAAGTGTAGCTAGTTGTATGTTTAGCTATTAGTTAAGTGTAGCTAGTTGTATGTTTAGCTATTAGGTAAGTGTAGCTACAGTATGTGCATGTCAGGCTAAAGACATACTTAGCTAGATGTATGTGTAGCTGACTGCCATGGTTAGCTAAATAACCATGTTTAGCTAATAGCCATGTCTTAGCCTTAGGCCCGTTTCGTGTGTCTTAGTCCCGTCTCGTGTCTCTAGTCCTGTCCCCATTTTCAGCTCCATGCTTAGCTTGAGTCTGTGTTGTGTCTTTAAGCATGTGTCTCTACATAATGCTTATATTTTGAGTAACGGGTATTAGACCCTGTGTTGTGTCTTTAAGCATGTGTCCCTACATAATGCTTATAGGTATGTGTAGTTGGTGTCTTGGAGTCTGTGTCTTGTCAGTATATAAGCATAATGCTTATGTTTTGTGTAGTGTCCTGGGTCCTGTTTTGTGTAGCCTGGGTATCGGTCAGTTATGGGTTGTATAGTTTAAGTGTTTGTTTCTTTGTCTGTTTTGTTTCTTTGTGGTCCCTGTTTTGTGTTGTGTCCTGGGGGGTATTCTTCGTACGTCACTTGAAACATCCGGGATGAATTGACACATCTAAGATGAGATCATCGTGCTAATTAAGACCTGGCTAAGTCGGTTCTTCGAGCACACCTGTTGTTGATGATTAGTTTGGCCGGGTTGAGTTGTCTAGGATTATTGCGCGTTCGTGCGTTGGTTTAAAAGGCGATATGCATCGACAGTAGAAACACTGATCACAAGCCCTTTGATTGGTTGACGAAATGACAAAAAGAACAAGCTAATTTTTTTTTGTAACACCTGCGCTGAAATGCTCCCCCACCCCACGTGTTATGCGCTGAAATGCTTCCCTGCCATGGATCCCCCCCTCCCACCACACACACATAATCACTATCAAATATTATATTAGAACATAATATGCACATATGTTTTACAAATTACATGAGACAATAAAATAAGAAATATGAAAAAAATATGTTGTATATGGAAAAATTTAAATATGAATATTTTTTTAAAAAACATGTATACTTTTATATTGTTTACTTTATAATAAAATTAGTTTTGTCCAATTTTTCATTATAAAAAAAATATTTTTATTATACAGTGGTGTGAAAAACTATTTGCCCCCTGCCTGATTTCTTATTCTTTTGCATGTTTGTCACACTTAAATGTTTCTGCTCATCAAAAACCGTTAACTATTAGTCAATGATAACATAACTGAACACAAAATGCAGTTTTTAAATGAAGGTTTACATTATTAAGGGAGAAAAAAAACTCCAAATCTACATGGCCCTGTGTGAAAAAGTGATTGCCCCCCTTGTTAAAATATAACTTAACTGTGGTTTATCACACCTGAGTTCAATTTCTGTAGTCACCCCCAGGCCTGATTACTGCCACACCTGTTTCAATCAAGAAATCACTTAAATAGGAGCTACCTGACACAGAGAAGTAGACCAAAAGCACCTCAAAAGCTAGACATCATGCCAAGATCCAAAGAAATTCAGGAAAAAATGAGAACAAAAGTCATTGAGATCTATCAGTCTGGTAAGGGTTATAAAGCCATTTCTAAAGCTTTGGGACTCCAGCGAACCACAGTGAGAGCCACTATCCACAAATGGAAAAAACATGGAACAGTGGTGAACCTTCCCAGGAGTGGCCGGCTGACCAAAATTATCCCAAGAGCGCAGAGACAACTCATCCGAGAGGCCACAAAAGACCCCAGGACAACATCTAAAGAACTGCAGGCCTCACTTGCCTCAATTAAGGTCAGTTTTCACGACTCCACCATAAGAAAGAGACTGGGCAAAAACGGCCTGCATGGCAGATTTCCAAGGCACAAAACACTTTTAAGCAAAAAGAACATTAAGGCTCGTCTCAATTTTGCAAAAAAACATCTCAATGATTGCCAAGACTTTTGGGAAAATACCTGGTGGACCGACAAGACAAAAGTTGAAATTTTGGAAGGTGCGTGTCCCGTTACATCTGGCGTAAAAGTAACACAGCATTTCAGAAAAAGAACATCATACCAACAGTAAAATATGGTGGTGGTAGTGTGATGGTCTGGGGTTGTTTTGCTGCTTCAGGACCTGGAAGGCTTGCTGTGATAGATGGAACCATGAATTCTACTGTCTACCAAAAAATCCTGAAGGAGAATGTCCGGCCATCTGTTCGTCAACTCAAGCTGAAGCGATCTTGGGTGCTGCAGCAGGACAATGACCCAAAACACACCAGCAAATCCACCTCTGAATGGCTGAAGAAAAACAAAATGAAGTCTTTGGAGTGGCCTAGTCAAAGTCCTGACCTGAATCCTATTGAGATGTTGTGGCATGACCTTAAAAAGGCGGTTCATGCTAGAAAACCCTCAAATAAAGCTTAATTACAACAATTCTGCAAAGATGAGTGGGCCAAAATTCCTCCAGAGCGCTGTAAAAGACTCGTTGCAAGTTATCGCAAATGCTTGATTGCAGTTATTGCTGCTAAGGGTGGCCCAACCAGTTATTAGGTTCAGGGGGCAATTACTTTTTCACACAGGGCCATGTAGGTTTGGATTTTTTTTCTCCCTAAATAATAAAACCCCTCATTTAAAAACTGCATTTTGTGTTTACTTGTGTTATCTTTGACTAATAGTTAAATGTGTTTGATGATCAGAAACATTTTGTGTGACAAACATGCAAAAGAATAAGAAATCAGGAGGGGGGCAAATAGTTTTTCACACCACTGTACATATCTCTCTCTCTCTATATATATATATATATATATATATATTTGCATATTTATAACGAACCCCTGAAAAATAAATGTGTTACAAAATAAACATTATACAAGAATTTGAATTAATGGTCTTGAGGGCTGTCTCGTGCCTAGAGTTTATTATAATAATAGAAAACCTATGAATTTATGTTCTAATATAATATTTGATATCAATTATATATATATATATATTTATTATGGCAAGACGTATATATGCATGCAAGATACTTTTCTTTCCCCACGTGAGTCAGTCCACGTCAGTGCTCTTTAACCAATCAGATGTGACCTCACCATTTCAACCAATCATAACCCGGCAGGAGCGCAGCCTTAATCCTGTTTACATGAAATAAACCTGCTACCGAGCAGGTTCAAGCTTACGGACATGTTGCTATGACAACAAGTGCGAGATGAGCATCGGAGAACGAAACAATCCAAGATCAGGACAAATCCACAACAATCAAATCCAGCTAACTGAGTTAGCGACGTACGAAGAACACCCCCCTGATTAAAGACTCTTTGGTTTAAAAACATCCCTCTGTGCCTATGCATGCCCCTTTTCTGCCCATGGCATTAACAGCCATTACCACCCAATCATGACACCTTTGGGGTTAAACAAAATATAAATGGAGCAACTCACCGCTTTAATCATACACTAGATTTAATTATCCCATGATATAGATGTCTCTAATATTAGTGATCTTACCTCAAAGTGATATCACAGATCATCACCTCCTGATATATACTCTACCTGTAGAACAGATTAGCTGTGTCTCCCCACGTTATCGAGTTGTTAGAAATATGAATCCGACTACTAAAGACAGATTCACAAGTAATCTGCCGGATCTGTCCCAATTTCTTATTAGACCCCGAAATGTAGACTATCTAGATGAAGTGACTAGGAGCATGGGCACTTTTTTTTTTTACCAGTACATTAGACACTGTTGCTCCTATCAGATTTTCGAATTGCATATAAAGACAGTATGTGCAGCTATAGACAGGCTCTAAAAGCTGCTAGGACTGAGCATCTGAGCCAACTGAAACCAAAAACAATCCCAGGTTCTTATTTAGTACAGTGGCTCACCTAACAAAAACTAAAATGCCTGCAGAGAGTATCCCATCACAGTTTAGAAGTGAAGACTTTGTTGACTTCTTTAAAGGGGACATACAGTCTCAATTTTGCATAGGTTAATATGATTCTTTAGGGTCCTAATGAAAAGTTTGTAATATACATTAATTAAAAATTCTCAATTGTTGTGTAAAAAAAAACATTACTTTTACCTGGTAAAAAATAGCTCTGTTCTCAGCAACCTATTTCAGTACATGCTCCTTTAAATGTTAATTTAAAGTTCTGTGGGGCGTGTCTTCACAATACAAGTGGGGTATAGCTTTGACAACAGTTAAAAATATTTAAACAGTTAAAAATAATTTTACATGATGTTAGAATTATTTTATATATAAAGGAGTTATTTCTACTCTCTTGCTCTCTTCCTCATAGATCTGATATTAACGTGTTAAATCATCCCTGCTGCTATCTTCCTGTCTCCTCTTGCATCTGTTCATTCACGCTCACCTTCCCGTACTCTGTCTCGCTCTCTCTCCCTCTCCCCCCCCCCTCTGTCTCCTTCCACCTATCTATCTTCCTCTCCTTTGATTCAAATTCAAATTTTATTTGTCACATACACAGTATGATATGCAGTGAAATGCTTATATGACAGCCAGTGACCTTAAAAAGAAAATAAAAGCTTATACGTAAGAAATAAATATCAATAAAAATAAATACTAAAGAAAATTAATTTAACTAGTAAAATAAACTGTACAAATAAGGGCATAATAAAAATATTACAAAATATAGGGGATATATATACAGTGGGAGCCACGCCAAATAGCCTCGACCGTGTGGCTGGCGTGTGAATGCCCTATGCACGCCGTAATCACCCCTCCCTTTTCTGCCAGAAAGGCGTGTCAAGATTTCACAGTAAACACGCCCATTCAAGCCCTATTTAGTCATTTACCTGGTGCCACCACTAGATGGCGCTTCGTTCTCAAGAACACGTTAAAACAAGCCAGCTGCGCTGAGTTGCAATCACGTGATTTTAACAACCCGCCTCCACCCCCGCCGAACTGACGCCACCAAACTACAGAGACGAAGATGGCGGCTTAACAGACTATTCGTGGTAAGTGATGTTTTATTTTATAAATTGTGTTTGGGGTAGTTTACAGTTTATTTCCCAGTTTAGTTTTTTATTGGCCATTTTAAATATCACTGGCAGCACCAGCAGCGGTCAGATGTGGCTTTAGAGAACTTAATGGTCTGTTTACCAAGTCTGGAGTTAATTACAGCTTACTGTCAGTGTCACACACTCACAATGTCACTCCACTTTAACTCAAAAACATGCTCAAGCTTCGAAAATACTATTAATGTCCCTATTACAAGAGCTGCACTACCCGATGAAGAGTGTTTGTGCTCTCTGTAAATACTGAGAGAATCTCACCGCGTGTTTTCTGGATAAATTCTGCGGTTATTTGTTCTTTGGTTAAGAGTTAATCTGCAGGTTATTTCTGTGACTGGAATATAATGTGATGCAGTTCATGAGGGACACAGACTGAGGGTAGCTGTACAGGAGCTAGTAACGCTCATAACCGGGTTTATATTTTATCCACTTTGGCCGTGACTTTCCGCGGTTGCGCGAGCGCTTAGTTAATGAGCTGGATAAAAACACTGAAGTGTTTATCAGTTAAGGAGCAGGAGGGGGAGGTGTGTGGGGGGGGGGAGGGGGTATGAGGGGCTTCAGTAAGTTATAGTTTGGTTTCAGGGATGAACTAATGCTCATATACAAGTGTTATATCGCTTAACTTATTTGTATGAGAAGCGCATTAAGTAAATTCTCGGTTAATTTAATTCAGACGATAATACAGACAGTCAGTGGTTAACACTAACACTGTTCACTGGATAACTTTAGCACAGGCAGTTTATTTACATTCCAGAATTCCCAAAACAGTATTTTACACACTCTGTGGTAAATAGGTTTATTAATTTATTTTATTTTTATTAGAACTATATGTTCTGTGAAGTTTATTTATCTTTGTCTTCACTAAATTCTCTTGTTGTCTTTAAGCAGAGCCCCGCTGTGAAGGATTGGGGGGTCAGACGGCTGACGGCTGGACTTTTGGAGCTACAGGACTGGAGGAGCCTGAACAAGCTGTTGAGGGAGCTGTAGGAGGGATGGCGTCACAGTGCAACAGCTTTAGAATGATGTTTGGTCAGGTCTACTGTATATTCTGAACATAGAACTGCAAAATGTCTGATACAGTACTTTGGGGGAAACAAAGACTTAAACTGTTGTAACTGTTGTAAGACTTTAACTGTTGTATTTTAATATAAAAGGACTATAGATAGAGACTTATAAGCAGCTGGTGTATCCGGGTAGTTTAATGAACTTTAAGCAAAAAGACATGTATTCACCTGTTTTATACAAATTACTGTTTTAACTTTGACTAGTTTTGGAAGAATAAATTGAATTGGTAAAGTCATGTTTGCGTGTTTTAATTTTGGGGGATTGTTTGGGTATTTAAAAAACGTTTAGTTGAACCAACAACTTCAATGGGCAAAAAATGGGACACAACTTTGTTTTAAATAGTCAAAGAGTTGGGCTGAAAATAATAATAATAATTATTGATCATAGAAACAAATGAAACCAGTTAAACACTTGATCATATGTATATGTATTTGTGTTTGTGATTGTGACCCATAATATTTTTTTCTCAGTATAAATAAATGTTTTGGGTTTTAAGAACTCCAAAAGAGCAACGACAAACTGGAGTGGAAGGTGAGAAACCTCAATGGAGAATACTGAGTATGTCATGGTGTTAATTGCTCTGTGTGTGTTTTTTTAGCAGGGGGATGGGTGAGCGTGTTAAAGCCAACGGAGATGCAGGAAGACACACACATACACACACACCTCTCCATCCATCATTGATTAAACCTATGAACACTGCTGTTCAGCAGTTCTAAACACAAGCACAGGGTCTGTTTTTGTCCTTAACTAAAATACTTCAATACATTAATAATGAATTTTTTTTAGCTGAATAAGGTAATAAGCGATATATAAACCAAACCAGTAAGTTAAGTAAGTGTTCCATACATTAAAGTACTGTGTATAACCAAGTGCCCTATAGCAAACACAGTTACAGTTTACAGTACAAACAAACAAAGAGTGTGTGCGCTGGGGGGATTGAAAGGTGACTGAGAATACTCATTTACAAGACAAAAGACGGTCACAGGCAGGGCCGGTTCTAGACCAGACCATACGGGGGGAGGGGGGCATCATGTTCGAGCACTGTTTTTTCCCTGGGCTTATAGTAACAGTATTGTCCTTGCTGAATTGTGTTGAGGCACACAAACCCCCTGACCACAATAAGGTGGCAATTCCTCAAGGGGGAAACAAATAAAAATAAAATAAATAAAATATCCTTAATCCAGATTTTATCAATCAATGACATAGCATTTATCTAAGCTGGGTGGTCAAATTCTCAAAAACATTTAACCTAAAGTAAGACTTACAGATGTCGCCATTAAAAACCTGCGTTTCGAGAAAAGGGATCCCGTGACTTGCCGCGGCTTTGCGCAGCTGCGTGCGGGAAGCTGTGAACATGCCCTTCATTACCTGTAGGGGGCAGTCGTGTTTCAGTCTGATGTATTGTGTGTCTACTGAAGCCGAAAATGTGTGCAAATTAAACTGCGCATGCGTGTTTGGAGTCGCTGTGCCCGCGCTATGTATCAGTCGGTTGGGAATCATCACGGAGGTTACAACACGGTGTGGCTGCAGCTGGAGTTTGTCGTGTTCGAGGTAAGTTTAGCTTTCTTTTTTGGATGTGATTCTCGCTTTCATGACTCCCAATTAATGTTCATCTTAATCTCAGGACGTACAATTAGCAATTTCAGTTTTTAATAGTGTGGAGATTCACAAAACACCGTTTTCGTGTAAAAACCTGAACCTACGGAGCCCCCATGGGTCCAGTGGTAAATAAATAAATAAATAAAATAATAACGAACCGAGCGCGCGGATTAATACACCGAGATGTGTGTTTCTTACCCCCACCCCGAGTGAAAACGGCGTGTTCAGACAAAGCCTCGCCAGTTAGATGCCATTTCTGAACAAACTGAGTCGTGTGTGTTAAAGCATTAAATGGTAAAAGAGCACTAGCAATAAACGTTTTTTTTCTGAAGCCGAACTTTATTAATGAGTTACGAGTAAAGAACCTGTACATATGTTCATACAGTATTGACAGCAGCTCTAATTTACTGCGGTAAAGCCAGCCGCGGTTCAGAAAAACACGGTCAAGCCAGCCGCGATTGATTTTAGTGCGCGCGCATATTACAGCGATTACGGTAGTTTCATGAACAACCCAGAGAGAATGCCCCATATCTGAAAAATGCTGCAGTAAAATAGTTTCATATGTGGTGTGTATATAGTATGGGACGTCCTGAATAAGAACTGATCATTGTTTTTTTCTACTTATTAGAAATGGGGTCTTTATACCCCTTTAAAATGTAATAATGCCCCATATCTGAAAAATGCTGCAGTAAAATAGTTTCATATGTGGTGTGTATATAGTATGGGACGTCCTGAATAAGAACTGATCATTGTTTTTTTCTACTTTTTTTTTTTTATCATATAATGTGTGTACATTATATGGGATAAAAACTGACGATGGCGTTTTATACTTACTAGAATTTATTTTTTCATAGGTCTCTGAAGTGAAATAAAGGCATTTTATTTAACTTTTTTTCCCCATTGTGAACATTTGTTTATTTGACCTCTCTTCCAAAGCAGACGTTAATCCTCATTATAGAAAACATTCATTGAAGAATAACTGCTACTTTTGAACAGTAAAACAAAATAAAAATCAATTCTGGTATTTAGAAAGACTAAATACATTATTTTGTCTGTTTTCTACGAATTCTGCTGTAACTTATCTACATAAAACAATTATTTGAATGGTGAATATTTAAGAAAAACATTGTAACAGACAACCGTCAAAGTCACCAATAAATAACACGGATATTAAAGCAGATATGCAAATAAATAAGCAAGTAAAAATTGACGAGCATGTTGTATTATCTCTCAGTCCTGGGCGTCTAAATGAAAAGCGCTCTGAAAGCGCGTTGTCTCTGTGTCGGTCCTGAAACTACCGTAATCACTGTAATATGTGCGCACACTAAAATCAATCGCGGCTGGCTTGACCGTGTTCTTCTGAACCGCGGCTGGCTTTACCGCAGTTCTAATTTGTCTAAATCGCATTGCAGACAATAAAAATAAGTCGAGTCATCCTGTGACCCTGCATGCTTAATCTTTGCACACATGATTCTTGCTTCTCACTTTTTCCTTAATCCCTCACTGTTCTATCTTGTATTTTCTAACGGTGTCAGAAACTTTGTGTTAGTAGCACTGCTTGACATGCTTGATGCCTTCCTCTTTTGTAATTTGCTTTGGATAAAGGCAAACTTACAAAAGATGAAGAAATGCCTGAATGTAGTTGTACGAATAAAAGATTATGTAATGATACAATGTAAATATTTTCACAGAAACAAAGTGTAAAGATGAGACGTGAATCTGAAGAGGATCTCTTTGATGATTGCCTGGTAAAGCATTGTTTTCTTATTAATTATACAATTTATTAATACCTTGAATATAGTGTTTGTTGTATTGGACAGAAGCATATAAATGCAAATGAATATATAAATATGAGTAATTATTGAACGAATTTTCATGTTTGGACTAACCCTTTAAATACAAACTCAGCATTCATCATAGGATTTCCTGACACTGTAAAGCCATCTCATGCCATGTTTTACTGATGCAAGATAAAGCAATTTAACCCAAGTTTAACAATATGAAGTGATGGTCATTTTTTTATTATCATTTATTTTTATTATTATTTTTTTCTCAATGAAGTCAGCACAGGTTGAAGCAATTCAGATTTTTTTTGCTTCTCAAAATAAATGATTTATTTTCTTGTAAATTTTATGCAGGGGGACAGACGAAGTGACACCTTCTTAAAATCCTTGTCGTCCGTGCTGTTGAAGGGGAAGAACCGGTTGGTGTATCCATAATCCTTGAAGGAGAGGCTATTTTCAGAAAGTTCTTCTAGAACTTGATGGGATTAAGCTATCACCAAAAGTGCAAGCTTTAAAGATGAAGTTATCATCTTAAAACATTTGATTTGGCTTGACTACAAGTGTTTACATGTTGTGTTTACATGTTCAGCTTAAAATGTTTTCATGCATTAAGGTTTCAATGGCATACTTTTAAGTGCACTAGTCCAGAGTGCTGATTTGAAAGTTGCAACTTCACTGCTTCAGAGGGCTATTACGTTTTAACGTTTATTCTACAGTTTGTTTAAAGTATTTTCTGCTGCATTTTATTTCTAAATGAATGCTGTATTTTATTTATTTATTATTTTACACAATTTTCTTTAAAACAAGTATTTCAGGCCCTGGTGCCGTGCAGTTTTTTCTATGGATGCAAAATTTAGCTGAATGCACTTTTATTAAAAAGACAACTTGGATCTAGACTGTGAATGTCACAAATATTTGGTAATGTTGGTGAATAAACTGTTTAATTATATTTTAGTTGTGTGATTTATGAAAGATATAGATGAAATAATTACTTAAGTTTCTTTCCAAAACATAAATTAGCAATGTTTACAATATTATAGGGAGTAATATAAATTGATAAAACCAAGTAAGGGAAAATCTCACAAAACAAAATGATAGTAATTTCATAAAATCAAGGTTCCTGCTGATACAACAATGCATTAACTTTAGATTTATTTAAAATAATCAAGTAATTTGTG
The DNA here is from genome assembly GCA_030522415.1 of Channallabes apus. Classification (NCBI taxonomy): domain Eukaryota; kingdom Metazoa; phylum Chordata; class Actinopteri; order Siluriformes; family Clariidae; genus Channallabes; species Channallabes apus. The sequence goes on along the minus strand of CM060117.1, from coordinate 18,035,833 downwards.
CATTAAGTATAATTATGTAACTTTTACTTGATTTATTTTATTGTTAATTTAATTAAGTAGATTTTTACCTGACAATTACGGGTGAGTTTGTTTGTAGCATGCAGTAAAGTGTATGTGACACAAAAATATATATTTGTAATATCGTGCAATCTCTGCTATCCGCTAGCAAACTTGAGCGATTCTTTTATTTTTTATATAATATAAAGTATGTTTACAGTATAAACTTTCTATGTACGGGTCCAATCAGAAAAATTTAACCAGAAAACATCATATTACACTGATTACATTGTCCTGAGGCTGGACAATGGAATAAACTGTGGGATAAACTGTAGAACTGAACAGAATTTTTTTTCCATGTGACTTGAAAAGCCTTCCATCTAGTTAAATATAAATATTAAAACTCTGATCATGTTATCTAGTTTAATTTCGTGTTTTCGCTACATAAATAAGACAGTAGGTTCTCTATTCAACCCCTTAAAATTTCAAATGTAATCTAAAAATGGCCTAGCTTGTACAGGCTACTATACGCTCATCAGCAGTCGGCGCCCCGCTGTAACCAGCAGATCAAAGGAGCAGTTATCGGCTGACACGTAGCCTTCTGAGTTTGGAGACCCACAGAACCCCCACTGTAATTCCCCCATCTCACCTTTCATTCACATAAGGTGTGAAGTTATCAAATCGGTTTCCGGGAATGGGGTAGAATTGGGGGGTTTTAAAACAAACGAGCAGGCGTCTCTGCCTAAAATGTTTTTCGCCAGCAAAACACCTTTCTCCTCTCTCTCTCTCTCTCTCTATATATATATATACTGTATATATATATATATATATATATATATATATATATATATATATATATATATATATATATATATATATAGTTAATTCAGGGCTATTTATGATGGAGACACCTTTTTACGTTTTAAATATGTAAAACCTCCGCTGCGTGTATTCATTCACAGGCTGCAGCGCGCGCACAGAGAAATAGGAGACTGTGGTGTATGAGTGGATTGGAGAGAAGAGAGCTGTTCAGTTACTATAAAATATATATATATATATATATATATATATATATAAACATAATATGATCTTTTTGAGTTATAATGTTTTTTTTTAATTATTCATAAGAAAACCTTTCAGTTTTGTAAATATTCTAGTTATAGTGTGTTATGTTTTTCTTTAGGTTAAACGGTTTTGAGAATTAGACCATCCAGCTAAGATAAATATTATGTCGTTGATTGATAAAATCTGGATTAAGGATAATTTATTTTATTTAATTTGTATTTTTCACCTCCCCCCCCCCCTGAGGGATTGCCACCTTATTGTGGTCAGGGGGGTTGCGTGCCACAGTGACCTTAAGAGCTATACCAACAGGAGCTTAGTCTTTGGAGGTGGGGGATGCATGTTGAAATGCAGACTTTTTAACCCAAGACTATATAAGTTTTTACAGTACTTAGATAAGGGGGAATCAAAAACTGCCCCCAAAAATGTTTTACTGCAAGTTTGAAAAACCCACTCTCACATCACCTAACACACACACAAATTATTTGCAAACCGGTTTCGCTGACACTTTGAGTGTAATTCATAAATTTACTGAAAATATTCAAATAAACACACCATACGGCAAATAAATCATCTCAAAGCGTTTATTTTTTGGGTCATAAATGCAGTGTTCATTTACATTCCTGTGTGTCCATGTTACGTCAGAGGACATGCGCCGATGTTTATCACACATTCCAATAAGAGAGATTACTCACTCCCAAAGGTTTTTTGCGCCGTATTTCAATTTTTAAAAACGTTGCTCATTTTCACCACGAACACGGATGAGTCTTCGGGTTTCCTCAGCCGTCCATATACAGAATATAAATTACAAAACTGTGGTCACGTTGCAATAAGTAAGAATAGTGTAAGCAAAACAATAGTGTATGGCCGTAAGCAAAACAAACAATGCGTTATCTAATGCTTGGCAAAATGCCGTGCTACTGAACTTTCATATTTGTTTGTAGCATGCAGTAAAGTGTATGTGACATAAAAATATATATTTGTAATATTGTGCAATATGTGCTATCCGCTAGCAAACTTTAGCGATTTTTTTTGCAAACGTTTCTTTACAGAACATCACCATAAACACAAACACAAGACTAAAGGTAATATACATATAATGAAAATGTGTGTGTGTGTGTGTGTGTGTGTGTGTGTGACCGGTGCAACTCACACGTCCTATTCCATTGTCATTCATACTGCCGTAGTTTTTAGAGCCCTAAAAAAGCATTCGCTAGTAAGTAAGTAAATAAAAGACAAATGAATAAATAGTTTTAAATTATATATATACAGGGGCGTAGATTTAGGGTGGACGGAGGGGATGTGTCCCCACCAATATCCTCCGACCATTGAAATGTCCCCACCAATAATTTAATCCACTTTTTTTTTAATCGTTCTGTCAACATTAACCTAGACACGCAGAAAGGGATAAATCACATTCTCTCCTTGAGTCCTCCCTACACACACACACACACACACACACACACACACACACACACATCTATCTATCTATCTATCTATCTATTATATAAATACACATTTGGAATCTGCATCTACATTTTCTGTTACAAGTATAGAATTAGGTTCAGCTGAGACTCATGATCAATGGTGTTAGGGTACTTATGTAGTGATAATTAGTTTCAGCCAGATCATTAAAACTAACAATGGACTATGACACTCTTGAGAGGGGATATGAAGGTGTTATTCATTTATTTATTCTCTACAAGGGTGCGAACTACAGTACAGACCAAACTATAACTCTCTCTTACTACTATAAAAATTCTAGATATAAACAAACAAAATACAGCTTTTTTTCCTCAGAGGTAAACGGAAAAGTGAAGTTGTTCAGCTGTCACTGCAGCTTCTTCACAGTCTTCCCACTCTGTGACCACTGAAATCCGACACGACACCACGTTAGGCTGCGTCTTGACTCATTTGTATACCGACGGTGATTGGATGTTTCCCGAGGGCTCAGGGGAGTGTGTGTGTCTGTGTGTGTGTGTGTCTATGTGTGTGTGTGTGTCTATGTGTGTGTCTGTGTGTGTGTGTCTATGTGTGTACGTGCGCGCGGGTACTTGTTCTACTGTTATAAAAACTCTAAATATAAACAAACAAAATACAGCTTTTTTTTCAGAGGTAAACGGAAAAGTGAAGATGTTCAGTGTCACTATGATGTTACACTCAGTGGAGTTACCGAAATCTTTGCTTTAGTTCTCATTGAGTTGCCACACATCATTTCCACATTTCACTCGCTTTTATTCCTCTTATGTGAGCATAAACAGTGAAACATTCCACAGGTTTATAATACACCGCGGCCAAGTGAACCACGTTCCCGTCGAACGAAACGAGGCATAATCGTGGTGTTTGCTTCGGTTATGACACACCATAGTTTATTACCTGCTGTGGTAGATCTGAATATTTATTCAAACACAATAATAAAGCTTTATATCCTCAGGAGGGCTCAGTACATTGTTTTAGCGATAGTTTCACGGAAGCGAGTTCAGAACTAATCTAACCAAACCAAAAAAAAAAAAAACATCCGAAGCTTCAAATAGAATGAACGAACTAATGAAATTGATATATATGTAATTGATATACTGTATATACAGACGTGTGTGTGTCATTTTAATTCAAATGAATATTTTAATGCTTTCTGATACACTTATCAACTTATCCACATAAACTTATCAACACATACTCTCCGTGCACGCACATACAATCTCTAAAAAAGTAAAATTAATAACATACAAATAAACAAAAATATAAACGTCTATGTATATTGAAGTTTACGGTGAACGCAGAGTCGGGTAAGCACATGTGATGACGCGCGCGCCCTCACCTCTTGTTACGGCTGCCTATTTGGCCAAAAAATAATTGAACGATATGCCTGGTCCTGGAAAGAGACAATAAATATATATATTTTTTATACATTTATTGCATTGTTTGTTGTTTACAGTCAAGCCATCAACATACAATAAAATGTAAACATGAGATCTAAACTAAAAACTGTGCTCCCTGTGCTGGTGCTGGCAATATCATCTCTTTGTTCTGCTGTCTCCGGCTCCCTCCCTGGTCCTGAACCGTACCTGGCCCTTCCTCTACTCTCACTGTCTCAGAACAGACTGACTGCTGAAGCAGAAAAAAACAATGCAGGAAAAGATGTTTTCCATACTCATAATAACTAACTTGTTTACATTACACTTGTTAAATTGAAAGATCATACTGTAAATTGGTGAGCCTATTACTTTCTACTGAACAGCCCCAACTCAGAAAACATTAAAGAAATTGTTCACCCGAAAAAAAAAAATAATAATAATTATCAGTCATTATCCCTTCAATAAAAGCACCACACTTACCCACACTGTACATCTGATTGACCCTACTGAAAAAAAAAATAGCACTGGCTAAACTTAAAACAATTGAAGTAATCTGTCACACCTAATATTTGGGAAGTGACGTAATGTAAATAAACCTTTTACTCTAAGATTTAAGGCATTCATAATTTAAATATAAAAAACCATAAGCATAAAAATAAGCATAAAAAACTTAATTACATATTGATTTACACTCAAAGCACATTTCTTTATATAAACATTTATTGTGGAATGAACATATTTTCATCCAAAATGTTAACATTACTCCATAAAATTACAAATAGTAACACTCAACTTTGCAACACACATTTATTAATTGGACTGAAAAGAAAATTAGAAAATGTTCTTGAAACAAAATCAGCAGAGGTAAAACATGGAACATTCATGTGCGACTGATGGAAACTCAAAAAGTCACAATCCCGATTTTCCTGTGGAGGCTGAAGACAGTCCTCTTCCTACCTGAGGACAAACAGGGCCATTGTGCACCTCACAAGTTCTGCCTGAGCTTCATCTTTCTGAACAACCTAATAAAAGAAAGGACATTTGTTAGACAATTGCTCTATTTGGCAAAACAGTGTCTGATGTATGCATGTAAAATCACTTAATGCTCCCTATGAGTGAAAAAAACACCTAGGATTATGGTGCAGCATGATAAATGTAATTAGCTCAATGAATACGCCAAAATAACTGACATACATATACACACTATGTATTAATGATAAAGTTTCTCATTTTAAGTATTAATTTCAGGAGGTAATCACCTCCAGGCTCTAGGGTCATAAAAACAAACATAGTATTGTTGGTTATGTTAGGCTTGTAAAGCGTGAAAAAATGAACATGGCAGACATTGAAACCTGTATTCAGACAGCATACACTAACCTGTGAACAAGTTAAACTAAAGTTTTATTCTGCTAGTTATGTTTTAATTTAGTGCATCACAGCCAACTTGATGTGGATGCCTTGCTCGGGTCCTGTGGCTTCCATTCACAAGATTACATTTGACACCAAGCTAATTTCTGCTTTTGAGCGAGTACATACCAGATCAAGAACTTGAAGATGAAGATTATATCTCTGGTCTTCTCTCTGACGGGTTCCTCCCTAGTTTCTGATGATCTCAATTAGTTTGTAGTGTTGCTTGTCCAAGGAAACCAGTAATCTTGCTTGAAGTGGAGCAGATATAATTCTCAGAAACTCATTACTGATCTTTAAAAAAAAAAAAAAAAAAAAAGGTAAAAACAAAAATTGGACTGGCTCAAGTTCTTATGTTAGCAAATCTTAATTACAGTGTGTATAAAGTATAGAAAGCAGTACACTACAAACAGCACTCACTCCAAATTAGCTTGTTCTATGTTTACATCACTTTCCTATTAATTTTTACATCGTTAACCAACGGTACTTAAATATAATTATTTTCTTCGGCGCCGCTGACTTACTGTATAAACTCCGGTGTTTTTGAAAATCACCACGTTAGTTAGATAATGCTAATGCAGGTAATATAGGTGGTTTTAACTACAGTAGCAAACACGGACACAAAACTCAATCTACAAAGTAGTTGTTCCTGACATAAATCATGAATTTGCTCATAGAAGAGATACATTTAACATAGAAATGACATGAGTTTGCTTTCTTACCTGGTTTAAAGGAGTTTTCTTTGAGAATCTCCACCCGCAGGTGATTCAGTCCGTGAAAATGCTGCGTCATGAGGTCATGAGACACGGTTTGAAGCAGAAATGTCCTTTGTGAATGGATTAGATTTAAGTTTAATCAGGGGCTTTAACTAACAGTAACTGAAATACAGGTTCTGATATCCTTCCTTACTTGTTTCAACGTCATGCTCCGGTTTGTGGCGGAAATAAAATTATACCGGCAAAACTATGGTCTAAAGACTGCGCATGCGCAAATCACACTCAACCTAATAAGAGTACCTTGATCAAAATGAAATATTTCACTTTGGTTTCCTGCTGTAAACAGCATTATACTAAAAAAAAAAAAAAAAAAAAAAAAAAAAAAAGATTCACCCATAAGCATAAATTAGACACTTCAGTTAAAAAGAGCAAATTATTTTTTTTACTAATGGAATGAGAAAAAAAAACACATCAAACTAGGTTTACTTTTTAATTTTAATTTTTTAATTTTTAATTTTATAGAACTTTATTAATCCCAGAGGGAAATTGCTCAATTTTCACATATCCCAATTAGGAAACTGGGGTCAGAGTGCAGGGTCAGCCAGCTTACGGAGCAGCGCCCCTGGAGCAGATAGGGTTAAGGGCCTTGCTCAAGGGCTCAACAGTGGCAACTTGGCGATGCTGGGGTTCGAACCCCCGACCTTCCGATCAGTAACCCAGTAACCCACAGCCTTAACCGACTGAGCCACCACTGCCCCTTTTTTCAGTGGATCCCTCAATAATTTCTGTCTCCTTTGCCTGTGTTTGATAATGTGAAGCACATATACACTCATTCATCATGAAAGATCTATTATAAAACAAAATAAAATTCATGTTCGCTTCAGCACTGTTCATCCGCGTCCTTACATTCATTGTTGTACTTGGTCCGGCTTTTAGATAAAGTCCTTCCATGCGCCATCTGGCGGATATTCAGTGAAGCGCAACACATTTATTTAAAATTCCCGAATGTTGCCTCCGGCAAGTCGCGGCACGCCGCGCGCTAAATTGCGGCATCCCGCGGGAAAACACGCAGGGTTTTAAGGGCGACATCTGTAACACACTATAACTAAAATATTTACAAAACTGAAAGGTTATGAATAATAAAAAATACAAACTAAATTAAAACAGATGGGCTATTGAACAGATCATAATATGTTTTATGTTTTCTGATTATAAATGATAGATGGGTTGATTTTAGAAAGGCTAAATGAAATAGCTAGTTTTTGGTCATGTCAGTCCAGTAACTATACTATGTAAAAGTAATTATAATATGAATTAATTAAGGGCAGGACCTAACCTAATGTTAATAATTTACACCATGATAACATTAGTATTTATGTTTTTTGTATACATTTTTAAATGCTCAAATGAACGTTTCAGAGTATATAATTTGTCGTGTCATCTGTGATTGAGACCCATGAGTTAAATTGAAATATTTTTTATAGGTAGTAAGCCAGGTTTTAGTAACCTTGGACAAATCACCATGTAAGCCCTCTCTCGCGCATGCGCTCTCACGCTATCTCTCGCACTCACACACACACACACACACACACACACACACAAAACACATGAAATCGCGTAAAACCAAATGAAACTAGGGTAAAAAATATAGGCAATAAAATACAGTAGTATCCTGTAGGTGATTCCTGTCCTGTGATAACAGGCGCTACCCCTCTAGAACTGTTTAGTTCTGTTAGTTCTATTGTTTTCAAGTGTGAATGTTTATGGGGATTAAATCTGTCTCTGCTGCCGCATCTATTCACCGTTGTGATAAGTGATTTATGCCCTATCAGATCTATGATGTGGGACATTATGCTGGTTAAATGACTAAAGAAATACTGATCCGTATGGACAGATATTTGTTCCAGATATTATGCGCCATTAATCAATTTGTTTTCCAATTTGACTATCAGCGAAAAACATCAAAAATATAACGAAAACAAACCCAAGCAGAAGTTAAATTTTAAGCTTTACTTTCAAATTCAAATTTTATTTGTCATATACACAGCACGATATGCAGTAAGATGCTTATAAATTTGATCTTTAGGTGAGGCTCGAACTCAGCATTCGGACTGCTTTATAAGTACCACGCGCTAACCAATTGCGCCACGGGAGCCACACAGAAGTTGCGCTTGTCAGAGTATCCTCTCTCTCGTGCACACACGCACGCACACACACATGAAATTGCGTAAAACCAAACTAAATATAAGCAGTAAAAATACATTAGTATAACAGCCGCTAACCCTCTGGAACTTTTTTACTATTGTTTCCAAGTGTTTATGGGGATTTAATCTGTCTCTGCTGCCGCATCCATTCACAGTTGTGATAAGTGATTAGTGCCCCATCAGATTTTTTGATGGGGAAGCATTATGCATGATTAAATGACAAAAGAAATGCTGATCCATATGGGCAGATATTTGTTCCAGGCCATTAATTGCCTTCCTTATGCCACTTGTTGACTATCAGTGAAAAAAAAAACATCATCAAAAATATAACGAAAACAAACCCAAGCAGACGTTACATTTTGAGCTTTACTTTGCAGCAAAATATTTTCCAAGCGTGCTCCAAGCGGCTGTTTGATGTGGTTCCCACTGTATATATGTAAAATTTTACATGTGAATCTGGTTGTAAAACTTTTTTGACTTCGCAGACTGGGAATCGAGCTCGGGCCGCTGCGCTGAGAGCGCTGTATCCTAACCACTAGACCACGAGGGATTAATGGCTACCTCATGGATGTTCAACCCGCGACCTTATACACGCGACGCACTGTTTTTTGGGGATCTCACCAGGACATTTACTATGGTTCATTTTCTTTGCAGTAACATATGTCTATAGCACAGGCGTTTGGTCAAACATATATAAACCAATCTTTTGCTGTTAATAAACAGAGACCTTTCTGACAGACAACGTGTGTGTGTGTGTGTGTGTGTGTGTGTGTGACTGAGTCATGGAGATGCCGGGTATTCAACCTAGGACATCATACACGCGAAGCATTGTGTGTGTGTGTGTTTGACTGAGTCTCTCCTGGTGTCAGAAAAGCTTACCGAAGCATAGCGCACTCGCCTCGTCTACTACGCAACTTTAGAAAAACTTTATAAATATGTAGTGCAAAAAAGCATGTACCTTGAGCGGGAATCGAACCCAGGTCTCCTACATGAGAGCGCCGAATCCTAACCACTAGACCACCGCACTACAGCAAAAAACTGCACACCACACTCGTGTAGGCGCCATTTTGCTCCAGCGTAGAAAAACAATGGCCGACAGCTTTCTTCTAACTCGGGGCGTGTCTTTGCTAAAACACCAGTGTCAATCAACTATAGTGGAAGAGGCCTCTGTCAGTGTCACACCGTCAAACTTTTGAGATCGGCCTGATTTCAGAAGGGGCATCTTATTTTAATAAATTAAAAGAAAATCGCTGGGCGGCTCTTTATCATTGTAGAGTGGTTGTGTACACACTCTCCTAACACACATTTCAGTCCAAACAGCTTGAAAAAGTGCATGTAGCACCGTATGTCCCCTTTAACGAAAAAAATTTATAGTATCAGGAAGAAAATAACGGAGGTTCAACCTCTAATACCATCTCACGATCCAGTTCAGCCTAAAGCTTCACATTTAGATTTTCAGTGCTTTACAGGTATACAGTAGGACAGGAAGAGCTGTATAAATTTATCACCTCGGCTAAATCAACAACGTGCTTGTTAGATCCAATCCCAACCAGATTTTTAAAAGAAGTGATGCATACAGTTGGATAGCCACTTCTAAACATTATTAATTCCTCATTATATCTAGGTCACGTCCCTAAACCTTTCAAGTTGGCAGTTATTAAGTCTCTTCTTAAAAAATCTCATTTAGACGCGAATGAAATTACAAATTACAGACCGATTTCAAACCTTCCGTTTATATCAAAAATATTGGAAAAGGTAGTATTAGCTCAAATATGCACTTTCTTGAAGGAAAACAACATCCTCGAAGAATTTCAGTCAGGTTTCAATCCCCATCATAGTACAGAAACTGCACTAGTTAAGATTTCAAATGACTTGTTTTTAGCTTCGGACCAAGGCTGCATCTCAATACTAGTCTTACTTGATCTTAGTACTGCATTCGACACTATAGATCATAATATTCTTATAGATCGCTTACAAAATCACATACTGTAGGTATTCAGGGACAGGCATTAAAATGGTTTAGATCATACCTGTCTGATCGATACCATTTTGTAGATCTAAATGGAGAACTGTCTGGTGTAATGCCAGTGAAATATGGGATCCCACAAGGGTCAGTTTTAGGACCTCTGCTGTTCTCAGTATACATGCTTCCCTTGGGTAACATCATTAGAAGACATGGGATTAGTTTCCATTGTTATGCTTATGATACCCAATTATATATCTCAACTAAACCAGACAAAATACCTAAGCTGTCTTGACTAACTGAGTGTGTCCAGGACATAAAAGATTGGATGGCCAATAACTTTCTTTTACTAAATTCAGATAAGACAGAGATATTACTTATTGGCCCAAAAACCAGTAGACAACTGCTTTCACAATTCAGCCTGCGTTTAGAAGGATTGACAGTAAAAGACCTGGGCGTAATATTAGACAGTAACTTGTCCTTTGAAAATCATATTTCAAAAACAGCCTTTTTCCATATTAGAAATATTGCCAAGCATACAGTAGGAGCATCTTATCCGTATCTGATGCAGAAAAGCTAGTTCATGCATTCATGACCTTCAGACCGGACTATTATAATGCCTTACTAGGTGGTTGTCCTGCATCCTCAATAAACAAGTTTCAGTTAGTCCAAAATGCAGCTGCCAGGGTTCTCACTAGATCCAGAAAATATGATCATATAACCCCAATATTATCATCCCTGCACTGGATGATAATTCAGTTAATTAATTCAGATAATTCTACCTGTTCAGTTTAGAATTCATTACAAAATAGTATTACTTACATACAAGGCTTTAAATGGTTTAGCTCCCACATACAGTGGTGTGAAAAACTATTTGCCCCCCTCCTGATTTCTTATTCTTTTGCATGTTTGTCACACAAAATGTTTCTGATCATCAAACACATTTAACTATTAGTCAAAGATAACACAAGTAAACACAAAATGCAGTTTTTAAATGAGGGGTTTTATTATTTAGGGAGAAAAAAATCCAAACCTACATGGCCCTGTGTGAAAAAGTAATTGCCCCCTGAACCTAATAACTGGTTGGGCCACCCTTAGCAGCAATAACTGCAATCAAGCGTTTGCGATAACTTGCAACAAGTCTTTTACAGTGCTCTGGAGGAATTTTGGCCCACTCATCTTTGCAGAATTGTTGTAATTCAGCTTTATTTGAGGGTTTTCTAGCATGAACCGCCTTTTTAAGGTCATGTCAGAACATCTCAATAGGATTCAGGTCAGGACTTTGACTAGGCCACTCCAAAGTCTTCATTTTGTTTTTCTTCAGCCATTCAGAGGTGGATTTGCTGGTGTGTTTTGGGTCATTGTCCTGCTGCAGCACCCAAGATCGCTTCAGCTTGAGTTGACGAACAGATGGCCGGACATTCTCCTTCAGGATTTTTTGGTAGACAGTAGAATTCATGGTTCCATCTATCACAGCAAGCCTTCCAGGTCCTGAAGCATCAAAACAACGCCAGACCATCATACTACCACCACCATATTTTACTGTTGGTATGATGTTTTTTTCTGAAATGCTGTGTTACTTTTACTTTAATGCACCTTCCAAAAAGTTAAACTTTTGTCTCGTCGGTCCACAAGATATTTTCCCAAAAGTCTTGGCAATCATTGAGATGTTTTTTAGGAAAATTGAGACGAGCCTTAATGTTCTTTTTGCTTAAAAGTGGTTTGTGCCTTGGAAATCTGCCATGCAGGCCGTTTTTGCCCAGTCTCTTTCTTATGGTGGAGTCGTGAACACTGACCTTAATTGAGGCAAGTGAGGCCTGCAGTTCTTTAGATGTTGTCCTGGGGTCTTTTGTGGCCTCTCAGATGAGTTGTCTCTGCGCTCTTGGGGTCATTTTGGTCGGCCGGCCACTCCTGCGAAGGTTCACCACTGTTCCATGTTTTTGCCATTTGTGGATAATGGCTCTCACTGTGGTTCGCTGGAGTCCCAAAGCTTTAGAAATGGCTTTATAACCTTTACCAGACTGATAGATCTCAATTACTTTTGTTCTCATTTGTGCCTGAATTTCTTTGGATCTTGGCATGATGTCTAGCTTTTGAGGTGGTTTTGGTCTACTTCTCTGTGTCAGGTAGCTCCTATTTAAGTGATTTCTTGATTGAAACAGGTGTGGCAGTAATCAGGCCTGGGGGTGACTACAGAAATTGAACTCAGGTGTGATAAACCACAGTTAAGTTATTTTTTAACAAGGGGGGCAATCACTTTTTCACACAGGGCCATGTAGATTTGGAGTTTTTTTTCTCCCTTAATAATGTAAACCTTCATTTAAAAACTGCATTTTGTGTTCAATTATGTTATCTTTGACTAATAGTTAACGGTTTTTGATGAGCAGAAACATTTAAGTGTGACAAACATGCAAAAGAATAAGAAATCAGGAAGGGGGCAAATAGTTTTTCACACCACTGTAGATAACCAGTCTTCTGATCACAAAAATCACAAAACTCTGGACTTCAGGTAGTTCCCAGCATTTCAAAATCTACAAAAGGGGGTAGGGTGTTTTCATATTTAGCTCCAAAGCAGACACAATTTCCCAATTTAAAAGTAGACTCAAGATGCATCTCTTTAATCTGGCATACACGTAACTCATCCCATACTCCAGTACATCTATCCTGAATGGCAACTACTGTATTTTTATAACGTTCTGTATTTTTATACCCATCCCGAGGCATCTGGACATTGTGCCAGCTTCAGTAGACAAAGGCCGACCCTGCAAGGTTCCTGAGGCATCCAGAGAAGGACTAACTCCAGCCGGATTCAGCTTTATGATGGTTGGAGCTACACATGCTGCTCCTGTGCTTCCAGTGATCCAGACTCCATTTGCCTACTGACTCATCCCTATGCTGAACTGGTCTTCATGTTAATTTATAGAACTTCTGTTATATTGAACTTTCAGCTGCATAACACATATGATGCTGTATAATTTCTATCTGTTATCACCCAAATGAGGATGGGTTCCCTGATTGAGTCTGGTTCCTCTAAAGGTTTCTTCCTATTGCCATCTCAGGGAGTTTTTCCTTGCCACTGTCGCCGTCACCCTTGTTTGCTCATCAGAGACATTTCATTCATCATTCATTTATTCATCTCATTATTATCTAGACACATATTTCTCACACATACACATTTCCAAAAATTTTCTTTTTTTTAATTTCTTTCATTTTTGTGAAGCTGCTTTGAGACAATGACCATTGTTAAAAGCGCTATATAAATAAAATTGAATTGAATTGAATGATTAGATAACAGCATGAATCAGTAGGTGTTCTTGTGATCCTAATAACAATAAAGTGCTCCGTGAATATATGTATGTATGTATGTATGTATGTATGTATGTATGCTTCTCAGATTTCCTCCTACAGTGCAAAGAGAAATTGTTTTATTGACATGCTTAAATGCCATTTCCAAAACTGTGAGTTTCCTGGTATAGGCTCTCTGTGACCTGGGGGAGCAGATCTGGGGGACTCATGGACGTAGAGTATTATGGTGAACTGGTATGTTTAGATGCTGTCTTCCTCAGTCTCATTTGATCACTCAGGTTTGTTGACTGTGAGGTGATTGTTTGCTTTACATCTCAGGGAGCCCTCATGTTTGTGTTTCCTTCTGGCTCTTCCTTTTAGTTATGCTGTCATAGTTAGTCCTGCCGGAGTCCCTGCTTGCACTCTACAGTAAATATACATTCACATTATACATTGTGACTGTGCCATACCTAATTGCAATCTCTCCTCCTCTTCTCTTTCTCCCCCTCTTTCTCTTTCCTCTCTCCCCCTGTCTCCCCCTTTCACTCTTTCTCTCTCTCTCTCTCTGTCGAGCTACACATGTCATTCCTGAGCTGCCAGTGATCCAGACTCCCTCTGCCCTCCGGACCTGTCTGATCCATCCTGGTGCCCCGTTTCTGGTTGGAGGTCTCGTCGCATTGATGCCCCGTGTGTCTCTTTGGGATGCGTCTGGTGTCTGGGGATGATTCTCTCTACTTAGAAGATGGTTCTGGCCTCGACTGGTGTTGTCAGCTGTTTCTCTGAGAACTTGACAATTCGATAGTTCAGGACTGGAACTTTCTACAAGTCTATCTGAGTCTCCAATAACTACTGGACTCCATTTTACATCAACTATTATAACATCAATTAACATCAACTATTATAGCTGAACCTAACACTTAACACTGTATAAATGCAGATAATTTCCTGCTATCTGTTTCACCCAGATGAGGATGGGTTCCCTGTTGAGTCTGGTTCCTCTCAAGGTTTCTTCCTATTACCATCTCAGGGAGTTTTTCCTTGCCACTGTCGCCCTCGGGCTTGCTCACCAGGGACTATCTGAACATTTTGATTCATACACATTCACATTCCATACAAACTTAAATAATTCTTTTGATTGTGTAAAGCTGTTTTGAGACAATGTCAATTGTTAAAAGCGCTATACAAATAAAACTGAATTGAATTGAATTTAATTGACCCTACACAATTTAGGCATATAGATGATGTATGTAGATGGTGGAGTAGTGTTAGCACTGTCGCCTATCGTCCGGGATCGATTCTCGTCTCTGTGTGCATGGAGTTAACGTGTTCTCCCGGTGCTTGGTGGGTTTCCTCCAGGTACTCTGGTTTCCTCCCACAGTCCAAAGACATGCAGATGAGGCTAATAGGCATTTCCAAATTGCTCGTGGTGTGTGAGTGTATGTATGTGTGTGTGCCCTGCAATGGATTGGCATCCTGTGTATCCTGTGTAGTTTGGAAATGGCTTAATTGCCATTTCGAAAACTGTGTCCTGTGAATCAGTGCCACCACTGGGTAAACCCTTTACATTTAAATCTTATGAAGGTGTTTCTTGATTGTAGACTTTGACAATGATACATTGATCTCCTCCAGAGTGTAGCTGATTTGGCTAGATGTTGTGAATGAGGTTTCCTTCACTAAGAGGAAAAAAAATACTGCAATTATCCACATCAGTTATTCTCTGTGGTCTTCAAGGCCTGTCGGTGTTGCAGAGCTCACCAGAACATTCTTTTTTAAAGAATGTGCCAAATTGTTCATTTAAAGTTACTGCTATTTTTTAAGTGTTTTTTTCCCCTTACCCTAACAATGGCCTTCTTTACTAGCACCAGCATCTCTTTGACCTTCATATTGAGAGCTCTTAAACAGCTATAGAAAGTATTTAATACAGAATTCCTATCTTCTTAATTTCTGGTGAAATAATAGCCACAACTAATTCTCTAATTACTTTTACAGCCATAAAAATGGAGGGACTTTGTAAAGAATTGGCTGTAATTCCTAAACGGTTAATGCAATATTTTTGTCAGTCTCTTGACTTAAAGCTAAAAGTTAGACTCACAGTGAGTCATTAGAGGTGACAGACTTGAAAGGTTTGTTTTTTACAGACTGAAAAAAGCCTGTGAGGCCAAAAGAAAGCCACTTGTTAGTGAGACTAATAAAAAAAGACTTCAGTTTACTAGACAGAATAAATATCGGTCTTTGGATCAATGAAGAAAAGGTCATGTGATATGCCCTGTAGCATTTCTGACCAACAGTTGTAATTTAAAAGAAAAGCATACATTCTGAGACAGAAAGAACTATATAATAACCAAAAGGCTATTTCCAGCTTTGGAGCGCCTTTAGATAACAATGGTTATAAGGTGCTAAACATTTTCAGTTACAACTGCCCATTAACACAAATATCTACTCAGCCATTCACATAGTAGCATCCCTATACATTTGTGCATGTAGATGTCTACAGATGGCTGTAGTGCCAGATGGGCTGGTCTGAGTATTTCTGAAATTGCTGATGTACTGGGATTTTCACTCAGAACCATCTCTAGGGTTTATAGAGAATGGTCTGGGAAAAAAATCCAGTAAGTGGCAGTTCTCTAGGGGAAATTGCCTTGTTGATGCCAGAGATCAATGGAGAATGGCCAAACTAGTTCAAGCCGATAGAAAGGCAACAGTAACTCAAGTTCTCAAACTGCGGTATCCCGTAGAGCATCTGTATGTAAATGCACAACATGTTAGATCACACCTGGTGCCATTCCTATCAGCTAAAAAACTGGACAATAGATAACAAGTAAAAACATTGCCTGGTTTGATGAGTTTCAATTTCTGATGCAACATTTGGATGGTAGGAGCAGAATTTGACATAAACATGAAAGCATTTAACCATCCTGCCCTTTATCAGCAGTTCAAGTGTGGATGGAGTAAGGGGTGGGGATTTTTCCCTGGCACACTCTGTGCCCTTTAATGTCAACGGGGTGTCGTTTAAAAGCCACATACTACCTGAGTATTGTTGCTGATCATGTCCACCCTTTTATGACCAGAGAGTACGCGCCTAATGTCATAAACCTAAAATCATCTTAGACGAATTTTTTTAACCATGACAATGAGTTCTCTTTACTCAAAAGTCTCCACAGTCATCAGATCTCAATCCAATCACTTTGGGATGTTGTAGTACAGGAAAATTGCATTATGGAACTGTGTGTATGTGTGTGTGCCCTGCAATGGATTGGCACCCTGTCTCATGCCCTTGTAAATACAGGATAAAGCGGTATAGAAGATGAGTGAGTGAGAGTGTTTGATGCTGTTATGTTAATATGGACAAAATAATCTCAAAGAGATTTTTCCTTGATGAATCTATGCCATGGAGAATTAAAGCACTTAAAGCAAGTCAAAAGGTGCAGTACTAGCAAGGTATAGTTAATGGAGTGTTCAGTGATTGTAAAGCACATTGTCTCTATTGAGTGTCTCTTGTTGTCGTTGATTGATTTGACTGATTGTATAAGAGAAGATTAACCCACATGAACATTTATTTACATAAATTTCAATTCATACATAAATAAAAATCTACAGTGTCATTCTGAAAAACAATTCTTATTATCAACAAGTGAAGTTGGTCTTATTATCTTATTGTCTATATTATGTAAATGTTTTGGTTAATTATTAATATAAAGTACTGTGGGTAGTCAGCCATAAAAAAGCTCTCAGTTAGTGTCAGTTATACATCAGCATGTGAGGATCAGTGTCATTGTCAGCATGTCAGTTCAGCAACAGAGGCTGGAAAAACAAAGGTGTTTTATTGTCAGATGGCGACCTCTGTTGGTATTTAACAAACATAATCAACATCATGCACATAGCAGCGTCCATTTTGTTTTCATGTTTAAGCTAAGTGTTACATTCCAGGAACAGTAACTATTCCCAGAATTTCGGCTTAATTTAATGTTTATTTATTATGTTATTTAACAGAAAGGTAGATACAAACATTATCATAACTTTAAGCATCTTTAATAGTTTGTACAAAGTTTGTACCAAGTTATGACAGTTTTGTCAATTGGGTTCCTGTAATAAAACCTGTCTTTTCCCTGCACTTGCATCTTCCTGTTGATAATCGTGAACAGTACTCTTCCCTATAATTAACAAAATAATTTTACTTTGCATCGCATTCTGTTATTGTGAGTACTGTGTTTGTGGTTTATAAAGAAGATTTTAATTTATCATGTCTTTCACTGTGGTAATGCAGAACAAAACATGTTTGAGGCATGAAGAACCAAAGAAGAACTGTGCAAACTGAGGCGAACAAATAGCAACTAGCACCTTAAGAATTACAGTGAGTCACTTGCTCTTCAAAGCAGTGGGAAATAGTCCCCCTTGTGGTTTGTAAACAAAAAGGCACAGGAAGCAAGCTGTACTCTACTTCAAAAGAATTTTTTTTAGGAATCAGACTGACATTAGCTAAAATGTTATCCATTCGTTATTATTGATTAGCTAAACTAACATTTAAATGCTGTAACTCTACAAGATGCTTATATTTTGGAATATTTATATATTCCTTAGTGGTGGCATACAGTAGATTACACTGGACAGGTATATACCAATCAGCCATAATATTAAAAACACTTCCACGTGAATAACCAATTATCTCAATCCAATGGCATCTGTCAAGGGGTGGGATATACTGTATACTGTAAGGTATTAATTAAGTGGTTGAAGTTGATTTCTCAGAAGGATTTGAGCCACCCTGACAAAAGTACAATTTAAAATATACTCCACTACGAGTAAAAGTGCCACTTAAAATTTTTACTCAAGTATTCAAGTATGAGGGTTTACAAAGAAACTTGAAAATAGTTCTATGTACTGTAACCACAACCATGGACCATTTCGATAGTATTCGATAAAAATTTATTTTTATATGAACACTTTTCATATTCTGACTCCCAATAGTAAAAATATTAAAAAACAAACTCTGGCTTGCTTTTAAAATTAAATATACCACTATGTTTTTGGAATCAGGGAGCAAGACTTTAGAATGATATGTATTAAGCATAATGGTTGATCACAGTAGGGATTCGCAATGATTGAATTATGAATTTGCAAATTTGCACATGATGTGTCACTTGTAAAGATATCACACAGATGACTCAAAAATGGGCAACAGAGAATTTATAGATTCTGTTAAAACTAATGGATGCAACTGGAAAAACTGAGAAAAAACTGCAGTAGTTAAAGTAGTTCTTAGTGATCTGGGCTAAATACAGGTAAAGCAGAGGGTAGAAACATAAACATGTAGATGATCTCTAGGAGTATAAGAAGAAAGAATCAAAATGGCAAAATTGATATCAATTGGAGATGGAGAACACATCACTAAATCTGTAGATTATCTCATTCAGTTCCTAATATTGTTCTGCAGTGCGGTCCTCCTTACGAGGAGAAATAGTAGCAATAGCTGAGACAGCGGGCAGTGGTTCAATCTTTTTTTTTTTTTTTTTTACAAATCTATATTCAATCACTGGCTTGAATGGAGTTTGCTCCTCTTCCCAGGCTTTTTTCACACCCATCAACCTTGGCTGAGCAGCTTATTTTTAGCTTTAACCTGTTAACTATTTCTACAAACTCTTTTTCTGTAAATTATGGTATTTCAGCTAATATGATATATATTTATATGCAGTGGTGAAGGAAATTGCTCAAACTTAATATACATGCCATCAAATATACATGCAAAAGTATTCAGCCCCCTTCAACTTTTCCACATTCTGTCACATTACAGCCACAAACAAGAATCAATTTTATTGGAATTCCACATGAAAGACCAATACAAAGTGGTGTACACTTGAGAAGTGGAACGGAAATCATACATGATTCCAAATATTTTTTTACAAATAAATAACGGAAAAGTGGGGTGTGCGTAATTATTCAGCCACCTTTGGTCTGAGTGCAGTCAGTTGCCCATAGACATTAGGTGCGTTCGACTTCATGCGGCGCTGCGCAGACTGATCGGCGGCTGACTTGAAGTAGTGCATGCTGCTTAGAAATTTTGTCCGAATTAAACCGGCGCCGATGCCACGTGACGTTCACGTGTGGCATCAAAGTAACGCGAGAGCGTTTCGAGAACCGCCGGCATGCTCAGCCAGCGCAGCATTTCAGGAGCGACTGCACCAGGCTGTGATGACGTCACAGCTTCTCATGATTGGCCACATTCACCACATGATGATGATCATGAGTGTTTCATGCTTCAATCCATATAATTGCATAACAAATCAATTTGCATGTCATTTTGTAAATAGTTTACGATCTTTTGACTGCAGTACATTTTTCCCTTAAATTCTTTATATTGGATTTGTGCATAAGTTTATTATTGTACTTTTTTCATACAGACCACTTACGTATCGTTACATACAGACCACCTGTTTTCGTATCGTTGCCGCGAAAGTTTCACAACGCGCGAGTTTCCTCGTCTAAGAACAACAAACGGAATTCATCTCCAAACAACTAAAACTCCGACACAGAGGTACGTTATAATGTCTACCGTTCAGCTTGTTCAGTGTGTAGAGTGCAGGATGTTTAGACATTCTTCCTCCGTCATTAGTGATAACTTTATTTGTGATAGGTGTGTGTTAGTGAGCACTCTGACGGAGAAGATATCAGCGTTAGAGGAGCGCATCCAGACTTTAGAGAGTGTTAGACAGTGTGAGAGCAGCGTTATTCCTGTAGCGGACAGTCTGGGTGCCACAGGCGGAGATAAACAGCCCCCGACTCCGGCATTAGAGCCCCCACAGCGGGGTGAGTGGGTGACGACTCGGCGGCATACTCGTTCAGCCAAAG
Source organism: Channallabes apus (assembly GCA_030522415.1). NCBI lineage: Eukaryota > Metazoa > Chordata > Actinopteri > Siluriformes > Clariidae > Channallabes > Channallabes apus. The sequence goes on along the minus strand of CM060117.1, from coordinate 18,015,501 downwards.
CTAACGCTAAGGCTAGCCCACCGGAGCACACCTCCTCTGCGCCTCACGTGTCCAACAGGTTTGCTCTCCTCAGTGCTGCACCCGCTGAGAAACCTGAAAGAGCTCTGGTTATAGGAGACTCTATACTGAGACACGTGACATTAGCTATAGACCTTTAGGGGTGCCAGCGGCAGTGGTTAGGTGTATCCCGGGAGCCAGAGCACCGGACATAGAAGGTAATCTTAGGGCTCTAGGACAGCACAGGTTCTCTAAGATAGTGGTACATGCTGGAGCTAACGATATACGCCTTCGTCAGTCAGAGGTTAGTAAGAGTAACTTTACAGAGGTGTTTAAATTAGCGAAGGCGATGTCCGATGAAGTAATATGCTCTGGTCCCATCCCAATGAGACGTGGCGACATAGCTTACAGCAGGTTATGGTCGCTGAACCGCTGGATGTCCAGGTGGTGTTCCGAAAATAATGTGGGCTTCATAGATAATTGGAAGACCTTTGAGGGCAAAGCTGGCCTGTTAGGGCGGGACGGTGTCCATCCCACTCGGGAAGGTGCTGCTCTCATTTTCTGTAGTATAGCTCATAGTCTCAGTAGAGGTCTAGTTAATCGGTGACAATCCAGAGCCCAGGCCAGGGAGCAGACAGACAGGCTAAACCAACCGTCTGCTAGCTGCATAGAGTCGTCACTCAGGGTTCACCATATTGAGACTGTGTCTGTTCCCCGAGCTAAGCAAAAATGTAGAAAGACTCAGAAAGTCTGTTTCAATAATCTAATTAACATAAAGACCACAAACTCCGATCATACTGAATGCGCAGCCGGCACCTCTGATCTGAAGCTAGGATTGTTAAATATTAGATCTCTCGCATCAAAAGCAGTTATTGTTAATGAATTTATCACAGATCAGGCGTTTAATATACTCTGTTTAACTGAAACATGGGTTAAACAGGACGAGTATGTAGCTCTAAATGAAGCTAGTCCTCCTGGATACAGCTACATACACCAGCCTCGGTTAACTGGTAGAGGAGGAGGCGTCGCAGTTATTCATAATGATAATCTGTCTATCGTACAAAAACACGGACACAAATTTAACTCATTTGAAATTCTCTATAGTAACATAAGTGTATTTAAGTATATTAAATCAGCTCAGTCGATTCCACTAATTATAATTTACAGACCTCCAGGGCCGTATTCTGAATTTCTTAGTGAATTTGCAGATTTCATCTCAGACCTGGTCGTTTCTGTAGACAAAATGTTAATTGCTGGAGATTTTAACATTCATTTTGAGAATCCAGAAGACCCTCTGAGAACATCATTTATATCCATACTGGACTCCGTAGGCGTAAATCAGTGTGTAGTAGGACCCACTCATAAAGCAGGTCACACTTTAGATTTAGTAATATTCTTCGGATTAATTATAAGAAATGTATTCACAATTCCACTGTCTGAAATTATCTCAGATCACTATCTTGTCTCCATTCAAGTGTGTCACAGTGATAATGTACGCACAGCACCGCGCTACCGTATTAAACGTACATTCACATCAACTACCACACAGAGTTTTATCAGTAATCTCCCAGAGTTACCAACTTCGATTAGGCCACCGTCTGACCCCACAGAACTTGATCAGGCGACTGAATATTTAGAGTCGACACTTCGTTGTACCATAGATAATGTAGCTCCAGCTAAAAGAAAAATTATTAGAGATAAGAAACTCGCTCCCTGGTATAACGATCACACGCGCACTTTAAAACAGACTGCTCGGAAATTAGAGCGTAAATGGCGTCAAACTAAATTGTTGGTATTTCAAATAGCATGGAAAGAGTACATCCTGAACTATAGGAAAGCTCTTAGTGTAGCTAGATCAACGTATCTCTCCACTCTTATAGAAGAAAATAAAAATAATCCTAGATTTTTATTTAATACCATAGCCAAATTAACCAGAAATGAGACCACTACAGAAATCTCCACAACAACATCATGCAATAGTGAGGATTTCATGACCTTTTTTAATAATAAAATTGTAAATATCAGGCATAAAATTTAGGCTTTGAAACCAAACAATGTAATTGATACAGATGTTAACCTAGCCATGTCAGATTCAAACCTAGAATACTTTACTCCCCTTGAAGAGAATGAACTAATTTCACTCATCTCTTCTGCAAATTCATCAACCTGTATATTAGATCCTATACCGACACATTTTCTTAAACAGATAGTACCAGTAATAACAGAACCGCTGTTGAGAATAATTAATTCCTCACTCAGCATTGGTTATGTTCCAAAATCTTTTAAAGTAGCAGTTATTAAACCAATAATTAAGAAACCTGACCTCGACCCCTGTCAGCTGTCCAATTACAGGCCAATATAAAACCTCTCCTTTATCTCTAAGATTCTGGAAAAGATAGTAGCGGAGCAGCTATGCTCATATCTACATAGAAATAGCATACATGAACTGTATCAGTCAGGATTTAGGCCTCATCACAGCACAGAAACAGCACTCGTTAAAGTAGTAAATGACCTCCTATTGGCCTCTGATCAGGGTTGTGTAACTATGCTTGTATTACTCGACCTCAGTGCAGCTTTTGACACTATTGATCATGCTATTCTTCTTCACAGATTAGAAAATGTAGTAGGAATTAAGGGTACAGCCCTCTCCTGGCTCAGATCCTATTTGACTGATCGTTATCAGTATGTAGACTTAAATGGTGATTATTCTGCATGTTCTCTAGTGGAGTTTGGCGTTCCGCAGGGTTCAGTTTTAGGCCCACTGCATTTTTCCCTTTACATGCTTCCTCTGGGCAACATAATCCGTAAGCATGGTATTAGTTTTCATTGTTATGCTGACGACACACAGCTATACGTCTCAACAAAACCTGATGAGAAAAACCATCTTACTAAAGTTGAGCAATGTGTGCAGGACATAAGAAATTGGATGCTAATTAACTTCCTTCTGCTTAATCCGGATAAGACAGAAGTTCTAGTCATAGGACCGCATACAGCTAGAAGTAAAATCTTAGATCACACCGTAACTTTAGATGGCCTTTCTGTTCCGTCAAGTGCAACAGTAAAAGACCTCGGCGTGATTAGAGATTCCAGCCTTTCATTTGAAGCTCATGTAGATAATATCACCAGGATAGCATTCTTTCACCTCAGAAATATCGCCAAAATAAGAAATATATTGTCGCTAAACGATGCAGAAAAACTCGTTCATGCTTTTATCACTTCTAGGTTGGACTATTGTAATGCCTTACTGTCTGGTTGTTCAGTTAGGTGCATAAACAAGCTTCAGCTAGTCCAGAATGCAGCAGCAAGAGTCCTCACTAGAACCAGAAGATATGAGCACATTACCCCTATCCTATCTTCACTGCATTGGCTCCCTGTGAAATTTCGCATTGATTTTAAAATACTACTCTTGACATATAAGGCATTAAATGGTCTCGCCCCGCAGTATCTGAGTGAACTACTAGTGTCTTACGATCTGCCACGCCTACTTCGGTCAAAGGATGCAGGCTGCTTATCAGTACTGCGTATTATGAAAACTACAGCTGGGGGCAGAGCTTTTTCTTACAAAGCCCCAAAATTATGGAATAGTCTTCCAAATAGTGTTCGGGACTCAGACACAGTCTCAGTGTTTAAGTCTAGGCTCAAAACCTATCTATTTAGCCAAGCATTTTTATAAATAGATTTGCCATAAGGTAAAGGAGCAGATCTGGGGGACTCATGGACGTAGAGTATTATGGTGAACTGGTATGTTTAGATGCTGTCTTCCTCAGTCTCATTTGATCACTCAGGTTTGTTGACGGTGAGGTGATTGTTTGCTTTACATCTCAGGGAGCCCTCATGTTTGTGTTTCCTTCTGGCTCTCCCTTTTAGTTATGCTGTCATAGTTAGTCCTGCCGGAGTCCCTGCTTGCACTCTACAGTAAATATACATTCACATTAGACATTGTGACTGTGACCATACCTAATTCTTTTCCTCCCCCTCTTTCTCTTTCCTCTCTCCCCCTGTCTCCCCCTTTCACTCTTTCTCTCTCTCTCTCTGTCGAGCTACACATGTGGTTCCTGAGCTGCCAGTGATCCAGACTCCCTCTGCCCTCCGGACCTGTCTGATCCATCCTGGTGCCCGGTTTCTGGTTGGAGGTCTCATCGCATGGATGCCCCGTGTGTCTCTTTAGGATGCGCCTGGTGTCTGGGGATGATTCTATCTACTTAGAAGATGGTTCTGGCCTCGACTGGTGTTGTCAGCTGTTTCTCTGAGGACTTGACAATTCGATAGTTCAGGACTGGAACTTTCTACAAGTCTATCTGAGTCTCGAATAACTACTGGACTTTTAACTACTTTGGATTTTACATCAACTATTATAACATCAATTAACATCAACTATTATAGCTGAACCTAACACTGTATAAATGCAGATCATTTCCTCCTATCTGTTTCACCCAGATGAGGATGGGTTCCCTGTCGAGTCTGGTTCCTCTCAAGGTTTCTTCCTATTACCATCTCAGGGAGTTTTTCCTTGCCACTGTCGCCCTCGGGCTTGCTCGCCAGGGAATATCTGAACATTTTATTCATACACATTCACATTCAAACGTAAATAATTCTTTTGATTGTGTAAAGCTGTTTTGAGACAATGTCAATTGTTAAAAGCGCTATACAAATAAAACTGAATTGAATTGAATTGAACTTACAGTATTCAGCTGCATATTTAAGTAATATTTCTTATGGAATAACTAAAATGTCAGACATTTAATGTAATGTGGTCAACGTTGATTGATGCTGAAATCTGTAGTTGCTGCTTCACTTGCATGTGCTGCATTGTGCTAGTGTACATTGTCAATTGAAAAATACAACATTCAGATCACTTTTATACACTGGTATAAATTATAATAAAGACAAATACATTGTGCTTGTGCATCTATGGTTTGTCTAACCTGACCTTAGCTAACTGAAGGTAAGAGTTAAATGTAACCACAAAACACAACATAACTACAAAATTATACTACATAACTACAATCTAAATCAAACTACAAAAAAAACACAGCCTAATTCCTTATAATGTCTAAGTCATTCATGTTCAATGTTTTTAGTTTACTAAAACTTGTTTATGCCATAAATATCACATACATTCTAAACCACAGAAATTACAAACAGACAACCACTTAAATCAGACAAATTGAAATCTGTTAAGTGTTATTGCATTAATTAGTTTTTATTAGACATAACGAGTCACACACCTTGGGTATTGTAGATGCGGTCATATTATTTCACCAGTTTTGATGCGTAGCTCTGGTTTAAAGTTTCACTCACACGACAGAAGTCCAATCTCTTTGTCTCTTGTAGTTTATTTTGTCAGCATCAAAGAATCAACACTTCATACAGTCGTCTTGAGTAAATCAACTGTGATTACAGACACCAATTGCTGCATCTTGCAAATCTCTAACTTTTACAACAACCTATTTGCTGTATCTTGTAAATTACACTCTTAGCTTACGTATATAACAACACTCTTGTTGTATATCTCTACTTACGGGAGCTTACGGTTACAACAACCTAGTTGGTGTATCTTACATTCCCAGCTTACGAGCTTACGGGCTTACGAGCTTACGGTCAAAAGCTTGTGTTTCCGTAGCCTTCCGCATCTAAACTGAACTCTCTACGATATGACAGTCACACAAATGCATGTAATAGTAGAATGACATCACAGACCAACTTACGATTGTCAAAATGGATGCATGACTAAGAAATTTAAAGCTTATGGCTTATGTAACAAGCTTAATGCTTTACTAATGAATAGAACAAGGTAGAATAAATGAAATAACAACAAATAAAATAAAATAAACACAACAACAAATTCATACCAAGTACGATATGGCTCTTACATTCCAGCCCCTAATTGACAGGCATGGAGACTGACAATTACAATTAGTGTTTTTTTTTTTTTTGATAAAGCCATGAAATCAAACATTCTTAACCTTCTAAACATTGTAAATCTTGTAAATGTATAATATTTATCTCAGGTGTTTATATTTGCATGTCAAATTTCATAACATATTAGCACACATTTAACAGTCCATTTCATATATGAGGCACAGCTTGTCGATGGGTCTTTCCAGAGTGTTGGTCTTGGTTTTAACTAACACACGTCTCACCAGTCCCCCTTTATCAGGGAACACTTTCATGATTCGTCCCATGACCCATGAATTTCTTGGAGAAGACTCATCAATTATTAAAACTATGTCTCCAATCGAAAGGTTTTTTTTTTTTTTTTTTAAACCATTTTTGCCATTCCTGGTGCAAGGGCAAGTATTCATGCACCCACCGCTTCCAGAGCAGGTCTGATAGATGCTGGGTCTGCTTCCCCCTGCGACGTGCATAGATGTCTTCCTTTTTGACAAATCCAGGTGGCAGGTTTGGCTGTTTTTTCATCAGCGGCAGGTGGTTGGGTGTAAGAGGTTCCAGATCTGTGGGATCCTCCGAGACAGTAGTGAGGGGTCGGTTATTCATTATCGCTTCTACTTGACACATGAATGTATGCAGGCTCTCGTCAGCTAATGTTTGTTCTTTCAGTACTGATCTCAAAATCTTTCTAACTGACCTAATCTGTCTTTCCCATATTCCGCCAAAGTGAGATCCAGAGGGCGGGTTAGATGTCCACTGTATGTTCCTTTGAGTAAGGAAGCTTTCAATTTGTGACTGATTCCATTGCTGATTAGCCTCTCACAGTTCAGTCTCAGTACCCATGAAGTTTGTTCCATTGTCACTTCGCATCACTGACACCTGACCTCTCCTGCTTATAAAGCGTCGCATGGCATTCACACAAGAGTCTGTGTCAAGCGAAAGAGCAATTTCAATGTGCACGGCTCTTGTTGTCAGACAAGTGAAAAGTATGCCATATCTTTTAACGTTACTTCTGCCACATTTGACCTCGAAGGGTCCGAAGTAGTCTACTCCCACATTGGTGAAGGGTGGGTGGTCTGGTATTATTCTGTCGAGTGGCAATTCTGACATTTTTTGCTCACATGCTTTAGCTCTTTCGACTTCCTGCATATCACACACCTGGAGAGAAACTGTCTTACGAGTGAGTTAGCAGACGGAATCCAGTATTTCTGCCGCAATTCTGAAAGCATGTAATTTCTGCCACTGTGTCCTATCTTGTCATGAACGTCTCTTAATATTAACGTTGTGATTTGTGAGTCTTTAGGTACAATGACTGGGTGTTTAACGTGCTCTGGCATTGCAGACCTGCCGAGACATCCTCCGACTCTCAGCAATCCATCCTGTAGCACTGGGTCCAGTTTGGACAAGCAACTGTTTCTTTTTACAGATGCCTTGCGTTTTTGCTGTGTGGAAATTTCCTGTTTGAATTCTGCTGCTGCTTTACCCTTTTGCAACGTGATAATTTCTTCCTTAAAATGTTGTCTTTGAGTAAATTTAATGATTTCGTTTTCTGCTCTTGTTAGTTCTTGAGCTGTTAGAGACTTGTGATTTTGTGTCTTTGGGTTATCTACTTGTGTTTTGACCCTTTCTGTTTTTTGTTTGAGCATGTCTCTGATGCGAAGGATCCAGGCAACGGATCTTTTTAACTTGTGCCAATCAGAGTGATGATTAATCAGTTTACTCACTGCGTCTGCGCATTTTGTAATGCTCACAATATTCACTAAAGCTGAGAGCTTGACTTCATCATCATTTTGTGTTATTGATGTGTCATGAATATTTTCAGGCCATTTGCACTCTGCTTCTTTAAGAAAGGAGGGACTATGGATCCAGTTAACATTTTTCATGAACTTTTCACAGGATACCCCTCTGGATGCAGAGTCAGCTGTGTTTTTTGAGGTATTAACGTACCTCCATTGCTGTGACTTGGTTGACTCTCTTATAATGGCGATTCTGTTGGCCACAAAGGTTTTAAAACGAAGTGTTTCGTTATCAATGTATCTGAAAACAGTTGTACTGTCAGTCCAAAACATAGAGTCCAGCAATTTCAATTCTAGCTGTTCTTTCAACATTTTGTCATTTTTTACAGCGACCACTGCCGCAGTCAGTTCCATTCTTGGAATTGTGGTTTGTTTCAGGGGTGCTACACGGGAATTCCCCATCATGAATGCACAATGTGTAAGTCCATCAGCGTTTACTAACCTGAGGTATGAGACAGCTCCGTATCCCATTTCACTTGCATCCGAGAAGTGGTGGAGTTGTGCTGTAGCTGTAACTCCGAAGTTCGCTGGTTTTATGCACCTTGCTACGCTGACCTCGGACAGTCTGTGCAGCTCTTGCAGCCAGGTTTTCCATGCCGTTGCAAACTGCTCGGGAATGTCGTCATCCCAGGCTAGTTTTTCTTTACATAACATTGGAGTTTTAGCTGGCAGTATGGCAGGTGAGACAAAGCCTAACGGGTCGTATGTTGAGCTAGTGATTGACAGGATTCCTTGTCTTGTCACAGGTCATTCCTTCAAACTAATCTTAAACTTGAACATGTCTGAATCAATGCACCACAGCACCCCCAGAGTTCTCTCAATGGGCAGTGCATCTTTACTCAAGTCTAAATCTCTCATGTCTTTGATCCTTTCGCTCTCGGGAATGACAGTCAGTAAGGCACGGCTATTGCTTGCCCGTTTAGTGAGGTTAAACCCTCTGCTTGCACAGAGACTAGTGAGATCATTGTATAGGGCGACTGCTTGGTCATGACTCGAAACGGATTTCAGGCAGTCGTCTACATAAAAGTTTTTAAGCACTGTATTAACTGCCACAGCAGGTGCATTGCTGCGGTTTTCTTCTGCTGTCTTTCTGATGGCGAAGTTAGCAACACTAGGTGACGATTTTGCACCGAACAGATGAACTACCATTTTGTATTCAACTATGTCTTGGGTCACATCTCCATTCGGCCACCATAGGAAGCAGAGCAAATCTGTGTTCTTCTCGGGGACTTTCACGTGATAGTACATGGCTTCTACTATTGTGTCCTTTTTCTTGGACTTTATTTTAATGGGTACAATGGGGAGGATGCAATTACCTCCAGCCCCAGTGAGCGCATTTGATTCATGACTCACTGCAGTTGGTGTATTTGTTGTGTCACTTTCAATTTCGTTTCTGTGGGTCGCTCGTAACTGACTGCGCCGTGGCTGGCATGGCTATGTGTAGCATGCGCGGATGCGGTTTTGAACACAATGAACATATAATTTTTCTGGTACAGTCTTTCCATAAATGACCCTTTGTTAAACATCCGAAACAGAATCCGTTTCTTTTTAAGAATTCTACTTTGTCTTTGTATATCTTATCATTAAATTGGAATCTTCTAAGATATGCTCCCCTTTGCAATGTGCGCACGGTTTAGTGAAGGCGCTGACAGGTAATGTACCGGCATTCTTCATTGTAATCAAGTCTTTGTGAATTTTACCAACCTGTCTGTCCTCGGTTGCAACGGTGACCCTGGGTTTTCCTTGGCCCCTTTGTTTGGGTCCTTGAAGGGATGTGTGACTGGGTTTTCTGTCGCTGGTTGCGGTGTCCAGGTCTGTAGAGTGCGCGCTGCTTAGGTGCGCGTTGCTCAATTCAGTGACTGCACTCTCGTTCGCAGGCTGAGCTCGGCTGTTGCATGTTAAGTTGGAAAGATGAGGGTGCGCCCTGCTCGGGCACGCGCTGCTCGATTCAATGAGTGCGCTCTTGTTTGCAGGCTGCGCTCGGCTGTTGCATGTTGAGTTGGAAAGGTGAGAGTGCGCACTGCTCGGACGCGCGCTACTCGGACGCGCGCTGCTCGATTCAATGAGTGCGCTCTTGCTCTTGGGCGATCGTCATATTTGCGATCTTGACGTTGAAGCACTCTTAATTTGGCATCATGCATAGCGAGCGCCGTTCTGGTTTCCAGCATTTCTCTTTTTGCCTTTAGTTGTGCTTTTTCCATTTCTAGTTGTGCTTTTAGTTGCACTTCCTCCATTTCTAATTGGAGACGTTCATCCACGGTTGCAGCCTTTGCTAACAGAGCTGCTCTGTCGGCTTCTTCTTTCTTTAGTCGGGCTGAGGATGATGTAGAAGTTACAGACCTTTTGGATGCTGCCGTTATCAGTGACACGCTGACGCCCGGCGAGACATCTTCGCGTGATCGCGACGTCACAGAGTGGCCCTTAGTGTCCTTGGTGTCAGTGAAAATCTGTTTCAAAGGAAAGGTCATTGAAAAACTGAATATCTCACCCGATTCACCTCAATAGTACAGAAAAGACATACTATGGAAGTCTGTGGAGGATAACATTGTTCCAAATATCTTTGTAATTATCTGAAAGCTATTTACACATTTAGCACATTCTGAGGGTGGGTAAATGATGACAAATTTCGTTAAGTGAACTATCACTTTCACCCAACTATTACAGAAATGCTACAGGTGTCAACACTTCTATATGTATTGTGTCATGTATGCATCCACCCAACAGGTGTCAAGTGAATTTTAGATTAGAAATGAGGTTATGCCACATGGAATTATGTATTAAGTGTTTAGTATTGACCTTTCTGCATTGTTTTCAACACTATTTATTTTATACTATCTATTAGTATTTTCACCCAATTAATCTCAACTCCTTAATAAACTTCTATATAATAGTTCTCAATGATCACATATCCATATGACATGCTGAGTCCATGTTTTTTAAATCACCCCAACACCGTGGAATTCACCTAAGAAATTCAGAAAGTCTTGAGATATATTCAATTCTTATTTAATACACAAAAATATTTTTTGGAGAAAAAAGGATACACAATGAAGCATTTAACAAATTAAATGCCCTTACTACAAAAATGTACATACAAAGTTTTGGTCCAGATGTTGAGTCTAGATGTTGTTGCAAATCAGGTCTCGGTTATGGCATGCATCAAGGTTGTGGGGTTGTGGGAGGTGTGGCTCATCATGAAAATGATCATCTACCTCAACATATTGGTCACAGGGCTTTAAACAAATATTATGCAGAATGCAGCATGCTGAGACAGCAAAACTGATGTTTGAAATGCTTTGCATGTGTAGGCACTGGAGCCTCCTGAACTTAGACTTCAAAATGCCAAATGCATGTTCAATGACTACACGGGCAGCATTTAGCTTTATGTTAAAGCGTCTTTGCCCTGGACTCTCTTCATAACTGTATTTTTAACATCAGAAAAATTTCTTATAATTTCCTGCACCTGAATGAAGAAAAGACTGAGTACATTCTGTTCACTCCGGACTCATTCAACAGCTCTCCCAGTTTTGGTCCTTTAACACCTCGGTTTGTTCCGGTAGTGCGCAACCTGGGTGTTATTTTTGACAGTGGTATGCTTTTTGGAAAACAGATAAGTGCAGTTGTGAAAGCAAGCTTTTACCGGACCACATGGAAAGAACCTATATGAGGATATATGCGCATATATGAAATCTATATGGAGAATATATGCGCATATATCCTCACCTATATGAGGACATATGCGCATATATGAAACCTATATGCAGTATATATGCATATATATGATAATATATATGCTGCATATATGCGTATATATGCCACATGTAGGCAACATTGAGGTGCATATATGTGCATATACAGGCCATATTGGTCTCCTGTATTGCTTCTTTATATCCACATATAAGCCCTATATGTACATACAAGATATGTCTCCTATGACAGGATCTGGTCATTTTAGCTCATATCTCACTTTGGCAACTGTCATACATGATGCCTAGCTCATATTTTCTATTATCAAGGCAATAACTAAGAACTAACACAAAAAAAAATGCAAAAAACTTATATGCGAAGACATGAAATTGGTATCCTAATTGCCCACATGCAGTATATGAGGATATATGCACATATATGAAACCTCAGTCTCCGTGAAAAACTTTTTGAAACACGTCACTAAAATTAACTGAAATGAGAAATGAGAAATGTATCTATAGATAACTATTATATTATAAGCTATAGAAGATAGCTTAAAGTGTCTACTTTTAAATGATGCAAGTCACATTGAAAACAAATCAAATCCAAATTCAAATTTTATTTGTCACATACACAGTCATACACAGTATAATATGCAGTGAAATGCTTATACGACCGCCAGTGACCTTAAAAAGAAAATAAAAGCTTGTACGTAAAATAAATAATCAATAAAAAGGAAATACTAAATAAATAATTTTAACTAGTAAAATTAACTGTACAATAAGGGCATAATAAAATATTGCAAATAGAGTATATATGTATATAGAATTAAAGTGTCATTGGTTGTGCAAATATGCATGAAAGGTGACGTGCAATTGTCCAGATGTATAAATATTTAGTGCAAGTGTGTATGAATGTGTCCATGATTGTCCAGTCAGTGTTGTGAGCTTAAAAGATGTTATTAGTCCTGTGTGGAGGTGTGATTGAGAGATCTTATCGCCTGCCGGAAGAAACTCCTCCTCAGCCTCTCTGTGTTGGCCTTTAGGGAGCGGAATCGCTTCCCAGACCGCAACAAAGAGAACAGTCCATTACTGGGGTGACTGAGGTCCTTCATGATCTTCCTGGCCTTAGTCCAGCACCGCTTGCTGTAGATCGAGTGCAGGTCAGGGAGCTCAGTGCGGATGATGCGCTCGGTTGATCGCACCACCCTCTGTAGAGCTCGTCTGTCCTGCATGGTGCTGTTCCCGAACCAGGTCGTGATGTTTCCCGTCCGGATGCTCTCTATGGTGCAGGAGTAGAAGTTCCTGAGCACTTTGGAGGGCAGTCTAAAGTCTCTCAAGCGTCTGAGATGGTAGAGACGCTGCCGGGCTTTTTTCACCACGGTGTTGATGTGACAGGACCATGACAGGTCCTGCGTGATGTGAACACCGAGGTATCTGAAGCTGTCCACTCTCTCCACTGGGCTCCTGTTGATGACGGGGGTCTGGTAGTTCCTCTCCTGCTTTGTACTAAAGTCCACTATCAGCTCCTTTGTCTTACTGACGTTCAGGAGGAGATTGTTCCTCTGGCACCAGTTCTCCAGATTTCCAATCTCCTCTAGGTAGTCCGACTCATCATTGTTGGTGATCAGTCCGACCACGACGGTGTCGTCAGCAAACTTGATGATGGAGGTGGAGTTGGTAGTGTAGAGTTGGTAATATTCTCAGTTTATGTAATCCGTATGAAACCAAGGAGAGGCACAGAATTTCTGTCGCACTTATCTGCTAATGACCCGAGGCAGGACACGCCCAGACGCCAATCACACAGAAATCAGTCCGGGTAATTTATATACTAGGCCACGCCCCCGGATACCTGCATGAAAAACGAACACAGAGAGACAGGTTTGAAAACACTCAGATTCAGTGAGTTTTCTGCACGTTTTGGAAGATGGCACGCGCTTACACATCCAAGGAAGCTCTTCAGAATGTTCTGGAAAGTGGGACGAGATTACATTTACCTCAGAAGAAGACTGTGTCACTCCCACGACGAACAGGAGCATTTTGAACAGAGAATAGACCCATGCTACACTGGGTAAGTTATTAAGTCTTATATAACTCTTATTCTGATAATATTAAACTAATATTAGTAAATATTTTCCTCACTACAGCTAGCTCTTGTCAGCTTGTGTGACACATTAGCTTTCAATGCCATTTATATAGTTTAAGTAAATCATGCTAACCTGCTGCCTCATGTAGCACAAACATGATATTTCCCGGTGGCTAAGCTAATGCCTTATGGAGTTTATAGATGTTTATATTCACCTTGTTTTGAATAGCTTTAGATTATGGTTGCTAATATGTATTTGGCTCCATTTTGGTTAGCTTATAACACTGCTATCGGTAATGTTATTTAGCACAAACAAGCTAGTTCCAGGGGGCTAAAATACTGCCTTATGTAGGACATTTCCATGTCCTGTGACTGCGTACAACCAGCACATGGGGAGTTGATCACTCTGATCAGCTATTACAATACTATACTACACAGAACAAAACAATGAAGTTGTACAGAAATATTTCTCTACACTGCTTGGACATTGCTCCCACCAATGCTTACCCTGCATGTATGTTTTGTATAGTTTTTTTTTTCTCTTGCACTGTTTTACTCTGAATGTCCGTCTTTTTTCTGTTTTTATTTTGTACTGTTCCTGTTGCAGTTTTACCCTGCATGTATCTTTATCATTAATCTGCATTTATACATAAAATCCTATTAACTATTGGGAAGCTAAACATAATAATCTGTATGAAACATGAAAAGTTTCTAAAAGTTGCCAATAAATTAATATTGTGATGTGAAATTATTTTTCAGATTGAAGTTATAAAGGGCTCTGGAGTGTTTTGCCAGGCAGAAGCGTGGAGAGCAGCCCGCCTTGCCACCTCTGCAACTGCCATGGTACGGAATCTGCTGCTGGGCACCTTCGACTTGGAGACTTGACCAAATTAAAAAGGTAGCCATTATTGGTGAGTAAATGCATAATGTGTTGAGAAGGGAAAACAAAACATTTAAGACTTTATAAGTTCACCACTTTAACCATAGCCTACTTGTATCAATGTTTATTAGCCATCAATGGAGACTGCATAAGGTAGGGCACCCATTATTGTTACTATATCTCCTTGAGACCTATAATACTAATTCATCACTTGCTCACTTCTTAATCCTACCTTTCCTCTTCTAAAGCCACATTACAGTATATTGCGCTGTAAGGTGTATAGGCCTCTATTTTGTAGAACATATAGTGTTGCAAATAACCTCATGGCACTAATTGTTGTTGTCTGAAGTTTTAATAAATAATCATTTATTATTATTATACTGTCTCATTATTTTTGTCTTCTCTAGATGCAACATTGAAGAAGTGGCCGGCAGCCACCCGAGGGCTCATGGAGCTGAGAAGGTCCTCAAAATATATTTTTTTTCTTCCTGTTCAGTTTTTTGTCTTATTTTTGTTCTTGTACTACAGTGGTGTGAAAAACTATTTGCCCCCTTCCTGATTTCTTATTCTTTTGCATGTTTGTCACACTTAAATGTTTCTGCTCATCAAAAACCGTTAACTATTAGTCAAAGATAACATAATTGAACACAAAATGCAGTTTTTAAATGAAGGTTTACGTTATTAATGGAGAAAAAAAACTCCAAATCTACATGGCCCTGTGTGAAAAAGTGATTGCCCCCCTTGTTAAAAAATAACTTAACTGTGGTTTATCACACCTGATTCAATTTCTGTAGTCACCCCCAGGCCTGATTACTGCCACACCTGTTTCAATCAAGAAATCACTTAAATAGGAGCTACCTGACACCGAGAAGTAGACCAAAAGCACCTCAAAAGCTAGACATCATGCCAAGATCCAAAGAAATTCAGGAACAAATGAGAACAAAAGTAATTGAGATCTATCAGTCTGGTAAAGGTTATAAAACCATTTCTAAAGCTTTGGGACTCCAGCGAACCACAGTGAGAGCCATTATCCACAAATGGCAAAAACATGGAACAGTGGTGAACCTTCCCAGGAGTGGCCGGCCGACCAAAATTACCCCAAGAGCGCAGAGACGACTCATCCGAGAGGCCACAAAAGACCCCAGGACAACATCTAAAGAACTGCAGGCCTCACTTGCCTCAATTAAGGTCAGTGTTCACGACTCCACCATAAGAAAGAGACTGGGCAAAAACGGCCTCCATGATAGATTTCCAAGGCGCAAACCACTTTTAAGCAAAAAGAACACTAAGGTTCGTCTCAATTTTGCTAAAAAACATCTCAATGATTGCCAAGACTTTTGGGAAAATACCTTGTGGACCGACGAGACAAAAGTTGAACTTTTTGGAAGGTGCGTGTCCCGTTACATCTGGTGTAAAAGTAACGCAGCATTTCAGAAAAAGAACATCATACCAACAGTAAAATATGGTGGTGGTAGTGTGATGGTCTGGGGTTGTTTTGCTGCTTCAGGACCTGGAAGGCTTGCTGTGATAGATGGAACCATGAATTCTACTGTCTACCAAAAAATCCTGAAGGAGAATGTCCGGCCATCTGTTCGTCAACTCAAGCTGAAGCGATCTTGGGTGCTGCAGCAGGACAATGACCCAAAACACACCAGCAAATCCACCTCTGAATGGCTGAAGAAAAACAAAATGAAGACTTTGGAGTGGCCTAGTCAAAGTCCTGACCTGAATCCTATTGAGATGTTGTGGCATGACCTTAAAAAGGCGGTTCATGCTAGAAAACCCTCAAATAAAGCTGAATTACAACAATTCTGCAAAGATGAGTGAGCCAAAATTCCTCCAGAGCGCTGTAAAAGACTCGTTGCAAGTTATCGCAAACGCTTGATTGCAGTTATTGCTGCTAAGGGTGGCCCAACCAGTTATTAGGTTCAGGGGGCAATTACTTTTTCACACAGGGCCATGTAGGTTTGGATTTTTTTTCTCCCTAAATAATAAAACCCCTCATTTAAAAACTGCATTTTGTGTTTACTTGTGTTATCTTTGACTAATAGTTAAATGTGTTTGATGATCAAAAACATTTTGTGTGACAAACATGCAAAAGAATAAGAAATCAGGAGGGGGCAAATAGTTTTTCACACCACTGTATATTTTTGTTTATGCTATTGTCATATGCCTGTTAATGCCTATATAGGTACATATATGCATGTATATATGTACGCATATATGTGCATATAATATAGGAAAACGGGCAATTTTATATATGTCACATGTATGTCTATATATATATATATATATATATATATATATATATATATATATATGCATGCATATATGCATGTACATATAATATAGGAAAACGGCCAATTTTATATATGTCACATATATTCAAAACCCATATTGAAACATATATGTTTATATAGGTTATTTCCGTGTAAAGCTCCTCAGTAAGGTCAAATCATTTCTGTCCCGAGCTGATTTTGAAAAAGCTGTCCATGCCCTCATCAGCTCGCGGATTGACTACTGTAATGCCCTGTACTCTGGACTTAATCAATCACTGCTTAATCTGCTTCAACTGGTACAAAATGCTGCAGCACGTCTTCTCTCCAATACCTCTAAACGCTCTCATCCAGTCCTCTGCTCGCTCCACTGGCTCCCAGTGCAGTTTAGGGTGGAGTTTAAGATTCTGGTCTTTGTATTTAACCCATCAATGGTCTGGCTCCTGTCTATCTTGCGGAGTTGGTAATGGTTTACCACCCAACCACAACTCTGCGCTCTTCTGAATACACAACGTTGGTCATACCCAAGTTCAATTATAAAAAGTTTGGAGGCCGGTCATTTGCCGTCCAGGGCCCAAAGCTGTGGAACGCACTACCAGGACAGCTTCGAAGCATTACTGAGTTGTGTGTTTTTAAATCGCACTTGAAGACATCTTTTTAGACTAGCTTTTGATATGTAGCCATTGACCCGATAGTTGTTTTTATCACAACTTGATAGATTTTGATTGCTGTTTATTGTGTCTTTACTTTTATACTGGAAAGCGCCCTGGGCATCTTTAGGTTGGTGTAAGGCGCTATATAAATAAAATTTGATTGATTGATTGCCCAGCAGTCAAGTGTCCATTGTCTCTGTAAGGCTTCATAAGTTGAGGCAACAGAGGACAAGCAGAGTCTCCAATTATATGCATTCCCTGTGGAACAAGGGAATGAGGATCTTCTTCAAGAACTCGTCCAACCTCTGTTAGACGAAATGCTCTGGTGTCATGCCAACTCCCAGGGTGACCCACACTGATGTGACAGAAGTGGCGCTCACTGTCACAAAATCCAGTTAAAATTACAGAATAGAATTGCTTCCTATTCAGGTATGGAAGGGGATTATCACAGTGGGGTCTTCTTATAGGAATGTGACACCCATCCACCGCACAAACAGTGTTGGGGAAATCTGCTAAGTCAAATTTCAACTTTGACATTTGCAGCCTTTGGCCTCTAGGCCAGGAGATGTGATGGGCCATGTATGTATTAACATAACAACAAAACTCATGGAGATGTTTAGCAAGAGTAGATTTTGAGATGTTGTATCTGTCTGCTACCCCACGGCATGACTCCTGATTGGCCAATGTCCAAAGGCAGAAAAGAACACTCTGTGTGATTGGCAGTTTGCTTTGCTGTAAATTCATATAAACAGGGCCAAGGGTAGTAATGACATCCTGTATAGGTAGAACATAAGGTTTCAGGAGAATACAGTATACCAAATTGTAGTTAAATTATGTTGACTTTATGTAGTTCGCACCTCCACTTGTTCTTTGGAAAGCCTGAAATAACTGCGAAATTCTGAGGGACTGTATAGGGGGACAACCTCCTCCACAAATTGTAGTACTTTTGGAACTAATCTGTACAATAAAAACATGTACTTATTTTTATTGTACTTATTATATACACATGTATTGTCATTCAGTGTTTTTTGTAAAACTGGGCTAGATTCCAACAATTAAGGTTTACACGACCGTTGTACATGCAATATAAAAACTTATTTGTATTTGTACTATAAACACAAAACAAGTAGCTTACTCTCCAACAGCAATTACAGCTAATTATTTATTGTTTACAGAAGCCTAACATAGCAGCACTAAAAAAAACATAATTTGATTAAGTATGAGCTTGATTTGTAAAACAGTATTTGTTCAGAGATTGATTTGAAAAACAGTATTTGTTCAGTTACCTTAAAATGAAATGATTTACACATGCACATATACTGTTTATAAACTTACCATCCTTGTTCATTCTGCTGCATTTCTTCCAACAAAAAAGGTATTTCTATAGCTTCCAGTTCATCTGCAATAAAGTAGGCAAACGCCACATGGTCTGCCATCTTTGAGGAAGCAACGCGATCCCCAACATGTCCGACTTGACGGCTCCGTTTTCAGCTCCTCCACGACTGCTTTCGGCTAATCTCACTGATCGGCCTGCTCAGCCGCAGCATGAGCTCGAACACACCTTCAAATTCAAATTTTATTCGTCACATACAAAGTCATACACAGTACGATATGCAGTGAAATGCTTACACGACCGTCAGTGACCTTAAAAAGAGAATTAAATCTTATAGTAAGAAATAAATAAATAGACTATATATATATAGTATATATATACTATATATATTCATTCATTCATTTTCTATACTGCTTAATCCTGTGTTCAGGGTCGCGGGGGACCTGGAGCCTATCCCAGGAGACTTCGGGCACTAGGCGGGGTACACCCTGGACAGGGTGCCAATCCATCGCAGGGCACACACACATACACACACTCACATACCCAATCACACACTACGGGCAATTTAGGAACGCCAATTAGCCTAACCTGCATATCTTTGGACTGTGGGAGGAAACCGGAGTACCCGGAGGAAACCCACCAAGGCAGAGCGGAGGCTGACACCTAAGCACACACTGAAACGGCGTTAGGTAGCGGAGTAGTATAGTGAATTTTGTGCGTACTCCGCCCAGATTAAACAGTCTGCCCATTCGTGTTGTCGGCTACTACAATATGCATGGAGGTACCTTCCGAGTTCCTGGACAGTGCGCTCTGCCTGTCCATTTGACTCAGGCTGATAGCCCGACGTCAGGCTAACAGTGGTCCCCAATTTCTGGAAGAAAGCTTTCCAGACTTTGGCGATAAATTGGGGACCACGATCAGAAACAACATCCTCCGGGATGCCATAGTAGCGAAACACTGTGTCGAATAGGGTTTCTGCCACCTGGAGGGCTGACGGGAGAGAGATAAACGGAATGAAACGGCACCCTTTGGAAACTCGATCAACTATTACCAATATTGTAGTGTACCCTTTCGACACCGGCAGATCCGTCACAAAGACTACTGCTAGATGGGACCACGGTCTGTTCGGTGTAGGTAGGGGCATTAATTTACCAACTGGCAACCCACGAGGATGTTTTGTGGTTGCTTTCGCTTGAGATTTTTTAAAGGTGTGTGTAATCCCTGGATGCCCTGAAGATGGGCTAGTGTGGCCCTCTATGGTAACCCGATCGGGCAACGATTCCGGGACATAGGTCCGGTTTGGAGGACAATCGGCTGGCACGGGATGGCATTGTGCCCACCAATTGATCTCCTCATCGACCGCCCAGAGTACTGGTGCAACTATTATTGCTGTGGGTAAAATGGGTTCGGGTTTTGGGTTAGGTTGTGGCGTTGGATAGTACCGGGACAGGGGATCTGCTTTTTTATTTTTGGAGCCAGGTCGATAGGTGATGTAGAATCGGAAGCGCGTGAAGAACAGTGCCCATCGGGCTTGGCTAGGGTTTAATCTTTTGGCTTGTTGGATATACTCTAAATTTCGGTGATCAGTTAGTACCAAAAATGGGTGCTGAGCTCCCTCTAGCCAGTGACGCCACTCCTCTAATCCTGCTTTCACTGCCAATAGTTCTCGATTCCCAATGTCACACTTTCGCTCGGCAGATGTCAGTTTGCGAGAAAAAAAAGCACATGGGTGGAGCCTCTCGGGTTGACCGTGACGCTGGGACAGCACCGCTCCTATGCCTACCTCTGATGCGTCGACTTCGACTACAAAGGGCTTTTCGGGGTTAGGAAGCCGTAATACTGGTACCGTAGTGAATGCAGTTTTAAGGTTTTTAAAAGCTGTTGTGACTTCCGCCGAGAATGAGCCTAATCGTTTCAGCTTTCCCTTTAATAGGGAAGTGAGCGGTGCTACCACGTACCACGGCACTGAAGTTACGAATAAAGCGCCAATAAAAGTTGCCGAACCCAAGGAAACTCTGTAGCGCCTTTACTGACTTGGGTTCCGTCCATTTGGTTACTGCCTCCACCTTGGACGTCTCCATCTCGACCCCTAGTGGCCCTATGCGATAGCCGAGGAATGCAATCTCCTTCTTGTGGAATTCGCATTTCTCTGCCTTCGCATAGAGCCCGTGTTTGCGCAGGCGACACAGGACGACAGTTACATGGCGGAGGTGTTCGGAATATGACCGCGAGTATATTAGACTATCATCTAATACTATCACAAAACGGTTCAACATATCCCTAAACACGTCGTTCATGAACCCCTGAAACACTGCAGGTGCGTTTACCAAGCCATAAGACATCACGTTATACTGATAATGCCCTGATGTCATGCTAAACGCAGTCTTCCACTCGTCGCCCTCACGCACACAAACGAGGTTATAAGCGCTGCGGAGGTCGAGTTTGGAAAAGATGGATGCGCCTCGGGGTTGGTCGATAGCGGCCGGTACCAGCGGCAGCGGGTGCTTATACTTTATTGTTACTGCATTTTGCCCTCTATAATCAATACAGGGTCTTAAGCCCCCGCCTTTTTTTCCTATAAAAAAAGAAACCTGCCAAAGCGGGGGATGTGGACCTGCTGATGAGTCCCTGCCGAAGAGCCTCTTCCACGTATTCCTCCATCGCCCTGGTTTCGGCCAGGGATAATGGATAGACACGCGAGCAAGGCGGTGTTTTCCCCAGCAGGAGCTCAATTGCGCAGTCCCACGGACGACGGGGGGGAAGCCTTGCTGCTGCCCTAACACTAAAGACATCTTCAAACTGCACATACTCTGATGGCACTTTAGTGGAGGTTTGGGCACGCGGGCTTTCTATGTATGTGGTTTGGACCGACAAAGGTAGCGGTTTGCAAAATTTAGAGCATCTGGAGGACCAGGACATGATGCTAGACTTAGCCCAATTAAAATTGGGGTTGTGAAAACTGAGCCATGGAAGTCCCAGTATGACGGCTTGATCAGACCGAGGAAGCACATAAAATTTTAGCTCCTCGGTGTGACCGGGGAAAGTTAATTGAAGGGGAGTAGAGATTACTGTAACCGGCGATTGTTTTAGATGCTGGCCATCTAGAGCTTTAATGGATATCAGGTACGGAAGCTTCGACACTGGAGTTCGCAGCGAGGGAAGAAGAGCAAATGAGATGTAATTTCCAGCCGACCCGGAATCTATTAAGGGAAAGACAGACAGGGTATGATTATGATAAGTGAGATGTGCTTTTAAACAAAAGGGTATGTGGGTGCGAGAGGGAGTGCAGTGTGTTACTTTAAGCAACGGGCACGAGCGAATTTGGTGCTGCTCCCCCCCACAGTACAGGCACAGTCCTGTTGTCATACGCCGTGTTCTCTCTGTCGCGGATGAGCCGACGTCCATCAGCTCAGGTGGAGACCCCTCGCGCACACTCTGGGGTGGTGGACAGAAGTTCTCCTTGCGGCGAGGTTCTGGGCGCTTAGCGAGAGGTCGGGGCACCGAGCGACGCTGCTGGGCACGAAGATGCTGATCCAGTTTGATCGCGAATGCGATGCACTCCTCTAGCGACATCTTGGCGTCCCGGCACGCCAGTTCCAGCTGGATGTCCGAGTTGAGTCCGTCTCGGAACCGTGCGAGTAGGCTTCTGTCACACCACCCGCTCTCGGCTGCCAGCACTTGAAAGCGCACAGCATACTTGGATTGTTTCCTTGCCTGATCTTCATTAACTGTTGTTCACCGGACCGTCCCTGATCAGGGTGATCGAATACTGCGCGAAGAGCCTCGATGAACCGATTGTACCTGAACGTCGTGGCTTCCCCCGCATTCTACACCGCCATGGCCCAGTCCATAGCCCTGCCTGTGAGATGTTGAGTGACGAAGCTGATCTTCTGAAGGTCCGTCATATTCGGGAAATCCGCGAGATATAGCTCACAAGCCAGGAGGAAGCGCTTGCACCCCTCTGGGTCTCCCGCGTATCTCTCAGGTGGTGCGGGGCTCGAGCGGTGACCAGCTGACTCACACTGCACGCGAGGTCATGTACGGCCCGTGCCAGACTCTCGATTTCTCGCTGCTGTCCGCGGAGATAATCACGCATGTTGTCGGGGTGGTCGGGCAGCGGGACACCTGATGCGTCCATGGTGGTCCGTGCATCTGTCATGATCTAGCAGGTAGACGACGGACACAAAATGCAGGTGCAGAACACAGTCTTTATTTTTCTTGCTATGAACTGAGGGATGTGACTAAAACAAAATGATAAGCACACGTGGTGGCACAGGTGTGACAATTAGATGCATTATATAGCCAAAGTAAGTAGAGACCTATCCATCACACCTTTACCTGGGCCTTTCTCAAACTGTTGCCACAAAGTTGGAAGAACTTAAGTCTATCAGATATCTGTGTGTGCTGTAGCTTTACAATTACCCTTGTAATCTGGAAGAGATGAGTTGTGCAAACCTGTTCCATTATGAGGATGTCCCATGAACATAAGCTGAGATACATTTAGATACCGCTTGCCAAGTTTGCCAGAAGCTCAAAAGACTTGTACAATGCTTTGACCTCAGATGCTCCTTGAACAGCTTTGGGATGAACTACAACAGTGAACACCCCAGACCT
Source organism: Channallabes apus (assembly GCA_030522415.1). Lineage (NCBI taxonomy): Eukaryota > Metazoa > Chordata > Actinopteri > Siluriformes > Clariidae > Channallabes > Channallabes apus. The sequence goes on along the minus strand of CM060117.1, from coordinate 17,992,288 downwards.
CTTCACTCAACATCAGTGTATGTTCAAAATATAGTGGGAGAGAAGTTAATAAAAGGGGACTAAATCTGCAATGGGACAGACAGGCGTCCACAACAAATCAAATAGTCTGAATGACTGAGCAGGTTGACTACACTTCCAAATGCATTGTTTAGTGAATGCACAATTACGGTAGGTGGTTAGTGATCTCAAATGTATTCTAGGTGACAAGTCTGTAGCACACGAACCCTGGTGGTCAATGTTATCCTTATATACCACATTTGATGAATAAAACTATTAAAACTATTAACTGTATAATACTGTTGGAAATTGGTTGTGAATTTATAGTTGTGTACACTATAGATGTGTTCCACTAATAATCAAGATTTACTGGACTGGCTAAGTTAGATGTTCCCACAGCTGTAGGATTCCAGTGCATGATGTTTGAAACTGGTAGGAATGGACTGTATGTGTGTAAGCATATTTAATCAATCAATATATATTTAAGTAGGTAGAAATATAAATAAGAATTAATAATCACCATTATAGGATTAACAGACAGGGGAAAGTCAGGAAAAGCAGAAAAGACAGGGGTACCCGAAACGTCATAAGACTAAGAAGCATGACAGGTCATAAAACATAGACAAGATAAGGCGCCAGGTGCCGGACTTGCTGAAACTGAGCACACACACTTAAGGTGCCGGACTTAGCGGAAAACTGAACACACACACTTAATGCGGAATTGAGGGAAAGATCGGAAGTACATAAAAGGATAACTAGATGAGGTAATGAAAATATAAAAAGGACCAGAAACTGGACACAGCTGGAACCAACAGATAACCAGATAAGATAAGGGAGACATAAAAGGACCAGAAGACAAAAATATTTGGACAAACCTGAAAATTAATGAGGAGAAGAGCAGATGTTCAGGAGGCAGATAAAAACCCGGAGGCACGAGAAAAACAATGTAATAAATCGTTACCGAAAGTATACGTGACATATGTGTGTAAGGGAATTTCCATGCAGGACAGTGTATATGTGTGTGCGTAGCCTGGTACGAGCTGATAAAAGAAGAGACACAGAAAGAAACACAGAAACAGGCTTATGAATAACATAGCTTAATAAGAGTAGACACAAAATAAAAATGCGTATCTACATGGTAATAACATAAAACACTTACAAAAGTATAAAAAGGCTCAATGAAAACATACAAAAATAGGGGGCCATGGGTAAGCATTTAGAGTAATTAAATTACATATCAAGCCTTCTCTGGCCTAGAACGACTCCTAGAGGAAGGTCAGTAAGAGGAATGAACACGGAAACCTCACGGTTTAACATAGACACAGAAGCCTGAGGAAAATCTGTTTGAACACCAATGGAATTAGTTTAATTGGTCTGTGTACTAACAGACACATTTAAATCAGTCTGAGTACTCACACTTACTTTAAATCTAGGCTGTCTGTTAGATGGAGCGGGAGTGCTGGACGTGGCCCTCACTGGCTGAAAAGAACAGAGAGGACTCTCAAAATCCAAGCGCCGTCTCTTAGAAGGCACAGGCTTAGACTCATCCTTTCTAAAATAAGTAAGCCCTTTATTTCGTAGATACTGCATCAAAGATCCAGACAACTCGGAATCAGATCGGACAGGACTCACGGAGGCCGGATCCATAACAGACTCTGTCGGGTTGTAGTCCTCAGAAGGAACACGATCTGAACTGTCCTGGCTGTCCGAATCATCCAAAGGGATGAAGTCATCAATGGAGAAGTCGCAGTTAGCTATAAAATAGAATAAAGTGTTTAAAAACATTGAAATGGGTAAAATAAGTAATATAAATAAATATAACTAAAGGGAGATCCTTACCCATGGCTGGTCTTTTGAGAAATGAGGAATAAACCAAAAAAAGAAAAAGCCTCGAAAATAAGCGCCACCCCTATATTTTTTATAAAAAGGTACGAAAAGTGTAAAGATAATGGAAAATAATTACTAATGAAAATTAAGTTTAATGGAAAAATTAAAGGACAAAAAAAATAGAGGGGGGGGGTTTGTTTATTGTTTTGGCCTTGGCCCAATCCTGAAGCCCAGAGCTTCCTGTATGTGTGTGTAAAAATAAAAATAAAAACCACGCATGGTACTTTGGTTGCCCTGTTTATTCATTTATTATTTTCTTTGTTGCGTCCCTGGACCCTAGACCGGGGGTCGTAACAGTGGCCATTTTCAGCTAATACGGTCAGCACCCGTAGTGAGTCTGCTTCACATTGTTCTCTGGTTGGGCTGCAAATTAGAAGATCATCACAGTATTGAATTAAAATACTCTTAATGTTTATCGCAGCTAGATCTTGCGTTAGCACTCAATATAATATAGATGGGGACTCCACAGTAGCCTTGTGGTAAGCGATTGTACGTATATTGTTGTCCCTCGTAGGTGAAGGCAAAAAAGTGTTGTGATGCTGGATGCAGTGTAATACTAAAGAAAGCTGAACATAAGTCTATGACTCTATACCACTGCGTGTCTTTTGGTATATTGGACAACAGATTGTGAGGATCAGGCACTATGGGCAACTCTGCCTCTACAATTTGATTTATGGCTCGTAAATCATGTACAAGTCTCCATTTGTCTGAGTTGGGCTTCCTGACGGGAAAGATAGGAGTGTTGCAAGGACTCTTAGTGGTTTTCAATACTCCAGCTTCTAATAAGCCTTCTATAGTGGGTTTTATTCCAGCTATTGCTTGGGGTGTTAGTGGGTACTGTCTTTGATAAGGTAATTTTGCATTTGGTCTTATTTTTATCAAGGCTTGTCCTCCAGACATAACTACTCCTACATCAGGAGAATAAAAGACTTCAAGAATTACATCCTCCATTGTGTCCAGACGTTGTTCAAAATAAAGACGTTCTTCGTCTGAGTCTTGCTCTTCCTCTGATGAGAAAGTAAATTCTTCATCGCTGTCCAGAACCATCTGAAGTGCTTCTTCACCCATGTAGCATGACATCATTCAAACGCGCAGAAAAAGTAAGTAACTATGATGAAGCTTGTTGTTTTATGCCATGGGGGTGTGTAGAGAATTACCTGGCTCACCTCAGTTCATTTCCATATGAACAGCGCGCGCATGGAGGCGGGAGCACATTAGCTGCAATGAGCAAATACAGGAGAATCTGTACCACTCCTTACTTTCATACGGATTACATAAAAACAGATTATTTGTTTTCACTGTGACTTGCATCATTTAAAAGTAGACCCTTTAAGCTTTCCATAGATATATTTCTCATGCCTGTCTGTGCAGTATTCGCGGAGTTTCAGTTCATTTTAGTGACGTGTTTCAAAAAGATTTTCGCGGAGACTGAGAAGGCTGAAAGCGCACCCGGTTTATTTTATTTATTTTATTAATGCACAAAGTTTTATTTTTAACATGTGTGCATACAAATAAAAGTAGACACTTTACAGATTCGATTAATATATAGATCTTGTCTGTACGATCAAAACTGAAAGTGTAATTTAAGTTCTTATTGGCGTCATCAGGGGAAAACGCCTCAAAACGCATATATGCATTCGCGAACCCCAGAGGGTTAAACATCAAGCATAGATTCGGATGTGTCTACCACCCCCAGTCCCAAGGGATGGTGGAAAGGGCGAATGGAGTACTTAAGATGAAACTAGCCAAAATCTGTGCAGACACAAACATGAACTGGTTAGAAGCTTTACCGCTAGCTTTAATGTGCATGAGATCGCAAACTAACCGAAACAAACATTTAACACCGCATGAAATGCTTACTGGCAGACCAATGTTGACGTCCTTTATTCGAGGACCCTATAAAGGTCCGACTCTCGAACAGTTACAAAGTGAACTTGATCATTATGTGAAACACTTATCTGAAATATACAAAGTTATTTTCCAACAGGTCGAGGGAGCGACAATACTTGATGACAACAAGCAGAGACCAGCTAACGAAGACGAGGAAGAAGCAGACAACAGAACAGTATTGCCTGGTGACTGGGTGTTCAGAAGAGGGTGGAACCAAGCTAGGAGGGAAGGGCCATACAAAGTAGTATTAGCAACTCCAACAGCTGTTAAAGTACAAGGAAAAGATGTGTGGTATCATCTGAACCACTGCTGCAAAGTGCCAAACCCGGACCAGGTAAGAGACAGGTTTCCCCCAGAGGTCCCTGAGGAATCTCCAAGAGCAGGGCCATCAGGACTACAAGCAGAGAGACCCAGACGACAAGCACCAGACCCATACAAACATACTGAAGGATTGCCGTGGATCGAACTAGAAGAACAAGAACAAGAAGAACAAGGTTATTGGCCAGAGTGGCCTCAAGATGACATAGCAGAGTGGGAAGCGGAACTCATTGAGGAAGAGGCTGCAGCAGAGCAAGCCAGCCCAGCCCAGAGAACAAGAGCCAGAAGCAAACAACGACTGGAAAAACGCACAAGACTCGAAGAAATACGGCAACAGCTAGAACCTGACACTGGATCAGATAGTGATTAAAATAGTTAGAGCGACCTCAATAGTAAAGCCACAACCAACAAAAAACACACTAAGACATATATTGTGTAGATTATTAGGTCATAGCCCTACGTGCCGACTTTGTGATCCAAATGGAGAAACCACTCCGTTACTACCCCCAAAATAATCCTAAAATTATGCTTATCATTATAATAACTATTCTACTGCCAGATCTAATTGATGGCAGAGCCACTTTTAGTAATAACACCAGCCCAGGCTGGGACCCTAAGGAAAGACAAATACGCTGCGCATTAGCCTCAATAACTAGGGCAAGGGGAATGGCTAGAATGTCCATGGTAGACAGATCTAGAGATTGGACAGCAATGTTTCAAATAAAGGTGGACAAGACACAAATGCTGGACAAACAAGTGCGCATCCATATAGAACTAGATGCAAAAAACTAATTGAATCAGATGGCTAAGACAGATGGGGTAATTGAAGCAAAACCATTATCCAACAATTGGTGTGCGTTCAATAAATCAGCAAAAGGGAGGATACGCGGAGCATGTTTAATTATGACAGATTGGCAGGGATGTTACACAAGAGCAGACAAACAGATTAGAAAACTGATTGGAGAAGAATGCTGCACGTACATTCCAAGACACACCGGACCGGAGGGTAACATAACCAAAATTTTAAAAGCTATGCGGCAGTTGAGAGATGAACATGTCAGAGTCACCCAAGAAGCTCAAGAGACTACAGCATGGACTTCCTGGTTTGACTGCCTCAACCCTTCCAACTGGTATGGACTACTAGTAAAGATGGGAACAGTTGTCCTGATTGTACTAGGTACTTTGCTCATCCTATCATGCTGTGTCATCCCAATGGCAAGAGCAAGCATCAGACGAATGGGAGGACAGTATTCTGTTGTCATGGAGTATCACAGGACCTATGATGAGGACGACGGGGATGAATCAATCTACATGCAAATGGATGGACAATGACCAACCATCTGTGCATTGGACCATGAACTATATCCTTATTGATCACATGTATATTGAAATTTGAAAACACTCTCTATCTGTATACCCTAAAATCAATCATCTAACCAATTAACCTATACTAAGTGATTATATAACAGTAGAAAATAGAACTAGTGTCAGTAGAAGTGCATTGTTGTTCTGCTATACGTATATGTGTTACAGAATGGACCCTGATGAACCTGTGCCGTAGGGGGAAGCAAGGCCGTATCTTCGGTGGAAAATCACCTGTACAATCTGCACCCTGATCTGGAAGCAGACTACGGCACAGATCCCCAGAAAAAGATGGGACGAAATACGACATGACCTGGTCGACTGGAATCCACATTATCCAACGTGGCCTACGACATTTATCACCATGGCAGGCGTAGTGACTCAGGACATCAAATGGGTCACATCAAGAGAACAGGACATAGTTTTCCTTGATGAGGACTTCTTCTAGAAACAACGACTACCCAAATAGGAAGATACCTTTAGCTTGGTCTCTGCACGACCGCCAACGCTGAGGAACATGAGCAACGGAATGGCATCTGTGGAACGATTGTATTTGAACATGTCTAGCTAAGAGCAACGAAAGTCGTTGTAGATGCGGTCATTTTATTTCACTAGTTTTGACGCGTAGCTTTGGTTTAAAGTTTCACTCACACAACAGAAGTCCGATCTCTTTGTCTCTTGTAGTTTATTTTGTCAGCATCAAAGAATCAACACTTCATACAGTCGTCTTGAGTAAATCCACTGTGGTTACAGACACCAGTTGCTGCATCCTGCAAATCTCTGACTTTTACAACAACCTATTTGCTGTATCTTATAAATCACAGTCTTAGCTTACGTATATAACAACACTCTTGCTGTATATATCTACTTACGGGAGCTTACGGTCAAAACCTTGTGTTTCCGTAGCCTTCTGCATCTAAACTGAACTTTCTATCATGCGATAGTCATACAAATACATGTCATAGTGGAATGACATCACAGACCAACTTACGATTGTCAAAATGGATGCATAACTAAGAAATTTTAAGCTTATGGCTTATGTAACAAACTTAATGCTTAATGCTTTACTAATGAATAGAACAAGGTAGAATAAATGAAATAACAACAAATAAAATAAACACAACAACAAATTCATAACAAGTACGATATGGCTCTTACAGTAGTTACTAAGGTACGTTTGGGAGAGGATGTCTTGTGGACTGATACTCCCATCGCTACACAACGAGCAGTGGATGCCCTACACGCACCAGGACACTGGTTAGATCCTCTTTGTCAGAACGCAGACAGACCCTTTGTCAGGCCGTTATCATCCATCCTGATCTGTATAGACTTACACATCCTTGACTACAATGAGGAGGACCGCAAACTAATGATGGACGAAGGAAGTGATAATCTGGATTGTTTGTCTTTATTCTACAGGGACCCTAACTCACTGTTTGACTGGTCTTAAAGATTTCCATCGATCTATGTATAAGCATGACTATATATATATAAGGGACGAGTTCAGGTGATGAATACACTGTCGAGCATATAATGCTGGCAAAGTGTGGAATTTTCCCTCTGGATTGGCTAAATTTGAAGGTTTTTCGCCCACCTCTGAACTCATTATATATACCCGTTATTTACTCGATATACAGTGGTGTGAAAAACTATTTGCCCCCCTCCTGATTTCTTATTCTTTTTCATGTTTGTCACACAAAATGTTTCTGATCATCAAACACATTTAACTATTAGTCAAAGATAACACAAGTAAACACAAAATGCAGTTTTTAAATGAGGGGTTTTATTATTTAGGGAGGAAAAAAATCCAACCCTACATGGCCCTGTGTGAAAAAGTAATTGCCCCCTGAACCTAATAACTGGTTGGGCCACCCTTAGCAGCAATAACTGCAATCAAGCGTTAGCGATAACTTGCAACGAGTCTTTTACAGCGCTCTGGAGGAATTTTGGCCCACTCATCTTTGCAGAATTGTTGTAATTGAGCTTTATTTGAGGGTTTTCTAGCATGAACCGCCTTTTTAAGGTCATGCCACAACATCTCAATAGGATTCAGGTCAGGACTTTGACTAGGCCACTCCAAAGTCTTCATTTTGTTTTCCTTCAGCCATTCAGAGGTGGATTTGCTGGTGTGTTTTGGGTCATTGTCCTGCTGCAGCACCCAAGATCGCTTCAGCTTGAGTTGACGAACAGATGGCCGGACATTCTCCTTCAGGATTTTTTGGTAGACAGTAGAATTCATGGTTCCATCTATCACAGCAAGCCGTCCAGGTCCTGAAGCAGCAAAACAACCCCAGACCATCACACTACTACCACCACCATATTTTACTGTTGGTATGATGTTCTTTTTCTGAAATGCTGCGTTACTTTTACGCCAGATGTAACGGGACACGCACCTTCCAAAAAGTTCAACTTTTGTCTCGTCGGTCCACAAGGTATTTTCCCAAAAGTCTTGCCAATCATTGAGATGTTTTTTAGCAAAATTTAGCTACACAACGAGCAGTGGATGCCCTACACGCACCAGGACACTGGTTAGATCCTCTTTGTCAGAACGCAGACAGACCCTTTGTCAGGCCGTTATCATCCATCCTGATCTGTATAGACTTACACATCCTTGACTACAATGAGGAGGACCGCAAACTAATGATGGACGAAGGAAGTGATAATCTGGATTGTTTGTCTTTATTCTACAGGGACCCTAACTCACTGTTTGACTGGTCTTAAAGATTTCCATCGATCTATGTATAAGCATGACTATATATATATAAGGGACGAGTTCAGGTGATGAATACACTGTCGAGCATATAATGCTGGCAAAGTGTGGAATTTTCCCTCTGGATTGGCTAAATTTGAAGGTTTTTCGCCCACCTCTGAACTCATTATATATACCCGTTATTTACTCGATATACAGTGGTGTGAAAAACTATTTGCCCCCCACCTGATTTCTTATTCTTTTTCATGTTTGTCACACAAAATGTTTCTGATCATCAAACACATTTAACTATTAGTCAAAGATAACACAAGTAAACACAAAATGCAGTTTTTAAATGAGGGGTTTTATTATTTAGGGAGGAAAAAAATCCACCATGCTGCGTTACTTTTACGCCAGATGTAACGGGACACGCACCTTCCAAAAAGTTCAACTTTTGTCTCGTCGGTCCACAAGGTATTTTCCCAAAAGTCTTGCCAATCATTGAGATGTTTTTTAGCAAAATTGAGACGAGCCTTAATGTTCTTTTTGCTTAAAAGTGGTTTGCGCCTTGGAAATCTGCCATGCAGGCCGTTTTTGCCCAGTCTCTTTCTTATGGTGGAGTCGTGAACACTGACCTTAATTGAGGCAAGTGAGGCCTGCAGTTCTTTAGATGTTGTCCTGGGGTCTTTTGTGGCCTCTCGGATGAGTTGTCTCTGTGCTCTTGGGGTAATTTTGGGTGACCGGCCACTCCTGGGAAGGTTCACCACTGTTCCATGTTTTTGCCATTTGTGGATAATGGCTCTCACTGTGGTTCGCTGGAGTCCCAAAGCTTTAGAAATGGCTTTATAACCTTTACCAGACTGATAGATCTTAATTACTTTTGTTCTCATTTGTTCCTGAATTTCTTTGGATCTTGGCATGATGTCTAGCTTTTGAGGTGCTTTTGGTCTACTTCTGTGTGTCAGGTAGCTCCTATTTAAGTGATTTCATGATTGAAACAGGTGTGGCAGTAATCAGGCCTGGGGGTGACTACAGAAATTGAACTCAGGTGTGATAAACCACAGTTAAGTTATTTTTTAACAAGGGGGGCAATCACTTTTTCACACAGGGCCATGTAGATTTGGAGTTTTTCTTCTCCCTTAATAACGTAAACCATTTAAAAACAGCATTTTGTGTTCAATTATGTTATCTTTGACTAATAGTTAACGGTTTTTGATGAGCAGAAACATTTAAGTGTGACAAACATGCAAAAGAATAAGAAATCAGGAAGGGGGCAAATAGTTTTTCACACCACTGTAGATAGATAGATAGATAAATAGATAGATAGATAGATAGATAGATAGATAGATGTGTGTGTGTGTGTGTGTGTGTAGACTCTACGCAGGGGCAAGAGAGGGCAGCGCACCCTTAAATGTCTGCACATGTTAATATATTCCTAAAATGTATATATTACAAGTTGATAAACTGATCTGCGGTAGCGGAAAAATCCGCTGAAAATAGGACAGGCTACAGCGCACGCGCACACACACACATACACACGCGCGCGCGCACACACACACACACACACACACACAGACACACCTCCCTTGAGCCCTGCGTCTGTCGGATTTCAGCAGTCACGGAAAGACTTTGAAGCAGTTTATATATGAATCTAAGCTTGAACTTATCAGCATTGTAAATATATAATACTTTTCAAATAAAATCGATATTACTTTGACCCTGAAGTTTAGTTTAGCACACACAAAAAACAGAAAAGTCATTTCTGGTAAATCAACGGAATGTGTAGTTTATTTACAGTAATTCATTAAAAAATTAATATACATTGTACAGTACACGGTAAACACGGGAAAGATTACAAAATGAAAAAACAAACAGTGTCTACTTTATAAACAGCTTAGTATGTGCGTCGAGATGCTGAAATCCCTTGCATGTTTTTGCTTCCAAGTGGAGAGATATTTGACCGATAGCCTAGAACAAAAGATCTATAGGTGTGATCACATCCCCCTCCGACCGACCGTGCCATCAATCACTGACCACCTCAGAAGTTCCCTCCAATGTATGGCTGCAATACTTGTTTTGCAAGTATTTTTAACACCATTCAAAGGCTTCAAAGGGGCAGTTATCGGCTATGACACGTTGAAGGAGAACTTAATAGTTCTCAAAAATAGTGTAAATGTCTGCAACAATCACTAACCATTAAAATGTTTTTTTTTTGTAATTAAACACGAAAATATTAATTATATTTCCATATATACACACACATACACACACACACACACACACACACACAAGGGCGTAGGTTTGCTACCTATGACTCCAACTAATACCCCATCCCCCAATCCCCTATTCCACCCACCAACCCCCAAACCCCTGCCCCATCCACCTACCAACCTCCCACCCCAACTATGTCCACTGAATACATGTTTTTCTTAATATGGTGCGAAATCACTTTACATTAATACTAGCAATGCTTCGATTTATATTAATCCACTCGAAATGCAATTCATTAAGTTAAATTAAGGAATAGTGTAAAGTTAAAGGAATGTTTCATAACTGACAAAAAGATAGTCTTTAATAAAATAAAAACTATTCTTTATTGAGCCCTAGTGCAAATGAAACATCTCAATCATCTGTATATATATAAAAGTAGATTACATCTAAACATGAACTACTAGGTAGAATACCACACAACAGTTCAATGCCTATTGCTCCTATATGAAGGAGACAAAAACATGCCTTCGCCTCTCGTTAACAAAAATAAACTGCTGGCATATTTGTTTGACATCAATATTGTCCAGGCTGTTCTTTTTTTCTTCTGATAAACACTAAAGATGATATTTTGTAGAATGCTGAAAACCTGTAATCATTGATTTACATAGTATTTGTTTTTCCTGCTATGGAAGTCAATGTTTTCAGCTTTTTCCCCCAATATCTTATTTTGTATTCAACAAAATAAAGAAAATCATTAAAGTTTGGAACCACTTAAGGAGTAAATAGTGAGTAAAGTTTTTTTGGGGGTGAACAATGGCTTTGACCCTAACTCTTCCCCTCTGACTGCACTAGGACCCGACAGCATTGCCACCTAATTCAATTCAATTCAATTCAGTTTTATTTGTATAGCGCTTTTAACAATTGACATTGTCTCAAAACAGCTTTACACAATCAAAAGAATTATTTAAGTTTGTATGGAATGTGAATATGTATGAATCAAAATGTTCAGATATTCCCTGGCGAGCAAGCCCGAGGGCGACAGTGGCAAGGAAAAACTCCCTGAGACGGTAATAGGAAGAAACCTTGAGAGGAACCAGACTCGACAGGGAACCCATCCTCATCTGGGTGAAACAGATAGCAGGAAATGATCTGCATTTATACAGTGTTAAGTGTTAGGTTCAGCTATAATAGTTGATGTTAATTGATGTTATAATACTTGATGTAAAATGGAGTCCAGTAGTTATTCGAGACTCAGATAGACTTGTAGAAAGTTCCAGTCCTGAACTATCGAATTGTCAAGTCCTCAGAGAAACAGCCGACAACACCAGTCGAGGCCAGAACCATCTTCTAAGTATAGAGAATCATCCCCAGACACCAGACGCATCCTAAAGAGACACACGGGGCATCCATGCGATGAGACCTCCAACCAGAAACCGGGCACCAGGATGGATCAGACAGGTCCGGAGGGCAGAGGGAGTCTGGATCACTGGCAGCTCAGGAACCACATGTGTAGCTCGACAGAGAGAGAGAGAGAAAGAGTGAAAGGGGGAGACAGGGGGAGAGAGGAAAGAGAAAGAGGGGGAGGAAGAGAAGAGGAGGAGAGATTGCAATTAGGTATGGTCACAGTCACAATGTCTAATGTGAATGTATATTTACTGTAGAGTGCAAGCAGAGACTCCGGCAGGACTAACTATGACAGCATAACTAAAAGGGAGAGCCAGAAGGAAACACAAACATGAGGGCTCCCTGAGATGTAAAGCAAACAATCACCTCACCGTCAACAAACCTGAGTGATCAAATGAGACTGAGGAAGACAGCATCTAAAACATACCAGTTCACCATAATACTCTACGTCCATGAGTCCCCCAGATCTGCTCCTTTACCTTATGGCAAATCTATTTATAAAAATGCTTGGCTAAATAAATAGGTTTTTAGCCTAGACTTAAACACTGAGACTGTGTCTGAGTCCCGAACACTATTTGGAAGACTATTCCATAATTTTGGGGCTTTGTAAGAAAAAGCTCTGCCCCCAGCTGTAGTTTTCATAATACGCGGTACTGATAAGCAGCCTGCATCCTTTGACCGAAGTAGGCGTGGCGGATCGTAAGACACTAGCAGTTCGCTCAGATACTGCGGCGCGAGACCATTTAATGCCTTATATGTCAAGAGTAGTATTTTAAAATCAATGCGAAATTTCACAGGGAGCCAATGCAGTGAAGATAGGATAGGGGTGATGTGCTCATATCTTCTGGTTCTAGTGAGGACTCTCGCTGCTGCATTTTGGACTAGCTGAAGCTTGTTTATGCACCTAACTGAACAACCAGACAGTAAGGCATTACAATAGTCCAACCTAGAAGTGATAAAAGCATGAACTAGTTTTTCTGCATCATTTAGCGACAATATATTTCTTATTTTGGCGATATTTCTAAGGTGAAAGAATGCTATCCTGGTGATATTATCTACATGAGCTTCAAATGAAAGGCTGGAATCTATAATCACGCCGAGGTCTTTTACTGTTGCACTTGACGGAACAGAAAGGCCATCTAAAGTTACGGTGTGATCTAAGATTTTACTTCTAGCTGTATGCGGTCCTATGACTAGAACTTCTGTCTTATCCGGATTAAGCAGAAGGAAGTTAATTAGCATCCAATTTCTTATGTCCTGAACACATTGCTCAACTTTAGTAAGATGGTTTTTCTCATCAGGTTTTGTTGAGACATATAACTGTGTGTCGTCAGCATAACAATGAAAACTAATACCATGCTTACGGATTATGTTGCCCAGAGGAAGCATGTAAAGGGAAAAAAGCAGTGGGCCTAAAACTGAACCCTGCGGAACGCCAAACTCCACTAGAGAACATGCAGAATAATCACCATTTAAGTCTACATACTGATAACGATCGGTCAAATAGGATCTGAGCCAGGAGAGGGTTGTACCCTTAATTCCTACTAAATTTTCTAATTTGTGAAGAAGAATAGCATGATCAATAGTGTCAAAAGCTGCACTGAGGTCGAGTAATACAAGCATAGTTACACAACCCTGATCAGAGGCCAATAGGAGGTCATTTACTACTTTAACGAGTGCTGTTTCTGTGCTGTGATGAGGCCTAAATCCTGACTGATACAGTTCATGTATGCCATTTCTATGTAGATATGAGCATAGCTGCTCCGCTACTATCTTTTCCAGAATCTTAGAGATAAAGGGGAGGTTTGATATTGGCCTGTAATTGGACAGCTGACAGGGGTCGAGGTCAGGTTTCTTAATTATTGGTTTAATAACTGCTACTTTAAAAGATTTTGGAACATAACCAATGCTGAGTGAGGAATTAATTATTCTCAACATCGGTTCTGTTATTACTGGTGCTATCTGTTTAAGAAAATGTGTCGGTATAGGATCTAATATACAGGTTGATGAATTTGCAGAAGAGATGAGTGAAATTAGTTCATTCTCTTCAAGAGGAGTAAAGTATTCTAGGTTTGAATCTGACATGGCTAGGTTAACATCAGTATCAATTACATTGTTTGGTTTCAAAGCCTCAATTTTATGCCTGATATTTACAATTTTATTATTAAAAAAGTTCATGAAGTCCTCACTATTGCATGATGTTGTTGTGGAGATTTCTGTAGTGGTCTTATTTCTGGTTAATTTGGCTACGGTATTAAATAAAAATCTAGGATTATTTTTATTTTCGTCTATAAGAGTGGAGAGATACGTTGATCTAGCTACACTAAGAGCTTTCCTATAGTTCAGGATGCTCTCTTTCCATGCTATTTGAAATACCAACAATTTAGTTTGACGCCATTTACGCTCTAATTTCCGAGCAGTCTGTTTTAAAGTGCGCGTGTGATCGTTATACCAGGGAGCGAGTTTCTTATCTCTAATAATTTTTCTTTTAGCTGGAGCTACATTATCTAAGGTACAACGAAGTGTCGACTCTAAATATTCAGTCGCCTGATCAAGTTCTGTGGGGTCAGACGGTGGCCTAATCGAAGTTGGTAACTCTGGGAGATTACTGATAAAACTCTGTGTGGTAGTTGATGTGAATGTACGTTTAATACGGTAGCGCGGTACTGTGCGTACATTATCACTGTGAGACACTTGAATGGAGACAAGATAGTGATCTGAGATAATTTCAGACAGTGGAATTGTGAACACATTTCTTATAGTTAATCCGAAGAATATTACTAAATCTAAAGTGTGACCTGCTTTATGAGTGGGTCCTACTACACACTGATTTACACCTACGGAGTCCAGTATGGATATAAATGCTGTTCTCAGAGGGTCTTCTGGATTCTCAAAATGAATGTTAAAATCTCCAGCAATTAACACTTTGTCTACAGAAATGACCAGGTCTGAGATGAAATCTGCAAATTCACTAAGAAATTCAGAATACAGCCCTGGAGGTCTGTAAATTATAATTAGTGGAATCGACTGAGCTGATTTAATATACTTAAATACACTTATGTTACTATAGAGAATTTCAAATGAGTTAAATTTGTGTCTGTGTTTTTGTACGATAGACAGATTATCGTTATGAATAACTGCGACGCCTCCTCCTCTACCAGTTAACCGAGGCTGGTGTATGTAGCTGTATCCAGGAGGACTAGCTTCATTTAGAGCTACATACTCGTCCTGTTTAACCCATGTTTCAGTTAAACAGAGTATATCAAACGCCTGATCTGTGATAATTTCATTAACAATAACTGCTTTTGATGTGAGAGATCTAATATTTAACAATCCTAGCTTCAGATCAGAGGTGCCGGCTGCGCATTCAGTATGATCGGAGTTTGTGGACTTTATGTTAATTAGATTATTGAAACAGACTTTCTGGGTCTTTCTACATTTTTGCTTAGATCGGGGAACAGACACAGTCTCAATAAGGTGAACCCTGAGTGACGACTCTATGCAGCTAGCAGACGGTTGGTTTAGCCTGTCTGTCTGCTCCCTGGCCTGGGCTCTGGATTGTCACCGATTAACTAGACCTCTACTGAGACTATGAGCTATACTACAGGAAATGAGAGCAGCACCTTCCCGAGTGGGATGGACACCGTCCCGCCCTAACAGGCCAGTTTTGCCCTCAAAGGTCTTCCAATTGTCTATGTAGCCCACATTATTTTTGGAGCACCACCTGGACATCCAGCGGTTCAGCGACCATAACCTGCTGTAAGCTATGTCGCCATGTCTCATTGGGATGGACCTAATGAAATAGCGTGACAAAAAAGTGAAATGTCAGTTCAAAACTTTTGCCAAAAACACTAATGAATCACTTACATCCTCAGCCTATCACTCCTCATAATGCTAAATATTAGTATAATCAACATGTATAATACACGCACACATATTATATGTTATATACTGTATAATCAACATTCAGATTGACCTCCTGTGAACTCGCCTCTTCACCTGAACTACAACATGGCTGATCTGCTTCTGTCCCCTAATTGAAAAACATTGAGGGATTCCTTATGAGCATGGACAGAGAATGCCTCAGCCTATTATTGGTAACAATGTTAAATCTCAGGACAACTACAGTGGCTTGCAAAAGTATTCGCCCCCCCCCCCCCCCCCAAGTGAACTTTTCCACATTTTGTCACATTACAGCCACAAACATGAATCAATTTTATTGGAATTCCACGTGAAAGACCAATACAAAGTGGTGTACACGCGAGAAGTGGAACGAAAATCATACATGATTTCAAACATTTTTTTTTTTACAAATAAATAACTGAAAAGTGGGGTGTGTGTAATTATTCAGCCCCCTTTGGTCTGAGTGCAGTCAGTTGGCCATAGACATTGCCTGATGAGTGCTAATGACTAGAGAGCACCTGTGTGTAATCTACACTCTCTCCATCGCTGTCTGATATACAGCACAGGTGTTTAGGTTCTGTTACCTGACAAAACAGGATAAACACATGCCATTTAAACAGCAATCATTTTATTTCACTTTTTCTGAGTCTTAGTGTGCAAACCTCGAATCAAATCATTAATGTTCGCCAAGTAAGTGAATGCATTTTAAAAACTATTTTTCTGAAGTGGATTGTCTATTGGTGTCAACAAAATTCTAGCCATATGGCAATATTAGTATATTAGTTTATCAATTTCTTTCACAATACTGATTTCTGACAAACAGTCACTAGATTAGGAGACTGACAGGGATCATATTTATACTTTTACATTTAGCTGTTTAATCTGCTGTTAGTTTTACGTCCATATTCACAGACTATATCCTGGCCTGCTGTACTGAATGTGAGTCCACTGCATTTGGCGCTGCTTGTGTCTGAACGCAGCCAATCGTCTATCACATGATGGCAGGGAAAGGCACAGCCAATCAAAATGTTCATATGTGTTTTGGGGGCGGGAGGACTCAAGGAGAGAACGTGATTTATCCCTTTCTGCGTGTCTAGGTTAATGTTGACAGAACGATTGAAAAAAAAGTGGATTAAATTATTGGTGGGGACATTTCAATGGTCGGAGGATATTGGTGGGGACACATCCCCTCCGTCCACCCTAAATCTACGCCCCTGTATATATATAATTTAAAACTATTTATTCATTTGTCTTTTATTTACTTACTTACTAGCGAATGCTTTTTTAGGGCTCTAAAAACTACGGCAGTATGAATGACAATGGAATAGGACGTGTGAGTTGCACCGGTCACACACACACACACACACACACAATAAATATATATATATATATAATTAAATTCTTAAAACATCGTGTTCACCCATGCACTGAAAAAAAGAACTTGTAAGATTTACTTGATAAAATCCTCATAACAATTTGGACACAGATTTTAAGTAAATTTTATTGCTCCAATATTAAGGCTGAATCCCAACCCTTCCCCCTACCCTTCCATTTGATGCGTTCACGTGCAGGGGTAGTGGTGTCTCATTTCTCTTTTGGTTGGAGGTGTAGGGGGAGGGGGGAAGGGCCAGATAGCCCTCCAAACGAAGATTTTTCAGGACCTCACTTCAAACGAAGGGCTAAGCGAAGTTTTCAACATGGCTGCTCACTCGAGCAAACAGACCCATAAATGTTAAGTCATTTTTGCCATTAATAAAGATTTTTATGACAAGTTTTCATTATATGTATATTACCTTTAGTCTTGTGTTTGTGTTTATGGTGATGTTCTGTAAAGAAACGTTTGCAAAAAAAATCGCTAAAGTTTGCTAGCGGATACAGATGTCGCCCTTAAAACCCTGCGTGTTTTCCCGCGGGATGCCGCAATTTAGCGCGCGGCGTGCCGGGTCTTGCCGGAGGCAACATTCGGGAATTTTAAATAAATGTGTTGCGCTTCACTGAATATCCGCCAGATGGCGCATGGAAGGACTTTATCTAAAAGCCGGACCAAGTACAACAATGAATGTAAGGACGCGGATGAACAGTGCTGAAGCGAACATGAATTTTATTTTGTTTTATAATAGATCTTTCATGATGAATGAGTGTATATGTGCTTCACATTATCAAACACAGGCAAAGGAGACAGAAATTATTGAGGGATCCACTGAAAAAAGTAAACCTAGTTTAATGTGTTTTTTTTTCTCATTCCATTAGTAAAAAAAATAATTTGCTCTTTTTAACTGAAGTGTCTAATTTATGCTTATGGGTGAATCTTTTTTTTTTTTTTTTTTTAGTATAATGCTGTTTACAGCAGGAAACCAAAGTGAAATATTTCATTTTGATCAAGGTACTCTTATTAGGTTGAGTGTGATTTGCGCATGCGCAGTCTTTAGACCATAGTTTTGCCGGTATAATTTTATTTCCGCCTCAAACCGGAGCATGACGTTGAAACAAGTAAGGAAGGATATCAGAACCTGTATTTCAGTTACTGTTAGTTAAAGCCCCTGATTAAACTTAAATCTAATCCATTCACAAAGGACATTTCTGCTTCAAACCGTGTCTCATGACCTCATGACGCAGCATTTTCACGGACTGAATCACATGCGGGTGGAGATTCTCAAAGAAAACTCCTTTAAACCAGGTAAGAAAGCAAACTCATGTCATTTCTATGTTAAATGTATCTCTTCTATGAGCAAATTCATGATTTATGTCAGGAACAACTACTTTGTAGATTGAGTTTTGTGTCCGTGTTTGCTACTGTAGCTAAAACCACCTATATTACCTGCATTAGCATTAGCTAACTAACGTGGTGATTTTCAAAAACACCGGAGTTTATACAGTAAGTCAGCGGCGCCGAAGAAAATAATTATATTTAAGTACCGTTGGTTAACGATGTAAAAATTAATAGGAAAGTGACGTAAACATAGAACAAGCTAATTTGGAGTGAGTGCTGTTTGTAGTGTACTGCTTTCTATACTTTATACACACTGTAATTAAGATTTGCTAACATAAGAACTTGAGCCAGTCCAATTTTTGTTTTTACCTTTTTTTTTTTTTTTTTAAAGATCAGTAATGAGTTTCTGAGAATTATATCTGCTCCACTTCAAGCAAGATTACTGGTTTCCTTGGACAAGCAACACTACAAACTAACTGAGATCATCAGAAACTAGGGAGGAACCCGTCAGAGAGAAGACCAGAGATATAATCTTCATCTTCAAGTTCTTGATCTGGTATGTATGGTGGTACGGTTCAGGACCAGGGAGGGAGCCGGAGACAGCAGAACAAAGAGATGATATTGCCAGCAGCAGCACAGGGAGCACAGTTTTTAGTTTAGATCTCATGTTTACATTTTATTGTATGTTGATGGCTTGACTGTAAACAACAAACAATGCAATAAATGTATAAAAAAATATATATATTTATTGTCTCTTTCCAGGACCAGGCATATCGTTCAATTATTTTTTGGCCAAATAGGCAGTCGTAACAAGAGGTGAGGGCGCGCGCGTCATCACATGTGCTTACCCGACTCTGCGTTCACCGTAACCTTCAATATACATAGACGTTTATATTTTTGTTTATTTGTATATGTATGTTATTAATTTTACTTTTTTAGAGATTGTATGTGCGTGCACGGAGAGTATGTGTTGATAAGTTTATGTGGATAAGTTGATAAGTGTATCAGAAAGCATTAAAATGTTCATTTGAATTAAAATGACACACACACGTCTGTATATACAGTATATCAATTACATATATATCAATTTCATTAGTTCGTTCATTCTATTTGAAGCTTCGGATGTTTTTTTTTTTTTGGTTTGGTTAGATTAGTTCTGAACTCGCTTCCGTGAAACTATCGCTAAAACAATGTACTGAGCCCTCCTGAGGATATAAAGCTTTATTATTGTGTTTGAATAAATATTCAGATCTACCACAGCAGGTAATAAACTATGATGTGTCATAACCGAAGCAAACACCACGATTATGCCTCGTTTCGTTCGACGGGAACGTGGTTCACTTGGCCGCGGTGTATTATAAATCTGTGGAATGTTTCACTGTTTATGCTCACATAAGAGGAACAAAAGCTCAATGAGGACTAAACCAATGATTTCGGTAACTCCACTGAGTGTAACATCTGCATAGTGACACTGAACATCTTCACTTTTCCGTTTACCTCTGAAAAAAAAGCTGCATTTTGTTTGTTTATATTTAGAGCGCGCACGCACACACATAGACACACACACACAGACACACACACATAGACGCACACACATAGACACACACACACAGACACACACACACAGACACACACACACTCCCCTGAGCCCTCGGGAAACATCCAATCACCGTCGGTATACAAATGAGTCAAGACGTAGCCTAACGTGGTGTCGTGTCGGATTTCAGTGGTCACGGAGTGGGAAGACTTTGAAGAAGCTGCAGTGACAGCTGAACAACTTCACTTTTCCGTTTACCTCTGAGGAAAAAAAGCTGTATTTTGTTTGTTTATATCTAGAATTGTTATAGTAGTAAGAGAGAGTTATAGTTTGGTCTGTACTGTTGTTCGCACCCTTGTAGAGAATAAATAAATGAATAACACCTTCATATCCCCTCTCAAGAGTGTCATAGTCCATTGTTAGTTTTAATGATCTGGCTGAAACTAATTATCACTACATAAGTACCCTAACACCATTGATCATGAGTCTCAGCTGAACCTAATTCTATACTTGTAACAGAAAATGTAGATGCAGATTCCAAATGTGTATTTATATAATAGATAGATAGATGTGTGTGTGTGTGTGTGTGTGTGTAGGCTCTACGCAGGGGCAAGAGAGGGCAGCGCACCCTTAAATGTCTGCACATGTTAATATATTCCTAAAATGTATATATTACAAGTTGATGAACTGATCTGCGGTAGCGATGACGTCACAGTCCGACAGCTTTAGAATGATGTTTGATCAGGTCTACTGTATATTCTGAACATAGAACTGCAAAATGTCTGATACAGTACTTTGGGGGAAACAAAGACTTAAACTGTTAAGTAATAACATTATTAATAACAAATATGTAATAGTTTTGATATTTGAAAATTTTTTATTTTAATGTAAAAGGACTATAGATAGAGACTTATAAGCAGCTGGTGTATCCGGGTTGTTTAATGAACTTTAAGCAAAAAGACAAGATGTATTCATCTGTTTTATATAAATTACTGTTTTAACTTTGACTAGTTTTGGAAGAATAAATTGAATTGTTAAAGTCATGTTTTGCGTGTTTTAATTTTGGGGGATTGTTTGGGTATTTAAAAATTGTTTAGTTGAACCAACAACTTCAATGGGCAAAAAATGGGACACAACTTTGTTTTAAATAGTCAAAGAGTTGGGCTGAAAATAATAATAATTATTGATCATAGAAACAAATGAAACCAGTTAAACACTTGATTATATGTATTTGTGATTGTGACCCATAATAATTTTTTCTCAGTATAAATAAATGTTTTGGGTTTTAAGAACTCCAAAAGAGCAACGACAAGGTTTCTCACCTTCCACTCCTGGTGTTAATTGCTCTGTGTGTGTGTGTGTGTTTTTGGCGGGGGGGATGGGTGCGTGTGTGTTTTCGGCTGTTCAGCAGTTCTAAACACAAGCACAGTTTTTGTCCTTAACTAAAATACTTCAATACGTTAATAATGAATTTATTTTGTTGAATAAGGTAATAAGCGATATTTAAACCAAACCAGTAAGTTAAGTAAGTGTTCCATACATTAAAGTACTGTGTATAACCAAGTGCCCTAGCAAACACAGTTACAGTACAGTTTACAGTACAAACAGAGTGTGTGCGCTGGGGGGATTGGAAGGTGAGTGAATACTCATTTACAAGACAAAAGACGGTCAGAGGCAGCGCCGTTCTAGACCAGACAACACGGTGTTCTAGACCAGACAACAATTGTGTTGAGGCACGCAAACCCCCTGACCACAATAAGGTGGCAATCCCTCAGGGGGAAACTAAAAAATAAATATATATATATATATATATATAATTATATAATAAAATATCCTTAATCCAGATTTTATCAATGACATAACATTTATCTAAGCTGGATGGTCAAATTCTCAAAAACGTTTAACCTAAAGTAAGACTTAACACACTATAACTAAAATATTTACAAAACTGAAAGGTTGTCTTATGAATAATAAAAAATACAAACTAAATTAAAACAGATGGGCTGTTGAACAGATCATAATATGTTTTATGTTTTCTGATTATAAATGATATATGGGTTGATTTTAGAAAGGCTAAATCAAATAGCTAGTTTTGGTAATGTCAGTCCAGTAACTATACTATGTAAAAGTAATTATAATATGAATTAATTAAGGGCAGGACCTAACCTAATGTTAATAATTTACACCATGATAACATTAGTATTCATGTTTTTGTATTTTTGTATTAACATTTTAAATGTTCAAATGAACGTTTCAGAGTATATAATTTGTCGTGTCATCTGTGATTGAGACCCATGAGTTAAATTGAAATATTTTTTATAGGTAGTAAGCCAGGTTTTAGTAACCTGCTTTAGTAATGGGCTCTAAAAGACAATGGAACATTACAGAACGTGCGAGTTGACGCCCATGCACAGATTAAAATGTTCATTTGAATTAAAATGACACACGCATGTCTGTGTGTATATATATATATATATATATATATATATATATATATATATACATATATATATATATATATATATATATACACATTTTTTAGGGTTGTTTTTAACCCAGCTGCTGGGTAAATATAGGACTAACTAAATGCTGGGTTAATTTAACCCAGCAAGATGGGTTAAATATTCAATCCAAATGCTAGGTCATATTTAACTATAATGCTGGGTTAATTCTACCACATAAATGGTTCAAATGTTCTACCCATATGTTTGGGGTTTGTTGGTTCATTTTAACTGGAATGTTGGGTTAATTCTACCTCACAAATAGGTTATTATTATTTTCATGTTTTACAGTGAATCTGTAAAAAAAACACCCATGTCTATTAAACAGTTAAATTATTTTGATATACTTGCCTATTACAAAAAACATACATATATGCAATAAACACCATCCTATTACATGTTCTTAGAAAAAAATATTTATTTTTCAAAAGCACAAGAACAGATAATCAACAGCGACATCATTACTATACTATCATTGATAAGGGCGGGATGGAGTAATTGCACAAATAGACTGAGGCAGCTTCTACAGAGCAGGATCTCTCTGTGACTTCAGATATCTTTTCTGAAGAACAAAACTATCCAGCTATTTTTTTTTTGGTTTGGTTAGATTAGTTCTGAACTCGCTTCCGTGAAACTATCGCTAAAACAATGTACTGAGCCCTCCTGAGGATATAAAGCTTTATTATTGTGTTTGAATAAATATTCAGATCTACCACAGCAGGTAATAAACTATGATGTGTCATAAGCGAAGCAAACACCACGATTATGCCTCGTTTCGTTCGACGGGAACGTGGTTCACTTGGCCGCGGTGTATTATAAATCTGTGGAATGTTTCACTGTTTATGCTCACATAAGAGGAACAAAAGCTCAATGAGGACTAAACCAATGATTTCGGTAACTCCACTGAGTGTAACATCTGCATAGTGACACTGAACATCTTCACTTTTCCGTTTACCTCTGAAAAAAAAGCTGCATTTTGTTTGTTTATATTTAGAGCGCGCACGCACACACATAGACACACACACACAGACACACACACATAGACGCACACACATAGACACACACACACACAGACACACACACATAGACGCACACACATAGACACACACACACAGACACACACACATAGACACACACACACAGACACACACACACACAGACACACACACACTCCCCTGAGCCCTCGGGAAACATCCAATCACCGTCGGTATACAAATGAGTCAAGACGTAGCCTAACGTGGTGTCGTGTCGGATTTCAGTGGTCACGGAGTGGGAAGACTTTGAAGAAGCTGCAGTGACAGCTGAACAACTTCACTTTTCCGTTTACCTCTGAGGAAAAAAAGCTGTATTTTGTTTGTTTATATCTAGAATTGTTATAGTAGTAAGAGAGAGTTATAGTTTGGTCTGTAGTGTTGTTCGCACCCTTGTAGAGAATAAATAAATGAATAACACCTTCATATCCCCTCTCAAGAGTGTCATAGTCCATTGTTAGTTTTAATGATCTGGCTGAAACTAATTATCACTACATAAGTACCCTAACACCATTGATCATGAGTCTCAGCTGAACCTAATTCTATACTTGTAACAGAAAATGTAGATGCAGATTCCAAATGTGTATTTATATAATAGATAGATAGATAGATGTGTGTGTGTGTGTAGGCTCTACGCAGGGGCAAGAGAGGGCAGCGCACCCTTAACCCGCACACACACACATACACACGCGCGCGCGCGCACACACACACACAGACACACCTCCCTTGAGCCCTGCGTCTGTCGGATTTCAGCGGTCACGGAAAGACTTTGAAGCAGTTTATATATGAATCTAAGCTTGAACTTATCAGCATTGTAAATATATAATACTTTTCAAATAAAATCGCTATTACTTTGACCCTGAAGTTTAGTTTAGCACACACAAAAAAACAGAAAAGTCATTTCTGGTAAATCAACGGAATGTGTAGTTTATTTACAGTAATTCATTAAAAAATGAATATACATTGTACAGTACACGGTAAACACGGGAAAGATTACAAAATGAAAAAACAAACAGTGTCTACTTTATAAACAGCTTAGTATGTGCGTCGAGATGCTGAAATCCCTTTTTTGCTTCCAAGTGGAGAGATATTTGACCGATAGCCTAGAACAAAAGATCTATAGGTGTGATCACAACCCCCTCCGACCGACCGTGCCATCAATCACTGACCACCTCAGAAGTTCCCTCCAATGTATGGCTGCAATACTTGTTTTGCAAGTATTTTTAACACCATTCAAAGGCTTCAAAGGGGCAGTTATCGGCTATGACACGTTGAAGGAGAACTTAATAGTTCTCAAAAATAGTGTAAATGTCTGCAACAATCACTAACCATTAAAATGTTTTTTTTTTTGTAATTAAACACGAAAATATTAATTATATTTCCATATATATACATACACACACACACAATAGCCTCTCCTTCAAGGATTATGGATACACCAACCGGTTCTTCCCCTTCAACAGCACGGACAAGGATTTTAAGAAGGTGTCACTTCGTCTGTCCCCCTGCATAAAATGTACAAGAAAATAAATCATTTATTTTGAGAAGCAAAAAAAATCTGAATTGCTTTAACCTGTGCTGACTTCATTGAGAAAAAAATAATAATAAAAATAAATGATAATAAAAAAATGACCATCACTTCATATACTTCATATTGTTAAACTTGGGTTAAATTGCTTTAGCACTAATCTTGCATCAGTAAAACATGGCATGAGATGGCTTTACAGTGTCAGGAAATCCTATGATGAATGCTGAGTTTGTATTTAAAGGGTTAGTCCAAACATGAAAATTCGTTCAATAATTACTCATATTTATATATTCATTTGCATTTATATGCTTCTGTCCAATACAACAAACACTATATTCAAGGTATTAATAAATTGTATAATTAATAAGAAAACAATGCTTTACCAGGCAATCATCAAAGAGATCCTCCGTGATGATCCCCAACCGACTGATACTGTACACAGCGCGGGCACACACAGCGACTCCAAACACGCATGCGCAGTTTAATGTGCACACATTTTCGGCTTCAGTAGACACACAATACTTCAGACTGAAACAGAAAAAAAAACAATGATCAGTTCTTATTCAGGACGTCCCATACTATATACACACCACATATGAAACTATTTTACTGCAGCATTTTTCAGATATGGGGCATTCTCTCTGTGTTGTTCATGAAACTACCGTAATCGCTGTAATATGCGCGCGCACTAAAATCAATCGCGGCTGGCTTGACCGTGTTTTTCTGAACCGCGGCTGGCTTTACCGCAGTAAATTAGAGCTGCTGTCAATACTGTATGAACATATGTACAGGTTCTTTACTCGTAACTCATTAATAAAGTTCGGCTTCAGAAAAAAAAACGTTTATTGCTAGTGCTCTTTTACCATTTAATGCTTTAACACACACGACTCAGTTTGTTCAGAAATGGCATCTAACTGGCGAGGCTTTGTCTCTGAACACGCCGTTTTCACTCGGGGTGGGGGTAAGAAACACATCTCGGTGTATTAATCCGCGCGCTCGGTTCGTTATTATTTTATTTATTTATTTATTTACCACAGGACCCATGGGGGCTCCGTAGGTTCAGGTTTTTACACGAAAACGGTGTTTTGTGAATCTCCACACTATTAAAAACTGAAATTGCTAATTGTACGTCCTGAGATTAAGATGAACATTAATTGGGAGTCATGAAAGCGAGAATCACATCCAAAAAAGAAAGCCAAACTTACCTCGAACACGACAAACTCCAGCTCCAGCCACACCGTGTTGTACCTCCGTGATGATTCCCAACCGACTGATACACAGCGACTCCAAACACGCATGCGCAGTTTAATTTGCACACATTTTCGGCTTCAGTAGACACACAATACTTCAGACTGAAACACGACTGCCCCCTACAGGTAATGAAGGGCATGTTCACAGCTTCCCGCACGCAGCCGCGCAAAGCCGCGGCACGTCACGGGATCCCTTTTCTCGAAACGCAGGTTTTTAATGGCGACATCTGTAGCACATATTGCACAATATTACAAATATATATTTTTATGTCACATACACTTTACTGCATGCTACAAACAAATATGAAAGTTCAGTAGCACGGCATTTTGCCGAGCATTTGATAACGCATTGTTTGTTTTGCTTACGGCCATACACTATTGTTTTGCTTACACTATTCTTACTTATTGCAACGTGACCACAGTTTTGTAATTTATATTCTGTATATGGACGGCTGAGGAAACCCGAAGACTCATCCGTGTTCGTGGTGAAAATGAGCAACTTTTTTAAAAATCGAAATACGGCGCAAAAAACCTTTGGGAGTGAGTAATCTCTCTTATTGGAATGTGTGATAAACATCGGCGCATGTCCTCTGACGTAACATTAGGAACCAGCGACATCGTATGATGACGTATAACAGTGTTGTCCCATTTCTTAGGGGAAATATTTATACCCTTCCCCTTTCCACTTCGTTTCAAGGGACAAGGGGAAGAAAATAGAATTGTGATTCAGCCTAAGTAAAACTCACCCGTAATTGTCAGGTAAAATTTACTTAATTAAATTAACAATAAAAGAAATCAAGTAAAAGTTACATAATTATATTTAATGCACAAATTAGATTTATTTAAAATAATCAAGTAAAGTTGCAGGAACCTTAATTTTATGAAATTACTATCATTTTGTTTTGTGAGATTTTCCCTTAACTTGGTTTTATCAATTTATATTACTCCCTATAATAATGTAAACATTGCTAATTTATGTTTTGGAAAGAAACTTAAGTAATTATTTCATCTATATCTTTCATAAATCACACAACTAAAATATAATTAAACAGTTTATTCACCAACATTACCAAATATTTGTGACATTCACAGTCTAGATCCAAGTTGTCTTTTTAATAAAAGTGCATTCAGCTAAATTTTGCATCCATAGAAAAAAACTGCACGGCACCAGGGCCTGAAATACTTGTTTTAAACAAAATTGTGTAAAATAATAAATAAATAAAATACAGCATTCATTTAGAAATAAAATACAGCAGAAAATACATTAAACAAACTGTAGAATAAACGTTAAAACGTAATAGCCCTCGGAAGCAGTGAAGTTGCAACATTCAAATCAGCACTCTGGACTAGTGCACTTAAAAGTATGCCATTGAAACCATAATGCATTAAAACATTAAGCTGAACATGGAAACACAACATGTAAAGACTTGTAGTCAAGCCAAATCAAATGTTTTAAGATAACTTCATCTTTAAAGCTTGCACTTTTGGTGATAGCTTAATCCCATCAAGTTCTAGAAGAACTTTCTGAAAATAGCTCAAATGTGTAGCGCAGTGCTCGGAGCTATTGCCAGATTCTTGCAAAATTTCCTCTCCTTCAAGGATTATGGATACACCAACTGGTCCTTCCCCTTCAACAGCACAGACGACAAGGATTTTAAGAAGGTGCATACTGGCATCACTTCGTCTGTCCCCCTGCATAAAATGTACAAGAAAATAAATAATTTATTTTGAGAAACAAAAAAAAAATCTGAATTGCTTCAACCTGTGCTGACTTCATTTCACAGAGAAAAAAAAATAATACAAATAATTGATAATAAAAAATGACCATCACTTCATATACTTCAGATTGTTAAACTTGGGTTAAATTGCTTTAGCAATAATCTTGCATCACTAAAACATTGTAAAACATGGCATGAGATGGCTACACTCCATAGATTACTCTGCACCTTTACAGTGTCAGGAAATCCTATGATGAATGCTGAGTTTGTATTTAAAGGGTTAGTCCAAACATGAAAATTCGTTCAATAATTACTCAGATTTATATATTCATTTGCATTTATATGCTTCTGTCCAATACAATAAACACTATATTCAAGGTATTAATCAATTGTATAATTAATAAGAAAACAATGCTTTACCAGGCAATCATCAAAGAGATCCTTTTCAGATTCACGTCTCATCTTTACGCTTTGTTTCTGTGAAAATATTTACATTGTATCATTACATAATCTTTTATTCGTACAACTACATTTAGGCATTTCTTCATCTTTTGTAAGTTTGCCCTTATCCAAAGCAAATTACAAAAGAGGAAGGCATCAAGCATGTCAAGCAGTGCTACTAACAACTAAGTAAGTTTCTGACACCGTTAGAAAAATACAAGATAGATCAGCGAGGGATTAAGGAAAAAGTAAGAAGCAAGAATCATGTGTGGAAAGATTAAGCATGCAGGGTCAGAGGATGACTCGACTTATTTTTATTGTCTGCAATGCGATTTAGACAAATTAGAACTGCGGTCAAGCCAGCCGCGATTGATTTTAGTGTGCGCACATATTACAGTGATTACGGTAGTTTCAGGACCGACACAGAGACAACGCGCTTTCAGAGCGCTTTTCATTTAGACGCCCAGGACTGAGAGATAATACAACATGCTCGGCAATTTTTACTTGCTTATTTATTTGCATTTCTGCTTTAATATCCGTGTTATTTATTGGTGACTTTGACGGTTGTCTGTTACAATATTTTTCTTAAATATTAACCATTCAAATAATTGTTTTATGTAGATAAGTTACAGCAGAATTCGTAGAAAACAGACAAAATAATGTATTTAGTCTTTCTAAATACCAGAATTGATTTTTATTTTGTTTTACTGTTCAAAAGTAGCAGTTATTCTTCAATGAATGTTTTCTATAATGAGGATTAACGTCTGCTTTGGAAGAGAGGTCAAATAAACAAATGTTCACAATGGGGAAAAAAAGTTAAATAAAATGCCTTTATTTCACTTCAGAGACCTATGAAAAAATAAATTCTAGTAAGTATAAAACGCCATGGTCAGTTTTTATCCCATATAATGTACAGACATTATATGATAAAAAAAAAAAAGTAGAAAAAAACAATGATCAGTTCTTATTCAGGACGTCCCATACTATATACACACCAAATATGAAACAATTTTACTGCAGCATTTTTGAGATATTGGACATTATTACACTTTAAAGGGGTATAAAGACCCCATTTCTAATAAGTAGAAAAAAACAATGATCAGTTCTTATTCAGGACGTCCCATACTATATACACACCACATATGAAACTATTTTACTGCAGCATTTTTGAGATATTGGACATTATTACACTTTAAAGGGGTATAAAGACCCCATTTCTAATAAGTAGAAAAAAACAATGATCAGTTCTTATTCAGGACGTCCCATACTATAGACACACCACATATGAAACTATTTTACTGCAGCATTTTTGAGATATTGGACATTATTACACTTTAAAGGGGTATACAGACCCCATTTCTAATAAGTAGAAAAAAACAAGGATCAGTTCTTATTCAGGACGTCCCATACTATATACACACCACATATGAAACTATTTTACTGCAGCATTTTTCAGATATGGGGCATTATTACATTTTAAAGGGGTATAAAGACCCCATTTCTAATAAGTAGAAAAAAACAATGATCAGTTCTTATTCAGGACGTCCCATACTATATACACACCACATATGAAACTATTTTACTGCAGCATTTTTGAGATATTGGACATTATTACACTTTAAAGGGGTATAAAGACCCCATTTCTAATAAGTAGAAAAAAACAATGATCAGTTCTTATTCAGGACGTCCCATACTATATACACACCACATATGAAACTATTTTACTGCAGCATTTTTGAGATATTGGACATTATTACACTTTAAAGGGGTATAAAGACCCCATTTCTAATAAGTAGAAAAAAACAATGATCAGTTCTTATTCAGGACGTCCCATACTATATACACACCACATATGAAACTATTTTACTGCAGCATTTTTGAGATATTGGACATTATTACACTTTAAAGGGGTATAAAGACCCCATTTCTAATAAGTAGAAAAAAACAATGATCAGTTCTTATTCAGGACGTCCCATACTATATACACACCACATATGAAACTATTTTACTGCAGCATTTTTCAGATATGGGGCATTATTACATTTTAAAGGGGTATAAAGACCCCATTTCTAATAAGTAGAAAAAAACAATGATCAGTTCTTATTCAGGACGTCCCATACTATATACACACCACATATGAAACTATTTTACTGCAGCATTTTTCAGATATGGGGCATTATTACATTTTAAAGGGGTATAAAGACCCCATTTCTAATAAGTAGAAAAAAACAATGATCAGTTCTTATTCAGGACGTCCCATACTATATACACACGACATATGAAACTATTTTACTGCAGCATTTTTGAGATATTGGACATTATTACACTTTAAAGGGGTATAAAGACCCCATTTCTAATAAGTAGAAAAAAACAATGATCAGTTCTTATTCAGGACGTCCCATACTATATACACACCACATATGAAACTATTTTACTGCAGCATTTTTCAGATATGGGGCATTATTACATTTTAAAGGGGTATAATGACCCCATTTCTAATAAGTAGAAAAAAACAATGATCAGTTCTTATTCAGGACGTCCCATACTATATACACACCACATATGAAACTATTTTACTGCAGCATTTTTCAGATATGGGGCATTCTCTCTGTGTTGTTCATGAAACTACCGTAATCACTGTAATATGCGCGCGCACTAAAATCTATCGCGGCTGGCTTGACCGTGTTTTTCTGAACCGCGGCTGGCTTTACCGCAGTAAATTAGAGCTGTTGTCAATACTGTATGAACATATGTACAGGTTCTTTACTCGTAACTCATTAATAAAGTTTGGCTTCAGAAAAAAAAACGTTTATTGCTAGTGCTCTTTTACCATTTAATGATTTAACACACACGACTCAGTTTGTTCAGAAATGGCATCTAACTGGCGAGCCTTTGTCTGAACACGCCGTTTTCACTCGGGGTGGGGGTAAGAAACACACATCTCGGTGTATTAATCCGCGCGCTCGGTTCGTTATTATTTTATTTATTTATTTATTTACCACTGGACCCATGGGGGCTCCGTAGGTTCAGGTTTTTACACGAAAACGGTGTTTTGTGAATCTCCACACTATTAAAAACTGAAATTGCTAATTGTACGTCCTGAGATTAAGATGAACATTAATTGGGAGTCATGAAAGCGAGAATCACATCCAAAAAAGAAAGCTAAACTTACCTCGAACACGACAAACTCCAGCTCCAGCCACGCCGTGTTGTAACCTCCGTGATGATTCCCAACCGACTGATACACAGCGCGGGCACAGCGACTCCAAACATGCATGCGCAGTTTAATTTGCACACATTTTCGGCTTCAGTAGACACACAATACTTCAGACTGAAACACGACTGCCCCCTACAGGTAATGAAGGGCATGTTCACAGCTTCCCGCACGCAGCCGCGCAAAGCCGCGGCAAGTCACGGGATCCCTTTTCTCGAAACGCGGGTTTTTAATGGCGACATCTGTATCAGTCTGGTAAAGGTTATAAAGCCATTTCTAAAGCTTTGGGACTCCAGCGAACCACAGTGAGAGCCATTATCCACAAATGGCAAAAACATGGAACAGTGCTGAACCTTCCCAGGAGTGGCCGGCCAACCAAAATTACCCCAAGAGCGCAGAGACAACTCATCCGAGAGGCCACAAAAGACCCCAGGACAACATCTAAAGAACTGCAGGCCTCACTTGCCTCAATTAAGGTCAGTGTTCACGACTCCACCATAAGAAAGAGACTGGGCAAAAACGGCCTGCATGGCAGATTTCCAAGGCGCAAACCACTTTTAAGCAAAAAGAACATTAAGGCTCGTCTCAATTTTGCTAAAAAAAACATCTCAATGATTGCCAAGACTTTTGGGAAAATACCTTGTGGACCAACGAGACAAAAGTTTAACTTTTTGGAAGGTGCGTGTCCCGTTACATCTGGCGTAAAAGTAACACAGCATTTCAGAAAAAGAACATCATACCAACAGTAAAATATGGTGGTGGTAGTGTGATGGTCTGGGGTGGTTTTGCTGCTTCAGGACCTGGAAGGCTTGCTGTGATAGATGGAACCATGAATTCTACTGTCTACCAAAAAATCCTGAAGGAGAATGTCCGGCCATCTGTTCGTCAACTCAAGCTGAAGCGATCTTGGGTGCTGCAGCAGGACAATGACCCAAAACACACCAGCAAATCCACCTCTGAATGGCTGAAGAAAAACAAAATGAAGACTTTGGAGTGGCCAGATGTTGTGGCATGACCTTAAAAAGGCGGTTCATGCTAGAAAACCCTCAAATAAAGCTGAATTACAACAATTCTGCAAAGATGAGTGGGCCAAAATTCCTCCAGAGCACTGTAAAAGACTCGTTGCAAGTTATCGCAAACGCTTGATTGCAGTTATTGCTGCTAAGGGTGGCCCAACCAGTTATTAGGTTCAGGGGGCAATTACTTTTTCACACAGGGCCATGTAGGTTTGGATTTTTTTTCTCCCTAAATAATAAAACCCCTCATTTAAAAACTGCATTTTGTGTTTACTTGTGTCATCTTTGACTAATAGTTAAATGTGTTTGATGAGCAGAAACATTTTGTGTGACAAACATGCAAAAGAATAAGAAATCAGAAGGGGGGCAAATAGTTTTTCACACCACTGTATACGTACAGTGGTGTGAAAAACTATTTGCCCTCTTCCTGATTTCTTATTCTTTTGCATGTTTGTCACACTTAAATGTTTCTGCTCATCAAAAACCGTTAACTATTAGTCAAAGATAACATAATTGAACACAAAATGCAGTTTTTAAATGAAGGTTTACGTTATTAAGGGAGAAAAAAAAACTCCAAATCTACATGGCCTTGTGTGAAAAAGTGATTGCCCCCCTTGTTAAAAAATAACTTAACTGTGGTTTATCAAACCTGAGTTAAATTTCTGTAGTCACCCCCAGGCCTGATTACTGCCACACCTGTTTCAATCAAGAAATCATTTAAATAGGAGCTACCTGACACAGAGAAGTAGACCAAAAGCACCTCAAAAGCTAGACATCATGCCAAGATCCAAAGAAATTCAGCAACAAATGAGAACAAAAGTAATTGAGATCTATCAGTCTGGTAAAGGTTATAAAGCCATTTCTAAAGCTTTGGGACTCCAGCGAATCACAGTGAGAGCCATTATCCACAAATGGCAAAAACATGGAACTGTGGTGAACCTTCCCAGGAGTGGCCGGCCGACCAAAATTACCCCAAGAGCGCAGAGACAACTCATCCGAGAGGCCACAAAAGACCCCAGGACAACATCTAAAGAACTGCAGGCCTCACTTGCCTCTGTTAAGGTCAGTGTTCACGACTCCACCATAAGAAAGAGACTGGGCAAAAACGGCCTGCATGGCAGATTTCCAAGGCGCAAACCACTTTTAAGCAAAAAGAACATTAAGGCTCGTCTCAATTTTGCTACAAAACATCTCAATGATTGCCAAGACTTTTGGGAAAATACCTTGTGGACCGACGAGACAAAAGTTTAACTTTTTGGAAGGTGCGTGTCCCGTTACATCTGGCGTAAAAGTAACACGGCATTTCAGAAAAAGAACATCATACCAACAGTAAAATATGGTGGTGGTAGTGTGATGGTCTGGGGTTGTTTTGCTGCTTCAGGACCTGGAAGGCTTGCTGTGATAGATGGAACCATGAATTCTACTGTCTACCAAAAAATCCTGAAGGAGAATGTCCAGCCATCTGTTCGTCAACTCAAGCTGAAGTGATCTTGGGTGCTGCAGCAGGACAATGACCCAAAACACACCAGCAAATCCACCTCTGAATGGCTGAAGAAAAACAAAATGAAGACTTTGGAGTGGCCTAGTCAAAGCCCTGACCTGAATCCTATTGAGATGCTGTGGCATGACCTTAAAAAGGCGGTTCATGCTAGAAAACCCTCAAATAAAGCTGAATTACAACAATTCTGCAAAGATGAGTGGGCCAAAATTCCTCCAGAGCGCTGTAAAAGACTCGTTGCAAGTTATGGCAAACGCTTGATTGCAGTTATTGCTGCTAAGGGTGGCCCAACCAGTTATTAGGTTCAGGGGGCAATTACTTTTTCACACAGGGCCATGTAGGTTTGGATTTTTTTTCTCCCTAAATAATAAAACCCCTCATTTAAAAACTGCATTTTGTGTTTACTTGTGTTATCTTTGACTAACAGTTAAATGTGTTTGATGATCAGAAACATGTTGTGTGACAAACATGCAAAAGAATAAGAAATCAGGAGGGGGGCAAATAGTTTTTCACACCACTGTAGTTGGTCACTCTTTTGCAGATATAACAGCTTCCACTCTTCTTGGAAGACACGAGATTTTGGAGTGTTTTCACGAAAATTTGTGCCCATTCAATCTGTAGTGGATTCATGAGTCAGGTACTGATGTTGGAATTTCAATTCAGTTTTATTTGTATAGCGCTTTTAACAATTGACATTGTCTCAAAACAGCTTTACACAATCAAAAGAATTATTTAAGTTTGTATGGAATGTGAATGTGTATGAATCAAAATGTTCAGATAGTACCTGGTGAGCAAGCCCGAGGGCGACAGTGGCAAGGAAAAACTCCCTGAGATGGTAATAGGAAGAAACCTTGAGAGGAACCAGACTCAACAGGGAACCCATCCTCATTTGGGTGAAACAGATAGCAGGAAATTATCTGCATTTATACAGTGTTAAGTGTTCGGTTCAGCTATAATAGTTGATGTTAAAATGGAGTCCAGTAGTTATTGGAGACTCAGATAGACTTGTAGAAAGTTCCAGTCCTGAACTATCGAATTGTCAAGTCCTCAGAGAAACAGCTGACAACACCAGTCGAGGCCAGAACCATCTTCTAAGTAGATAGAATCATCCCCAGACACCAGACGCATCCCAAAGAGACACACGGGGCATCCATGCGACGAGACCTCCAACCAGAAATGGGGCACCAGGATGGATCAGACAGGTCCGGAGGGCAGAGGGAGTCTGGATCACTGGCAGCTCAGGAATTACATGTGTAGCTCGACAGAGAGAGAGAGAGAAAGAGTGAAAGGGGGAGACAGGGGGAGAGAGGAAAGAGAAAGAGGGGGAGAAAGAGAAGAGGAGGAGAGATGGCAATTAGGTATGGTCACAGTCACAATGTATAATGTGAATGTATATTTACTGTAGAGTGCAAGCAGGGACTCCGGCAGGACTAACTATGACAGCATAACTAAAAGGGAGAGCCAGAAGGAAACACAAACATGAGGGCTCCCTGAGATGTAAAGCAAACAATCACCTCACCGTCAACAAACCTGAGTGATCAAATGAGAGTGAGGAAGACAGCATCTAAACATACCAGTTCACCATAATACTCTACGTCCATGAGTCCCCCAGATCTGCTCCTTTAACTTATGGCAAATCTATTTATAAAAATGCTTGACTAAATAAATAGGTTTTTAGCCTAGACTTAAACACTGAGACTGTGTCTGAGTCCCGAACACTATTTGGAAGACTATTCCATAATTTTGGGGCTTTGTAAGAAAAAACTCTGCCCCCAGCTGTAGTTTTCATAATACGCAGTACTGACAAGCAGCCTGCATCCTTTGACAGAAGTAGGCGTGGCGGATCGTAAGACACTAGCAGTTCGCTCAGATACTGTGGTGCGAGACCATTTAATGCTTTATATGTCAAGAGTAGTATTTTAAAATCAATGCGAAATTTCACAGGGAGCCAATGTAGTGAAGATAGGATAGGGGTGATGTGCTCATATCTTATTGTTCTAGTGAGGACTCTCGCTGCTGCATTCTGGACTAGCTGAAGCTTGTTTATGCACCTAACAGAACAACCAGACAGTAAGGCATTACAATAGTCCAACCTAGAAAAGCATGAACTAGTTTTTCTGCATCGTTTAGCGACAATATATTTCTTATCTTGGCAATATTTCTGAGGTGAAAGAATGCTATCCTGGTGATATTATCTACATGAGCTTCAAATGAATGGCTGGAATCTATAATCACGCCACGGTCTTTTACTGTTGCACTTGATGGAACAGAAAGGCCAGCTAAAGTTACGGTGTGATCTAAGATTTTACTTCTAGCTGTATCCTATGACTAGAACTTATCCGGATTAAGCCGAAGGAAGTTAATTAGCATCCAATTTCTTATGTCCTGCCCACATTGCTCAACTTTAGTAAGATGGTTTTTCTCATCAGGTTTTGTTGAGACGTATAGCTGTGTGTCGTCAGCATAAGAATGAAAACTAATAACATGCTTACGGATTATGTTGCCCAGAGGAAGCATGTAAAGGGAAAAAAGCAGTGGGCCTAAAACTGAACCCTGCGGAACCCCAAACTCCACTAGAGAACATGCAGAATAATCACCATTTAAGTCTACATACTGATAATGATCGGTCAAATAGGATCTGAGCCAGGAGAGGGCTGTACCCTTAATTCCTACTACATTTTCTAATCTGTGAAGAAGAATAGCATGATCAATGGTGTCAAAAGCTGCACTGAGGTCGAGTAATACAAGCATAGTTACACAACCCTGATCAGAGACCAATAGGAGGTAATTTACTACTTTAACGAGTGCTGTTTCTGTGCTGTGATGAGGCCTAAATACTGACTGATACAATTCATGTATGCCATTTCTATGTAGATATGAGCATAGCTGCTCCGCTACTATCTTTTCCAGAATCTTAGAGATAAAGGGGAGGTTTGATATTGGCCTGTAATTGGACAGCTGACAGGGGTCGAGGTCAGGTTTCTTAATTATTGGTTTGATAACTGCTAATTTAAAAGATTTTGGAACATAACCAATGCTGAGTGAGGAATTAATTATTCTCAACAGCGGTTCTCTTATTACTGGTACTATCTGTTTAAGAAAATGTGTCAGTATAGGATCTAATATACAGGTTGATGAATTTGCAGAAGAGATGAGTGAAATTAGTTCATTCTCTTCAAGGGGAGTAAAGTATTCTAGGTTTGAATCTGACATGGCTAGGTTAACATCTGTATCAATTACATTGTTCGTTTTCAAAGCCTTAATTTTGTGCCTGATATTTACAATTTTATTATTAAAAAAGTTCATGTTTTACGGTCACTGGATGTAGTGACAGTCCCCAGCCCAATTTTATTAT
Organism: Channallabes apus; assembly: GCA_030522415.1. Taxonomy (NCBI): domain Eukaryota; kingdom Metazoa; phylum Chordata; class Actinopteri; order Siluriformes; family Clariidae; genus Channallabes; species Channallabes apus. Next base: position 17,954,828 of record CM060117.1, on the reverse strand, counting down.
TAAAAAAGTTTTTAAAAAGTCCTCACTATTGCATGATGTTGTTGTGGAGATTTCTGTAGTGGTCTTATTTCTGGTTAATTTGGCTACGGTATTAAATAAAAATCTAGGATTATTTTTATTTTCTTCAAATATTTTCTTGCAAATGTGCATGTATGTGCAAATGTGCAATGCATATGGGTTTGTTGGTATGTGCATCTGTGCATAAATGAACAGATGAATATGTCCATAAGTGTCCATTTCTGTGCGGTGTTAAGGTCAGGGCTCTGTACTCAAGTTCTTCCATACAAAACTCATCACACAATGATTTTTTTTATAGTCTTTGCTTTGTGGACTGGAGCATTCCCCATCTGTTAATACAAAGTTGAAAGCACAGCATAGTCCTAGATGATTGAAAATACTGTGGTGTTAGCGGGGTGGCGGCTGACGACCATCCCCAGATAGCAAGGTGACATTGATTCAATGTTGAAATTTCATCAGAATCATCATTTTGGTTGAGGTTGATTTTTCAATGCTAAATAATGTTGAATCAATGTTGATAATTCAATGCTTTTCAGTGTTGAAAAGACAAACATTGAATCAATGTTGATTTTTGGTTGTGGAACCCATCCTCATTCAACAATGTAAGGCAAATTAAATTAACTAAGTGCATTTCTATAAAAATGTGTATGCATGTGTGTATATGTTTAAAACAGGTTAAAAAATTGACTACAAGAGATTTGCCATGGTGCTTAAAAAAAATAAAATAATAATAATTATTATATATATATATATATATATATATATATATATATTGAGGAAAAAAAAAAATTTGACGGTAAGTTTTGTGTTTTTACCTTGCTGTCTAGTTTACTCACTTGAGAGCTTAATTCCTGTTTGCCGTTCAAAAGTACTCAATTTTCGGCTCGCATTTAACATCGGAGGGTGTTTTTACACTGTCGCCACGTCATTATAATACACTCTACAGGCATGAGAATTCAATATGTTGTAGTCTGGAAGTTCCTGCCACTCACGGTGAAAGAATTTTGGCGATGCAACCTACAGTATTCTGTTGGGAAGCATTTGTTTGAGACCTTAGTTCCTGTTTCCCGTTGTCTGTGTCTGACCCAGAGCAGTGTGCGTGCCCCAAATGGAAAGAACCTATATGAGGATATATGCGCATATATGAAACCTATATGCAGTATATATGCACATATAACCGCACCTATATGGGGCCAGGGGTAGCTCAGTGGTTAAGGCATTGGACTAAGGTTCAAACCCCACAACCACCAAGTTGCCACTGTTGGGCCCTTGAGCAAGGCCCTTAACCCTCAACTGCTCAGATGTATAATGAGATAAAAATGTAAGTCGCTCTGGATAAGAGCGTCTGCCAAATGCCTAAATGTAAATGTAAATATGAGGATATATGCACATATATGAAACCTATATGCAGTATATATGCACATATATGATAATATATATGCTGCATATATGCGTATATATGCCACATGTAGGCAACATTGAGGTGCATATATGTGCATATACAGGCCATATAGGTCTCCTGTATTGCTTCTTTATATCCACATATAAGCCCTACTGTATATGTACATACAAGATATGTCTCCTATGGCAGGATCTGGTCATTTTAGCTCATATCTCACTTTGGCAACTGTCATACATGATGCCTAGCTCATATTTTCTATTATCAAGGCAATAACTAAGAACTAACAAAAAAAAAATGCAAAAAAACTAATCCTAATTGCCCACATACAGTATATGAGGATATATGCACATATATGAAACCTCAGTCTCCGTGAAAATCTTTTTGAAACACGTCACTAAAATTAACTGAAATGAGAAATATATCTATATAAAGCTTAAAGTGTCTACTTTTAAATGATGCAAGTCACATTGAAAACAAATATTCTCAGTTTATGTAATCCGTATGAAACCAAGGAGAGGCACAGAATTTCTGTCACACTTATATGCTAATGACCCGAGGCAGGACACGCCCATGCGCCAATCACACGGAAATCAGTCCGGGTAATTTACATACTAGACCACGCCCCCGGACACCGGCATGAAAAAACGAACACAGACGATTCAGTGAGTTTTCAGCACGTTTTGGAGGATGGCACGCGCTTACACATCCGAGGAAACTCTTCAGAATGTTCTGGAAAGTTTACATTTACCTCAGAAGAAGACTGTGTGACTCCGACGACGAACGGGAGCATTTTGAACAGAGAATAGACCCATGCTACACTGGGTAAGTTATTAAGTCTTATATAACTCTTATTCTGATAATATTAAACAAATATTAGTAAATATTTTCCTCACTACAGCTAGCTCTTGTCAGCTTGTGTGACACATTGGCTTTCAATGCCATTTATATAGTTTAGGTAAATCATGCTAGCATGCTGCCTCATGTAGCACAAACATGATATTTCCCGGTGGCTAAGCTAATGCCTTATGGAGTTTACAGATGTTTATATTCACCTTGTTTTGGATAGCTTTAGATTATGGTTGTTAATGTGTATTTGGTTCCATTTTGGTTAGCTTATAACACTGCTATCGGTAATGTTATTTAGCACAAACAAGCAAGTTGCAGGTGGCTAAAATACTGCCTTATGTAGCTAAGTGATGCTTATGAACATTTCTTTGGTGTAAATGTATATAATCCCTTTTGTTTAGCGTGTATTTACAAATACCTGATAAGATGTAATTGTTTAGAATGTGTTCAATATGTGTGTAATGTCCAGTGGATGGTGTTTTTTAAAACTCAAATTGAATTATGGCAGCAGTGTGTAGTATTATCTATCACCATCATTGATGCTGTCATGTGACCTACAGAAGAGAGGTGTATATTTTTCATGTTGAAGTGTGGATACATTTTTGGTCATCTCTGTACTGTATATATTGTGCATCCATATTAATTGCACATCCATTTACTCTGAACAGTATAGCTTAACATTTTTTTTTATTTATTTGTTTTTAGGAATGTGTCTGCATTAACCTTGCCTTCACCAGCCCCTCACATCAGGACACGCAAGCTCAGTTCAGATGGACCTCTTGTATTTGTGAAGTGGATGGACACACGAGAAGTATCTACCTGTTCTACCATCCATTCTGCTTTACAGTAGACGCGGTGAAGATGAGGGTGAAATTACAAGGTACATGGACTACAAAGACATTTCCATGTCCTGTGACTGCGTACAACCAGCACATGGGGAGTTGATCACTCTGATCAGCTATTACAATACTATACTACACAGCACAAAACAATGAAGTCGTACAGAAATATTTCTCTACACTGCTTGGACATTGCTCCAACCAATGCTTACCCTGCATGTATGTTTTGTACAGTTTTTTTTTTATCTTGCACTGTTTTACTCTGAATGTCCGTCTTTTTTCAGTTTTTATTTTGTACTGTTCCTGTTGCAGTTTTACCCTGCATGTAAACAAATGTCCAGAATGTCCAGATTATCATTAATCTGCATTTATACATAAAATCCTATTAACTATTGGGAAGCTAAACATAAGAATCAGTATGAAACATGAAAAGTTTCTAAAAGTTGCCAATAAATTAATATTGTGATGTGAAATAATTTTTCAGATTGAAGTTATAAAGGGCTCTGGGGTGTTTTGCCAGGCAGAAGTGTGGAGAGCAGCCCGCCTTGCCACCTCTGCTACTGCCATGGTACGGAATCTGCTGCTGGGCACCTTCGACTTGGAGACTTGACCAAATTAAAAAGGTAGCCATTATTGGTGAGTAAATGCATAATGCGTTGAGAAGGGAAAACAAAACATTTAAGACTTTATAAGTTCATCACTTTAACCATAGCCTACTTGTATCAATGTTTATTAGCCATCAATGGAGACTGCATAAGGTAGGGCACCCATTATTGTTACTGTATCTGCTTTGGACCTATAATACTAATTCATCACTTGCTCACTTCTTAATCCTACCTTTCCTCTTCTAAAGCCACATTATATTGCGCTGTAAGGTGTGTAGTCCTCTATTTTGTAGAACATATAGTGTTGCAAATAACCTCGTGGCACTAATTGTTGTTGTCTGAAGTTTTAATAAATAATCATAATGCTGTCAAAAATAATGTCATAAATAGATTTTCTTTATCAATTAACTTCTATTAATTAAATAAAATTTTTAATGTAAATTTTTAAAGTTTAATGGAATGGCTGTGTGAAAGATGCTGAAGCTGACGTGCCACTTGTCTTTTATATTAATGTTGTTCGGAAGCCTGTGTAATGATGTAGTTTCGACATCTATCGACTGAACAGCGTTTTTTCGACTTGTTTTCATGTTATTGTTGTTCAGCAATGGCATGGACGTGATGTTTTGGCAAAAGAAGGGTGGAATGGTGGTTGATGGTGACTGAAAGCGGTGACTGAGTAGATTGGACGTCACAGCAGCTCGTGAAAAGGCAGAGCTACTTTATGCAAGCTGTGTGCATTCTACTGTGGATTGACTGTTTTGAAACTTATATGGTAGTTACATAGCCCCTAGACCTCAGTTACCATGAAAAAAGCCATGAAATTTCAGTTTTGACCATATGGGATCTTAAACAAGGACGTCATCTTTTTTTAATTATTGTTTGTTCGGGGAGGAATTATAGACCACAATGTCAGCATGATCTTGCTTATCACTTCTTGTGTACGTTTGGCTGTAGCTTGCACACCAGACAGAGTTGTTGGCGATTCATCCTATTGTAAAGTCATGCAGTGTGTAATCTCCTGTCGCCAATTCATTGTGCAGTGTGAACACAGCAGCAACTAAATGCTACCACAGATAGTACAGTGTGAAAACAATGGTGATCCGATGACTTTGAAAATCATGCAGTGTGAGTTTGAGGAGAAGGTAAAAAGCAATGCAAAACAAATAATGTACAGTTTATGTTGTCATTACAGTACTTTGCTCTCAAACTAAATGCAATGTAATAATAGGCGTTATTTAATAATAACATTAACAGTGCAGCATGCATCTAACTCTGGGTAAAAAGCTTATAATAAAATCACCAAAATAAGTCTTCATGTTAAGAATAAATATGCAAACAGTACGGTATCTGAGCGTACGGATTGGAAATTTGTGCATACAGTTTGTTAATCCGTGGCCACGATTTGTTAAACTGAGGGAACAGTTTAAGTATTTGTGAGTGCGGGGGACAAATTGCAAAACCGTCGCCACGGATTGATTTTTTTTATTTATTTTTTTTGGTCCTACAGGTTTTTTTTTTTTTTTTTTTTCACATAAAAGACTACATTGTTACATTAAGTATATTTGTTTTCATAGCATTGAATATGTACATTGTAGGACAACATTTGCAGATTGTGAAATAACACATACAGGTCCTTCTCAAAAAATTAGCATATTGTGATAAAGTTCATTATTTTCTGTAATGTACTGATAAACATTAGACTTTCATATATTTTAGATTCATTACACACAACTGAAGTAGTTCAAGCCTTTTATTGTTTTAATATTGATGATTGTGGCATACAGCTCATGAAAACCCAAAATCCCTATCTCAAAAAATTAGCATATCATGAAAAGGTTCTCTAAATGAGCTATTAACCTAATCATCTGAATCAACTAATTATCTATAAACACCTACAAAAGATTCCTGAGGCTTTTAAAAACTCCCAGCCTGGTTCATTACTCAAAACCGCAATCATGGGTAAGACTGCCGACCTGACTGCTGTCCAGAAGGACATCATTGACACCCTCAAGCAAGAGGGTAAGACACAGACATTTCTGAACGAATAGGCTGTTCCCAGAGTGCTGTATCAAGGCACCTCTGTGGGAAGTCTGTGGGAAGGAAAAAGTGTGGCAGAAAACGCTGCACAACGAGAAGAGGTGACCGGGCCCTGAGGAAGATTGTGGAGAAGGACCGATTCCAGACCTTGGGGGACCTGCGGAAGCAGTGGACTGAGTCTGGAGTAGAAACATCCAGAGCCACCGTGTACAGGCGTGTGCAGGAAATGGGCTACAGGTCGCAAATTTTGCATGTCATTCGGAAATCAAGGTGCCAGAGTCTGGAGGAAGACTGGGGAGAGGGAAATGCCAAAATGCCTGAAGTCCAGTGTCAAGTACCCACAGTCAGTGATGGTCTGGGGTGCCATGTCTGCTGCTGGTGTTGGTCCACTGTGTTTTATCAAGGGCAGGCTCAATGCAGCTAGCTATCAGGAGATTTTGGAGCACTTCATGCTTCCATCTGCTGAAAAGCTTTATGGAGATGAAGATTTCATTTTTCAGCACTACCTGGCACCTGCTCACAGTGCCAAAACCACTGCTAAATGGTTTACTGACCAGGGTATTACTGTGCTCAATTGGCCTGCCAACTCTCCTGACCTGAACCCCATAGAGAATCTGTGGGATATTGTGAAGAGAAAGTTGAGACACAAGACACAAGTACCTGCAAAAGGATTCCCGACCAAGTATTGAGTGCAGAACTGAACATAATTATTTGAAGGTTGACTTTTTTTTGTATTAAAAACACTTTTCTTTTATTGGTTGGATGAAATATGCTAATTTTTTGAGATAGGGGTTTTGGGTTTTCATGAGCTGCATGCCACAATCATCAACATTAAAACAATAAAAGGCTTGAACTACTTCAGTTGTGTGTAATGAATCTAAAATATATGAAAGTCTAATGTTTATCAGTACATTACAGAAAATTATGAACTTTATCACAATATGCAAATTTTTTGAGAAGGACCTGTATATTAAAAAAAATCTAATGTGTGCATTGTATCTATGGAAGATTGTAGGACATTTCAAAACATATGTTGCATATCGGTACATTTGTAAAAGTCACATTTCCAAAAATTTAGGACCCACCTTCTGTCATTCATAAACAACTACCACTCCAAGTTTTTAGAGCATTGTATAGTTCTAACCTTTTGTTTGTTTTTCATTCTTTAGATGCACTACAACAACAACAGCTGAAAGCTGAAGAAAAGGAGGCCACAGAGTTTCTTTGCTTCAACAGTTCAGAAATGGCTTCGTTATGCCCCAGAACGGCTGGGGGGAATTTCTCGTGGTGGAAAACCATAAGTTCAGACTCGTGTCTTATTATCTGTTTTGCTGAGTAAATACATTTCAACTTACGAATAATGTTTCAGTCATCTGTTGTTTTTCTGACTTGGTTGTTTCTATTTGCATTTGACTGAATTTTGCTGAGGCAGGCTGCCATTTTTATATTATGGTTTTCCAGTCTCTTCTCTTGGCAGTTAGATTCTGTTTTATGAATTCAGAATTAACAATCTCTTCTAATAGTTCTCTTCTAAAAAGTCATTTTGTCATCCAGTTTATAATAATTTGTATGCAAGTTGTAGTGTGTTTTATTATATAGTTGTTTTATTGTAATTGTGATGTTACTTCCTGTTTAAATGGGTATGGAGCATAAATAAATAAATATGTTTACATGTAAACTGAAGGATGTTGAGTTACTGACTTTTTGTTTAAAAAAAAAAAAAAAAAAAAAAAAAAAGCTTTTCAGCCCTACATGGTCTCTGATTTAAAGAAATAAATCAAAACGGACATGATTTACTGTCATAGAATCTTGCTGTTCATAAAGCAAGACTAAACTATAATTGTTTCAATGTTGATTCAATGTTGATTCAATGTAAAATAAGTGATTGAATTTACGTTGAACAAACATTGATTTTATGCCCATCTTGATCTATTTTTCATCATTGAAATAACATTATTTCAAGGTGCAAACCTGATGAAAAATCAACGTTTAACATTGAAATTTCAACATTGATTCAATAACAAGTTGGTTGATGCTTTAATGTTGATTCAACGATGATTCAATGTTGTTCTGCTATCTGGGTCATACCTTGCGGGTGTTCTCTATGTGTCCACCCTGTTGGGGAAGGGTGTTTGGGTTAGTGGCTTCGGCCAAGTTGAGTGTGTTATGTGTGTGTGACCTGTTGAATGTGCTCTGGCTCATGCTAAGGCTGAATTGGATGAGGTTTTCGTGTGAGTGCTATGTTCATGCTATATAGTGCTGAGACTAAATAAAATACTCCCAGCCATTGCATTGGGCAGCAACTAAGCTCACTCGTCTCTCCAACATCCTTTCCGGCGGTAAAACGCTACGATACTTTTGTCCACATAGTTTATGGTCAAACCATAAACAAATCCATTAACTGACATTTTCTGAACTGATTCAAGAATTTCAACTTTAGTGATGAACATTAGGGTGAGTAAATGTACCCTGTTGCCCACAGAATGTACACTTTGAAGAATCTCAGGGTATTTTAGACAAGGATAACACACTACGCTCGATTCAGGGTGTACTTTTTACAACGGGAATAAAATAACTGTTGAATCTTTCATCTTGAAGTATACTGTCTTTATAATAGTGTCGCACCTGAATTATGAGTAGTGCTGATTCCGCTTCGTTTAGGAAACGCTCGTGTTTTGGTGAAACACAACTGGCCAATCACAGGTCCGCGTGACGTCAGCACGTCACGTCAGCTGTTCTGTGTTTACATCAGTTCGTTTTCTCTCTCTCTCTCTCTCTCTGTGCCAGTCAAGTTCAGCGCTGTTGTTTTGCTGTATTTGAACGTCTCCATAAAATGTGGAGAAACGCCGTCTGCGCGATCGATGGGCAAACACGCGCGTGAAACACTCATCGAGTCCGCCATCGTTTCGCACGGTAAGGGCAAATGGAGGCTGGACTAACATCGACAGGGCTGGCAGTGTGTGTGTGTGTGTGTGTGTGTGTGTGTGTGATCAGCAGCGCCAGACTGTTTTGTTTTTCTTTTTTGTTTGTGTTAGACAGATTTGCACTCCTGCCATTTATAAAGCGAACCCGTGTCTCCTTTTAACAGACATAAACAGATCATACAGCACAGTGTATATACAGTGTAACAGAGTTTCATTTTGCTTCTGCGGCTGCTGTTGTTGTTGGTACGCTGTCGCTGTGCCATTTTAATCTTTCAACTTGGTGAATACTGCAGCTGCATTTGTTGACGGAGCACCATTTTAAAGGTTTTCAAAGTTGCAGCGTTGAAGCTGTTTTATATACAATATATATTATTTAATATTATTCTCTTTCGTTTGTTGCGTTAGAGTGTTCCTGCGAAAAGATAAACCCTGAAGCGTCACGTGTTTTACAATACATTTCACAGATTTGAAGTGTGTCACTTCCAATATAACCACACTTCTTTCACACTACTGAACTTTTATTTCTGCTCAAACACAAACAATTCACAATAACATTTGCTCAACAACAAACTCAGTGCAGTTTATGCACATAATTCATGTCATGCTCAGGTCAGAGGTCAGAACTGGTCAACAGCAAATGGTTGTGAAGTGCTTCAGACTTTAAGTGCTTCACACAGATTCCTACATTTTCTGTCAGTTGTTCCAAGATATATTTTTCCCTATTCCCTTGTCTGGTTTATACGGAAGCGCATTGCATTCACACAATAATTATGACTTAATATCTCATAATAATGATATCCTGATCTGATAAATATGACTTACTATCTCATAAATATAACTTACTATCTCATAATTATGACTTACTAACTCATAATTATGACTTACTAACTCATAATTATGACTTACTAACTCATAATTATGACGTCAATATCTCATAATTACGACATCCTTATCTCATAATTATGACTTACTATCTCATAATTATGAGATAAGGGGAGGCAGTTTGTGGCAGGGGCATTTTAGCCCGTGACACGAAACGAAAGTTACTGCATCCTTTTACTCGGAAGCGAGGAACCAGAATTTTAAGCAGGTGCCAGATAGTTCTCTGAGATACCACAAAGCCAGCTTGGATGCATTTCAAATACATGATTTTGTATCTATGAAGCGCTCCATATTGGTTTTGTTACGTGGGGCGGTATGGAGAGCCGCACCACGATGTGTTATGATGTGTATAAGAGCCCTAACGCAGGGCTTTAGAGGGGGTCAGTGAAATAGGAGTTGTTGTGAGAGTGCTTATGATGCGCACGGGAAGACCTTTCCGTTCTGGAGATAGTGGGGGGGGGGGGGGGATTATTAATTAGGAACTTAAAAGGAAACAAAATTAAAACTGAAATGCAAAATGAACAGAGCTCTGCCGTCTACGTGAGAACGGACGGGTCTCGGGACCTAAAAATAAACTTTAGATCCTCTCGGCGCGTTCGCCCTTACCGAGGATTTATAAGAGAGAGAGGGGTTTGTGGCATTTTGTACTTTCATACTGTATTTAACCTGAGTGCGCACGCTGGAGTGTTGCGTGCCGCGCGCTCCCTCTTTCTCTCTCACCGGCGTCAAAGGCTGGAGCTTTGCCTCTGTCTCTGAACAGCATACTTTGTCTGTCTGCCTTTCTTTTCTGCAGATCTGCTCATTCAGACTATTGCAGAGTATTTATGCATGGTTCTGCCCCCTCGTAAGACTCGCATCATTACAGGTTTAGCTGCTCCTGAAGGAAGAGCCACTTCGAGAAGTATAGAATGTGCTTTCCTCCTGAACAGTCCTAAGCACTTTAGATACCTGCGCAGTGTTGACATACTAATGATAATAGCATCCAAATTACTCAATCACATTAATATCTCCGAGTGTCTCAATCCAAGAAAGAAATAAAAGCTAATTAAATTTGGCAATATTTGCTCCATTGTCCCTGTCTTCTCAGAACCCTAATATGTAATAATAAGTCATAATTATGAGATACTAAGTCATAATTATGAGTTAGTAAGTCATAATTATGAGATCAGGATGTCATAATTATGAGTTAGTAAGTCATAATTATGAGTTAGTAAGTCATAATTATGAGTTAGTAAGTTATAATTATGAGTTAGTAAGTTATAATTATGAGATCAGGATGTCATAATTATGAGATCAGGATGTCATAATTATGAGATATTAAGTCATAATTATGACATAAGTCCCATGATTTTTTTATTTTATTTTGTGAATGCAATGCGCTTTCCATAGGTTTACACACAGTAAACATCCTCTGTATTGTTTGACATCTAGAAATAGCTTGGCATACTAACTCCACCATGAGAGATAGTGACAAAATCATATTGTGCTACTTTTTAAAGAACATTACAGTTAACGAAATTATCAGTGTTGTCTTCAATCTATTGTTGTAGCAGATTTAAAGGTAACAACCAAATAAAAAAGATGTTTAGAAGTGAAAAAAGTTCTAAACCTTTCAGTTGCATGATAAGTATATATTTTTAAGTTTTAATTTAATTACATTTCTGATTGTCATAAGTTATAATTTAATTAAATTTGAATTTCTCATTGTCACATAATATCATTTTATGGCCATGTGTACTTGTTGTTTACTGTATTTGCTTATGTTTAATTTAAGGTTATCATATTAAAATAGGACTGTATATTATGTAAAAGACTGTATATTTAACACAACGTTTATTTTATCATTCCCTGGGAATGGTCTAGGCCTTACTCCGATCTGACCACAGACATAAACTCTCTTCTTCACCATGGGTGGTGCTGTGAGTGCTGGAGAGGACAATGATGAACTGATTGACAATCTGAAGGAGGCGCACTACATTCGTTCAGAGTTGGTGGAGAGGGCTTTCCGGGCCATCGATCGTGCCGATTACTACTTGGAGGAGTACAAGGACAGTGCCTACAAAGACCTGGCCTGGAGGCATGGCAACCTCCATCTGTCCGCACCCTGCATCTATTCAGAAGTGATGGAGGCACTAGAACTGCAGCCTGGCCTTTCCTTCCTCAATCTAGGCAGTGGAACAGGCTACCTCAGCACCATGGTGGGCCTTATCCTGGGTGAGTTGGCTAGGACGAATTTGGTGATGATGATTATTATTGTTGTTGTTGTTATTGTTATTTCTATTACTAATTATGTAGTTGTTAGTCTTTCGGTTGCTCCTGTTGAGGGGCTGCCACAGCAGATCATCTAATCCGCACCACAACTTGGCACAGGTTTTACACTGGCCTTTCTGATGCAACCCTCTCATTTAATTTGGGCTGGGGACTGGCACTGCATCCAGTGACTGAGCTTTGGGCATTGGGTAGGAATCAAACCCAGGCCTTCAGCATGGCAGGGAGGAAGTCTATCACTGATCCACCAAAACAACAACAACAATAAGAATAATACCAATAAAAATGATAGTAATGATCACCATTGTCATAAGCATCAAAGACTTTATTTGACAATTGAGGCTGTTTTCTCTAAATAAGTTTCTCCTCTGCAGCAGAGGTAAGTTTTGGTCTTGCTTTCCTGGGCTGGTCTTCATGGTGCTTGATGGGTTTTGCAAATGCACTTAACTAAACTGTTCTTCCTATTTTAGAACTGCTGGTCTTTGTGTCTTAAAATAAAAACTGACTGTATTATGACATAAAACATATTTACAGGTTCATTTGGTGTGAATCATGGTGTTGAGCTACATGCAGATGTTGTTCAGTATGCCTACCAAAAGCTTGACTACTTCATCAAAACCAGTGACAGCTTTGACAGGTGAGCTTTTAAAGCAAGAATATATATATGAAACTTTTGATCTGAAAATTTTTTGGCACAGTGCCTGTATGTCATGCGTCAGATTTTGTCAATTTGTTTTTCCACAGGCATATAAATTAGATTTTGTTTCCATAATAGAATTAACTTATTTTCCCGCAGTAGTTTATTGCATTGCATGTGTCTTACACTGTGAGGCATTTTTCTAGTAAACCCACTATATTCCAGGTAGGATTAAGTTGCAAATTAATTCCAGGTTAATTCAAGATCAATTCCAGATTGTACAACAATAATTGTTTTTGCTTTGTTATACCTTCATGTTCACTTTAATTGAGCAATTACTGGAATGGCCCTAAAGAGGGAATTTCAAGATATAAGTAATAGCATAATTTACCTTTAAAAAAAAAAAAAAAAAAAAGGTTAAAAGTTTAACGGTAAGTAACTTCCTTAGTCTTAGAGGAATATAAGAGTTAGTTAGTTAGTTAGTAAGTGGTGTGTGTGTGTGTGTGTGTGTGTGTAGGTTTGAATTCTGTGAGCCATCATTCGTGGTGGGAAACTGCCTGGAGATTCCTCCAGAGAGTCGCCAGTATGACAGAGTATACTGTGGGGCGGGTGTACAGAAAGAATATGAGAACTACATGAAGAACTTGCTGAAGGTTGGAGGAGTCTTAGTGCTGCCTCTGGAGGAGAAGGTTTGTGTGTGTGTGTGTGTGTGTGTGTACAGTATATATTGTTTGTGGGTGTGTGTGTATATATACACGTTCATCTATATATATATCCACACACGTGTGTGTGTGTGTGTGTGTGTGTGTGTGTATGGAGCTCAGAAATGTTCTTCAAACATTAAAAAAAAAAAATAATTAATAATAAAAGCATAATATGCCGACATTATTTAATAAACAGTAGTGTGTATGGAATGAAATATATGATGAATACATTATCACTTAAGGAACTTAAGCAGTTTAAATCAGCTTGTATATAATTACACTTTAAAGCACTTTGAAAGCCGTTAATGGACATTCCGTGGTTTATTGAGGGTGAAAACTGCAGAAATCATTTACAGATTTTTAGTTAGAAATTTATTGAATCAAAAGTAACTCTGTATGCACTTCTAGGACAAAACACTAGGCTATGAGCTGAATAGACATCATGAAATAGCTCTGTTACCCATGCCACTTTTAAAGCAGTAGAAAATATCTTCTGTTGTCAAATTACATCATTTTGTTCTTCATTTGAAGTATAGCACTATACAAGGCTTCTTCTTCTTCTTCTTTGTCTTTCGGCTGTTCCCTTCCAGGGGTCGCCACAGCGAATCATCTGCCTCCATCTAACCCTATCCTCTGCATCCTCTTCTCTCACACCAACTAACTTCATGTCCTCTCTCACTGCATCCATGAATCTCCTCTTTGGTCTTCCTCTAGACCTCCTGCCTGGCAGTTCCAACCTCAGCATCCTTCTACCAATATATTCACAATCTCTCCTCTGAACATGTCCAAACCACCTCAATCTGGCCTCTCTGACTTTATCTCCAAAACATCTCACATGGGTTGTCCCTCTGATGAACTGATTCTTGATCCTATCCATCCTTGTCACTCCCAAAGAGAACCTCAACATCTTCAGCTCTGCTACCTCTAGCTCTGCCTCCTGTCTTTTCTTCAGTGCCACTGTCTCTAAGCCGTAGAGCATTGCTGGTCTCACCACTGTCCTGTACACCTTTCCTTTCATTCTCGCTGATACTCTTTTATCGCACAACACACCTGACACTTTTCTCCACCCATTCCAACCTGCCTGTACTCGTCTCTTCACCTCCTTTGAACACTCTCCGTTGCTCTCGACAGTTGACCCTAAGTATTTAAAATCCTGCACCTTCTTTACCTCCGCTCCCTGTAGCCTCACTGTTCCTCTTGGGTCCCTCTCATTCACACACATGTATTCCGTCTTGCTGCGGCTAACCTTCATTCCTCTGCTTTCCAGAGCATACCTCCACCTCTCCAAATTTTCTTCCACCTGTTCCCTGCTCTCGCTACAAAGCACAATGTCATCTGCAAACATCATAGACCATGGAGACTCCTGTCTAATTTCATCTGTCATCCTGTCCATCACTAGAGCAAACAAAAAGGGGCTTAGAGCCGATCCTTGATGCAGACCCACCTCCACCTTGAACTCTTCTGTCACACCTACAGCACATCTCACCACTGTCTTACAACTCTCATACATGTCCTGCACCACTCTAACATACTTCTCTGCCACTCCAGACTTCCTCATACAACACCACAGCTCCTCTCTCGGCACCCTGTCGTACGCTTTCTCTAAATCTACAAAGACACAATGCAACTCTTTATTACCTTCTCTGTACTTCTCCATCAGCATCCTCAAAGCAAATACTGCATCTGATGTACTCTTTCTAGGCATAAAACCATATTGCTGCTCACAAATTCTCACCTCTGCCCTTAACCTAGCTTCCACTACTCTTTCCCACAGCTTCATTGTATGGCTCATTACCTTTATGCCTCTGTAATTGCCACAGCTCTGCATATCTCCCTTGTTCTTAAAAATCGGCACCAATACACTTCTCCTCCATTCCTCTGGAATCCTCTCACTCTCCAAGATCTCGTTAAACAAACTAGTCAGAAACTCTACTGCCACCTCTCCTAAGCACTTCCATACCTCCACAGGTATGTCATCAGGACCAACAGCCTTTCCACTCTTCATCCTCTTCAACGCCCTTCTAACCTCACTTTTACTAATATTTGCTACTACCTGCTCCACAACAGTCACCTCTTCTACTCTTTGTTCTCTTTCATTTTCCTCATTCATCAACTCCTCAAAGTACTTCTTCCATCTTCCCATCACCCTCCTGGCATCTGTCAGTACATTTCCATCTCTATCTTTAATCACTCTAACCTGCTGCACATCCTTCCCATCTCTATCTTTCTGCCTCGCCAACCTTACTGTCCAGCCTAGCATACAAGTCCTCATATGCTCTTTGTTTGGCCTTTGCCACCTCTACCTTCACCTTACGGTGCATCTCCCTGTACTCCTGTCTACTCTCTTCAGTCCTCTCAGAGTCCCACTTCTTCCTAGCTAGCCTCTTTCCCTGTATACACTCCTGGACTTCCTCATTCCACCACCAAGTCTCCTTGTCTCCTTTTCCCTTACCTGATGATACACCAAGTACCCTCCTACCTGTCTCCCTGATCACATTGGCTGTAGTTGTCCAGTCAACTGAAAGCACCCCCTGACCACCCATAGCTTGTCTCAACTCCCTAAAGACTACACAACATTCTTCCTTTCTCAGCTTCCACCACTTTGTCCTCTGCTCTGCCTTTGTCCTCTTCACCTTCCTCACCACCAGGGTTATTTTACACACCACCATTCTGTGTTGTCTGGCTACACTCTCCCCTACCAATACTTTGCAGTCACTAATCTCTTTCAGATTACAACGTCGACACAAGATGTAGTCCACCTGAGTGCTTCTGCCTCCGCTCTTATATGTCACCCTATGTTCCTGCCTCTTCTGGAAGAAAGTATTTACTACTGCCATTTCCATCATCTTTGCAAAGTCCACCACCATCTGTCCTTCTACATTCCTGTCCTGAAGACCAAACCTGCCCATCACATTTTCATCCCCTCTGTTCCCTTCCCCAACATGTCCATTGAAGTCTGCACCAATCACAACTGTCTCACCTCTGGGGATGCTCTGCATCACTTCATCTAACTCACTCCAGAATTTCTCCTTCTCTTCTAACACACATCCTACCTGTGGGGCATAACCACTAACAACATTGAACATCACACCATCAATTTCCAGCTTCAGACGCATCATCCTATCTGATACTCTCTTCACCTCTAGGACATTCCTTACAAACTCCTCTTTCAGGATAACTCCTACTCCATTTCTTTTCCTATCCACACCATGGTAAAACAACTTGAACCCTGATCCTAAGCTTCTAGCTTTGCTACCTTTCCACCTGGTCTCCTGGACACAGTATATCCACCTTCCTTCTCTGCATCATATCAACCAACTCTCTTGCCTTCCCTGTCATGGTCCCAACATTCAAGGTCCCTACTATCACTCCTAAACTCTTTCCTTTCCTCTTCTCTCTCTACCTTCGAAAATGCCTTCCTCCTCTCCTTCTTCGACCAACAGTAGCCCAATTTCCACCGGCACCCTGTAAGTCAACAGCACCAGTGGCGGTCGTTGTTAACCCGGGCCGCAACCGATCCGGTATGGAAATGATATTTCTGATTCGCATCCTTGATTTGGCAAATGTTTTACGTCGGATACCCTTCCTGACACAACCCTCTGCATTTATCCAGACTTGGGACTGGCACAAGAAGACACTGGATTGCGCCCCCCCATGGTTGCATTATAGCACTATACAAGGCTAATAGATGTTAATGCAAAACAATTAGTGTGGCCAATTTACCCTCCTCTGAAGCAAATTATCTTGAATGATGGATGAAATCCATCAGGATGTCATCTGAGTACATGCCTTAGTAGAAGAGATTAGGCATGAAGAAGATCTTGCTTTTTTTTTTTTTTTTTTTTTTTTTTTTAATGCAAATAAGATCACATTAGTGTGAAAAAGAAACCCACTGTTGGTTGGGTGTTATCATTTGTCTAGGACGAGTAGTACAGGCATAAATAAGGAATTGCAACTTAGAACTGGGCAGCCATGTCACACTGAATTTTGCACACACCCTCACGAACCGTTCATATTTTTCGGGTTCATGAGGATTCGTTTGGTACTCATGCCGGACCACTTTGCTTCCTTGACTCCTAGCTCAGAAATTGAGCTTTCCAAGAGCTTTGCCAAGACAATTACTTAAAGCCCAAAGCTGTGAAATTCAGCAACCAGTTTTTCCATTTTCATTTGTTCAGAAAAATAAAAAATATTAAAGATAATTTAGCTGTGGTTACATGCTTATGAGTGAAACAACAGCATGTGCTCTGCAGTCATTTCACATAGTGATGGCTTACTGGTCTTTTGCAGTTGACCAAGATCACACGCACAGGACAGAACTCCTGGGAGACAAAGAAAATCATAGCTGTGACATTCGCTCCTCTGGTGCAGCCCAAACAAAGCCTTAATGGGAGAAGCAAAAGTGTGCCACTACGTGAGTAGACTGCTACTACTCTGTCACTTAATATAATGATTTAAGGAGTAATATAAAATTATAAAATTTTTCAGCTCAGTGCATCCTTTTTTAATGTAACACATGCATGTTTAATCAATCACCCATCTATAATTGAAGACATTTTGATCATTACTTTTTGTAATGGTTTAGCAGTTTATGAGTGAATGAGCTGTCTGTTCCGTACACTGTGTTTCAACATGCTCACCAATCGCTTGCCGATTGGCAGAGGCACAATTACATGGATGCACAGATTTGGAAAGCAATCACAGAGCAAAGAAGTATATAAGTCATTAGTCAAACAGCCTTATTAAACACATATCACGTACATCTGCTTACTACATCGAAGAACATAAGCCATCCGCAAGTTATATAGAAATGCAGGGAACCAAAACAAGATTTTTTTACAAATAGCCAGTGAAGTCTAGGGAGTATGGGTATATAAGTAATGGTGGAACAAGGGAGAGGGATAAAGGAAAATATTAGAAAATACGAAGACTGAGGCGGCCAGTTTAGGTTAATGAGGTTTTAACATAAGATTGATGATCTTATGGTCAAGTCATGGATATAGTGCCTCAATTAAGGCCTTTTATATTCTGGCCTCATTTCAGTATTTTGTACTCTCACAACCTGAAACTGAAATGGAAGTAATTATATATTATGAATCCACACAAAATAACCAGATATTGAGTTCATAAATAAATTAGATAGTTTGGAATACTATTTACATATTTAAAAATGGCACAAGTTTTTCACTCCCCCTTGGTCGAAAATTTGTCGTTTAGATCTGGTGTAACCAGTTGCCATCAAAAGTCATAAAATTTGTTGAAAAAGGTCCACGTGTGCCAATGTTTTTCTGCTGAGAACCAGCAAACATGGGAATTTTTTTTTCTAGTTTGATTCAACCATTTCAAGCCTTGCCACAAGCAGGTAATAATATCCTGAGAACATCATTCTCACACTGAAGCATGGTGGTGGAAGAATCATGTTTCATGTTAAGAATCACACTGGTCCTTGGGCCTCTGACTAATGCCCCTTTCACTTGTTTACCAATGTTGGTTGGTGAGTCATAGTTGTGATACTTTTGTGATGCTTTGTGATATTTTTCTAGAACTTTAATAGCCCCTTGGTCTTCATGATGTTTAAGTATGTTATCTAATAGTCACCAGTAGTGTATTTATATTGAGATCATGTTGCGCTTGTTACACATTACACTCCATACAGCTAATGAAGTGAACTGGATTTCCCAGAATAATTAGCAGGTTATATAACAGCAGAACAGATGAATGCACACAGTACATTTTGTCTTTTCTATAAGGGGCAAACTGGGACTTTTGATTGTGAAGAATAACAGACCACAGTTTTCCCTGCTACTTCAATGCACTTATTCCAGAGTTTCAATAGTGCTTGAATACCATCAAGGTTTTCCAAGTATACTGGACCAATGATATGATTTTAAGCTTCACGTCTGAAACTCTAGGCTTGTAAGAACTCCATTTATGGCCTATAGATGTGGAATTGTCTTGGACTCATGGACATATGGCCTTCTTTAAAACATTAGCACCATTCAAATGTTTTACTGTGGCTAAGACTCTCATCATATTTACACCTTTATTCACAAGGAAGTCCCAGTTTTATTTGAACACATATTTGCAAATAATTGCCATCGTCTGTCTTGATTATTCAGGGCAATGTTAAGAAATGAAAAATTCGGCAATAGTTGAAAACTTTCTAGAACCTGGATGTTTGAGCATATTGTCTGAGATGTTTAACATAGTTTTTCATTTAACCTACTTGTTTTAATGGGCAGATTACATGCACAAACCCAGGATAGAAGGATATATAGAAGCATGAAGTGTAGACATGTATACCTGGATCATATATAGATAATATTCATGCAGTCTTTTGTTTTGTAGCTATCTTTGAGGTCCGGACACTGCAGGATTTGGCACGCATCTCAATCCGCCATACGTTGCGCCAGCCCATGGAGCTGACCGAGGGTGGTTCCAAAAGGCGAGTATCATTTCCTAGAGCTCGTGCCATGCAGCGCTATGGTCCTCGCTTTGAACGCCGTCGTTTCTGTCGCCGCTTCTACCGCCAGTGCATCAGTTCCACCATTCTTCATGAGTCCATGATGCCCATGGCAACAGATGACTGCACTTACCCAGGAGGAGTGGAAGAAGAGGAAGAGGAGGATGTTGAGGAAGAGAGGAACTGCCACAAAACACGGAGAGACCTGCAGGAAGAGGACGAGGAGGAGGAGAGCACCACTGTTGAAGAAGAGGAAAAGGTCAAGCGAGTTGAGGCACCCGTCAATGTTCTGAGGCAAAGGATCTTGGGACTGCCATTGCCTGAGCCACTCAAGATGTATCTCTTATATTATCGTGAGAAATGAGTTAAAGAAAGGTAGTGCCAGTGGGCTTAAGTTAATTTTAAAGGTTCTACTTAAGAACCCACCCATAATTGAATCACATTAAGACATAAAATAACTGCATTATAAATGCACCAAGACTCATATGGGTTTCCTGCACTTCCTTCTTACCACTTGTTTGAGCAATTTCTTTGAGTCACATCTGTGATTTTGGTCTGATATCAGAAACTGCAGTCCCATTTTGCAGCACCTATTCAAAAGACTTTGGTGGACTATTTTAGCAAGATTAATGTGATGCCTTGATTTAACTGACAGTAGCATCATTTTTGGATGTTTACCAAGATTGGTGTGGTGGACTAAACCATTGTATATTTTTTTAGGTGTATGAAAGCTGTTGTTTATTGTTGAACTGCTTTCCTTGTTACAGTCTCTCTTATCATAACTTACTTGATTCCATTTGCATGTGTAGTGCTACTGTGCACCTGCATTTTAGTGTGATGTATTTCAACACTGTATGCTGTGCGAATCAATTTATGTTTTGGGTTAAAGGTATAGTTAACATGTGATTAAGTCATTGTGTAGTCAGCGTAAAAATAACTGGTAAGAATTGTACATCATGTGTAAGATAAATGATTTATTGTGCCCCCCAGATTCCAGCATGCACCATTCTGCAACATGCACACATAAAATGCTTATGAGCATGAAATGGTAACAATACTGTCTAGAGCAGTGGTTCTCAAAGTGCTTTCTGGAGAATTATACTCATGCAGCATAGCTGGGGGTCTGCAACTTTATTATTTATTTACAGTCCACAGTTACTGTATCAATCATCATATTTTGATTATTAATTGGTTAGTTGAATTTTAATTGGTTTCACAAAATCTCCAGTAGTTTCAAAATGAGTAGGTCTATAACTAATGTGCCAACCAATGTATTATGTATATGGATAAATCATGAAGAAAAAGAGCTATGACTGCTATGTTTTATTGAACAAGTTTAAATAAATATGTTTAAATAAATAGTGAGAACCCCTGGTCTAGGAAGGATAACCATATAATTTTTGGTCCCAAACTAGTTTATGTGTATTTCAGCTACATCTTAGTTATCTTTTAAATGTAACATGAACCATTCAGTCCCTACTCAGGAATGTTTAACTTAGAGGTAATTAAATTGACCAAAAACTATATCAAAATTATAATTTTTTTTGACCAAAAAAAGACAAGATTGTTAGATTTTATACTATGCTTACTGTGAAATAGGCTCAGCTATGAGAAGTACACCTTCTGGGTTACCATGCTTGCTTCTACTACAATGCATCTTCACAATTGTAAGTACTTTTTTATTTGATTATGGACACTGACATGGATGCTTAATGGCTCCTTAATTAAATAAAACCCAACATTCAAAGCTACCTACATGCCTAAAAACAGCATATAACTTAAAATGATTGTGAATAAATTTTAGTTTATGCAGGCATTTTTAAGCATCTTGAAGCAATTAATAACAAGTTTGTTAATGTATGTTTTTTTATATGCTCATGCAAATACTTTATTAGTCAGAAGCAAAAATATTTGCGGACCCCATGACTTAAGCATAATTTATGCTTTCCTATCAACACTTTTTTGTCACTGTCTAGTGTTATTTTTAGGTTGAGATATATTTACTATTTGCATATTAAATATACTTCAGTGCAATAATTTGGTTTAGCTTCATGTTCAGTTTTTTCCCACAAGAAGACCATCTTCATTGCTTTGGAGAGCTATTTCAAGTGCAAATGCAGTTGGTAAATGTTTCCTACAGCCTGCACACCAAAGCAAATAAGCTCTACTTTTTTACAGATATTATACTTTGTGTTTTTTTTAATGATGTATATTTTTTTATGTATATATTAATTTATTTATTCCTTTTGAGTCATTAATTTTTCTTTGTCATGTTCAGCAGGGTGGTGAATCTGGAGACTCTCTCAGGAACACTGAGCAAAAAGACAGGAATACCCGTTCACACATGCCAGTCCATCACAAGGCACCATATACAGTGGTGTGAAAAACTATTTGCCCCCTTCCTGATTTCTTATTCTTTTGCATGTTTGTCACACTTAAATGTTTCTGCTCATCAAAAACCGTTAACTATTAGTCAAAGATAACATAATTGAACACAAAATGCAGTTTTTAAATGAAGGTTTACGTTATTAAGGGAGAAAAAAAACTCCAAATCTACATGGCCCTGTGTGAAAAAGTGATTGCCCCCCTTGTTAAAAAATAACTTAACTGTGGTTTACCACACCTGAGTTCAATTTCTGTAGTCACCCCCAGGCCTGATTACTGCCAAACCTGTTTCAATCAAGAAATCACTTAAATAGGAGCTACCTGACACAGAGAAGTAGACCAAAAGCTAGACATCATGCCAAGATCCAAAGAAATTCATGAACAAATGAAAACAAAAGTAGTTGAGATCTATCAGTCTGGTAAAGGTTATAAAGCCATTTCTAAAGCTTTGGGACTCCAGCGAACCACAGTGAGAGCCATTATCCACACATGGCAAAAACATGGAACAGTGCTGAACCTTCCCAGGAGTGGCCGGCCGACCAAAATTACCCCAAGAGCGCAGAGACAACTCATCCGAGAGGCCACAAAAGACCCCAGGACAACATCTAAAGAACTGCAGGCCTCACTTGACTCAATTAAGGTCAGTGTTCACGACTCCACCATAAGAAAGAGACTGGGCAAAAACGGCCTGCATGGCAGATTTCCAAGGCGCAAACCACTTTTAAGCAAAAGGAACATTAAGGCTCGTCTCAATTTTGCTAAAAAACATCTCAATGATTGCCAAGACTTTTGGGAAAATACCATGTGGACAAAAGTTTAACTTTTTGGAAGATGCGTGTCCCGTTACATCTGGCGTAAAAGTAACACAGCATTTCAGAAAAAGAACATCATACCAACAGTAAAATATGGTGGTGTTAGTGTGATGGTCTGGGGTTGTTTTGCTGCTTCAGGACCTGGAAGGCTTGCTGTGATAGATGGAACCATGAATTCTACTGTCTACCAAAAAATCCTGAAGGAGAATGTCCGGCCATCTGTTCGTCAACTCAAGCTGAAGCGATCTTGGGTGCTGCAGCAGGACAATGACCCAAAACACACCAGCAAATCCACCTCTGAATGGCTGAAGAAAAACAAAATGAAGACTTTGGAGTGGCCTAGTCAAAGTCCTGACCTGAATCCTATTGAGATGTTGTGGCATGACCTTAAAAAGGCGGTTCATGCTAGAAAACCCTCAAATAAAGCTGAATTACAACAATTCTGCAAAGATGAGTGGGCCAAAATTCCTCCAGAGTGCTGTAAAAGACTCGTTGCAAGTTATCGCAAATGCTTGATTGCAGTTATTGCTGCTAAGGGTGGCCCAACCAGTTATTAGTTCAGGGGCAATTACTATTTCACACAGCGCCATGTAGGTTTGGATTTTTTTTCTCCCTAAATAATAAAACCCCTCATTTAAAAACTGCATTTTGTGTTTACTTGTGTTATCTTTGACTAATAGTTAAATGTGTTTGATGATCAGAAACATTTTGTGTGACAAACATGCAAAAGAATAAGCAATCAGGAGGGGGGCAAATAGTTTTTCACACCACTGTACACGCATTGTCACACATATTCATATTATACACATATTCACATATATGCATATATTATCAGGGTTTATGGGTGGTGGGAGGAAATACCATACAATATATATAAAATGAGGTAATCCGCTTATAGAATAAATCAAGCCGATGGCAGTTAATTAGTTGGTAATGAATGATTCATTTATTAATTATTCAGTTTAATGTTTGTTTTAATGAAAATAAATGTTTTGGCTAAAATGATTGGCTAACCTGTTTTAAAAGAAAATAGTTATAAAAAGAAGCATTAGTTTGAATATTGGCCACCCCATAAATTCACATAAATACAGGTAATCATGCAACTTATACTAGTCATGACAATATTTAAAGCATTACACATTTAAACATTTAAGCATTTATAAAACCATTACAATGGCACCTGTCAAGGCAGCAATGAACAGACAGTTATCAAAGTTTATTTGTTGTAAGCAGATAAACGTAAAAATGGCTATAAGGAATTTAGTGATTTCAACAAATTGTGATGGCTAAATAACTGGGTCAGAGCATCTCCAAAATGGCAGTTTTCTGAGTGGTGAGACCAGTATGCAGTGGGGGAAAAAAGGTGGGGGGCAGGGGTCCAAGAAAGGACAACTCAGGAACCAGCAGCAGGATCCTGGCTTCCCAAAAATCACTTGTGATGCATGTAGTCCAGTTGATCCAATCCCAAAGAGTTACGGTAGGACAAATTGCTCAAAAGTTTATTTTGACTATAATAGAGAAGATGTCAGAACACACTGTGCTTGCTGCTTATGGGACAACATAGTCACAGACTAGTCAGAGTGCTCATGCTGTTCGCTGTCCATTACTGAAAGCACTTTGCACTTAATCATCAGAACTGGACCATGGAGCAACAGAAGAAGGAAGCCCGGTTAGATGAATTACATTTTCTCTTAAATCATGTGGACAGCCAGGTGCATGTGTGGTGGCAACAGGATATGCACTAAGGAAAGAAGATAAGCCATTGGAGTCAGTCTAAAGCTTTGTGTTCAGGTGGGAAAACTTAGTTCCTGGCAGTCATATGGATGTAACTTTGAAATATACTACATTGTTGCATTCCAAGTACATCCTTTCATGCCAGTGGTATTCCCTTTCAGCAGTATTATGCACCCTGCAATAATGCAAAAATACTTAGGAATGGTTTGAGGTACATGAAAAAGAGTTTTTGATTATGCTTCCAAATTCCTCAGATCTCAAGCTGATCGAGCAGCTGTGTGATGTGTTGGAGAAACAAGTCTGATCCCAGAAGGTCCCATCTCCCAACTTAAAGCATATGCAGTTGTGATGATGTGATGCTCGACGTCAAAATAAGAAACATGATACTCGTTGCTCGTTAACTAAGACAATGCTCGTTTTTCAAGTCAAAATTTATTTTAAATCTTTGCTCGTCTTGCAGAACACTCATAAACTGTGTTACTCGTAATCCGAGGTTCCACTGTACAAAAATGTAAGAAAAAACATTCCCTGCTATTTGTCCTTATTCCATCTTTGCATTCCCTGTGACAAGACAATTAGATCTTCCCCTTAATGTGGCCTCATAAGAAGATACCTCCAGACTCAGCAGTAGATTATTTACATAGACACTGAACCAGGGCATTTGGGAAAAGAGTGTAACACTTTCTATTGTAGCTTTAATATTCCTAAACTTCAGAATTTGAGGATATCATCCCAAATTAACACCTTTAAACTTCTCAAAAAAGTATGCTACCTGTTAACATTACTTAACATTACCTGTATCCTGTATATAGGTACCTGTACCTTAGATTCATTTAGCTCATTAGGAAATGTATTTGTACTGTATATCAATTGTTTTTTACAACAGATATGCTGCTATTAAAAACAATTATATTGTTCCCTCACAATTAAAGTTTAGTTACCAATATCCTTGATAGAAAACTCAGTATGAAATTGCCTTAAAAGGTTACTCTGTTACAATTTCTATGGTACATTGTGATCATCCCTCAAAATTAGTAGCAGCTAGCAACAATAGCTTCACATTGTGCCTAAATTCAACGAATGATATAACCAAACCTAACCTGCAAAAAAAGAAAGCATATAATAAACTTAAACTTAAGTAAAAAAAAAATTCACTCTTGAGGTTTAATACTCATTAAACTTTAAATTTGGCCCTTGTTCAGAAACCATTCAAACACAAACATAATTGGGATAACTGCTGAAACATTTCCATTGTAAATCAATGATGATAGTTTCTTCATTCTAAGATACCTTCATTCACTGTTTTTTTTTTCTCCTAAGTTTGTATTTCTTTTTTCTCTGTTGTTGGCAAATTACATCTGGTGGAGCTGATACCACCGGTCTCCTTCCACCGTCCAAAGACATGCAGAGTAGGCTAATTGGCATTTCCAAACTGCCCATAGTGTGTGAGTGAGTGTGTGCTTGAGTGCCCGGCAAAGGACTGGTACCCCATCCAGGGTGTGCCCTGAGTCAACTGGGACAGGCTCCAAGTCTTTCACAACCTAGTACAAGATAAGTGCCATAGAAAATGAATGAATACATTTTATGGGATTTGTATGAACATAGAGAAAATTATCACCTCTTATTTCAGCAAAAATTAAAAAATTAGAAAATGTGTACATCTCTACTTTATACACAAGTATAGGAATAATACAGAATCATAAAAAAACACCTTTTTAAAAGAATTATAATATTGTTTAAGACTTGTATCTTTCTCCACATTTTGCATACCCTAACATCACACATCAGTTGTCACTAGTGAATACCGAGTAATTTTAGGGGGAAGGCATGGTGTCATATTTGTTAGCATTATGGCCTTGCATCTCCAGGGTGAAGGGTTCAATTCTGTGTGCATAGATTTTGCCCATAGTGTGCGATTGTGTGGCCTGCGATGGACTGGCACCACGTCCAGGGTGTCCCCACCTAGTTCTCTGGAACAGGCTCCAGGCCTTGCACAACCGAGCACAAAATAAGTGGCATGGAAAATTAATGAATGAATTTTATGGGGTTTGTACAACTCCACCAAATATGTTCTGAGTATGTACAAAGTATTAACCAACCAAGTGGAGAACAATACAGTAAACATAAATCCATGAATCAACCTTAAGGAGATTACATAATCATTAATAAATAAAACAATTTTAGACACAAAGGGCTTTTTAATTCATGATTAAAATCAATGCAGTTGTGGTCTAAAATGAAATACAAAAAAAAAAAGCTGAGTTCAGGTTTTGATTTATACAACCAGATGAATTAAACAAGCATTACATATGAAGTGCATTTTCATTAGTCTTCTCCCTTTTTAACTTTTATAACCAAATGGCTTTCCTGATGATTATTTCTAAACCAATGTAACAATACACAACATTGCGAGAAAGCTAAACATTGCAACAAGATGCATACAATTTAATAGAAATCCGAAGATATCACAGGAACAAGACAACATGAAAGTCTATAAAAAACATGAATGCAAAAAAGAAAAAAACTACATTCTATAGAAAAGAAACACAAAAAGGTATCTATAGTTGTAAATTAAAAAAAAAAAAAAAAAAGACAGGTTCATATAAGTTAGCATTTTAAATGTCGCTATATGACTATTAATCTTTTATACATGTTAACACATACACACAGTATACATGGGTTTAATTAAACCCTACAGTAGCAGCAAGCAATGGTGTCACCCTTACTGGTAAGGCAGAAGGTGGGATAAGGATATTGCAGTTTATCAGTTAGATTTTTTTCCCCATAAATAGGAGATCTTATAGGGAATAATGAAGGAACAAAACCTCACCATCTACAGATGCTCTGAAAGGAAAAGCACAGTGATGTTGCAAAGCAACTGTAATGGTTTGTTGCACTAGCGCTTGCATTTCTATTTAAATTTAAAGCGATCTGTTCGTTTCAAGGGACATTCTGAGCAATGAGTCAGATGCTTGATATTCTGTGAAAAAAGAGAAGGTAAGGCGGCACGGTGGCATAGTGGTTAGCACTGTGGCCTTGCATCTCCAGGGTCCACCTGCCTCGGGTCGGTGTGCATGCAATTTGCATGTTCACATGCTTGATAGGTTTCATCCTGGGTATCTCTGGTATATTCTGGGTACATGCAGTTTAATTGGCGTTCCTGTTCCCAAATTTACCATTGATTGTGTGCATGTTCCGCAATGAATTAGCACCTTGTCCGGGGTGTACCCTACCTCATGCCCCAAGTTTCCTAGGATAGGCTCCATACCATCCCCCAACCTCCCCCCGACCCTATACAGAATAAGAAGTATAGAAGATGAATGAATGAAGGTAAGGCACCTTAGGACCCTGACTATTAAGTGTGTTTTGACCTGTTTTAGCTCCCCACTCCAATCCTTCCAACTTGGGTGACCCAAATAGAACAGCATTACAGCTCTAGTTAACATCAGTTCAATCTAGACCCACTCCTGTTTCCCTCCTTTGCTCACACCCTTGGGTCCTAGTGGTAAAAGGAATAGGAGGTAGGATATAGGAGCTGTTGGAAACTGGACCTGTGGTGTAATGTGCTCCCTCACTCACTAGATAACCCTACAGCACGTATCTGGAGGCAAACAGATGGAAGGCCTGCTGCCACCCAGTGAAATCCTCAAGTGAGCATTTCAATTTGTTAAACCTACAAAAAAAAAAAAAAAAAAAAAAAAATATAACACATATCTACCTACAGTAGATACAACCAAACATCTGTACATACAATGGAGTTGTCAACTGTTGTCTAAATATCTGTGCCACTACACTATAAGACTAGGACGAGGATGTAGAATTTTACTCTCAGGTATCAACAAGACCAGACAAAAAAAAAAAAAAAAAAAAAAAAAAAGACAGTAACCAACATCTGAACACCAATGTCACGAAACCTGCTCACTCATCCTTCTCATCAAAGCTCTTTTTTAATCAATTTGCGATTGCACATTTAACTGTTGTAAAACATTCAGCAGCAGAACCCAAGCATTTAAAGTAGTCCTAATTATACTTGCTAAAAGTTAAGAAAAAACACAGACATGGTTTTTGTTTTGTATCATTTGAATGAGAAGATGCATCACCTTGGTCTGCCTCCTCATTAATGTATACGTTTAAAGTATACATTTTATAACCTGGGGATTAGCAATTACCTTCAGCCTGTAATCCCAGTCCATGGCAAAAACACAGTCTATCTATAGTAAGGAAGTCACAAAAGTGTTATTTAGGCACAAGGCCACGAGACTGGGGGTAGAGGGGAGATCCTGAGCTGGATGGGCTGTGGGCTGACGTTGGGGTGCTCACCTTCTTGCCTGTTTTGGGACGACTGGGGAAAAATAAAATCACAAAAAAAAGGAAAGGTTTAAAATACATTTTATATAATACAAAATGTGAAGCACAGAGACGTACATACAAATATATATAAATACATTCATGCATACATGTACCACTTACCATATCATCCACTTTAATAAGAACATATGTATACCTGCTCATTTACACAATCAGCTAATCATGTGGCAGCAACATATATGCACTATATAATGCGTAAAATTTTGAGATTACAGTTAAGTTATAAGATTTGGGTCAAGAGCTTTATTTAATGTTTATATCAAACACCACAATTGGGGAAAATATGACTATTACTTCTACTGTGACATAGTTGTTGGTGCCAATATGGATGGTTTGAGTATTTTAGAAAATTATGAATTTTCACACACAACTTAGGGTAACTGGCATGTCAGGGTAAAAAGGGAAGCACATGAAACAATGCACAGATCATGCATAGTGAGCACTGTACAAGCCTCTGGAGGAAGTATAATGATCTGACTACGTGAATGTACTGAGAAACCAGGTTATTCCATCAATTAACTTTTTTCTTTCCTGGTGTATATTCCAGGACTCAAACTGTGAAAGAGAATTTTCATGCATTAGTTGGTCACCACAATCTGTGTTGTAATCAAATCTTAAGGCAACTGAATGAATCTTACACTTTTTTGGGCAGGCAGTATATTCCCCTTTCTGTTGTTTGATTAACATTAAGTGAAGGGCATGACCTGAATCTGCATGAGTTATGGATTGCTGCCACACAATTGGCTGATTAGACAATATACAGATGTTCTTGCACACATACATAAATAATGATACAGTCTTAGTTTAGGCAAGGCCATTCACTAATGTATTGTTTTTGAAGATGAAACCTCTGCTAGAGCCCTTATCTTAAATTCTGTGTATAAAATGTGGCAATGTTTTTAATGTTTTTTTGTAGTTTATTCTAAATTCATTACATGCAAGTGAAATAAGTGAAATATTCAAGTCTTTTTTTTTTTGTTTGTTTCATTTTCAAACATTACATTTTATGACTCAAAATAATAATCTAAAAAAATTATCTAAAAAATAGTCTGTATTGCTAGTTCAGGTGTTTCTCATCTTCCTCTTTAATCATACATACTGTAGTAATATCAGCAAACTAGTTAGTGGTAGTTTTTGGCACTGTGAGCAGGAAAAAGGAAAGGTCTGTAAATCTGTCATTGATGTAAAAGGAAATCAGGATCTCCATAAAGTCGATCAGCAGACGGAAGCATGAAGCGCTCTAAAATATGGCAAATGATAGTGTTGACTTTGGCCTTGATAAAACACAGTCCAGCTATGGGCAAAAGTTTTCAAGGACAAGATCATCATGAGATCAATTCCTGCTTCATGGTTTACCCAGATGAGGATGGGTTCCCTTTTGAGTACGTTTTCTCTCAAGGTATCTTCCTATTACCATCTCAGGGAGTTTTTCCTTGCCACTGTCGGCTTGCTCATCAGGGACTACAGTATCTGACCATTTTGATTCATACACATTCACATTCCATACAACCTTAATTAACCAAAATAATTAACCAAAATAATTCTTTTGATTGTGTAAAGCTGCTTTGCGACAATGACAATTGTTAAAAGCGCTATACAAATAAAATTGAATTGAATTGAAACGTGGAACATGTTAGTTTTATACAGTGTATAGCAGGGTTTGACATTGGCACCCGCCAAATGCGGGTAAAATTCGGCTGTGGGGGGTAATAACTTTAGTCTCACTAGTCACTTTGGCGGGTAGTTTATTCTTTGGTATGACAATATATTTTTGTTGTAGTTTTCTATAAAGTCATCTGATATAATAAACGCATTGCAACATAATATTACGCGCATAAAACGCGCATGAATGTAATGAGGACATAATTTAATGCCTCTCTCTACACATGTTCACACGCATTGCCCGCGCGCACACACACACACACACACACACTAGTGATGCGCGGGTCGGGTATTCTTCCAACCCGCGGGTCCCGCTTTTATGAAATTATTTGGCCCCCAGCCCGCCCGCACCACTGTATCTATTTTTACAAACCGCCCCGCACCCACGACCATTCAATAGACATACTTTGGACTCACAAACATTAGATGTAGATCCTAACTCAGAATTCTGATATAATAATACATAATGAATAATAATACCTGGTAATAGTACACATAATAACTAAAATGATAAATGTTCTGAGTTGCTGTATTTTTCATATCAGAATGAGTTCAGTTGTACCGAATCTGTTATTTTTCAATTTCATGTGGTAAGAGGCTTGAATTTAAGTTCAATAAGCAGAATATACTGTTCATGTTTGCATGTTTTTATATTGGGAGCTATCTTAACAGTACTGAATACTTGACTACTGCTCTAGTGAAACAGTGTATGCTGTCATTTATAAGTAAGATATAACAAACATTAAGGTATCGTGGTGAAGAAAAAAACTGCGATTTTCTGGTAACAAAATTGTGTCTAGTAAAACGGCTGAATGGCTAGAGACTCCGGAAATCCACTAGCCACATTGGCCACTGAGCAAAAAAGTTAATGTCAAACCCTGGTGTATAGCCAATTGTGTTAGTATCTTAGTACCTGGACAATGTTTGTTGGACGAAGAAAGAGGACTTATGAACGAGCTCTCAGAATGGAACTTGTTTGTATGTAGGGGACCTTGTACTTTTACTGACGTATAATTACAGCTCATTTTTGCAGAATCAATGGTTGGAGTTTGTCAAAATTTGGGGGCTTTTGTTTGTCCACCCACCTCTTAAGGATTGATGACGAGGAACTCTGGGGAGTTTCCTGGCCATGGACCCAAAATTTCGATGTTTTGTTTCCCAAGCTACATATTTATCACTTTTGCCTCATGCTGGAAACGCCATTTTTCATCACCAAAATGGTTGGGAGAAGTGGCTCTCAGAGGATGTTTTTGTATCATTATTTATGACCGTGCTCTTAAGCAGTACTCTTAAGAGTACCGGACACCGCTATTCAGCTAGACGGGCTAGCCTCGTTTCGCGAAATGCAGCTCTGAGTGGCAAGACTCGCGGTGGCGGCTTGTGCGTTTACATCAACGCGAAATGGTACAAGAACTCTGTGCTAGTTTCTAGTTATTGCTCATCGCTGGTGGAGTTTGTGACTGATAGATGCAGACCTTTTTATTTACCACGGGAATTCACCACTGTTTTTATTATCGGAGTGTGCATTCCACCAAGCGCTAATGCTAAGGAAGCGCTATGGGAACTGTAAACAAAGATCAGTGAACTGCAAAATACACCACCGTATGGAGTGTTTATTGTTGCTGGAGATTTCAACCATGCAAATCTTAAGTCAGTGCTTCCTAGATTCCATCAGTATGGGGACTTTGCAACGAGAGGGGAAAACACGCTGGATCTTGTTTACACAAACATCCCGGGCACATATCGGGCAGAGCCCCGCCCCCACCTCGGCTACTCAGACCACATCTCTGTTATGCTAATTCTAGCATACAGACCACTCGTCAGGTGTTCAAAACCGGTTCTGAAGCAGGTGAAAACCTGGCCAGCAGGAGCCATCTCTGCTCTTCAGGACTGTTTCGAGAGCACTGACTGGAACATGTTTAGGCTGCAACTTACGGCGACTTCACTGACTTGGAGGAGTACACCTCATCAGTGACCAGCTACATAAACAAGTGCACCGATGACGTCACTGTCTCCAAGAGCATCATCTCAGGACCCAACCAGAAACCGTGGATTACTGCGGAGGTGCGTGCACTTCTGAGGACCCGAGACTCTGCCTTCAGAGCGGGAGATAAGGTGGCGCTTAGAAGAGCAAGGGCCGAACTTTCTCGGGCCATCAGAGAGGCGAAGCGTGCACATGCCCAGAGAATCCACAACCACTTCAAGGACAGCGGCGACACACGGCGCATGTGGCAGGGCTTACAAGCCATCACTAACTACAGGACGACATCACCTGCCTGTCGGCTCCCTCCCAGATGCGCTGAACAACTTCTACGCTCGGTTTGACAGGCAGAACGACATGGCGGCAAGGAAGACCACCCCTCCTCCGAACGACCAGGTGCTGTGTCTCACTACAGCTAAGTTGAGGAAAACTCTACGCAGAGTCAACCCACGTAAAGCTGCTGGACCAGACAACATCCCAGGCAGAGTGCTCAGAGAATGTGCTGGACAGCTGGCAGATGTTCTCACCGACATCTTCAACATCTCTGAGCAGCCCCATCGTTCCCAAGTGCTTCAAGGCCACCACCATCGTCCCCGTGCCCAAGAAGTCTACTGTGTCCTGTCTCAATGACTACCGTCCCGTTGCACTTACACCCACTATCATGAAGTGCTTCGAGCGGCTCGTCATGAGACACATCAAGACCCTGCTGCCCCCCTCACTGGGCCCACTGCAATTTGCGTACCGTCCTAACCGCTCAACGGATGACGCCATCTCCAGTACACTCCATCTTGCCCTCACACACTTGGACAAGGACACATACGTTCGAATGCTGTACATAGATTTCAGCTCAGCATTCAACACTATCATCCCCCAACAACTGATTGGGAAGCTGAGCCTGAACATCTCCCTCTGCAACTGGACTTTCTGACCGGAAGGCCTCAGTCAGTATGGATCGGGAACTGCACCTCCAGCACCACCACACTGAGCACTGGGGCCCCACAAGGCTGTGTGCTCAGTCCCCTGCTGTTCACACTGCTGACTCATGATTGTGTAGCAACACACAGTTCGAATCACATCATTAAGTTCGCTGATGACACGACCGTGTTGGGTCTCATTAGCAAGAACGACGAGTCAGCGTACAGAGAGGAAGTGCAGAGGCTAACGGACTGGTGTAAAGACAACAACCTGTCTCTGAATGTTGACAAGACAAAGGAGATGGTTGTTGACTTTAGGAGGACACGAGGCGACCATTCACCGCTGAGCATCGATGGCTCCTCTGTGGAGATCGTCGAAAGCACCAAATTTCTGGGCGTCCACCTGGAGAAGGACCTCAGCTGGTCACTCAACACCAGCTCCCTACACAAGAAAGCCCAACAGCATCTCTTCTTTCTGAGAAGACTGAGGAAGGCCCAGCTTCCACCACAGATCCTGACCACCTTCTATAGAGGAACTATCGAGAGAATCCTGAGAGGCGGGATCATCACTGTCTGGTTTGGGAATTGTGCCATATCGGACCGCAAGACCCTACAGCGGATAGTGAGGACAGCAGAGAAGATCATCGGGGTCTCTCTCCCTTCTATTGAAGACATCTACACCACACGCTGCATCCGTAAAGCCACAAGCATTGTGGCTGATCGGACACACCCCTCTCACACACTCTTCACACCATCTGGAAAAAGGTACCGAAGCATTCGGGCACACACATCCAGACTGTGCAACAGTTTTTTTTCCACAAGCCATCCGTCTCCTCAACAAAAAGGGACTGGACTGACACGCACGCATGCAGCTTAACTCATCTACCTCAAAATATTGGGACTGGACTGATTAATCAACACAAGCGCAGACACACTGACCTACACTACCAAACTATCATACACACCAACCTGTAAATGCTTCACTGTTTATCTCTTTTGCACAATAATCATTACTGGACTACGTTTTGCACTAATTCCTCAATTCTTGCTGCTGTGTTAAGAAATGTTTACAGTTTCTCACTACCTCAACACCATATTATTCTGTTATTCAGTTATATTATTCGGTTACGTTATGTCGTGTTCGTTGCACTGTCACTTTGTTGTTGCTCTTGTTTGCACATTTGCACGTGCACTTTATATTGTCTGTAAAACCTGTAGTCTTTACTTAGCTAGTTAGTTTTTGTTTAAATTTATGTTGTAATTTGTTAGGTCTATCTGTCTTGTCTCTGCTAGCCAGCTAAATAGGCCTCTTTAGTTAGCTAGTTTAGTGTTTGTTAATTTATGTTGCATGTAGCACCTTGGTCCTGGAGGAACGTTGTTTCGTTTCACTGTGTGCAAACTGTATATGGTTGAAATGACAATAAAGCCTTTGAACTTGAAAATTGTGTGCATCAGTTTTCATAAAATCAGTAGTTATTTACTCAAATTGGAAATTAAATATATCCTTTTAAAAAATATAAATAGAATATTTAGCGATAATGGATTTTTTATCTTATTTTTTGTAAATCATCAAAATGAAAACAAAAAAAGTCTTGAAATATTTCACGTAATACTTGAAAAAATTTATTTATTTTTTTTATTCAATTACAAAAAAGGTCAAATGTGCAGTGAAGTGCACTGTATTCCCAAATACCCAGATATCATCAATTATGGTACATGGATATTGTACGTGATTTATGTTGTATATGTGATGGACATCATAATAACACGCAACAATGAAAACAGTGAATGTTCTGCCTGTAGCTTGCCTGAACAGGGGCATTTCAGACAAATGGAGAAAAAAGGTCAAAGAATTGACAGCAAATATGAGGGCTTTTTACCTTGTTTTTGTTTTTTTGTTAAATCCACCAAGGCCCAAATCTGAAGCATCCACTTGGATGTCATCCTCCTCCCTGAGCGCGTCTTCTAAAGCAGCAGCCACCTTTGGCGCAATCATGGGCTCCTCGTATTCTTTAGTGGTGCGTGTGGGCAAGTCAAGTTCCAGCATCAGAATATTCTCAGCCTGAAAGATGGGAGCAGTAAGTAAAAAACGACAAGACAGAGAGGCTCCTTATTCATTTCTGATTGGAAAGAAAGAATAAATAAATGCACCAAAGCTTTTTGTTACCCATTTGTATGCCTCAAACACACTTAAATATTCTTTAAACTGGAACAAAGCTATGAAAGAAACTTTCAGACCTTACTCTGATCTTGACCCAGTTTGGATCAATTTTGCCATCTAATCTATGATAATTCCATATAAATCCTACAAACATTTAAGCGCTTGTTCTTGGGATATCATAGATATCGTGAAGAAAGATGTACAGTCCAAATCTTATGTTCCTTGCTAGTCTATAAACACAATAATTTAATACTTCTCCCCAGAAGCAACATCTGTTCTTTTTCTTTAAAAATCAATAAGTAATCCATCCTAAGTTGTAACAATCACATTTAAATCCATTAGAATTACATTTTGATTGCTGCCATGATTCATTTAAATTGTTGCCTTTAAAATGGATTATTTCAACATATGTATTCAGTTAAATACATCCTTAATGCGAGCAGTGTGCACACACCCTATATCTTGCATCAGGGCGCATCATCATGGCCATGCGTGCATGCAGAGTTAGCGGCCTGCTGTATCCCACTGCAGACACTGGCCGTTTCATCATCTGCTGATCACTGAGCAATAGCGAGACAGAGGGAGGGGCAAAAGACAATAATCATGACAATAATGCTATTAATTATTAATTAATATTAGTAAATGTTTTAAGGTACATTAATGCTATAACTGCTGTTAATATTAGTAATGATACCGTATATATTTGTTATTTTCAAAGTGTCTTCATGTGTACATATACAAAAATAAATCTTACATTTAGTTAAAATACAAATAACTCCCTTAAAGAGAACCAAAGTGAATAATAATCTAAAGACTTGTCGTAATACAGCTGAGCTAGCATGCACATACACACGTTTACATACTCTTGAACACGAGCAATGGGTTTCATTTTCCAAGAGTCATCCTCCTCGTCAAAGGTGGCTCTCAAAATGATCTTATTCTTTTCCTCCAGGGGAATGAAGTTCTCAATGATCAAATGCCTGGTAAGAACAAGCCAGAGGTCAAATGCAACATGAGCCTTCTGCAATAGCAGAAGCTATTAATGAACTGAAACCTTCAACCGAACTTAAACTGGAGAAAATAGGACCCAAGAAAGTAATATTGAGTTTGTGTGCGTGTGTGCGTGGTGTGTGCGCTAGTGTATCCTGCTTAATTCTTTTGTAAATATGCATACACATTTATATTTTTATCAGATAAAAAGAAACACAACTTCATGCTCATTTATGTAGTGTTCATAACGTTTTGTAATTCAAATTTAAAAAAATTTTTAATTGTGAATTCAATCGTCATTCAGATGAAATTTGATCGATTTAGATTTCACATGAAAAATATATAAACCTGAAGTGCATTATTCCAAAATGCAAAATTGTTAAGATATTGCAATATAAATTTTACATGGTTACGGACATTGTTGTTTAGGAAAGCCTAAAAGGCAAAAACTCTAATGTATGCAACAATTTTTACAGGGCATATGTGTTACACCAATTTTATTATCAATACTCAAAGAAATATGAATAATTTGCATTTAAAATTATTATTATTTTTAAATGAGACCATATTACATATTTGCGCATATAAAATCCTCTCTCCAAAACAGAACAAGTTAGCAACTTGAAATTTTTAGTGAAGCAAGATTGGCCACCATGTAGTATAAACTTCAGAAGAAGCTTCTATGCCACACACATTTTCTGCATTATATGTATAACATAAAAAAAGATTTGCACCAATACTGTTCTGGCTGAGAATATTCTACCCAGCACTTTTACTGAAAAAAATTATAAAAATGAAAAAAAAAAAAAATGAAAGAACAAAATCTTCATACTTTAGTTTGAGTTCTCTGGTCAGTTCATTCTGTGTCTGCTCCAGCTCTTGTCTCTCTTTAATATGTTCCTCCTGGGCATCATGGATCTCTACCTTCACTGCTTGCAGCTTGGCAAAGAGCTGAGAAAAACATACCATAGTGATCAGCACAAGAACTATTTGAATGCTCACAGGAAAAAATTAATCTCCCAGGTGAAGTCTCAGATGAACGTGAAAAGAGACGCATGAGATTTTCTAGAGACAGCTGGCCTAAAAAAGGAGTAAGAGTTGCAATTAAACCTAAAACAAGTGCTCACATACTTGCTATTGCATATGAACACCACATTGAACCTGCAGCTAATAATAATAATAACCATGTTAAACAAGGTCAGAACACTTACATTATCTTACGCTCAGGAAATCATCTAACACAAAGCCTATTTCATAATAAACTGTTACTGTGTTAACTGTAATATCTCATGTAGCAGATAGTGGATATGTACAATTTATTAGTGTTAAATTCCCAGTCACTGAGTGTGGAGGAAGACTTGAAAGACCGGTCTCTTCAACTATGAAAACAGATCTCTCTCTCTCTGGCTGCAGCTTGCTGCCACCCCTAGCATCGAGATAAGATGAAAAATTATTTAAACTGCTTTAAAGCTGAACAATAGTCAGTCGAACCATGATGAGTTGGGGATCATGTGTACATTATTTTCCAGACACCATCTACCCCATTCAGCAGCGGAAAGGGACAACTTTATTATGCACAGGATGCACGATTCTTAGCACAGCTGTGTAAATGATACGACACTGTGTGTGGCACTGGGACGAGTGCATCAGGTTCAACAAGAAAGATGTGTCTAATAAAGATGCCAGTAATTAGCCAAAACTAATGAAAAACTGTTTTACCAACACGAGATGCACTATATTGTCAGTGTCCATGCTGTAGTTAAGATTAGTGCAGCACCCAAGGAATTTATTTCATCAGCTGTGTGTTGATTAAAAAAAATACTTCAAAGCATACCTTTTTGAGTTTCTTTGTCTTTATGTCAACTTCCTGTTGCAATGAGCTGTACGTCTCCTTCAGCTCAAGTGTCTCTTCATCACGGCACTCCACTGCTTGCTGCATTTCTCGTTCTCGCCTTTTCTACTCACACAAGAATACAAACATCAAAAATATAAACATATACGTGTTCAGTAGGCCAGATATGTTTTTATCCCAAATCCTGGTGCACATTCAACTATTATTTATAAACTCCTATGTAAACATACAGTAGCTTTTTCGGTAAAATTAAATCGCTACCATTCATTATATAAAATCACTGCTACTGTAACCAAGAGAGATTTAGAGGAACGCACTAATTACAGCAATAAATAAGTATTAATAAGCTCTATTGCTCACTCTATACAATCAGGTAGATACATTTTTGAAAAAGAACACAATTTTCATATTTTGCCTTGCACACGCCCAGCGGATTTGAAATAAAGCAATCAAGATGTAACTGAAGTGTGGACAGTCATATCTAAACCAAAGGGAAAAAATGCCTTAAAAAGTCCCTTAATTTTTACAGCTCAAAAGTAACTGAACAAACCAATTAAAGGATTAAAAGGATTAGGATCACTAATGGATAAATATCTTTTCAAAAATAGGCTTTACCTGTTCAGCAATTTCTTGCCTTTTCTGCTCCAAAATTCTCTGCTGCTCATTAGTGTGGTCAACAATGTTCTTCCCTCCAACCAACAGCTTGCTCTCCATAGCCTTAGAATAAGCAAAATCAGAACAAATGTTAGAGTATAAAAGCCCAGGTTCTTTACTGCCTGATGTTTCTCCCAAAGTAAAGCCTGTATAGTAACATTATAAGATCAGCTGGCCCTTTCAAGTTACCTTGACTTTAGCTGCCAGCATTTCAGATGCCTCCTTTTCCCGACAGAGGTCATCCATTTTCTTCTCTTTCTCCAAAAGGAGCCGCTGTTTCTCCTCTGCCACCAGACTGTGATCCTCCATGATGGCTTTCTTCTCTTTCTCCAGGTTTTCCTGCTGCTCCCGCCAATAATCATCGATGTTATTCTTATTCCCATCTGCCCCTTCATTATCATCATCATCATCATCGTCATCTTCATCTTCTCCATCATCTTCCAATTCCTCTCCTCCCTCCCCAACTCTCTTCTTCCGCCTTTTCTTCTTTTTTTTCCCTGATCGTTTCTCCAACTGCTGCTTCAAACGAGCAATTTCCTCCTGAAACTCACGCAGAAGGGCATCCTTGGGGTCCTCATTAATGCGTGGTTTGTTCTTTATGTTTTTGGCACGGTTTGAATAACGTAGCGTAGTAAGAGTCTCCTCTACATTGTAGGAGGCAGGGCCAATGTTGGCCACCATGACAGTTCGGGCATTACCTCCCAAAGAGTCCTGGAGCAGACGAGTGAGCTTAGAATCTCGGTATGGAATGTGGGTGCTTTTGCCATCCACTAATGCAGAAATGACATTACCCAATGCAGACAGGGAGAGGTTGATTTTGGTTGCCTCCTTTAGTCGTTCTCCTTGCGCACCGGTTTTTGTTTGCCTTTCGCTTCCTGCCAAGTCAACCAAGTTGAGTTTCCCAACACGGATATGGTTCTCCCCATCTGGACCCAACTCGCTGCATTCAACAGTGATAACAAATATTGCATGTGAACGAGAACTATGTTCATTCATGTTGGTTGAGCCAACCGACCGGTTCTGGTTCCCTACATTCATGACATGTTCAATCTCCCTGACACTTTTAGTGACAAATGAAGAAAGGTCTTTGACATAAACACCTGTGTCAGGTCTCTCTTTTAGCTCAAGGCGACGAGACTGGTCCTTTGATAACAGGTCCCTGATCTCCTCCTGGTAGATCTCCAAATATGATGCCCTGACCAGATACTGCTGGTTCTGTGATCGTGAGATGTGTGTGAAAATGTGCTCAAATGAGTTAGGAATAACTCCTCTTTTTTCTGGGTCATGGCGTACCCCTTCCATTGTGTACGTCTTCCCAGTACCTGTCTGTCCATAGGCAAAGATGGTGCCATTGAAGCCCAGCAATACTGAGTCCACCAGCGGCCTAAACGTCTCATCATAGAGGTCGACCTGCTTTGAGTTCCAATCATAGACCGAGTCAAATGTGAAAACTTTGGGGTGTTCTTGAGTGAACCCACTTCTTGGATTACGAACTAGAATCTGGCCTAGCTTTACGTCCATAGATACCACCCTCTCAAA
The DNA here is from genome assembly GCA_030522415.1 of Channallabes apus. Classification (NCBI taxonomy): domain Eukaryota; kingdom Metazoa; phylum Chordata; class Actinopteri; order Siluriformes; family Clariidae; genus Channallabes; species Channallabes apus. The sequence goes on along the minus strand of CM060117.1, from coordinate 17,914,151 downwards.
GTTTGCAGCACGCTCTTTGTCATTCATAGGGCGACACCGTACCACCACTTTCACAGACTCAGAGCTCTTGCTTCTGGACATGATTGCTCTTAATTGCAACGTGCTGCACTTGCTGACATCAGTTTATTTGTTTGTTTGCAGTGCTGCTTCACAGTGATTGCACTGCCAGCATCAGAACCTGCAAGAAGAACAGAAAATGCTTAAACACGGTTGCCTTCCTAAATGTAGTAGCCTAAAAAGCAGCAGGCTACACACACAATCTTATGATTTACGTTTAAGGACCAGTGTGTTGCCATTTCCCAATGTTTGGGGAAAAAATAAATCAATAAGTGATTACAAAAAAAATGCAATTGCAACCAAATTCACTAAACTGACAAAAATTAGATATTTCACAATTTGATGAGGAAGGCATCCTAACAATTGGGACAAGTCAAAAAGGGCATGAGTAATCTGAGTAGCTTTTTATACAAACTGAAGAGTGTGAGCTGCTATGAATGCGACAGTATCGCACCCTTTGGGTCACAGTGGAATTACATCTAAGGAAATTTTCACATCTGCCTTGTATAGTAGGCTGGAATCGGTTAGTTTCCAGCGTACTACACAAGTATGCTGGAAACTATACAAGTACCAGGGAGGTTGTTTGGGCAGGTCAGAGCGCAGCAATCACACTCAGGTGCAAACAAAATGTGGTTTAGATGTAATTTATTCATGTAATGTTATGTAATTCAGCTAAAAACAAACAAATCATCTAAATAAATTACATCCTGAAAATATTTTTATCAGCGTAAGGATTTGTGACATTAAACAAACTTTTATGACAGTTTAAGTTTCTTAGAAACTGTATTTTAATACAACTGCAGAAAGCATTATACTTGAGACCTGAATGAGCATGACTCATTTTTTAAATAAATTATTTTTGATGAACTGGTGTTATGGATGTGATATTTTCACACTATAGAAGTGACGTGTCTGAATCAGACCTCTACAAACTTAAAAAACATGTTTGAATAATTACATTTAAACATGAGACATTTGACATAGTAACCACAAAATTATTAAATCACTAATGATTGCTGATCTTTTTTTTTGTCCTTTCATCTCTCTTTTTACCCCCTCTTTTCCTTTGTAGTTGTTAATTGATATATTGCTATTCTAATATAACAATATACTTATACTATACCTTATTTTATTCATAAGCAATTTATGTCCCAATAACACTGAAATACAATTCCTCTGGTGGAAATTGGGCTATTGTTGGTCGAAAAAGGAGAGGAGGAAGGCGTGTTCGAAAGCAGAGAGAGAAAAGGAAAGGCAAAAGTTTAGGATTGATAGTACGGACTTTGAATGTTGGGACTATGACAGGGAAGGGAAGAGAGTTGGTTGATATTATGCAGAGAAGGAAGGTGGATATACTGTGCGTCCAGGAGACCAGGTGGAAAGGTAGCAAAGCTAGAAGCTTAGGATCAGGGTTCAAATTGTTTTACCATGGTGTGGATAGGAAAAGAAATGGAGTAGGAGTTATTCTGAAATAGGAGTTTGTAAGGAATGTTCTAGAGGTGAAAAGAGTATCAGACAGGTTGATGAGTATGAAGCTGGATATTGAAGGGGTGATATCCAATGTTGTTAGTGGCTAGGCCCCACAGGTAGGATGTGAGTTAGAAGAGAAGGAGACATTCTGGAGTGAGTTAGATGAAGTGATGCAGAGCATCCCCAGAGGTGAGAGAGTGGTGATTGGTGCAGACTTTCAATGGGCATGTTGGGGAAGGGAACAGAGGTGATGAAAATGTGAAGGGCAGGTTTGGTCTTGGACTTTGCAAAGAGGATGGAAATGGCAGTAGTAAATACTTTCTCCCAGAAGAGGCAGGAACATAGGGTGGCATATAAGAGTGGAGGCAGAAGCACTCAGGTGGACTACATCTTGTGTCGATGTTGTAATCTGAAAGAGATTAGTGACTGCAAAGTGTTGGTACGGGAGAGTGTAGCTAGACAACACAGAATGGTGGTGTGTAAAATAATCCTGGTGGCGAGGAAGGTGAAGAGTACAAAGGCAGAGCAGAGGACAAAGTGGTGGAAGCTGAGAAAGGAAGAATGTTGTGTAGTCTTCAGGGAGGAGTTGAGACAGGCTATGGGTGGTCAGGAGGTGCTTTCAGTTGACTGGACAACTACAGCCTTTGTAATCAGGGAGACAGGTAGGAGGGTACTTGGTGTATCATCAGGTAAGGCAAAAGTGGACAAGGAGACTTGGTGGTGGAACGAGGAAGTCCAGGAGTGTATACAGGGAAAGAGGCTAGCTAAGAAGAAGTGGGACTCTGAGAGGACTGAAGAGAGTAGACAGGAGTGAACCAAGATGGCGCCGGTGAGGTCGGCTGCCGTCACGACTGCTCCGACCACCTTTTCTTTGTTTTTGTTCTTTAAGTTAGTTTTCAGTGTTTTAAAATCGGCAAAATCACCACCATTGAGTACATTAGGTATGATAGAGACACTCTTGTTTCTATTGGTATACAATGTACTCACAATTCGATGTTTTTAATTCCGGATCCGAGCTGGCCGAGTGAGATCCTGAGGGAGAACAATGGACGTGACGCGAAGCGACGGCCTCGAGGGAGACGAGCTGGAGTGAGGAACCGGCTCAGAGCCCGTGCACACCGCACACCTCTGCCTAGTATCCTGCTCGCCAACGTCCAGTCACTGGAAAACAAACTCGATGACCTCAGGGCCAGGATAAAGTTCCAGAGAGACATTCGGGACTGCAATCTCCTCTGCTTCACCGAGACATGGCTGAACCCAGCTGTGCCAGACCACGCCATACAACCAGCCGAGTTCTTCTCGGTTCACCGCATGGACAGCACGCGGGACTCGGGGAAATCAAGGGGAGGCGGCGGGTGCTTAATGGTGAACAACAGCTGGTGCAACAGCGCAAGCGTTGTTCCTCTTACACGCTCCTGCACACCAAACCTGGAACTACTGTCCATCATGTGTCGTCCATTTTATCTTCCACGGGAGTTCACATCGGTCATAATCAGTGCCGTTTACATTCCACCACTAGCAGACACTGAAACTGCCTTATGCGAGCTGCATGAGGCGCTCACACAGCACCAGACACAACACCGGGACGCTGCGCTCATTGTGGCGGGGGATTTTAATAGTGCCAATCTCAAACGCGCAGCGCCGAACTTTTATCAGCACATCACCTGCCCCACCAGGGGCGAAAGGACACTGGACCATTGTTATACCACGGTTAAAGACGGTTACAAGGCACAATCTCGTCCAGCGTTTGGTAAATCCGACCACGCCACCATCTTCCTCATGCCAAAATATAAACAAAGGCTGAAACAGGAAGTTCCGGTTCAGAGGGAGGTCGCGCGCTGGACGGACCAATCGGTGGCTGCGTTACAGGACGCACTCGATGACGCAGACTGGGACATGTTCAGAAACAGCTCCGATGATGACGTCAGCGTGTTTACGGAAGCGGTTGTGGGATTTATTGAGAAGCTGGTAGACGATACGGTGGAGAAAAAGACTATCAGAACGTTTCCCAACCAGAAGCCGTGGGTGGATAAAACCATCCGCGACGCTGCCTACAATCGCACAGCTGCCTACAACACGGGACTTGCGTCGGGGGACATGGAACCGTACAAGGCTGCGTCATATAACGTCCGGAAGACGGTGAAAGAGGCGAAGCAGCGCTACGGGAGAAAACTAGAGTCACAGCTTCAACAGAGTGACTCTAGGAGCCTGTGGCAAGGACTGAGAACAATAACGGATTATAAAGCACCAACATCCGGTATGACGAACGCGGACGCGACTCTGGCAGACGAGCTCAACACCTACTATGCTCGCTTCGAGGCTGCAGCTAAAGACGCTAGCGATGCTAATGCTAACGGCGCTAGCGTTAACGGCGCTAATGCTAGCGGCGCTAACGGCTGCAGACAGGAAGACACTGCCAGCACCGGGAACGCGCTCATCATCTCCGAGCACGACGTGAGGAGAGCCTTCAAGAGAGTGAACACCAGGAAAGCAGCAGGACCAGACGGCATCTCAGGCCGTATCCTCAGAGCCTGCGCAGACCAGCTAGCACCTGTGTTCACTGAGATATTCAACATCTCTCTATCTCAGTCGGTGATCCCCACATGCTTCAAAGAGTCCATCCTTGTTCCTGTCCCGAAGAAACCACATCCTGCTTCCCTCAATGACTATCGCCCTGTAGCCCTCACCTCAGTAGTGATGAAGTGCTTTGAACGCCTTATCAAAGACTTCATCATTTCTTCACTACCCGACACACTGGACCCACTACAGTTTGCATACCGTCAGAACCGCTCCACAGACGATGCAATCTCTCATCTCCTCCACACATCACTCACTCACCTGGACACTAGGAAAGGGAACAGCTACAGCTCTGCTTTTAACACAATAAGCTACAGCTCTGCTTTTAACACAATAATTCCTTCCACACTCACCACCAAGCTGGAGCACCTGGGACTCAGCTCATCTACAGTGGTGTGAAAAACTATTTGCCCCCTTCCTGATTTCTTATTCTTTTGCATGTTTGTCACACTTAAATGTTTCTGCTCATCAAAAACCGTTAACTATTAGTCAAAGATAACATAATTGAACACAAAATGCAGTTTTTGAATGAAGGTTTGCGTTATTAAGGGAGAAAAAAAAATCCAAATCTACATGGCCCTGTGTGAAAAAGTGATTGCCCCCCTTGTTAAAAAATAACTTTAACTGTGGTTTATCACACCTGAGTTCAATTTCTGTAGTCACCCCCAGGCCTGATTACTGCCACACCTGTTTCAATCAAGAAATCACTTAAAAAGGAGCTACCTGACACAGAGAAGTAGACCAAAAGCACCTCAAAAGCTAGACATCATGCCAAGATCCAAAGAAATTCAGGAACAAATGAGAACAAAAGTAATTGAGATCTATCAGTCTGGTAAAGGTTATAAAGCCATTTCTAAAGCATTGGGACTCCAGTGAACCACAGTGAGAGCCATTATCCACAAATGGCAAAAACATGGAACAGTGGTGAACCTTCCCAGGAGTGGCCGGCCGACCGAAATTACCCCAAGAGCGCAGAGACAACTCATCCGAGAGGCCACAAAAGACCCCAGGACAACATCTAAAGATCTGCAGGCCTCACTCGCCTCAATTAAGGTCAGTGTTCACGACTCCACCATAAGAAAGAGACTGGGCAAGAATGGCCTGCATGGCAGATTTCCAAGGCGCAAACCACGTTTAAGCAAAAAGAACATTAAGGCTCGTCTCAATTTTGCTAAAAAACATCTCCATGATTGCCAAGACTTTTGGGAAATTAACTTGTGGACCGACGAGACAAAAGTTGAACTTTTTGGAAGGTGCGTGTCCCGTTACATCTGGCGTAAAAGTAACACAGCATTTCAGAAAAAGAACATCATACCAACAGTAAAACATGGTGGTGGTAGTGTGATGGTCTGGGGTTGTTTTGCTGCTTCAGGACCTGGAAGGCTTGCTGTGATAGATGGAACCATGAATTCTACTGTCTACCAAAAAATCCTGAAGGAGAATGTCCGGCCATCTGTTCGTCAACTCAAGCTGAAGCGATCTTGGGTGCTGCAGCAGGACAATGACCCAAAACACACCAGCAAATCCACCTCTGAATGGCTGAAGAAAAACAAAATGAAGACTTTGGAGTGGCCTAGTCAAAGTCCTGACCTGAATCCTATTGAGATGTTGTGGAATGACCTTAAAAAGGCGGTTCATGCTAGAAAACCCTTAAAATAAAGCTGAATTACAACAATTCTGCAAAGATGAGTGGGCCAAAATTCCTCCAGAGCGCTGTAAAAGACTCGTTGCAAGTTATCGCAAACGCTTGATTGCAGTTATTGCTGCTAAGGGTGGCCCAACCAGTTATTAGGTTCAGGGGGCAATTACTTTTTCACACAGGGCCATGTAGGTTTGGATTTTTTTTCTCCATAAATAATAAAACCCCTCATTTAAAAACTGCATTTTGTGTTTACTTGTGTTATCTTTGACTAATAGTTAAATGTGTTTGATGATCAGAAACATTTTGTGTGACGAACATGCAAAAGAATAAGAATTCAGGAGGGGGGCAAATAGTTTTTCACACCACTGTATATGTCAGTGGATCTCCAATTTTCTGACTGGCAGACCACAGGCAGTAAGGATGGGCGGTCATGTCTCAGCTACACTCACTCTCAGCACTGGAGCCCCCCAGGGTTGTGTTCTGAGCCCCCTGCTGTACTCTTTGTACACCCACGACTGCGTGGCCACTACCAACTCCACCTCCATCATCAAGTTTGCTGACGACACCGTCGTGGTCGGACTGATCACCAACAATGATGAGTCGGACTACCTAGAGGAGATTGGAAATCTGGAGAACTGGTGCCAGAGGAACAATCTCCTCCTGAACGTCAGTAAGACAAAGGAGCTGATAGTGGACTTTAGTACAAAGCAGGAGAGGAACTACCAGACCCCCGTCATCAACAGGAGCCCAGTGGAGAGTGTGGACAGCTTCAGATACCTCGGTGTTCACATCACGCAGGACCTGTCATGGTCCTGTCACATCAACACCGTGGTGAAAAAAGCCCGGCAGCATCTCTACCACCTCAGATGCTTGAGAGACTTTAGACTGCCCTCCAAGGTGCTCAGGAACTTCTACTCCTGCACCATAGCGAGCATCCTGACGGGAAACATCACGACCTGGTTCGGGAACAGCACCATGCAGGACAGACGAGCTCTACAGAGGGTGGTGCGATCAGCCGAGCGCATCATCCGCACTGAGCTCCCTGACCTGCACTCGATCTAGAGCAAGCGGTGCTGGACTAAGGCCAGGAAGATCATGAAGGACCTCAATCACCCCAGTAATGGACTGTTCTCTTTGTTGCGGTCTGGGAAGCGATTCCGCTCCCTAAAGGCCAACACAGAGAGGCTGAGGAGGAGCTTCTTCCCGCAGGCGATAAGGTCTCTCAATCACACCTCCACACAGAACTAATAACATCTTTTAAGCTCACAACACTGATTGGACAATCATGGACACATTCATACACACTTGCACTAAATATTTATACATCTGGACAATTGCACATGTCACCTTTCATGCATATTTGCACAACCAATGACACTTTAATTCTATATACACATATACTCTGCAATATTTGCAATATTTTATTATGCCCTTATTGTACAGTTAATTTTACTAGTTAAAATTATTTCTTTAGTATTTCCTTTTTATTGATTATTTTACATGCAAGCTTTTATTTTATTTTTAAGGTCACTGGCAGTCGTATAAGCATTTCACTGCATATTATACTGTGTATGACTGTGTATGTGACAAATAAAATTTGAATTTGAATTTGAGTACAGGGAGATGCAGCGTAAGGTGAAGGTAGAAGTGGCAAAGGCCAAACAAAAAGCATATGAGGACTTGTATGCTAGATTAGATAGTAAGGAGGGTGAGGTGGATCTGTACAGGTTGGCGAGACAGAGAGATAGAGATGGGAAGGATGTGCAGCAGGTTAGAGTGATTAAATATAGAGATGGAAATGTACTGACAGATGCCAGGAGGGTAATGGGAAGATGGAAGGAGTACTTTGAGTAGTTGATGAAAGAGGAAAACAAAAGAGAACAAAGGGTAGAAGAGGTGAGTTGTGGAACAGGAAGTAGCAAATGTTAGTAAAAGTGAGGTGAGAAGGGCGTTGAAGAGGATGAAGAGTGGAAAGGCTGTTGGTACTGATGACATACCTGTGGAGGTTTGGAAGTGCTTAGGAGAGGTGGCAGTAGAGTTTCTAACTACTGTAGTTTGTTTAACAAGATCTTGGAGAGTGAGAGGATTCCAGAAGAATGGAGGAGAAGTGTATTGGTGCCGATTTTTAAGAACAAGGGAGATGTGCAGAGCTGTGGCAATTACAGAGGCATAAAGTTAATGAGCCATACAATGAAGCTGTGGGAAAGAGTAGTGGAAGCTAGGTTAAGGGCAGAGGTGAGCGTCTGTGAGCAACAGTATGGTTTCATGCCTAGAAAGAGTACATCAGATGCAGTATTTGCTTTGAGGATGCTGGTGGAGAAGTACAGAGAAGGGAATAAATAGTTGGATTGTGTCTTTGTAGATTTAGAGAAAGCGTATGACAGGGTGCCGAGAGAGGAGCTGTGGTGTTGTATGAGGAAGTCTGGAGTGGCAGAGAAGTATGTTAGAGTGGTGAGGTATGAGAGTGCTAAGACAGTGGTAAGATGTGCTGTAGGTGTGACAGAAGAGTTCAAGGTGGAGGTGGGTCTGCATCAAGGATTGGCTCTAAGCCCCTTTTTGTTTGCTCTGGTGATGGACAGGATGACGGATGAGGTTAGACAGGAGTCTCCATGGACTATGATGTTTGCAGATGACATTGTGCTTTGTAGCGAGAGCAAGTAACAGGTGAAAAAAATTTGGAGAGGTGGAGGTACGCTCTGGAAAGCAGAGGAATGAAGGTTAGCCGCAGCAAGACAGAATACATGTGTGTGAATGAGAGGGACCCAAGAGGAACAGTGAGGCTACAGGGAGCAGAGGTAAAGAAGATGTAGGACTTTAAGTATTTAGGGTCAACGGTCCAGAGCAACGGAGAGTGTGGAAAGGAGGTGAAGAAGCGAGTACAGGCAGGTTGGAATGGGTGGAGAAAAATTTCAGTTGTGTTGTGCGATAAAAGAGCATCAGCGAGAATGAAAGGAAAGATGTACAGGACAGTGGTGAGACCAGCGATGCTCTACGGCTTATACCTCATTTCCACTACACTGGTGCCAGTTCTGGTGCTCGGCTGGTGCTGAACCACAGAACCGGCCCGCGTTAACACTAGACAGGAGCTCAGCGGGAGCTGCATGATAATACGTCACAGGCCACGCCTACTAAACAGAAACGAACTTGCCCAAAGTCAGTTTACTGGTTATTCTCCAAACTATGAAAATGTATTTCAGTATCCAAAACGTCTCAGACATTTTTTTTTTTTACGCTCCCTATAACTCCGCCCACCCGCTCGTGACGTCACGGGTTCTCGCGACTAGACCAGCTGAGTTTAGGGGCCGGTGCCGGTAACTCCCTATAACTCCGCCCACCGCTCGTGACGTCACGGGTTCTCGCGACTAGACCAGCTGAGTGCTTGTTTTAGGGCAATGGTTAAAGAAAAGACAGGAGGCAGAGTTGGAGGTAGCAGAGCTGAAGATGTTGAGGTTCTCCTTGGGAGTGACAAGGATGGATAAGATCAAGAATGAGTTCATCAGAGGGACAACCCATGTTAGATGTTTTGGAGAAAGTCAGTGAGGCCAGATTTAGGTGGTTTGGACATGTTCAGAGGAGAGATTGTGAATACATCGGTAGAAGGATGCCGAGGTTGGAACTAGGGTTGTTCCGATTCCGATACTGGTATCGGAAATGCTGCCGATACCACAAAAAAAGCTGGCATCGGAATCGGCGAGTATTTGAGTCCACGTACCGATCCGATACCATTTTCCTAAACATAACCTTTCTTAGCTTAGCTTACTTACAGAGTGTCACGGCATGCGCCTGTGATGTGCGTGCGCCCAAATTGATATTGCTCCTCGCTCACTAGTTAGGCGGCCTCCCCACCCTTTAGGTATGTGAAGTAGCAGGGCCGCAGAATCAGGCAACGGCCCATGAGCTATCGGCGCTATAAAACACAGCGGGGAGTGTAGCTCGGGGTCTGACTGTTGGGAAGCTGGACTTTGCGACGCGGTGGATTTTATGAGAGACAGTGGCACAAGAGCGGGCCGATGTGATGCGCCCCAGAGACTTTAAAAAGGGGGCGCCTTTGATCTCCGCGAGAGGAGCGCGTGAACGAGCTGCACGAGCTCCCGCGGCACCTTCACTTCCGTGTAGAGCCCGCCTTTAAATCCCTGCCGCCGAAGGGGAAAAGACCGCAGAGAGCCTTTAACCCTTTCCTTCCCCATTTTTCTAAATAAATGAACCTTTTTCCTGTAAGACCTCGCCTCGTGTCCGTGTTTCATGGTGTCGCCCGTGCACTTAGGGTTGAACCCGTTACACAGGGCTAGTAGTATTTTACTTAAAAAAGAAATTATATATATATATATATATATATATATATATATATATATATATATATATATATATATATATTTTATGTATATATATATATATATATATATATATATTTTATGTATATATATATATATATATATATATATATATATATATATATACATACATATACATATACACACACACACTGTACAGATACACACCCAGGTATCGGATCGGTACTCGGTATCGGCCGATACCCTGAGCCCAAATATCGGAATCGGTATCGGGAGGGAAAAAATGGTATCGGAACATCTCTAGTTGGAACTGCCAGGCAGGAAGTCTAGAGGAAGACTAAAGAGGAGATTTATGGATGCAGTGAGAGAGGACATGAAGTTAGTTGGTGTGAGAGAAGAGGATGCAGAGGATAGGGTTAGATGGAGGCAGATGATTCACTGTGTCGACCCCTGAAAGGGAACAGCCGAAAGACAAAAGAAAAACACTGAAATACAATTCCTCTCTAGAGCATACAGCAGCAATTATAGCCCAAATATTGAGATTCTATGTAACTACACATGAAAAAAAATTGTACTACACATAGACCATGTACTACCATCATAATGGTATTAACCTGCTCAAAGAATCAAAGCCTGCAACTGTGTTCCTGCTATAATCCCTGGAGGGATGACCGAGTTACTTCAGCCAGTCTATGTTGCAGTTAACTGAGTTAACCCTTTAAGACCTGCCATAAAAGGGCACCACCAGAGTGCATCTTAATGTTTTTACACACTGTAGTGTCATACATCAATGCAATGCTTACACTCTCAAGAACATATAAGTATTAAATGAAAGTAACTAGATAAACTGATTAAAAGTGCAATAAACAAAAAAAATTTACATTTATTTTTTCCTACATATTGTATTTTTCTAAACAGATAAGGCCCACAAATGTCAACTGCAAACTTGTCAAAGTAAAAAAGCTGAAGAAAATACTTTTATACATACAGGTCCTTCTCAAAAAATTAGCATATTGTGATAAAGCATTTCACTGCATATCGTACTGTGTATGACTGTGTATGTGACAAATAAAATTTTAATTTGAATAAAGTTCATTATTTTCTGCAATGTACTGATAAACATTAGACTTTCATATATTAATTACACACAACTGAAGTAGTTCAAGCCTTTTATTGTTTTAATATTGATGATTGTGGCATACAGCTCATGAAAACCCAAAATCCCCATCTCAAAAAATTAGCATATCATTCTCTAAACGTATAAAGGTTCTCTAAACAAGCTATTAACCTAATCATCTGAATCAACTAATTAACTCTAAACACCTGCCAAAGATTCTTGAGGCTTTTAAAAACTCCCAGCCTGGTTCATTATTCAAAACCGCAATCATGGGTAAGACTGCCGACCTGACTGCTGTCCAGAAGGCCATCATTGACACCCTCAAGCAAGAGGGTAAGACACAGAAAAAAATTTCTGAACGAATAGGCTGTTCCCAGAGTGCTATATCAAGGCACCTCCGTGGGACATCTGTGGGAAGGAAAACGTGTGGCAGAAAACGCTGCACAACGAGAAGAGGTGACCGGGCCCTGAGGAAGATTGTGGAGAAGGACCGATTCCAGACCTTGGGGGACCTGCGGAAGCAGTGGACTGAGTCTGGAGTAGAAACATCCAGAGCCACCGTGTACAGGCGTGTGCAGGAAATGGGCTACAGGTTGCAAATTTTGCAGGTCATTCGGAAATCAAGGTGCCAGAGTCTGGAGGAAGACTGGGGAGAGTGAAATGCCAAAATGCTTGAAGTCCATTGTCAAGTACCCACAGTCAATGATGGTCTGGGGTGCCATGTCAGCTGCTGGTGTTGGTCCACTGTTTTTTATCAAGGGCAGGGTCAATGCAGCTAGCTATCAGGAGATTTTGGAGCACTTCTTGCTTCCATCTGCTGAAAAGCTTTATGGAGATGAAGATTTCATTCTTCAGCACGACCTGGCACCTGCTCACAGTGCCAAAACCACTGGTAAATGGTTTACTGACCATGGTATTACTGTGCTCAATTGGCCTGCCAACTCGCCTGACCTGAACCCCATAGAGAATCTGTGGGATATTGTGAAGAGAAAGTTGAGAGACACAAGACACAAGAATCTGCAAAAGGATTCCCGACCAAGTATTGAGTGCATAACTGAACATAATTATTTGAAGGTTGACTTTTTTTGTATTAAAAACACTTTTCTTTTATTGGTCGGATGAAATATGCTAATTTCTTGAGATAGGGATTTTGGGTTTTCATGAGCTGTATGCCACAATCATCAATATTAAAACAATAAAAGGCTTGAACTACTTCAGTTGTGTGTAATGAATCTAAAATATATGAAAGTCTAATGTTTATCAGTTAGACAGAAAATAATGAACTTTATCACAATATGCTAATTTTTTGAGAAAGACCTGTATATAAAATATACATACATATTTTAGATATACTCATTTGTATAAACAGTGTGTTAGGTGCATTATTTCACCAGTGAACAAGCAAGCACAAAATTAACAAACATCAAACAATGCAGCTGTAAAATAAGTCAAGTTATTTCATGTCAGGATATTCTTATAACAATTATATGGCCTAAACTAAGAGGAAATCACAAATATACAAAACACATGAACACAAACAATCTGGAGTAGATGAGCAGCGGGACAAATCATCCTCTTGCTCAGCGAGTGTTACCGCAGAAGTGCCTCACACGTTGTTTATGTGAGGACAGTGTAAAAGTGTAAGTGTGTGTGTGAGACAGAGCGCAATACTGCAGTCATAAACAGAGCAAAGATTAAACGCTATGGATTATTAGCTAAAAAATAGCAGAGAGCATGATGAGACAAATCTTGCGTGGGTTCATGACATCATTGCACACGAGATTTGTCTTCTTGCATTTTCTCTGGTGCTACATTAGCTACTAATCCATAGCGTTTATTTTTTGCTCTCTTTATGACTTCAGTCTTGTGCGTTTACAATCTCTCACACACGCAGGCATACAAAAATGAGTTCAATGGATTCACTGATGCAGATGAGGAGAGAGCTTTTTTTCTTAATGTGCTTTTGCTTATTGTTATGCCTAGCCTATATGCTCTGTATAGAATCATTTTAACTTTAATAGCTAACTATTTCCATTATTGTGTTTCTCGGTTACTTAGAAAGCAATTATAAATACTGCGACTTAAACACGAAAATTACTTTGGTTTTCTTTCAACAACATGTTTTTGCTAATAGTGACTGGTATGACATAGTCTGGGAAATACGGTACAACTGAATATAAAAAATAGAAGCCGGTTGAGAAATGCAAACGTAATAGTACTTTGCAGCTGTCATTCTTATCGTTATCTTTTAGGTATAAGACATTTGCCAGGCCAAGAAACCTGTTCTTAATCTGTCTTGCCTGGTTAAATAAAGGTAAATAAATAATAAAAACATTGTTTAATCCTTTTTATATAATACTCTCAGTGGGATATTATTTGTAGCCGAAAGAAGTTGAACCCAGAACCACATTAGCTTTAAAAACAGCAGCTGAAAATGCAGGTACCCCATTACTTTATGGTAATCTGTATGATATCCTGCATAACTAAGTCCTGCCTTTGTCCACTAGGATTGGCACACCTGTGAAGACCTAACCATTCTCGGGTGAGCCCAAATTGTTGTAACCAATCAAACTGTAATGCAAAGGGTATTTTTAATTAGGGTCGTTTTTAACACTTTATTTTACACACGTTTTCACACACTTAATTCTAGAATGAACCCACTGCTGTCACCTGTATGTTGAAACACAAATATTTATTGCAATTGTTGTTTTTAAAAGAAAATAACAATAAATCTCAGACCAATCTCTGACCAATCACAATCTCAGCTTCTGCTCAAATTCTTATTGATCAGTACTGAACAATACTCTAATCCAGTTGTTCACAAACTAAATATTCAAAGGTCTGAATTTGATTTCTATTCAAGATCAAAGATCCAGGGCGATCAGTAATATGCAAATTACGATTTTAAACTTGCTTATAATTTACAAGCAACGTCCATTTTCTTTTAAGACAGTCTGAGACAAAATACATTCAAACGTAGTGAAAAAAATGCCATTGTTTGATTGCAATCAGATGCTTAGCAACTCTAACTTTAAAGTTGCCTACTGTACATTCAAGTGTCAGAAAGATTCCAAATTAGTGCAAAAGAAATAGCACTGTTTGTCTGAAAATTGTTGCTTGTGTGCCTAAACAGCTCCATCTTTTAACATTAAAACAATTACAGGTGTTTTAAAAAACAAAAAGGGGAAATCTTCTTTGACTGATTTTCATGCCTAGACGAACTAAATGAGCAAAGTGTATTTTTTAGTGAACTTAATGAACTGATAAAACAACATAGGACAACATAAGACATTGTAATTTCAAAATGATTTTGAAATAAAAGTAACATGATGGCCTAATTGCCTGTTCACATGGAGTGTCAAACATTGTGTGGAAAACACCAGCCACGCCATTTCTCCTTCTTTCCAAAGAACACTGAAGCATGCGCTCTCGTGGCTCACTGCTAAGCAACAATGAGCTGCACATTGCATGACCATGAGGAAGCTAATCTAAATGCACTTCCAGCACTGAAAATACCTTGCAGTTCACCTGCTACAAGGTCTATTCATGGACAAGACGGGGAAAACGAAGTGTTCGGGTTGCACCCCGTCCTTCAAGCATGAAGAAAGCACGAAGAATTTCATAAGCTGATCCAGGAGGACCGAAGGAGAGGATTGGTTGTGGTATTCTGAGGTTGGGATCTCAATTTAAAATAACATAAAATAAAAGATGTAGCACGTGAACACCCCGAGAACAGGCAGAACACACAGCAGCCTAGTCTGAGAAATGGCTTCTGACTTCATTGAGCTGCCTAAACCATGACACAAAAAAGGCGTGGCCGCTAGGTGGAGTAACTGACCTTTTTTTTTTTTTTGCACATTTGCATCGTGACAGACATCCTCATCCATAGGGGACGTGATGTACACTGAGTGACAGGAGACGCAAATGTCTTGCTTTTCAGTTCCCTCAGGACAGAAGGGAAACAAAGTCTGTTAGCCATATCGTTATTTTGAACCGGCGCCTGTTAGCCGACAATTAATTATACTCTGTGACGTTGCACACCGCACGGCCGCCGGATATCAACGCTGCCATGACAACGGAAAATTATAACGTGGAACCGGAGAAATTATGTTTACCGTTAATCTCGTGATAGATGAAATGATCTTAAAGTAGACTACATAACTAGCAGTTTATTGATGAGTATAACACGCTTTTCTTTTAAAGTAAGAAAACATGCACTTTGTTACATGTTACTGTTGCTAATTTGCTAGTGTGGGGTGTGGGCTGGCTCTAATCAATTACTGAACGACTTCACAATAAATAACAACCTTCCTATGCACGTGAGCATTTAAATACATTTAAGGTAACCCAAATTTTGCTCAGGTTACGGGTATAACGAGTTTTTTAGGGGTCATACTAACCCTAAGACAACTGCAGCTACACATTGAAGTCACAGTCTACCTCAAGGCAACAACACTATCGACAACCATTACGGTCAATTTATCAAATTTAATTTAGGACTAGTCAAAACTGCTTATCAAGTATACAGGCTAGGCTAACACAGTCCTGTCTAGGAACGTTAAAAGTTGATATAAGCTTAGTGAGTTAGCTATTAGCTGCTGTCTAACATTTTACGACCATTATAGCTAGACTGTCTAGGGTTGTTACCGTCGCTTATAAATCTCGGATACACTGTGCACCGCGTGAGCTAGCTAGCTAGCAAAAATGCATAACGGTTTACAAACAGGGGGTAACCGACGAGCTAGCTACCTAACTGAATCAGGACACGGCTCCCGGCAACCTCCCTCTACAGACAGCGGCCTAGCAACGCCAAACATTGACTGGTTTACGACCACAGAAGTTAGCCTAGCGAGCTAGCTCCATCCTCCATACACAACAGCTTGTATTGATATGTCACGTTGTTTTCATTAAAATACCACTTGAACACGCAAAGTTAGATATCTACCTGCGCGACCTGTCCGTCGGCCATTTGTGCAGGCTGTAGCATGACCGCTACTCCGTGTCCTGGACAGTATAAGCGTGTGTAATATGTTGCGGTGGATACAGTGTTTGGTTTAGTTATGTATCGTTTTAAGGAGAGTCGGCTCTTTGAATCGGATCCTTTTATAGAACCGACTTCCTTGCTGAAGATGTACTGTTTATAGTCTGTAAAATGACCCGAAAGGTTAGTCATAGCCTACATGACATATCCAACGTGTTTCAGTTTGTCATTCCCAACTTTGTGTTAATATGCTGTGTTTACACCTACTATAACTCTTTCATCTTTATATCATGTTTGGATTACTGAAAATAGACAACTAAGTGGTAAAATGCTCTATACAAAAAAAAATACAATTAAAATAAATAAATAGGCGGCAATAAATAATGGTTGTCACTGTAGCCTCGCACCTCCAGGGTTCAATTCCTGTTCTTCCCATGCTTGGTAGTTTTCCTCCAGGTACTTCTGTTTCCTCTCACAACCCAAAGACATGCAGATCAGGTTAATTGACATTCCCAAATTATCCGTAGTGTGGGTGCACACTGTAATGAATTGGCACCCCGTGCTAGGTGCACCCCGCCTCGTGCCCTAAGCCTCCGTGGATAAGCTCCAGGCCCCAAAAAATGTATACAGGGATGTTTAGGACTTGTGCCATTGCCTTTAAAAACCTTTAAATAAAATATATAAAATGGAATTTGTTGCTATTTTGTTCATTAGTACAAGTTAACATAGAATACAATTTTATGAAGGAATTTCAGCTAAACAACTATCACTGGTCAAAAGAAAACCCTGGGGGGTAAATGTACATGAGAAATCTGGGTACTGTAAGCACAAATATCACATACAATGCAACTAAATAGTATAACAATCTGCAAATACAAAACCTTACATACATCCGTTTTCATGATCACGAAACATCAACCTAAACTGTGGTGACAGCTGGGAGTTTTATTTGTTTCACACTAAATGGCTTATAATGACTTATAAACTTAATATTATTGAATTCAGTTTTTTAATGGCAAATACATGTTTTTAATTTAATCAAATCCTTCTTCTTTGGTAGCCGCTTTGTCCTGGTCAGGGTCATGGTGGATTCAAAGCTTCTTCACCAATCAGTTGCGGAAGACCGTATATGAACACATTCTAGGGCAATTTATCCTTCTGATGCATAAACTCTGTATACTATTGCATACATTGGAATTTCTTCCCACGCTTCTCTTTATTAGCACATGATAACTAAAACCGTAATATTTTCAAACAAAGAAGTTTGGCAAAATAATGATTCCTGATATATATAATTATACCTATATAATAATTATAACATTCCTCATATGAGGATCATACAAGTAAATATAGGCAATTGATATAAAGAATCTTATAGTTGGAAGAAAATGTGTCATCATATAAAAACATTCAACTTTCCAAAGGTTAATGTAGGCAATCCTATAACTAGTGTATTTTTGTGAGGTGAGAACATGCACAAATACTTCACACATGCACAAACCCTGACAACTAAGTTTTTTTTTTAATGCTTGTATGTGTTGTGTAAAATACAATTTATCAGTCAGATACATAAAAAGATGCATCTAAAGAGTGTATATGCAAATGTTTGACATAAAAGATCCTTGCATCGCTTACTGGTAGTGTTCAGTTTCGTTATTAAGCACAAACCAACGGACTAATTTGAGATCATCACTCCACTATAATTAGCATCTAGAGGATCATTTACTGCCCCTGTGGTGTGTTGTTAGTTGTCTTATTGACAAACGAACCACCAACAGACACTAACAAGTTTCTAGTTCACTTTTGCACTGTACAAGTTGACAAAGTGTATAAAGTCTTAAGCCACCCTCTTTTCTTTATACAATATGTTGCTTCCAAAAAGCCAACTTTTTTTTTTTTCAGGCTCCCTGAAGAAGTTTCTGGCTCCGATTTTCAGTCCATCCCCTTTAGCTGGCCAGTTTTAGAGGAAAGCTTTTTGTTTAACCCACACAGTGACGTCTGAATCATTCAAGTATAAACATCTAACTTAAGGCATAAACCAGTAAGAAACAGGTGCAGATGATGACAGATGATCAGTCCGGTGATTAGTACAATGGTGATGCTGAAGGCTAAGTGGTTGGAATATATGAGTGGAGGAAATGAGGTTACAGCTAAGGCTGTTACATAAACAACCAATTGTAAAATTGTATCTTTAGGCACTCTGCAGCCTGTCACAGTAAAAAAAAAAATCTAATAAAAAAAATGTAATCTAATTTAATATGAAAAGGAAGGGGTCATTCAAGAACTCTGTACCGTACATTCTATTGTATTTTACTGTTTAACATGGAGTACATGTATATATCAGCATTTTTAAAAATCAATTAAACAACTAAATTAACAGTAATGCATTACAATAAAATGTAAAATCCTGTGAATACTGTACGTGTGTGCTATTTTTCAACATTGTTACTTTTAAGCATGGACTGTTCTAAACTACTCAGAGACCTTTTGTATGAAAAACCTTTCTAAGCCTTACTCTTCTGTAAATTATTCACCTGAGATCACTATAGAAGTCAGATTTAACAGTTATGAACACTTAAGTGCAAGATGGTTTCTAAAGTTCCTCTTTTCCTTTCTTTTTGACAAGGTAGTCCATGCCAAAGAAAGAGGAGGATTTGCCATGAATATCTCTTTCTCGCTTAACAAAGGCTGAGAATGATGAGACACAGTTGCCTATGAAGTGGTTGGCTTGGCCCAAGATGTACAAGTCAAGCTGAGCCACATCTGGATGAACACTGACCACTTTTACCTGTGTAAAGAGAATGCAAAAATGAGGCTGTTAACAGAATCAAATAAAAACAAAGTGATTAAACCAAAATGACAATCGCAGGTTACATAGATAAATAAGTCTATGATGAAAAACAATCTTAAAATAAATAAATAAATAAATAAATCCCAAGATGACTTATGTTAAACAGCTTCTTATTACTGGGCTTCTTGATTCTGACTATTCTGCATTTCGATGTCTCCAGTGTCAACACTTATGTTAATGGTTAATTATATTTCTTTTCCAACACTGGAAATTATTCAGGATAGATGACTTTGCAGGCTTTGGTTTCTGAGTAACATCATAAGCTGCATTTGTTCTTATTAACTTCAAGCAAGAGAAGAAAAAAAAAAAAAAAAAAAAAAGAGGGAAACTGTAAGCGAATTACTCTTTTTGGCTGTTCTGTGATAATGCGGGGTAATAATGCAAACTAACTTGTTTTATGGATGTTCCAGAACATTAAGAAAATAAAACAGAAAACATCTTCTGCACATAAGCAATTGTTAGCATTTGCAAGTGGCTATGGCTATTCAGAGGAATAGTATACTTCAGGACATGAGGTTATTGGAAAATCATCCACTCTGTAATGTATAACACCATCCAAATGCCACAGCTTATTTTTTTCTGTAACCTTAAATGTTGTTGTCTTTTATTGCTTGTATAAGACCCATGAGTATTGCCTATTGCCATACTAAATTCTCGTATGTGAGCCGTTACATCAAATCAGGTATTAAATCACATTTTGGGTTATGGATGTTTTCGGATTGCTGATTCCATTGCTACATTTTGATACCAGGTTTATTATTATTATTATTATTTCATGTCCAGTTGCTGAGATATGGTCAGTGCAAGTTTGTTTATGAGAGCTTGGGGGGAAAAAGGTTCAATCCTATTTTTAGAATATTTGAAAAAGGATTCTGTGAGGCAGTAAGAAAGGGGAAACCCTCAGCCTCCAGGACATCAGGATTTCCCAGCTATCCCTAAAAATAACTTCGCCAGCAGCACAATTTTATAACAAAAAATAAATGTATAAATAAAAAAAATTAAAAAAATGCATAACAACTGGTGTAATCAGCTTGAATGAATAAAAAAAAAAAAAAAAGATACAGTATATCAATTCAGTAACACATCATGATTCTTTTGTGCAACAATTCAAGCATCACCACACTGACTCCAGAATAAAACATTTTTTAATTGGTTAATATTATATGTATTTATATTAGGGCTGGGCCGATAAACAATATCATATCGAATTGCGATTTATTTGATTTTAAAAACGATGAAAAGCTCTAGACATTTTTTGCTCGATATGGATTAATTTAAGAGCCAATCACACAGCAGAACAATACGACAACAACCAATCAGCGTGCAGCTTGCGCGTGCCGTGCAGGTCAAAGTTAATTTGCTACCGAACTTTGTGAAGCAAACTTGACACCAGGACGACAAAAAAAATAAATAGTGGAAGCAGCGACTAGTGAATCTAACCTTGAGTTATTATCCAAAGATGTTGAAATTGTCAACAAAATAGGTAGCACAACCTCCAATATATGAACGCATCACCCAAACGACCACACTGAAAGCATGAAAATGCGGGCCGATGCTTTTCCGTCAACTAGAAGGGCTAGCAGTAGGACTGTCCCAAAGCAGATATCGATCGTGTCGTCTTTCGTGGCCATTACACCTTATGAAAGGTGTTCCAAAAGGAGCAAGGATATAACCAGGGCCGTTTCTAACTTTCTAGCGAAAGATATGATGCCCCTAAGCACACGAGGCTGAAGTTAGCTCCTTATTCGCAGCTTCCGATTCGGTTGGCTTCTTATTGCGCAGCGTCTCATTCTGCGGCTGAAGTTAGCTCCTTATTCGCCTCGTTACTAACGGGAGTGTTCATGTTGGCAAAAGCTGCGCAGTTTATAAATAAAATGTTATTTTGGTGGCTTAAACCATTCTGGCCAACAAATATGAACTATACAACACCTAGCAGGTACCCAACTATATAGTAAAAGTGAAATTGTCCTGGCCCAGATTGATAGCTGCATAATTCATTCCATTTTTGTTGTCTTTGCATGCTTAAGCCATTATGTCAGTTTATTGGGGCAGTGTGAAATAGCCTTCATTTAACTCTGAATTGTGGGATAAAAAGACAGGCCTAGTGTGTGTGGTCTAAATGTTCTCATTATTGTTTAAAAATCTCAAAACATTGTAATATATCACAAGACACTTTTTATTATCACAAAAGTTTTTTTTTTTTTTTTTATAAAAATCTTTGCCTTGTAAAGATTCTGAGCATGTGCCTATAGTGTCTTAATTTTTAAGGCCAAATCTGTGTCATGTGTTTTTGTTAATAAACTATACTTATAAGTAATTTAATGAACCCTTTAATTTTTGTGGCTTCAGTCATTGTTGGGATACTCTTTTAAAGCTGGCAGTTTAACGTTATCGTCCCCTCCTTGAACCTGATCCTGGGAGCTATGTTGTCGGGGGCTTCATGCCCCTGGCAGGGTCACCCATGGCAATCTGGTCCTAGGTGAGGGAACAGACAATGAGTGGTTCAAAAGACCTCTTATGATGAGTAAAACGTTTTCCCTCGCCCGGACGTGGGTCACCAGGGCCTCCCTCTGGAGCCAAGCCTGGAGGTGGGGCCCGATGGCGAGCGCCTGGTGGTCGGGCCTGCACCCATGGGCAACGTGGGTCCCTTCCCATGGGCTCACCACCTGTAGGAGGGGCCAAAGAGGTCGGGTGCAGTGTGAGCTGGGCGGTGGCCGAAGACAGGGGCCTTGGTGGTCTGATCCTCGGCTGCAGAAGCTGGCTCTAGGGACGTGGAATGTCACCTCTCTGGCGGGGAAGGAGCCTGAGCTAGTGCGTGAGGTTGAGAAGTTCCGGCTAGATGTAGTTGGACTCACCTCGATGCACATCTTGGACTCTGGAACCAGTCTTCTTGAGAGGGGCTGGACTCTCTTCTACTCTGGAGTTGCCACCGGGGAGATGCGCTTTTGCGCTGAACAACAGTTTGGAGTACCCGCCCTTTTTGGGGTCTCTGGAGGGGGCGCTAGAGAACGTCCCTCCTGGGGACTCCATCGTTCTGTTGGGGGACTTCAATGCTCACGTGGGCAATGACAGTGAGACCTGGAAGGACGTGATTGGGGTGAACGGCCCCCCCGATCTGAACCAGAGCGGTGTTTTGTTATTGGACTTCTGTGCTCATCACAGATTGTCCATAACGAACACCATGTTCAGGCATAAGGGTGTCCATATGTGCACCTGGCACCAGGACACTCTAGGACACAGTTCGATGATCGACTTTGTGGTCGTGTCGTCGGACTTGCGGCGACATGTCTTGGACACTCGGGTGAAGAGAGGGGCGGAGCTGTCAACCGATCACCACCTGCTGGTGAGTTGGCTTCGTTGGCGGGGTAGGATGCCGGTCAGGCCTGGTAGACCCAAACGTATTGTGAGGGTCTGCTGGGAACATCTGGCAGAGTCCCCTGTCAGGACGAGCTTCAACTCCCACCTCCGGCAAAGCTTCAACCACGTCCTGGGGGAGGTGGGGGACATTGAGTCCGAATGGACTATGTTCCGCGCCTCCATTGTCGAGGTGGCCGACCAGAGCTGTGGCCATAAGGTGGTCGGTGCCTGTCGCGGTGGCAACCCAAGAACCCGTTGGTGGACACCGGCGGTGAGGGATGCCATCAAGCTGAAGAAGGAGTCTTACCAGGCCTTTTTGGCTGGTGGCACTCCGGAGGCAGCTGATAGGTACCGGCAGGCCAAGCGGAATGCAGCTTCGGTGGTTGCTGAGGCAAAAACCCGGGCGTGGGAGGAGTTTGGGGAGGCCATGGAGAATGACTTCCAGATGGCTTCGAAGAGATTCTGGTCCACCATCCGGCGTCTCAGGAGGGGAAAGCAGTGCACGATCAACACAGTGTATAGTGGGGATGGTGCGCTGCTGACCTCGACTCAGGACGTTGTGGGTCGGTGGGGGGGGGGGGGGAGTACTTCGAAGACCTCCTTAATTCCTTCAACATTTCCTCTAAGTCTGGGGACATAGAGGTGGACTCTTCTATCTCTGGGGCCGAGGTCGCCGAGTTCCTCAAGGCTCTGGATGTTGTAGGGCTATCATGGCTGCAACATCTGCAACATTGCATGGACATCGGGGACAGTGCCTCTGGACTGGCAAACCGGGGTGGTGGTCCCCCTCTTCAAGAAGGGGGACCGGAGAGTGTGTTCCAACTACAGAGGGATCACACTCCTCAGCCTCCCCGGGAAAGTCTATTCAGGGGTCCTGGAAAGGAGGGTCCGTCGGATAGTCGAACCTCGGATTCAGGAGGAGCAGTGTGGTTTTCGTCCAGGTCGCGGAACAGTGGACCAGCTCTACACCCTTAGCAGGCATTCGACCGTGTCCCTCGGGGAGTCCTGTGGGGGGTACTCCGGGAGTATGGGATATCCGATTCCCTGTTAAGGGCTGTCCGGTCCTTGTACAACCGGTGTCGGAGCTTGGTCCGCATTGCCGGTAGTAAGTCGGACCTGTTTCTGGTGAGAGTAGGCCTCAGACAGGGCTGCCCTTTGTCACCGATCCTGTACATAATTTTTATGGACAGGATTTCTAGGCGCAGCCAGGGCGTTGAGGGGGTACAGTTTGGTGGGCTCATGATTGGGTCACTGCTTTTTGCAGATGACGTTGTTCTGTTGGCCTCATCATCCTGCGACCTACAGCCGAGTGTGAAGCGGCTGGGATGAGAATCAGCACCTCCAAATCTGAGGCCATGGTCCTCAGCCGGAAAAGGGTGGAGGGCCCTCTCAGGGTTGGGAGTGAGATCCTGCCCCAAGTGGAGGAGTTTAAGTATCTCGGGGTCTTGTTCACGAGTGAGGGTAAAATGGAACGGGAGATCGACAGGCGGATCGGGGCAGCGTCTGCAGTGATGCGGGCTGTGTATCGGTCCGTCATGGTGAAGAAGGATCTGGGCCAAAAGGCACAGCTCTCAATTTACCGGTCGATCTACGTTCCTACCCTCACCCTCATATGGTCATGAGCTGTGGGTAGTGACCGAAAGAACAAGATTGTGAATACAAGCGGCCGAAATGAGTTTCCTCCACAGGGTGTCTGGGCTCTCCCTTAGAGATAGGGTGAGAAGTTCGGTCATCCGGGAGGGGCTCAGAGTAGAGCCGCTGCTCCTCCGCATCGAGAGGAGCCAGATGAGGTGGCTTGGGCATCTATTTAGGATGCCCCCTGGACGCCTCCCTTGTGAGGTGTTCCGGACACGCCCCACCGGAAAGAGACCCCGGGGAAGACCCAGGACACACTGGAGGGACTATGTCTCTCGGCTGGCCTGGGAACGCCTTGGGATCCCCCCGGAGGAGCTGGAAGAAGTGGCCGGGGAGAGGGAAGTCTGGGCATCCCTGCTGAAGCTGCTGCCCCCGCGACCCGACCTCGGATAAGCGGAAGAAAATGGATGGATGGATATCGTTATCGTTCAATATGGGCCAAAAATGATCGAGATTACGTTTTTGCCATATCGCCCAGCCCTAATTTATATACATTTCTATTTTTAAGAGGTAAAATGCTGCACTTCCTCTGTGATCCTACAGATGGTGCCCTCTAATCTGTTAACACATTGGCAGGTGGCAACGTGGGTGGTAGGAACAAGTTATTTGCTAAGTTTGTTTAGAATTATAACAAACTATAATAACAACATCATTAATACCAAATCAAGATCCTTAAACATACAAATCGAATCCACACATATGTCATGATAATATCCCTGGTCCCTGGTAATTAATATCCCAACTGAATAGTGTTCATTAAAGGGCTTTAATCCTCTTCTTTCTTCTTTGTCTTTTGGCTGATCCCTTTCAGGAGTCGCCACAGCGAATCATCTGCCTCCATCTAATCCTCATCTAGCCCTATACTATACATTAAAGGGTTTTAAACCAATTTTGAGAATTAAATTGTTCAATTCTGTTGAAGGATTTATCAACTGATTTTTTAACCAGAATTGAAGGATGACACATTTCACCTAGTCACACTTACTGACCATAATGCAAGCCTACCTTTGTGATTCAATACCTGACTTGAAACGACACCTAACAAAAGAATTACTACTTTACTACATAATACACTACCTCAACATTTATACAGGCTTTATAAATGAATTTATATAAATACATTTCTATAAATAAGGGAGACAAAATGGTTAAATACCTGGAGAGGTAATCTGATGCTACCTACTGACATTTTACCACTGAATGAGCAAATAACATTTTCTTTACCTCCTAGGCTAGTAAAGCTCAATTGGAGATCAACTCACCTTTCCTTTGAAGAGTTTCTCAATATCGGAGCTGTGAGACTCAGAATCAGTAGCAATGTAGACAGACTGAGCATCGATCTTTTTCACCCAAAACTTTACAGCACGCAGGATTTCCTTCAGGTCGGGTAGACACATAGTCAAGGTCAGCGGAAGTGCTGTCTGTCTGTCATAACCCACACACTGAGGTGAAGCCATGAAGTGGGGACCAGAATCACCTGTCTCCAGCATTTTGCAGGCATTTTGCTAGATGTAATGAAAATGTAAAAAAAAATGTAATGAATGCACTGTTGGTAAAATCTAGAGCCTGAGGGATTCAAAAGCCTAGTTTCACTCTTGTCCTACACCAACACTAAAGACTGGTGACAAAAGTAACAACTAAAGCTCTACGAGTTTGACCCTGTAAATTAGTCCTGCAGCAGATAATTTTTTTAAATGTTGGATTATTACTTTATGCTGCTCATGCATTTTCATTTTTACAGATGTAATACAGATGTGAATACATCACAAAACTTGAAAATTAAATATGCAGAATCAGCTTGTTTACTAAGAATGTCATTATCAGATATTAATCATTACCAGAAGAGTATTGCATTAAAAACAGCAAGATAACACATGGAGAGACACCAAACTGCATATTAAACTGATTAATTTGCAAAAAATGTCACGCATATTTACAGATAAAGAAATCTGTGACAAAGAAATTTAAATCTTGACATGCAGTGTTTCCCCTATACAGACTTTACTTGAAGTCTGAACAGACGATGCAATCTCTCATCTCCTCCACACATCACTCACTCACCTGGACACTAGGAAAGGGAATTATGTTAAAATGCTCTTCATCGACTACAGCTCTGCTTTTAACACAATAATTCCCTCCACACTCACCACCAAGCTGGAGCACCTGGGACTGAGCTCATCTATATGTCAGTGGATCTCCAATTTTCTGACTGGCAGACCACAGGCAGTAAGGATGGGCAGACATGTCTCAGCTACACTTAATCTCAGCACTGGAGCCCCCCAGGGTTGTGTTCTGAGCCCCCTGCTGTACTCTTTGTACACCCACGACTGCGTGGCCACTACCAACTCCACCTCCATCATCAAGTTTGCTGACGACACCGTCGTGGTCGGACTGATCACCAACAATGATGAGTCGGACTACCTAGAGGAGATTGGAAATCTGGAGAACTGGTGCCAGAGGAACAATCTCCTCCTGAACGTCAGTAAGACAAAGGAGCTGATAGTGGACTTTAGTACAAAGCAGGAGAGGAACTACCAGACCCCCGTCATCAACAGGAGCCCAGTGGAGAGAGTGGACAGCTTCAGATACCTCGGTGTTCACATCACGCAGGACCTGTCATGGTCCTGTCACATCAACACCGTGGTGAAAAAAGCCCGGCAGCGTCTCTACCACCTCAGACGCTTGAGAGACTTTAGACTGCCCTCCAAGGTGCTCAGGAACTTCTACTCCTGCACCATAGAGAGCATCCTGACGGGAAACATCACGACCTGGTTCGGGAACAGCACCATGCAGGACAGACGAGCTCTACAGAGGGTGGTGCGATCAGCCGAGCGCATCATCCGCACTGAGCTCCCTGACCTACACTCCATCTACAGCAAGCGGTGCTGGACTAAGGCCAGGAAGATCATGAAGGACCTCAGTCACCCCAGTAATGGACTGTTCTCTTTGTTGCGGTCTGGGAAGAGATTCCGCTCCCTAAAGGCCAACACAGAGAGACTGAGGAGGAGCTTCTTCCCGCAGGCGATAAGGTCTCTCAACCACACAACCACACCTCCACACATCTTTTAAGCTCACAACACTGACTGGACAATCATGGACACATTCATACACACTTGCACTAAATACTCATACATCTGGACAATTGCACATGTCACTTCATGCATATTTGCACAACCACTGACACTTTAATCCTATATTTCTATATTTCTGCAATATTTTATTATGCCCTTATGCACAGTTAATTTTACTAGTTAAAATTATATTCTTTAGTATTTCCTTTTTATTGATTATTTATTTTACGTACAAGCTTTTATTTTCTTTTTTTTTTAAGGTCACTGGCGGTCGTATAAAGCATTTCACTGCATATTATACTGTGTATGATTGTGTATGTGACCAATAAAATTTGAATTTGAATTTGATGGGCAAATATATTAATATTTGCCCCTTCAATTTTATTTTTATCTTTTTAAGAGAACGATGCTACTTTTTATTAGAAGTTAATTCCCTCTCTCTCCCTTGCTCCTGTACCTGTTTGTTCTGCTCAGACGTGATGGAATGAATGAAGTCTATGAAAAAAAGCAACAACTAAGTTATGTTGGCACAAGACTCTAGTATACTGAACACATGTAATGTAGCAAAGTTGTCCTAGCTAAATTTCAGAACAGTTGGGTCTAGTTTGTTTTCTCTTCAGGCTATGTCAACAAGAAAGAATCAGAAGCGCCTCCGAGTCAGTGGTAAAGCGCTCGCCCTATCATCCGAAGATCGCTGGTTCAAACCCCAGGTGATGCTGTTTTCCTCTCACAGCCGGAGGCACAGAGAGAGCTGATTGGCCGAGCTCTCTCAGGGGGGAGGGATGAGAGGTACTTGCGCTCCCACATTAATCACGGCTCTACAGCCAATCAGGGGCATCTGTGAGCTCACGCATGCGGAAGGAGCGGCTAGCGCTTTCCTCCGAGGGTGTTATTCTTCCCCTAATGGTGCGTGAGCAAGCAGTTCGAAAAGATGCAGTCGGCTGACGTCACGCGGTTTGGAGGAAACACGGGATAGTCTTCACCCTCCCGACTGAGTGGTAGCCTTAATGTGGGAGCCCCCCTAGCGACGGGGAGGAATTGGCTACGACTAATATTGGGGAGAAAATTGAAAGAACCCCAAAAATAATTATAAAATAAATAAATAAATAAATAAAAAAGAAAGAATCAGACTAACTTTAGCTAAAATTAGACTACTGTGCTCATTTTTCATGTATTCACTCACATATGAATTTCAAAAATATTTAAAAAGAATGATGAAGCGAGATAGACAGCACCACTGGTAATATTAGCATTTGATGTGAAATATTAAAATAGAAACAGTAAACTCATAATGTCTTATGAATTACATATTTTCTGAAAATATAAAATAGCATTGAAAAGCAGACTAAAAGGGGAGCATCTGGCTGTATGTATGCAGTCAAATATTCCCCTTCTAGTCTGCTTCTCAAGTCAGTTTTATTCAAACTTTCACTTGGGTTAAAATTAGTATACAGATATTGGTTATAGAAACAAGCACAAAGCACTCACCCAGTCTGATCCAATACGGAGGTGAATACCGACAAAAGGTCTGGGAAGCAGTGTGCTGATATGCTTCTCCCCATCCTGCACAATCTTTTCATTCCACACAACATAGCGCTGCAGGCCCACATGCTCCTCTAAAACAGGGAATTGAGCTGGAGCTCCAGGAAGAGCCAGCACTGGGTGCTCCGTTGGGGGAAACCTGAAGTAATGGATTTATCTGCACATTTGTGATTGCTCACTAAATTAAACACTTGCTAAAATAGTGTAATGAAATCATGAAAATACAGTCTCAACTTATTCATACCTTTTAATCCAATGTGGAATATAGTAGGAGCTGAAATACAGGCCACCAAACGGGACAGAACGGTCAAAGTCCACTCCAAGGTGGTCCCAGAATGGACCAAAGGGATTTCCATCCTGTACAGAAAATCAGTAATTATCCTAAAAGGCCAGTAGAGGGCAGGGCATTACTACTGATACCAAGAACATAATTCTTTTACCAACCTTTTATCCATCTTCTAATTAAATTAAAAAATAAAATGAATGAATAGCATTTCATCCATATTTAGTGCTGAAAGTTCTATCTGCATATTTCTTTCTATCTGTGTCTGTGTGTATTTTCCAAATACAGGAAATAGAAATACTGCTTTAGACACTAAATTTACATTTAAACATAAAAAGACAAAGCTTTGCATTAAATAATACTAATCTATCATATTAATCATCATATTGATACCTTTCTCATCATAATTATACATATATTGGAATCCATGTCCTTTTCTTTATCAAGATACAGGTAGAAACATACAGCACACAGAGTCACTTAAGGTCTTTTTTGCGTAGGTGCTATCTTAATCGGTTGGTCTTAATACCAACGTCGCAAAGACTTAATTAAAGAAACAGCACTCAATGTAATATTATAACATGCTCTGCAACATCTTCCCATCAAAGCCCTTCACACCTTCATAGGGCAGCTCTTCTTATCTGAACTCCGCTGGACGGCTGACTCGAAGCAGTAAGCAGATCTCTGGCCTGGCGGCCAGTGTGTAGGAGCCAGGTGGTCCATGAAGTACTCAAGACTCACCACACGGTGGTACTGCTTGAGCGGCTCCAGCTTGAAATATTCACTGTAGGGAACATGCACCTGTTACAGAGGAAGTAGAAAGAAAATTTAATGTACAGCCAAAAAAATGTTACACCAGTGGACAGATCTATAAATCTATCTTAATTAAAGTAATTAAACTAGGAACCCAAACATGAACAAATGTATAATGCATAGTCTAGTAACCTTCCCACTAATAGTAATAATAAAAATACTTAGGGAAAATTGAAATTTTCACATATCCCAGTTAGGAAGTTGCCAGAGTGCAGTGTCAGCCAAGATACAGCACACCTGGAGCAGATAGGGTTAAGGGCCTTGTTCACAGGACCCGAACCCCCAACTTTTCAATCAGAAACCCAGTAATCTACAGCCTTAAATGTTTAAGCCACCACTGCCCTTAATTACTCCAATTCCTTAAAATGAGCATTCCTAGGCCAAATCTTTGAACCATTGGTAGCACACAAACAAAGATCACATTCATGTAGAGATCTGGTTAAAAAGAATCCTCCTTAAGGAGTTTAATATCACATTTTGTAGTTTGTGGTCTAAATTTGGACAAAGACAAGGTAAATGATATAAGAAATGTGGAACTAAGATTGTAGGAAAGCACTATCTGTTAAGTTTCTTTCTGGATTTGTAAGGAACACATGTTAAGCGTTTGTTTGCGACGATGGTTGGTTGGTTGGCATTACCCCACTATGATCCCATATAGTTTAATTATGAATTCCATCCATCCATCCATCTAGGAACCTCTGAAGTCTAAAATCTGCCTATGAAGGGAATAAATTAGGGCTGCACAATATATCGAAAAAATATCGTTATCGCGATAATGGTATACGCGATAACCATATCGCAAAGAGTTGCGATAAATCATTTATGTGCCAAGCATTTGTGTGTCCAAATTTGACCAATCAGATGGGCCCTTACTATGTTTATACACGCTTATATATATATATATATATATATATATATATATATATATATATATATATATATACACACACACTTAATTCTGTCGCGAACTAATCCGGGATGATCAGAAGACTTAGCGATTAGCCGTTAGCCCTTTGTAGCGTGGACGGTAGACCCAAACGCGGAAGCAAGGGAGTAGGCAGGATAACCACGCGAATTAGTTTAAGGACTCTCACAGAAGGGGAGCAAGGGAAAAACACAAATTTAATTCGCGTCCTATAAACACACACTCGAATCAGAAAGTAAACAATCTGAACCGACATGCGCGAACTCTGTGACTAAGCTCTATGCGGTGGTTTTGTTTACTCCTCTTATACTTCCTGGTTCACGACCGCATTACTTCCGGGTCCTAGTGCCGGTCGCGGAGCGAGTGTGTGTGTGTGTGTGACAAATAGTACTTTTTTTATTTAATTTTTGTTTAATAATATTTATTTTTAATAAAAAAATTAAAAAAAACAACAAAAAAACAGGCAAGCCAAAGAGAATATTTTGTTTAAAAGATGCTCTTGTTTTAAGACACTATTGATGAGTGTATGGTTACACGTAAATAAAGTCATGTTTGAAAGTAATTCATATTGTGTTGGCAGGTTTATAGTAACAGCAAACCAGAAATCAGAATATCTACTGAGGGTTTTAAGTCATTCATAGTGTTTTGAAGTCTAAATATTTGCAACTTCCTTGACATATAGTTTCTTTTTAGCCTGAATTAGATTTAGATCAGACGAATATCTATTACCTGTTTATTTTAGGATGATCATTACATGTAAATAAATAAATAAAAATAGGCAATAATAATAATTAAAAAAGCATTTTTCTAGGGAAATGTTATATCGCAAGAAATATCGTTATCGCAATATTCAACAACAATATCGCATATCTTCCTAATATCGTGCAGCCCTAGAATAAATAAATTTTCAATTTTACGACCGGTCAACGTTCACACAGTACTGTACGTGCAATTTGGGAATGCTCACTCTCATCATCTATACCACTTTATCCTGGATACAAGGTTGTCGGTAGCCTGGAGCCTATTTTAGGAGACTTAGGTTTAGGAGACGAGGCATGGTACACACTGGACAAGGTGCCAATCTAGGCTAAGTCACCGAAGGGCGAATACACACAATCATTCACGCACTATGGGCAATTTGGGTACGCCAATTAGCCCAATCCATCTTTGTACTGTGGGAGAAAACCGGAGCACCCGGAGGAAACCTACCATGCACAGGGAGAAAGGCAACAGTACTAACCTCCAAGTCACTATAATGACATATTATTAATTAGGTCTAGTAAAACGTGAGATATTCAGTGTCAATGTCCGTATATAAGCCGTGTAAGTGAGCAGCACTTACATTAGTGTACGGAGGCGCGTGATGCCGATAAACGATCCACGGCGGAACCGCTAAAGTCCGGTTCAGCAGTTTGGCAAAAGCCAGCGAGCCGAGGAAATGGTCCGCCTGGTTCCCGAACCGACCTGAAATTCCCAACAAACACCGCATTATGCAATTCTGGCTGAGTTACATAATGTGTAGATAATGACTGTTTATTTGACAAAAATTCTGTCACTGATACGCGTTTACATCTAGCATAACGTTAATTCCTGCGCTAATATAACAACACCTTTCTCTAAAGGTATCGCAAAATAAACAGTTACCCATGCACGGGCAGTACACAATATATCCGTTTTCATCCCACGTCAAGCCACTAGCATCAATAAATGTGTTAAGAAAAATAACCGGTCCGTATAGCCAACTTAGACAGAAAAGTTTAAATTGACTTGGTTTCGCCGCCATTGTGAATCCCCTACTGTCCCACAATGCACTGCGAAAAACAGCGAGTATGTTTAACCCTTAACACGCTGCTGCGAAACTGTAACAATGAAGTGACTAAAATTAATTACCAAATGATTTTCTGCAGATAACTATTGCAGTATCTATAATGTAGCAGCTTTTTTTATTAATATAAAATATATCTCCGAAACGTGAAAGTAATAAAGTTTAAGAGCTAAGTGCAATAACAGCATTGAGAGTTCACTTCTGTTTGCCCATGAACTACCTGTGGTGTTAAATTCACACACTCAGGGAACAGTCTCGGAATTACAACAGGATATCAGTGTATTTATCTCTCATGCTAATGAGTCCTGGCAGCATGGTGGCATAATGTTTAGCACTGTTGCATTACATGCTCCTCCAGGGTCGAGGGTTTGATTCCCACTTTGGGTCTGTTTGCGTTAGTTTGTTTCCCCATGCTTGGTGGGTTTTCTCCAGGTAATCTGGTTCACACAAACTGTCCAAATACATGCAGACCAGGTTATGTGGCAATCCCAAAAATAAAATCCCTGTAGTTTGTGTGCCCTGTGATGGATTTGTGTACCCTCCCTTGTGCCCAAAGTCTCCTGGGATAGGCTCCAGTACCATGTGACCCTGTTCAGGATAAGTGGGGTAGAAGATGAATGAATATGCTAATAATTATGTGTAGATTTTTATGTTTCTTTCTCATTTGCTTTTGCTCTTTCTTTATCCTACCTTACAATTCAACTGATTAGATCAGGATTAAGGTACTTGTCCAGCAGTGCCAGTTCTGTTTTACTGGGATTTGAGCTCACGACCTCACGACCAGTAGTCCAGTGGCCTAAGCACAGAGCCACCACCACAATGAAGCCAAAAATTGTGTAAATACACGGTCAATTGTTTTTGCAGAAAAAAAGCTAATCTCTTTCTAAAGTTAATCTCTTATCTCTCTTATAATTAAGAAATGTGGTCGGATAAAATCATGAAGGAAGATCACAAACATTTGGTGAAGCTGCGTGGTAAAAAAAAAAAAAAAAAAAGAGCAGTAAAAAACATTGCTGTGGTTATTAGTGAAAGTAAGACAATTTCCATATGCAGAACAATGTTACTCACAGTGGCCATTAGAAAATCACTTGTTAGTGAGACTCGTTGAAAACAAGGCTTGAATTTGGTTTGTAAAAATTAAAAAGGTCATGTGGTCTGATAAGTTCCAGAGCAATGGTTGTGTCAGAGTAAGAAGGTAAGCGATGCACCTTTCATGTATAGAGGCTACTGTACTGTACTACATCAATGTAGTTTTATTCTGTAAAGGCAAATTAATATTCAAATACTCAAATTGTGATATAGTTCTGAGAGCATGCGAAATCATTTTCACACATGAACTGGCAACCACATTGTATGCTGTAATAAAATCTAAAGGTGATTGAATGAAATCTCAGAGTGTGCATACATTAGAAATAAATGCAGTTTCCCCAGAAACATGGTGCAAAAAAAAAAAAAACATAAATACATAGTACACAGGACTAAAGAAAGTGTAGATAGATGATAGTTTGAGACAAGTTCAAACAATACAATTAAAATGCAGGACCATTAATTTTCATGAATCAGGATAATTAGTTCCATTGATGTGCAGTATTAAATGGTCACACCTCATTCTTCTATGCTGATTTATCACTCTTACTAATGGAACACAGAATAGTCTACAGTAGACTATCATCAGTAGTCTACACACAATGGACTAAGAACCTGCTCTAGGAAGTACTAGTCTTATTTTTTAGTTGTGCTCCTGGTTTTGCAAAACCTGATGACCTGGGGATTTCAGGTTGAAAAGTCCAGTTTCCAGTTGCAGAAGGCACATCCCAGCAGGCTCAGCTTTTCTGTCAGATGCTATGGGATGATTGTGTTAAATGGCAAAAGCCTATGAATAGAATCCTCCCATATTTGTCTTTTTTTTATGACCAGCAGCAACTCTGGCTATGGAGTATATGTGAAGATACTTACATTAAGGTTCTGACATCATCTGTGGACAGGTAGAGTACTTGTTTGGGAGCTGTTGAGGTAGTATTCACTATTGGCATTCTGTTTTTTGGTTAATCAATGCAGAAATTGTTAATGGTGTCTTGGAGCAAGACATCACAATTACATAGATGTGATGGGACTTTACATAGATGTGATGGGACTTTGATTGGGACCACTTCAATGGGAATTCATACCTGGCCTGAATACCTTGCCATCTTTATGCATAGTTGCACTTTGGAGAACATGCAAACTCCATGCACACAGAGACGGGAATCGAGCCTGGCCGGGAATCGAACCCGGACCCTGGATGTGCAAGGCGACAGTGCTAACCACTACACCACCGTGCCGCCAAACATTATTATTATTATTATAATGTTGTAGTTGCTGTCGTCATCATCCTCATTATCATCATCATCATCACAGTATCCCACATTCCTATGTTTGATGTGGAAATGAACCTCTTGACCTTTGTCTACTGAATTTATGCATTGCACCCCTGCAAATATGGTTGGCTGAACTTCACATATGTTTAGTGAAAATTTTATATGAAAAGCAACTAAACTCCTGAAGAGTTATTGGAAGCATGTAACACATTCATTCATTCATTCATTCATTCATTTTCTATACAGCTTAATCCTATGTTCAGGGTCACGGGGGACCTGGAGCCTATCCCAGGAGAATTCGGGCACTAGGCGGGGTACACCCTGGATAGGGTGCCAATAGCATGTAACACAATAATACAAAATGTATGTATGAGTCTACATACATACATTTATACATGCTAAAACATGCCTTTTGTGTGCTGTGAATATTCTCATTTTTAGCCAAGTGCAAAGGTTTACATATCCTTAAAAAATGAAAAAGACAAAGAAGTAATATTTACTCTATACTGCATGTATATATTTACAGTGTTTAATTGCTGATATGAAAATTGGCAAATAGAATATGGTAATACTCTGTTTTAAAGTTTAACATTCTACCTGTCTGAAAGCAATGTGATATTCTCTCTCTTTGCCATTATAACTAGCTCCATCTCTCTTTGAATTTACAGTAAGTGGAAAATAAGTACAGTGGGGCAAAAAAGTATTTAGTCAGCCACCAATTGTGCAAGTTCTCCCACTTAAAAAGATGAGAGAGACCTGTATTTTTCATCATAGGTATACCTCAAATGTGAAAGACAAAATAAGAAAAAGGAAAAAGGATTTTTTAAAGAATTTATTAGCAAATTATGGTGGAAAATAAGTATTTGGTCAATAACAAAATTTCATCTCAATACTTTGTCATATACCCTTTGTTGGCAATGACAGAGGTCAAACATTTTCTGTCTTAACAAGGTTTTCACACACTGTTGCTGGTATTTTGGCCCATTCCTTCATGCAGATGCAGATCTCCTCTAGAGCAGTGATGTTTTGGGCCTGGCGCTAGGAAACATGGACTTTCAACTCCCTCCAAAGATTTTCTATAGGCTCGGCCATTCCAGGACTGTGTTTGGATACCCTTATAGAGTATATAGCCAAATGTTTGTGTACACCTGACCATTACACCCTATGTAGTTCTTCTTCAATCTGTTGCCAGAAAAATTGAAAACACACAATTGTATATAATTAATTTGTATGCTATAAAATTACAGTTACAGTCATCTTCTGCCCAGATTCAGTTTCTTGATAGATGAGATAACATTTTGTACTCTAATATGTCCTGGTACTGTACGTTTCAACATTCATGTCTCCTTTGATGACATGCAATGCCCCAGTACCTTTTGAGACGTTTTCTCTAACACAATATATATTGTTAGTATATTGTTGTACGTTGTTTCTGTATGTATGTACCATACTGTGCAAAAAACCCACCCCACATTTCTTTATTTTTTGCTTCCAAAGAGCCAGATTTTCTTGCATTTGTTAAAGTGGTCTTGAAAAAAAATTCTCTAGGTTTTCTTGGCTCTTATTTTTGGTAAGTTTTTGGCCCCCATTTTCAGTCTAGAACCAGTATCTGAAATCTGTAAGTTTTTTCATAAAGTTTTTCTTTGTTAAGCCACACAGTAAGCTATGAATCATTCAAGCATAAAAACTTTCTAAATGTGAAAAAGTATTTGCCCCTTCCTTATGTTTATTTATTTATTTATTTATTTATTGCATATTTGTCATAATTAAGTGAGTGAGCATTCACAGAAAACAAAAAAAAAATCACAGAAATTATCTCATAATCATGAGATATTATCTCATAATTATGACTTTCAAACTCATAATTATGACTTAATATCTTATAATTATGACTTATTATATAAGAGATATGAGATATTAAGTCATAATTATGAGATCTTGATACTGGGAGATCTTATCATTAATATGACAACATTGCACAGGTATCTAAAGTGCTTAGGACTGTTCAGGAAGAAAGCACATTCTGACCTTCTCGAAGGGACACTCTTCCTTCAGGAGCAGCTAAACCAAACTCATTAAATTGCTTAACTCAAACCATATGGAATATGTATTAATGGTGCAATATGGGTTTTCAGAAATGTCCAGTAGTTAATTCACCTAGTGTACAATCATCAAGCTAAATGATGGGATTCTGTAGGTGCTACATCTCCATGGGTGTACAATGAGGCACTTCCGAGCAAAAGGAAGCGCCTCATAATTATGAGATCCTGATATTAAGTCATAATTATGACTTAGTAAGTCATTTTTGTAAAGCTAAATAAAATTTCACTTGCCACACCTATTCCTGATTACTTCTAGACCTGTTGATCAAGAAATCACTTAAATAGAACCTGTCTGATGAAGTGAAGAAGGCTAAAAGTAAAAATAAAAATAAAAAAGAAAGTCATGGCACATGGCAATACGAAAAAAGTCATAGAAATTCAGATCAAGAAGTTCATTTAATGCTAACACCAAACATGAAAATGGAGAAAGCTTTGTGATTTTTATTTTTTTTTTTTATCATGGCATGAATGTTGGTATTAGAAAGGCTGGTATTTCATTCTCATAACTGCTGAGCTCCTGGAAATTTCACACACAACAGGCTCAAGTATTTACACAGAATTGTGGAAAAACTATTGAGTGAGCAAGTGGGCATGTGTGCAAATGCCTTGCTGATAATAGAGCTCAGGAAATTACACAGATTGGTTTGAGATGCCAGGAAGGATATACAGTGGTGTGAAAAACTATTTGCCCCCCTCCTGATTTCTTATTCTTTTGCATGTTTGTCACACAAAATGTTTCTGATCATCAAACACATTTAACTATTAGTCAAAGATAACACAAGTAATCACAAAATGCAGTTTTTAAATGAGGGGTTTTATTATTTAGGGAGAAAAAAATCCAAACCTACATGGCCCTGTGTGAAAAAGTAATTGCCCCCTGAACCTAATAACTGGTTGGGCCACCCTTAGCAGCAATAACTGCAATCAAGCGTTTGCGATAACTTGCAACGAGTCTTTTACAGCGCTCTGGAGGAATTTTGGCCCACTCATCTTTGCAGAATTGTTGTAATTCAGCTTTATTTGAGGGTTTTCTAGCATGAACCGCCTTTTTAAGGTCATGCCACAACATCTCAATAGGATTCAGGTCAGGACTTTGACTAGGCCACTCCAAAGTCTTCATTTTGTTTTTCTTCAGCCATTCAGAGGTGGATTTGCTGGTGTGTTTTGGGTCATTGTCCTGCTGCAGCAGTCAAGATCGCTTCAGCTTGAGTTGACGAACAGATGGCCGGACATTCTCCTTCAGGATTTTTTGGTAGACAGTAGAATTCATGGTTCCATCTATCACAGCAAGCCTTCCAGGTCCTGAAGCAGCAAAATAACCCCAGACCATCACACTACCACCACCATATTTTACTGTTGGTACTGTATGATGTTCTTTTTCTGAAATGCTGTGTTACTTTTACGCCAGATGTAACGGGACACGCACCTTCCAAAAAGTTCAACTTTTGTCTCGTCGGTCCACAAGGTATTTTCCCAAAAGTCTTGGCAATCATTGAGATGTTTTTTAGCAAAATTGAGACGAGCCTTAATTTTCTTTTTGCTTAAAAGTGGTTTGCGCCTTGGAAATCTGCCATGCAGGCCGTTTTTGCCCAGTCTCTTTCTTATGGTGGAGTCGTGAACACTGACCTTAATTGAGGCAAGTGAGGCCTGCAGTTCTTTAGATGTTGTCCTGGGGTCTTTTGTGGCCTCTCGGATGAGTTGTCTCTGCGCTCTTGGGGTAATTTTGGTCGGCCGGCCACTCCTGGGAAGGTTCACCACTGTTCCATGTTTTTGCCATTTGTGGATAATGGCTCTCACTGTGGTTCGCTGGAGTCCCAAAGCTTTAGAAATGGCTTTATAACCTTTACCAGACTGATAGATCTCAATTACTTTTGTTCTCATTTGTTCCTGAATTTCTTTGGATTTTGGCATGATGTCTAGCTTTTGAGGTGCTTTTGGTCTACTTCTCTGTGTCAGGTAGCTCCTATTTATAATCAGGCCTGGGGGTGACTACAGAAATTGAACTCAGGTGTGATAAACCACAGTTTTAAAAAGTTATTTTTTAACAAGGGGGGCAATCACTTTTCCACAGAGGGCCATGTAGATTTGGAGGTTTTTTTCTCCCTTAATAACGTAAACCTTCATTTACGTTATGTAAATTATCAATTATGTTCAATTATGTTATCTTTGACTAATAGTTAACGGTTTTTGATGAGCAGAAACATTTAAGTGTGACAAACATGCAAAAGAATAAGAAATCAGGAAGGGGCAAATAGTTTTTCACACCACTGTAGTGACTCAAATTTACTCTTTACAATTATGGTGAGTTCAGCATACACAAAAACGTCAACCTTAGTTGGATGCACTACAAAAGCAGAGTGGCGCATTGGATTTCACTCCTGCCAGCCAGGAACAGGAATATGAGGTTATCATGGACACAGGTTCATTGAAATATGACAAAAATCGCCTGGCCTTTTCCAGTCCATGAGTCCATGACCGCCTCAGATTCTTAATTTTAACAAAGATAAAATTTTACCCATACTGATGTTTGATGTGAACATTGTGGGCTGATTGGTATTTCCAATATGCTTGTAGTGTATGATTGTATGTGTGAGTGTGTGTACACCTGCATATTGCAACATCAACTTCCCCTACAGCAATGACTACTGGAGCAAAGACATAGGTCATGGCAGCCAACCACTGCTTACTGATGTGAGCTTGAATAAATGGAGAGATGAATGAATGAATGAATGAATGAATACTATAAAATGTCGTAAAAATGTTTGAGGCAGAGAGACGTTACCACTCTCTTTGTGCAATAAATAAATCATGTATGTTTTCTTTTAATGGTTGAACAAAACTGAATTAGTTCATTTTCATAGGAATAGTTTAAACCAGTATATTACTAGGAAATGTTTAGATATGTTTTGTGTCAAACATTTAAGGTAACAGCCTCTCCCAACCCCCTGCTTAATCACCATATCTTTTGCTGTTTCCTTTCTCTTTTGTTGTTCCACTGTTTCTTCTGTCTATCACCTTCTTTCTGTCTCTTCCACCCTACTCTGTGGCCCATCCCCCCACACTGAAATGTTCACTTACACATGCACACACACACACACACACACACACACACACACACACACACACACACACATGTGCAGACAGTCACACAAATTTTTTCATTCTAGAGATGACGGCAGAGATAAGAATGCAAAGCAAGTCTCATCTGTCTGCTTATGTGTTACCTGAATTTTGAAAAAGTCGATCTGGTGAGGAAACGAATCAGACCTTCAAAGGCGATGAGACAGAACTTAAAACAATTGCTTTTTATTGTATTTCTACATACAGCTTGCAGTAAGCATTTACATTAAAGAACAAATGTTTCCTTTTTCCGTAAGTCTCATCTACCATGTGGCACAAAGACTTCTGTCTATAAAAGACTTCTGTCAACTATTTAATAGCTAATAGTACAAGAAATCAAGCATTTATTTACACATTTGACATGCATATTTCATCATAAGTTCTGAGAACACTCATATGCGTACATCTACAGAGTTCTTGGTAATTTCAAGTTTGCACTAAAAATAAGCAATATCTTTATATCATTGCCCGATTAGCATGTTAGTAGTGGAGGGTTTGGAACATATGACGTAATTAACCAGGACATTTCTGGGTCCACCCATGCCCTTTATCAGCTTCAACCAGATCCAATACACTGACTGTCAAACACATGATACAGTACCAGTCATTGGATTAGCCTTTCTCTCTCGCTCTCTCTCTGTGCTCAATTCTTCCTGTTATTCCTCTATCATATAGTCATGTCACTCCACGGTATGAAGATGCATTCTTAATTCATTACAACCACAGGAAAACACTTTCTAATAATACATGTGTTACCCAAGGCTATTCGCATACATGCTCAAAGAAAGGAAGAAAAGTGACACTATTTAATTAATCAATATATATGGGCAATTTGAGTAGTAAACACGGCGCAGAATGAAAGGAAGAGATTAGAGAGTTCCTAATCACCCTCTCAAATGCATCAAGACTGTGGTTGACTTCATTTGCTCCAACTGTTCCTCCCAGCCAAACAAACATCTGTGGGTTTTTCCTGTGTTCACAAACTTAACGTTATCCTGTAACTACACATCTACAACTGCTCATCCAGTGTCGCCTGGAAAAAGAGGGTTAACCACAATCAACAAATAAAGCAAATGCTTATTTCCTAAGATAGACTTCCCACACTTAGGAACTAGTTTAGTGGTTTACTATGTACAAAGATGTGAATGGGATATTAATATTGCTGGGAAGTCACAGGGCATCGGTTCTAAGTGATGAGGCTATGAAGAGTTCCCACACTCTCTGTTGGTGGTTTACTGGTACATATACTATTCAAGAGTTGTTTATCACCAACCCTCACTCACGTTCACCTACCATCTGTTTTTAACCAAACAGATGAAAAAATAATACCCTAACCCTTGCACCCCCCACTCTGCGGCAGAGGGAGCGAGAGAGAGAGAGAGAGAGAGAGAGAGAGTAAAGCAGTCAATTCTGTAAGCTGCTGACTACTCTGGTGAGGAAATCCACTCCAGATGTGTACAAATCGCCCGCTCTTTTAATTGCTATTATCATGTTTGGGGCTTGATCACTAGCAACTTACTCATAAAGAGGTACAGATGATTGCACAGTCTCCTCAGAATAAATCATTACATTGGTTGTGTTTGACTTTCTCTTCCTATTTTGGCCATAATCACATTTGTGGAGGGGTGAAGGAGGAAATTGGCATTTGCATCTCCCATGGTTAATCAGATCCTAATTAGGACTGGTTGGGTTGGTGCAGAGGAGTGGTTGAGCCTTTGAAACTCGCCCTCCCCTTGTTCTTCATAATGGCTTTTTTTTTACAAGCCTGTTTGAGGTGGAGAGAGCTGGAGTCGCTGGCAGAGCTGCCAGTGTGGCACATGGCGTTTCAAACAGCACTCAAAAATCAATCTAGAATTCTCAAATGACAGGCCACCCGTTCGCTGTAATCACTCTGAACCACAAAGGCAAAAATAAATAAATAAATAAATTATATATATATATATATATATATATATATATATATATATATATATATATATATATATATATATATATCAGCAGAAACCATAACATCCTGCATTTGCATGTGTATTGAGCCATAACTGAGAAGAGAAAGCACCCGTAACGTTCTTTGGTCAAAAAATGTGATGTTTAAAAAACGCAACACATGTACATGAAATATATAAGAATGAGAGAAATAAAAAGACAGTACTGGGACATGTGGTACTCAATGAGCTGTTTTTTTTTCTCCTCTAGGAATACCAATATCATAGAATTCTATATCCTTCTTGTCTCTTTTAAATATTAGTAGCTATAACTGATTATCTTTGATTCATCACATACATATGCAGTGAGGGACATGGGAAGTCTTTTTACCTGGGGGTGTAGGAATGTTAAGCAGCATACATGTGG
The DNA here is from genome assembly GCA_030522415.1 of Channallabes apus. Taxonomy (NCBI): domain Eukaryota; kingdom Metazoa; phylum Chordata; class Actinopteri; order Siluriformes; family Clariidae; genus Channallabes; species Channallabes apus. The sequence goes on along the minus strand of CM060117.1, from coordinate 17,871,782 downwards.
CATGTGCTATATATTATTATTATGTTAGCAGTTGCAGCTAGAGTTGCAGATAAAAAAAACTCCTGAAAGTCAGAGGTCCTGCAATCCCCGTAGCAACACTTCTTCCTGTATCCTTGTATACTGTTGTAAAGTTGTATAAAGTTAATTATCTTGTGTTTGTTTTTAGATTATATTCTGGTAGTTTAACTAACCACATAATTAAAAAGGTGGAATGTTTTACTTTTGAAAATATGAAAAGTCACATGGGAATACACTGAAAAACAGATTGGTCCATACACTTACCAGCCTGTTAATGTTTTCCCCCAGTATACTCTTACAAACAGGTGTCAAAAAAATAGATAAGCGTATTTTCCCCTTTTTTATAGACAAGTTTTTTCTGTGTAATGTTAACTTTTATAGTGAGATCTTTCTTTGTTGTAATTGTTGTACATATCGGTGGTTCAACTTAAATGGATAATGTTTGATCTACAGAAGATTTATAGCAACTTTATTTGTACAAATTATTTAAAGGCTTTAAACTCCTAAGTGTTCATTTGTTTCTGTAAATAAGATTGTCAAGAGTTCCAAACTCTTGTTGAATCTGTTTTTTCTAAGACTGTATTATAAATTATAATATCTAACAAATCATTCTTTACTATACAAATTAAACAGCATTTGAGAATCTAAATTTATAAAGGTCAGGTGGGACTACATACTTCAGGATGTGTACGATATATGTATTTCTCAACATCTCAACATCAACTCTTGTATATTCCCAACTTGACTCTTGATCCATTTATTTAATATATTTGTACTTATTAAATATTTATTTAGCTAGATAAGTTCCATTTAATTATAAATATCTTCTTCAGAAAAGACCCTGAATGTAAAATGGATGGTTTATATCAACATGACATGTGCACAGAAAACAAAACCATTACAACAGGATTTATTAAAGCATTTAGAATGAATTCATTTAAAATATTGTTTTCTTCACAATATTTTCTAATTCGTATAATTTTAAAATAAGTATTCAAAAATTAGATTTAGGATAAAACCTTTACACACAAAAATAGGTTATATTCTCATCCTTTCTTGTTGTCTTTTACCTAATTAAAATGTACAAAAGTCATTTACATATCATCATACAAATTTACATAATTTTATTCCCACATTTTTAATGAATGTGTGAATATTTTAAATTACTTAGAACTCTTCATAATCTGCAAAGTGTTGATCAAGGGTATGTTTTGTCACTTGTAATAGTTTTAATATTCAGTTAAACATTATCTGGGCAACAGGATTGCTATAATAGAATTTTAAAAAGTGATAACAATTCGTGGTATTTGGCATAATCTGTCTTGACTTTGGCAGCAACCCATTTGCTGATGAAATACACATCTTACAGATTTACTGATTTTAAATGGTTGTTAAGCATGGTGAGATTTCTAATGGCACCAACTTGTTTCACAGTAAAAATCATTTGTAAATAATTTAATTTAAATTTAAACACTTCACTAAGATATGCTAAACAATTCTGAAATAGGCAACAATTGTGTTTTTGACCAGCTACAGTTTTACCAAGTTGTCAAAATGTGTGGCGTTTGGTTTCAACGAAATAAATGTTTAAATTCGTTTCGGCAGACAGCCAATATTTCCCAAGGAGTACTCCACACACAGCATGATGCATTTAATGGGAACATGTTTTGCACCTTATCAGAAACATAACATCATGTGTTTATTAGAATCTACCGGAGCCACCAAAAGTTTGCAAGTTAAATAACACAAATTAATGAACGATTACACATGATTAAGAATAATGAGTTTAATTTTGATTATATAAACTTTAAATCATTTGAGCTTGATTCACATTATCTCTACAATCATGTAAAAAATTGCATGTGCACAATACAATTATATCCTTTTTGTAGTGACATAATGATTACAATTTATAACAAAAAATGGATACACAAGAATAAAAAGAATTATCTTTTTTTTAACATGAGAGGAAGTTTAGGGGAAGAACTAAAAAAAAAAACAGACAAAAGTATCTCTTTATAATATTGTTACTTATTCCTCTAGATCCTAAAGCTAATGTTTTTGGATCTGATTGCTTGATTTATTTTTAAAAAATTGATTGGCAATTAAAGCAATTAATTTAAAAAATCCCTTTAATTTTGTCTTTTTGATCATTTTAATCGATCAACCAATTACCGAGGCCAATCAGAGGGATTTACAAATTCAAAATTACAACATATTTTCTAATTTAAAAATGTTGCTGTTTTTTTGACCAGCCCTCAGCAACAGTCGTATATGAGGTTGCTTCATGCAAGTTTATCTCAATTAGATGAAAGATTTGTTGATTAGTAGCGAATACATGAAAGAAAAAATATCAAAGTTTTGGCTGTAGTCCAAACGGACGCGCGGGTTTAGTGACCCAGTAAACAATCACGCAAAATCTCTCTCTCTCTCTCCTATTTATTCCCTCCGCCAAATAAAGCGCGACACTTCCGTCTCAAAGATCATCGTCGGTCCAAAAGAGGAAAAGGCGTCCTGATCGTTTCCCCATCAGTCTCAACTCTATTAACATCAACTTCTTTATAAGAAATAAATAAATGTGATTTTTAAATAATGTTCAGTGCTTCTCCCAGGCGCTTCAGTGTCCTCGGGGCGGCATGGCTTCCTGGAGTCAGTCAGCCTGTTGCTCTGTACATAAAACGTGTTTTCTTCGTTAACATGGAGCTTATGGAAGACCCCCGAGCTCCACTCACCTTCCCCCTGCCTCTGTGTCCACTAACGCACTACACAGTACACACAAGCACTCCGATACCTACAAAACCGTAGTCCTTCACTGCATGCCAGTTACTACACTGTCTAATGCTCAACCCATTTTTATCAATTACCTTATAATTACCCTGTTTAGTTTTACCCGTGCTAGACTACTATTTAGACATAGAGTACTATTTTGACAAACTATGTAGTGGAGTATACAAGTATAGTATTTAGCACGTATCCCCCTTCCCCCACCTCTCCCTCTCTCTTTCTTTCTATGTCCACTCACACATCCATCAGCAGGGTCACTGGTGTGGAGGGGGAGGGTTGGGGGCTGGGGAGCTGAGGAAATGGGCTCACAGTGCCCTGGAAGTGATTCCTTTTCTCCCCTGAAACACACAAGGTAAAATGAGATTAATGCCCAAATAAACAAACAAAATAAACAAATTAATTGACATGTATGGGAACTTCTCTCCCCTCTCTTCATCTTCCTCCTGATTCTCCTTTATAATAATAATAATAATCATCATAATGCAAGGTTTGGGGTGTTAAAATTAAAAACTTTATCAATAAATCCCTTTCATGCATTACATATGAATATGACAACATTATTAACACAGCTTTTGGTAATATTTGTAAAGCGTTTTTTTTTTTTTTTTTTTTAGACCTGTCTATAGTCTAAACCCCTTTTGAACACAGAGAGCCTGAAACAGCTCATGAATGTAATAGCAGTCTTATTAAATAACGTGTTTTAGACCTGTCTGTTAAAATAATAAATAAAATTCTTTACAAACTATAAAGACATAAGAAATACGCATATAATTGAAAGCAAAGCCTATATCTCATAGTTTAATTGACTTTTAACGTATTTAATGTGTAGCAATTAGGAACATGACAGTATAATGCAGATAAATAAATAAATAATTTTTTTTATTATAGATAAATTATAGACCTCTGAAATGGAATCAAAATATTGAATATATTTTTCGTGTTTAATAAAATTCGAAGCTGGCTGCCTGATGGAAGAAATATAACATACGCATAAACCTAATGCGAATATTAATAGTTTAATGCATTTTCCCAATATTGATGTCGAACCACATACATTTTTGCCAAATTATATTATTAATCCATAAATATCTGAAACGAATAATTTTAGGATGCTGTGCATTATGGATATCCCATGCAAGTAACAACGAAACACACACACACACACACACACACACACATACACGCACTTATATTCAAACGAGTTTAGAAGACCCGGTAAAAAAAAAAAAAAAAAGTTTGTGAAAGTGGCCTGACGTCACACTCCCACAATGCTCGCGCCCCAGAACTCTGGCGCTGCTGCCTGAGGAGAGCGAGCCACTCAGGCCCCGAAAAAAGTAAAATATTATAGAAAAATTGAGAAAAAATAATAAAACAACAGATCCAGAGGAGAAAGCCCGGAAAAGGTGTCGTGGGATCTCCCGCGGTAAGTTTGCGCTCACTCGGTGACGGAATGTTACCGGGTTTCCTTGTGAAATTGACTAATGCGGTGCTGGAAACTTTTTTGCTGGTTAACTGCTCGCTTTTTTTCTGCAAGTATTCAAAATGTGGCTGCACGTTCTGCTGTATGCATGCGGGCTGCTTTTGTTGAACAAGATCCGATGATCAGACATAATCGAACCGATCGATGTGGACTACAGAACGAGGGTTTTATTGACAAACTTAGGGTCGGTATTTTCCCCCTCGGTCCCACGTAATTTATTGTTTTTTTTCTGGTTTTTGCGAAAACCACCGAAGCGTCGGGCATTTAATTTTTAATGACGCGACCCCGTTCGAAAAAAATAAAAATAGATCGATAAACACTGCTCCGATATGAATAATTCAGTCAGTAAACAAACTGCATTGGGTGGCGCATGGCTTCAGCACTGCCAGTTGATGTTCGGCGTGACTTTGGCTCGATCGGTGCAGTTTTGAGCAACTTCTGAATGTTTCTCGACCCTCTCTCGAGTCGTGTCTGAGCTCAGCCCGGGAGACCCACGAGTTCCTGTTGGCTCTCAGGCGAACGCATTTGTCTCTCCGGTCGCACTTTGACTCTCTCGTCGCTTTACTCGCAGCAGTGACTCAAAATCTAAAAACGGCTTTTCGCAGTTTACACTCTACTCTTGAGTTGGTGTACTTCTTCCATGCGGCAATTGTACTCGATCTAGCTATGATTTTTAAACACACATATATATATATATATATATATATATATATATATATATATATATATATATATATTATTTAGATCTCTCTTTTAGTTCTCTCTCTCTGTGCATTTCCCTAAGGGTAAATAAGTTATTAGGGATGTCAGAATTCTTTTTGGTAGTGGTGGGGGTTGCACCTCCTTATGCAGGAGATTACCTCATTCAGTATTCAGTTGTTTTTCTTCACTGTTGTACATTGTGTGGCTGTTTTGTGGTTTTGCTTGGGTGACTTGGACACTTTTTTGGTTATTGGATAAACGCTTCACAGACCAGTCATATGCTGATCTTGGTGAATCCTCAGTTTATCTATTTTAAGGGCGATCAGTAACCTAAACACGCTGCATTCACGGTGTCCCTCTGAATGTAAGCACACACCGTATCTCTTGCAAATGAAACGTGTCAGATCGTTCCTGAAGTTTATCTACAGCCATTAGCCTCTTTCCTGCGGTGATCAGCATGGGTTAATTAACTGATACATTGCTATTACATCTTTATATTCGTGCTGGCTTGCCCACAACACCTGTAGCTGCTTTCACAGATGATGATGATGATGTTGATATCTGTTTTTACTCTCACTGGCATCTTATTCGAGTCACCCTCCTTCCCCGTCCTTAAATGATACAGAGTAAATGCTCGAACCGGTTAAAAACATTTCATCATTGTTTCTCTCTCTCTCAAACACTGATGGATCTGTAACGGGGTGCAAGCTTGGTTTCCACTTCCACTGCCTCGAGCTGCAGAATAAGGAAATGGAAGCGAGGCGCGTGACGAGGCGCTGCTTTTGTTATTGAAGCTTTTTAGAGTGCTTGAGATCTTTTTTTTTTTTGTGCTCATCATAAACCAGTTTTGTTCAAGCTAAATCCTAACTGTAAAATCTGTCGCATTTCTTGCTGTGTCCTGAAAATTTATATGGTTCTGTAGAACACATGTGGCTGTTATAGCCTTTCACTGATTGCATACTGAGTGTATTTATATGGAGGAAAGATAGATTTATTGACTTTCTATGTTTTTTCCCTCCTTTGGCTGTTGCTGCATGCCTCCTGAAACATCACAAACTGCAAATACCTTGTGAATCATGCAAACATAGAAATGAAAAGAAAAACCCACTAACCTCAGATGTATGAGTGCCTGTGCTTTATGAAGCTTTAGCGTGTTCACAATAATGCACACTATAAGACATATGTTGTAGGAGTTCTCCTGCAGAACTACATCTACACTGGTTAGTGTTCTTAGCAAATGGCATGCAGATTTTAGTCATCATAACAAGTGTATATGTTTTCCAGATTTACTTTCCCTCAGTGTTTAACCAACACTGGATAAGATAATTTTGTTCTGTTTTGTAACGTTGAGTTTTTTTTATGTCGCCTTGTTATTTTGTTCAATAATGTGTGTAGTATAGAGGACATGTAAGCGTTATAGGACTACATGTGGGTAGTTCTATTCACGCCAACAAAAACTGCCAGAACTTTTCATACCGCATCTGTCCATGTGCTCCCTGAAAAGGCAGCACATTACATGCCTGATTCAGTGTGTATGTGTGTGAGGAAAGAGAGTTAGAGAAAGAGACAGAGAGAGAGAGAGAGAGAGAGAGAGAGCATGTGTGTCAAGTTTTTTTTTTTACTGTTCTGAAGGCTTTGCACAATCCTGCAGCACCTCGGTGGGGAAGCAGGCTGATTATCATGAGAAAAGAGCATCAGAGGGGTTAATGGGTGGAACAGGCTCTGGAGCACACAAGCTCTAGTTAATAACTGAGCACAGAATTAGGGCGAAAACTCTTCATAAGCGTCCTCACGTCCGTATTTTCTGACTGGAAGTAGAAAACAGAGAGTGCTGGAACTTGGAGTGACATAGGCATTACTGCTGCCGGTGAAGAACTTGTCTTGTTTTTTTTTTTTTGTGGAATGGAGTTTAGATTCGACAGCATGAAGAAAGATATCGCTGCTTGGCTTTGGGCGTTTAGATATTGTGTCTATATTTCTGTGCGGATCTGTGTATCTGGTCAGTGAGAACATGTTATGCATGTCAGTTGCTACTTAAACAGAGCACTGGGGAGTGTTTATTTGGCTTAGTCCAGTGTCACTGTGTTATGAACAGTAGCAGTGACTGTTGAACCCTGTGGGTGCCCTGGGTCACCCCATAAAAAAGAACAAAAAGGACAGAGGGAGGAGGAAACAAAGAGGTAGATAAAATCAGGCCAAGTTCATAAAGCTAGTATAACTCTTCTTCCTGTCAGGATTTTACTCTTTTCTTTTCTTTTTTTTTATCTTAAATAAATTAAAATGTCATCGGTTTCCCTGCAGTGTTGAAATATGATACGATTTACAGCGTATAATGATATCTTTTTCAGGATAATTATTTTGCTAATGAACAAACGAATTCTGGAAAATTTTTATAAAGAAGATAGAAACCAGAGGTATTTCTTGTTTGGTTTTCTGAACAACCATTGAATTTTTTATACAGGCTGAATATTTATAAAGCAGTAAAAACCCTTTACTATAAATTCTTCCATGTAACTCATTGTAGCATGGCTAGAAATTACGCAGTGAAATTGGGCGCTGCTCATGCTCATTAGAGAAGCTGGAGGAATTCAGATTACATATTGAAATTTAAGCTGGATGAATCTGGATCATATTGCAAACCTAAATACAGATGGTTTGGCATGTCTTAAATGTATTTTATATATAATTAAGTATTATTTTATATATAAAGTCCTTAATCACATGGCTTTCTGAATTCAGTTTTAGATGGTATAGGACGAGATTTTCAATCTGTTTTCGTTCTGTTTCTGTACCATCTCTCTCTCTTTCTCTTCATTATAGTTTTTCTTCATAAGTCTAGTGCAATTCTTTGTTTGTATACTCTAGTCTGAGCTGATGTAGATTTTTGAAAATAATTGACCTTTTAGACATCCCTGTGCACTGCTAGTAGGCTAATGATAAATAAACACGAACTGTAAATTAAAGTAGTAGACACATAAGTTGTGTTGATTGGTCCACAAAAGAAGCAAAATCCTGTTACGCGTTTGTGTGGGACTTAAAGGAAGCCATGTGAGTCAAAATATCTTATTTTGTATTTCTTTTTTTGAGGTAGCATTTAAAGTATTTAATATATGTGCTATTAAAATGTTACAGCTTAAACATGCTTTTCAACATCCAGCAAAGCTTCATGAAAAGTCGAACAAAACATTGCTAAGCTCACTGATTATAAAATTCGAAGAATTTTGTGGTCATAACCAAATATTCTAATGAGCGGATTTGATTGGCATCCAACTGTCCAAGATTAAACCCCTGCTATGGGACTCAATCAGAATGACACCTAACAGCTCTCGCTGGAGGAATTGTGATTGTGTAATTCTACGTGTCTGAATTATACAATCCTCTTTTTGGTGTGTATTCCAGATTTAGCCTGGTAGTTGCTTGCTTTTGCTTAACAGTTCACTCAGACTAAAAAAAAAAAAAAGCTCATTTCAGTGTGAATGCATAGATTTGGTAAATGCTACGTGGGAGGGACGGGCAAAATCAGCCTTGTGATTAGAGAGGATAAAGCTTAATTAAGCCTTACTCAGGAGTAGGACTGCCAGCTTGTATCAATAGGGGTGGAATTCTGGCAAGTAAATGTAGACATTGGATAGTCACCAATTATTCATACTTTATACATGCATATTTTGTGCCCACAAACCCGACAGTAAACCTAATTAGAAAGCAACCACACATTTAGGCTTTAAACACTTCAGTCCCCTGGTAAGTTAAATTGCTTTTGTAAACAATTCATTATGTTTCTTCAGGATGGTGCATTTTATACCAGCACAATCTGTCTGTATTTATTTATGTCTGAACAAGATGATGCAAATATTTCAAGAAACCAAAAAAATGTTCACATCAGTGCTATTTAATAAATTTTGGATGGAAATTAATTTGCCCTATATATAGCTATAATGTATAATGAAAGTATTTTGTATTAATTATATTAGAAATATTTTAATATAACTTTAAACATAAACCTATAATGTTTTATAGGATTTTTACAGTTATAAAGATTGTTAAAAAGAAGATAATAAAAGTGAAATATAGTCTTTAACTCTTACTTGGGTGAAGAATGACGTTTTGTTAAAAAAAGTATTTTTGCATGTTTAACTTAATCTATATAATTAATATATATACTGTATACGAAAAAAAAATACCCTGGATGGGCGAGGAACCTTATATGGTAACTTAGCAAGTTATTGTCCATGATTTGCAACATAAAAATGACAGCAATGAAAAAAAAAAGATAATCTCAAAAGTTAAAAAAGGCTTTAAAAAAATCAAAATTTCATTATTTTTATTTTTTATTTTGAAAGTTTGAAATTCCACACATTGCTATGAGTGATCACTAAATGGTTAAATGTTATGGTGATTCAAAGCAGTCTTTTCAAAATGTATTGATTTAATCTGTCCATCTAGCCACACATCAATTCATCCATTCTATCATTTCTGTTAGAGGTTTAACAGAACAAAATCCTATGGTACTGTTTTTTTTTTTTTTTAATATATGCCTTTATTTGGGATTCCTTTTAGATGGGATTTTTATCTCTATCTTCATTAGTTAAATATTAAAAAATATGAATACTTTAACTTTTTTTTCATTAATTGAAAATTTATGTTATAGATGTAAGCACTTGAAGGAACAGCAGTTTTTTTCATGCTTATTTTCCAATAATGCTTGTGGTCTTTAAAGTCCTGATTAAAAGCATGGTATTAGAGATCCAGTAGGAGGAGTGAGGATCAGTGTTTTATGAGGCATCTCCGGAATGGTGTTTAAACACTATTGGCCACAACTGCAATCCCGAACCCAATTAACCTCCCTATTATGAGGAGAAAATCCTGAAGTAATATGTGCTTCTTTTGTCACTGATTTTTTTCTGGCAGATCTCTGGAGGTTGAGAAATTAGACTTTAAATATGCAGCAATTTCCTTATAACTTTCCCATGACAAAGTTACCTTTTTCCCTACAAAACAATCAGATCACATGTTTTGAGCAAACATCCAATAACAAGCACCTGAAGGTTACATATGTATAGCTTTAGATGCCCCCCTTCCTGGACTGGCACACATTCTGACTGCACTTGCAGTATGTGATGTTCAGAGGTGGTAAGAAGACGCTAGATACTTGAAGTGCATGCTGAGTTGAAGTCCATTTTTCGTACACAACCACCCAGCTGTGGCTTTTTAGGGGCTGTAAGGTCATTCATCATGAACCATCATGCCAGAGACAAAACTGCTATTTACTACAAGGAACGCATTGCTTTGCTGTGAACCTAACCTTTAATGATGGCGATGTTAATTTAAATTAGATAAAAGAAAAAGCTGGTGTTTTATTCCAAATATTTCAATTGTTAGGGGCTTGAAATGTGTTGCGCAATATGTTCAGAGCAGTCTAGGATTTCACAGCATTCCATGATGTGTTTAGGAAGCAGTGCATGCCGCATGGTTTAAACGTGAGTGTACGTTTGCCAGGAAACACAAACCCAGCAAGATGAGCCATCAGAAATGTTACAAGATGTTGTCAGGTTGAGGTTGTTGAATGAGGGAATTATTTAGATGCTTAGAATTCACAGCAACATGACAAAAATGTAGCATCACAGATACTGATAAATGAGTCAATTACATATTTCAACGGAAATTGTTCTTTGTCACAGAGAAAGCAGGTATTAGTAGAAACTTGAGCTTAACTGAATAACAAGAGAGCTTATGGTTTTAGCATCTGTTTATCATTCCCTCTGGGAAAGAAAGTCATCGAAAGAGCTGCAATAAGAGATTAGAGGATGGGCAATTTTTAAACAAAACCACCCAAAATGAGCGGCTCCATCGTTACAGGAACACAGTCATGCACTGAGAATGTGGCAGAATTCGAGTGCCCTTATGAATCACCAAGTAGAAGAAGAAAATGCAGGAGGGAAAGAGACTAGGAGGCAGGTATGGAGATCACTACGGTTGCAGTGTTAGTCGAATGCATTCGGCAAGTTTTGAAGACTTCATTTAAACAAGAACATGCAGCTCCATCTCACAGCTCCAAATGACTGTGGAGGAGCTGAAAAAGAAAGACTTTTAAAGTTTATTCGCAATAGCGCTTGCATTTACAGGATGCTTTTAATTGAAAGATGAGGTTTCCAGGTATAACATGGATTCGAGCTTGTGGGTGAATAATAAGAAGGAACAAGAAAGAAAGCCGATGATTACTGAAGGACGGCGTTTAGTCCGATGTCAGACACGCGTTCACTTTTTTTTTTTAACTGTACAGATTTAAACAGTTTTTTAGAATTTTTTATTTTTTCTTACATTACTTTTTTAAAATGAATCACATGTTACTTTTTTGAGGGGAATTTGCAGAGTGTTTAGGGACAGGAATGTGAAATTTACCATGAGTAAATGTGAAACTGAAGACTGAGAATGAGAGAATGCAGTAAATAGGGAAGGATATATGGATGTCAAGCACCTACATAATGTTACTCTCAGATTCACTAGAGTTTGTACACATATATTTCATAGCAAAACATTGAGTGATTAAGGCGTTTTTTGTAACAGAGTTCCCACGGCATTTTATGCATTTTCCTAGAGTGAGACAGACTCAAATATTAAATGTCGAGATCTGTACAATTCTGAAAATTTGCTTGTAAATGAGTAGTTAATGAATGTGTCATGTTTCTTCAAGGTTTCTTTTATGTGGATTTGTAGTGGAATGGTCCAAAAGTTATAATATTGAAAGTTGGAGTGTACATTCCACAGAAAAGCACAGTTTTGTGCTTTCCTTTGCTACTCTTTTTTTTTTTCGAACACATCTTAGTTGGTAGGTACAACTTAGTCATAATGGCTTTGAGAAGGGGCTGGACAAAAATGTAACAATTTATCACACCATCGAATAGAGATGAACCGCAATTCTTTTCTTTGTCATCAAATTATCAAAAAAATCGATTTTTATAATATTTATGACATTTCTAATAGAGATTCATGAATCGTTCAGCCATTGACTGGAATTGGCTGTTTTTTAGTATGATCAGACATGACTGATCCCATCGAATATAACTGATTCTGTGTCGAGTGGAAAAGTTTCTGCGTGGTGCAACAGAAACGCATTTTCATGCCGTTACTTTGTCAAAAGTTGCGTGCATTAAAAGGCATTAGTCCGATTAGTATTTTCTACAAACTCAGTAAGCAAATTAGTCTACTCACGCTTACAGAAGTCTCTAAACATCATGAGTGCTGATCGAAATAGTTTCAAGAAACACTCAAGACTTCGGAGGAGTTTGAGGCGCTAAAACAGCACTTCTTCTTTATAATCCTAAAGAGGTGATACGCCCTAAACTTTTTACACACTGGCATCCCGTGTGGTATTTACTAAGTTTGTTTAGAAATAATAATTATGGCAGAAGACAGAGATACATGCTTCTCAGTCGAAATTTGAGTTTTTGTAAAATGGTTAACTCTTGTATTTGAATATAAGGGACAAGGTACATTTAATTCATGTTCAGTCCAGCTGTGAAGCTATTGAATAAAACTTTTGAGTTATGACAAGTTTTTTTTAAAGGTTCAAAGTCTTAAAATTGGAACAAAATTGGAAAAATATAACAAGGAATGGGGTATTTATAAAATCATGATACTTTGTGATACAGAATAGCAACATTAGTTAGTATTTATATATTATAGCAATATTAATCGAATCTGGACCAGAGTATTATCATAATATTGTATCACATGGTGGTGACTGATGGTTCCCATCCATACTATTAACCTTGCTGTATATGATAAACTTTTTGAAGATACTGTGAATTTGGTAATAATTTTTATGACATTTAATTTAATAATTATTACAAATTGATTGCAAGCAGTTTAATATAAAAAAAAGTCTCACGTAAAAAAAAAATTAGTGTTTTTTTTCTTTTTCTTATTTTATATAAAAAAGAATGTCAATTTTTAAACATTAAACATAAGGATGATATATTTATATCTCTGTTAATAATAAGTTAATATTTCTTTCCTTAATACAACACTATTTTATTGGTCAATTTGTTATCGAATATATTTTATCTTACTTGTCATGCTTTAAAGAAATGCCTTTGAGCACCTCATGATGTATTTTAATTATTTTGTTAGCTTGAAAATTAGTTGATTAGTTAAGTTAGTGCAGTTTATGCTTGTGATTATAAGTTTTAATTTTTCATTCAGTTTTCAAGTTATCATTTTACCAACAGATTTTTATTATAGTTAATAATACAGTTTATTACCACAATCACTTAGTTTATATACAGCATACTACAACATGTCATATACAGAAATTCTGTGAAGCAAAGATGCTATAAAAAAATACAAAAATGGTTTGTATACATCAACACATTTTTCTCTATAGAGCAGGTAACAGTAAAATGTCTTTTAATTGCCTTTAAAATAGTACTGGTTCTCTCAGGTACACTGACCAGCAATTTGATACAGAACATCAGCTGGTATATTGTTTTAAGCATCTCAGATAACCTGCCACATATTTTTCATACATTCCAGACATCGGCTGTCTCATTGTTTCTGTTTCTGTAGGCTGCGTACAGCTCAGTCATACAGATGGTATTTCCTTTAACAACCTGCAAATGAATTCTCCAAAACATCAGTTACCTAAAATTTAAATATATTGTAGCATTTTACCGCCGGAAAGGATGTTGGAGAGACGAGTGAGCTTACTTGCTGCCCAATGCAATGGCTGGGAGTACTTTATTTATTCTCAGCACTGTATAGCATGAACAGCACATTCACCCGAGAACCTCATCCAATTCAGCCTTAGCATGAACCGAAACACATTCAACAGGTCACGCACACATAACACACCCAATTTCGGCCGAAGCCCCTAACCCAAACACCCTTCCCCAACAGCGTGGACACATAGAGAACCCCCGCAAGGCATGATGGTCGTCAGCCACCGCCCCGCCCACGCCACACTGCCCCCACCCGAGCTGTGACCGTCCCCGGTCACCATGACTCTCTCAGTCTTGGAGGCGTGAAGGCGGTCGGCGCTGGCGCTGTGAACGCTGGGGTCCATTTGTGGAGGAGTGCAACATTGTCCCGGAGGCGGTCTGGTTTCGCCGGCGTGCGGCTGGTAAGGCGCAAGACAGTCTCGGTGGAGCACAACTTGCGCCCACCCCACCAACCGCATCCAGTCTGCTAACGGAGGTTTACATGGCGCGACTACCGGAAGTTCCGCCTCCCGGGTGTGTGCTACTAACACGTGCGACTGTGGTTTGGGTACTAGCAACCTAGCTACCTCGAAGTTACCATGCAGAGTTCCCTTATTTAAGTTTAGCACCGCACCCCATTTTTCTAAAATGTCCAACTCCAAAACGCAGTCATCCTCAATAGAGGTGGGCGGTATACCGGTATACACGGTTAACGGGTAGAAATTTGTGAACCGATAGAGATTTTGGCCTATCGTCTTAATCGCGGTTGCGATCACGTGACGTTGCATGTTACGTAACCACGCAATACACATTCACTTCTATGAGAAGGCAAACACATCTAAAGTAGGACGAAACCGTGGCACCTGATTGAGCCGGCGCGGGCAGAACAAATATCCAGACCCGGTCGATCGCGCAGCGTGGACCAACTTGGGCAGCGCTGCTCGAATCACAAACCTGCGCGACGCTGATAGAAATAGACCGCGCCGACCATCAAAATACATTTTACCCCGCTGGGATGCGCACGTACAAACCAGGCATGGCAAGGCGGAAACAATATTAAACAGTCCTGACATATATAAATTGTTTTTAAATAAAAAACAGTGAGTCGCGCAGGTTTGCGATTCAAGATATTTGGTTCAATCGGGTGTAAAAACAATAAAAACGAGAGCACACAAAATCCTTATCAACTGTTTATTCTCCTTTATTCACAAACTGAAACTCCAACACACGCGACACTCTAAAGCAGGAAGTGCGCATGCGCCTTTTGCCCTTCTACGGCAAACCCCGAGGGGATAAAATCCTCACATACACATGTGCACCTCACCAGCGCCTGTGCATCTAATATCAGCACAATATAACAAAATCAAATTAGGTTTGTTACACATCCAAACGAATATGGCCAAAGTAAAAAAATGCGGCAAACCTCAGCAATTCACAGTTTAAATAAAATTACATTATGTAAAACAGTTTCTTTGTGTTTGAATTTTTATTTTAGCATTTTCAGATACAAATTGCTATATTGTGATATATATCGTTATCGAGTATGAAACTTGCTTCTACCGTGATAGAAGATTTTGGTTATATCGCCCACCCCTAATCCTCAATATTCCCCACAAAGAACTCATGAGCATGAATCCGCTCACCTATTTCGACTTTAGCCGTGCGACATGCCCGTATCTCCACGTAGCTCCCTGAAACGGTGAGAATGTTGAAGGCTGGGTCAGGCAGTCTGCAAACGCGCTCACTTTGCCCCAGTAATCCCCATGCGCAGCAGTGAAACAGTGGAGCCGGTGTCCACGAGAGCCCGTATTAAGACGCCGTCCAGCACACAGTTGACATAAATTCCAGCGCGGTTTCCTAAACGTCGCGACCGGAAGTTGAATCCACTAGTTGGGGGAACACGAACGGTTGTGGGAGGCGGCTTCCACTTAGCGAACGGCTGCTAGGGTACACTGTCCCTCAGGCCTGAGAACGTTCCAGTCTTGAGGTCCTGTGCCTCGGTATCGCCTCGAAACCCCGGAGACTTGTTCGTTGTCTAACCGTGACGAGTAGCCCTGTCCCCGGCTAGATTCACCCACCGAGCGCCCCCGAGCTGCGGGCGTTCGCTCGACTCTTTCGCAGTGATGCACCACCATTATGTGTTCAGTGCACTCTGCCGCGCGTAGCGCCTCGGTAAGGGAAGCTGGTGCTGCTAACCTGATGTGCTCACGGAGCCGCGGCGGTCGGAGTTCTCGGAGAAATGCGCGATGAGCTAGTTCTTCCTGCTTATCGGGCTCGAACTCTGGATAGCCCTGGCGCGCGGGGCCTCTTAAGTCCATGGCCATCGCGCCCAGTGGCTCAGACGTGCGCCACTCGCAGACCGCCAGCTCCTTGCACGCTGCTTCTTTACGGTCACCCACACCGAACCGGAGGTGGAGCGACTCTCGTAGCTTTGCCCAGTCCTTCCGCTCACCGGCCCGGAGGTCTTCCAGCGCCCGGAGCACGTCACCCTCCAGCGAGAGTGCTACTCTGACGGCTGTTTCCGCCGGGGACCAGCCGGCGAAGTCGGTGGCTAGCTCCACTTGGGCGAAGAATGCGTAGGGTTCGACGGTGCCGTTGTAGGAAGGAAGGCGCAGCTGCAGGTCACTTCACCGGCTAACAGCGCACGGAGCTGTAGCTTGTTCTGGTGCTTGCGCAGCGTCAACGTTGGGCTCCGCCCCGAGATCCAGTGCCGGGATCTTCATCTCGCCGCTCCGCTTGGGTCGCGCGCCTTTGCTCGTGCTGGCTCCGTCCGGAAGATGCTCTTTCTTCCGTAGTTGCTCTGCTACTCGGCGGCCTACTTGCATCTTCTGGAGGTCCTCGATAGTGCTCTCCAACTCGTAATTCTCCATCCCAGTTCTGACACCAATGTAGCGTTTTACCGCCGGAAAGGATGTTGGAGAGACGAGTGAGCTTACTTGCTGCCCAATGCAATGGCTGGAAGTACTTTAATTATTCTCAGCACTGTATAGCATGAACAGCACATTCACCCGAGAACCTCATCCAATTCAGCCTTAGCATGAACCGAAACACATTCAACAGGTCACGCACACATAACACACCCAACTTCGGCCGAAGCCACTAACCCAAACACCCTTCCCCAACAGGGTGGACACATAGAGAACCCCCGCAAGGCATGATGGTCGTCAGCCGCCGCCCTGCCCACGCCATAATATAAAAATATATATAACACATACAGTACAATGCAAGTATTTTTATATTAGGAAGTCCATGCATTTTTTTAATACTGAGGGGCCCAAAAATGTATGCACACCTTAATAATAATATATGCATAAAAATGTTATTACTAAATTTATTTCAACATCAAAGGATAGCTGTATATTATGTTTGAATTATCCTATCAGATTAGATGCTCAAATTGGTCACCATTAGCATTAGGGCTGTATCGCAAAGAGTTGGGATAAACTGAATTGAATTTATGTGCCAAGCATTTGTGCATGTGTCCAAATTTGACCAATCAGATGGGCCCTTACTATCTTTATACCCGCCTCCCAAGTAGGTGATATAATGCTAATATCGTAAGAAATATTGTTATCGCAATATTCAACAACAATATCGCATATTTTCCTAATATCGTGCAGCCCTAATTAGCATCCAGACACATTTGATTTCGGCAAATTACTGCATGAACAGTATTGTTTAGATTGTCCACAGGGATTGCTCTGCATGATACTTCTTTTTTTTTTTATTTACTTTTACTGTTAGTCTTGCTGGTTGTTCTGTTCTGAACATATGTCGGCATTGTCGTTGAACTTCTCATTCTTTTTAAAATTTACAATACCCCTTCAAAATTATCTTACGTTGCTCGAAAATAAAACGTGCCTCCTGACGGTCACATGACAGCATCAACGATGGTGCAACCACTGACATTTTTAGAGGAACCATAACACTTCACATTCCTCCCATAATTCAGTTTATTCAATAATAAAAAAAATTTGGACTCTCTGTATAAAAACATTCATGTAAAGATTGTGTGTGGTATTAAAAATAAGGAAATAAAAAACTGCTAATTCTGGATTGGTAATTTTAATGGATATTATTCACATTTCTGTTTGTACCTATTAGTCTCAAATGCAAGAATTTATATAGAGTCTGTTGCATTGTCAATAAGGCCGAGGCCAAGAACCACGTACTTTCACAGAAAGAGGCAAATTTAACTGACATGGCAGATGAACAACCACAAACCTTTCCTTTCAGCCCATCTGCAAACATAAGATTATCTCACTGCTAATGCAGTGATCTTTTTCCAATCCAGTGACTGTATCTCACTCCAAAAAGCTTGTCTCAAGCCAATAAGATTCCACCCTTCAGTATTCAAGTTTGTGGCTAGAAATGTGTACAAAAGATATCAAGTGGAAAGTCAGAGGCTTAAACTAGGTCAGAGCAATGCCAATATCTGGCATTATTTAATTTATTTTAATTATGCACAGGTATTAACAGTTATTACCACTATCAGTACCAGACTGCTTGATGTCCACAAGGATGATTGGTTATGTGTAATGATTTGCTGAGGTTTTACAAAAAAAATAAAAACACTAATAGTCCCGTTATATGTATAATATAAAACCAATAAAAATCTAAAAACAGTGAAAATGAAACCATTAGCACCAAAAATAAATACCATGGTCCAGTGAATTAGTCAGAGACAAACACACATATACCTGGAAATAATAATAATAATCCTCAGTAAAATATTCAAATTGTTTATTAAATGAATACTATATTATCAGATTGCGCTGCCCTTGTGTTAGCTATTTGTTCTCTTTTGCACTTAAAAAAAAGCAAAAATGTCCATCGTGATAACTTGTTTACCTAAGCAAATATAGTAACTACTGGTTTGTAGATTCACTGGTTTGCCAGAATTGTCTCTACCAATGGGAACAACAACATACTCCAACACCATGGGAAAGTATTATTAAAATTTAGAACTTCCAAACTATAATTAGAATTAGTGAGGGAATCACTAATCATTCCATAATCAATCATCAGTTTGAGTAAACCAATCAATGATTTAGTAATAATCGATTTAACCGCACAGTACAACTCTTCTTTGATAGTCAAAAACAAATAAAATTTAGCTGTAGCCTCCCACAGCCGGGGGGGCCTAGAGCCAAGCTGTTTGGCCGAGCGTTTAGCGCTCTGACATCAATCACGGCTCAATCACAGGTGTCTGTGGATAGTGCTGTCCTCCGAGTGTGTCACGGTGCGCCCAACCGAAAAGTTCGAAAAGATGCAATTAGTGGCTTCACGTGGCTCGAAGGAAACACGTGTTAGCCTTCACCCTCCCAGGTTGATGGTTTCAGGGTTAGTAGACCTGAGAGGAGTGTCTCACACACACTCACACTCACACACACACACACACACACACACACACACACACACACACACACACACACACACACATGCCTTTACGGCCCCCTCCTCTCAGGTTCCCAAACAAACACACACACTCTCTGCCTTACTCACACACACACACACACATACACACACACACTAGGGCTGCACGATATATCGAAAAAATATCGTTTTCGCGATAATGGCATACGCGATAACCATATCGCAAAGAGTTGCGATAAATACTTTATGTGCCAAGCACTTGTGTGTCCAAATTTGACTAATCAGATGGGCCCTTACTATGTTTATACCCGCTTATTTATATATATATATAATATATATATAATAAATATATATATATCTTTATACTTCATTCTGTCGCGAACTAATCCGGGATGATCAGAAGACTTAGCGATTAGCCGTTAGCCCTTTGTAGCATGGACGGTATACCCAAACGCGGAAGCAAGCGAGTAGGCAGGATAACCACGCGAATTAGTTTAAGGACTCTCACAGAAGGGAAGCAAGGGAAAAACACAAATTTAACCCGCGTCCTATAGACACACACTCGAATCAGAAAGTAAACAAACTGCACCGACATGCGTTAACTCTGTGACTAAGCTCTATGCGGTTTGTTTACTCCTCTTATACTTCCGGTTTCGCGCCCGCATTACTTCCGGGTCCTAGTGCCGGTCGCGGAGCGAGTGTGTGAGACAAATAGTATTTTTTATTAAATTTTTGTTTAATAATATTTATTTTCATTAAAAAAAAAAAAAAAAAAACAGGCAGGCAAAAGAGAATATTTTATTTAAAAGATGCTCTTGTTTTAAGACACTATTGATGAGTGAATGGTTATAAAAAGTAATGTTTGAAAGTAATTCATATTGTGTTGCCAGGTCTATACTAACAGCAAACCAGAAATCAGAATATCTGCTGAGGGTTTTAAGTCATTCATAGTGTTTTGAAGTCTAAATATTTGCAATTTCCTTGACATATAGTTTCTTTTTAGCCTGAATTAGATTTAATTACATCAGACGAATATCTATTACCTGTTTATTTTAGTATGATCATTACATATAAATAAATAATTTTAAAAAATAGGCAATAATAATAATAAAAAATGCATTTCTCTAGGGAAATGTTATATCGCAAGAAAAATCGTTATCGCAATATTCAACAACAATATTGCATATTTTCCTAATATCGTGCAGCCCTAACACACACACACACACACACACACACACTCACACGCACACAAACACACACGCATGCACACTCAAAAACTCTGCAAGCACTAAGACCCAGCAGGGGAAACGACTGTTTTCAAAGGTAAGGAGCTGGTTAATTAGTTTTTTTGTTGTTGTTGTTTTACTTTACAGCAGTGATTCCGTTAGTATGCGCTCAAGCGAGTGTGACTAGCGATGTTCCTTGCTAATTTTTAAACGGTTTTAAAAACGGTCTCTCCGTTAATGTGTGTGTGTTTGTATTCACCCAGCAGGGGAGACGATTACCTACAATTCCGCAGCGCAAGAGAGTGAAAAACCGTTGGCTCAGTTGTGATGACACAAGAAGCGCATATGTTATGCATGATACTTGGTGCTCGTAAACCAAGACAACACTCGTTTTCAAGTCAAACTTTATTAAAAATCTTTGCTCGTCTAGCAGAACACTCGTAAACTCTGTTACCCGTAATCCGAGGTTCCACTTTATATCAAATTTGAGGTGCATAGAAGTGTCTTAACATCTGTTTATATACGCTTTCCTGCTCTGCACATCAGTTGTGAAGTGCGTCACCTGGAATGTGACTACAATGTTATTGGGTGAAGCTACAGCCATTATGTAGTCGACAGTCCAGATAGCAGATTGGCCCTGTTCTCTGGGAGAGAGAGGTTTGGCAATGACCATGACAACGGCCAATTATGGTCGTCTGGGAGGTTACACAAGCGTACAGGGCTGATAGCGCTTTCTCAACATTGCATGAGGAGCAATTCCAAAGGATGCCTTTTTCAGGTCTCACCTATCTTGGAGGAAGCATGTGACAGTTTTTGCCCTCCCTGGTTGGTGGTTGTTGCCTTCATGGGAAAGTGTCCTAACAGAAAGATGGGTGGGAGTTGGCAATGACTAAATTTGGGAGGAACAAAAAACTCTACATGCTATAAAATACGGGGGTGGATTATGCTTTGCAGCGCAGTGCTTTGGCACTTTTTTGTGGCTGGTGGTTGTGAAGACTGATGTCATCACTAACTACCATGATATTTCCTCCCAAGTCTTGGTTGCCTCTTGTCAAGAAATTCTAACTTGAACATTTAGCAAATGTATGAGCCAGGTGCATTTATCAACATTGGAGTGGTTAGATAAACAATTAGCCCACGTCCACATGTCCAGCCTGAAGTGCTTTTTTTTTTACTCCAGTGGGACACAGATCTGATTTTCTAGGGCAGTCTGAATACACAAATTTTATGTTTTTCAGATCTGACTCACTTTTATGTGGTCCAAGATCGGATACACTTCCGGTACATGGTCATGCGACTTGAATGTGAACAGGCAGATTGGAATTCATGTGACTTTTTGATGTTGCACATGCGTGGGGCGCTGGCTGATGTCAGTCAGCACTGGCAGTGAGGGGATTTGATAGCAGGGTCTGACAGCTAAAGCAAGGAATCAACAAATACAGAATAACTAGTTGCCCTCCTCCATCATATCCATTGTACATATACCACATACAGCTGAGCTAACCACATTCACATGCATATAAAGATTATACAAATAACCTTAAAGGTTATTGTGTGGAGAAGTGGTCATACGTCTCTCTTTCTATAAAAGTTAAGTATCTGTAACTTTGTTAATCATAATAATTCTGCATAGGGGTGGGCGATATAACCAAAATCTTCTATCACGGTAGAAGCAATTTTCTACCTCGATAACGATATATATCACAATATAGCAATTTGTATCTGAAAATGCATAAATAAAAATTCAAACACAAAGAAACTGTTTTACATAATGTAATTTTATTTAAACTGGGAACTGCTGAGGTTTGCCGCATTTTTTTACTTTGGCCATATTCGAATGGATGTGTAACAGACCTAATTTGATTTTGTTATATTGTGCTAATGTTAGATGCACAGGCGCTCGTGAGGTGCCTATTTGCTAGAGTGTTGCGTGTGTTGGAGTTTCAGTTTGTTTTTGTGAATAAGGCCTTGTTCACACGGGCATTAAAATCGACCGTTTTTCTGCCGTTCGTAGCATCCGGTGACCGCGGATGAAGCGCAGAGGGTTTTCTACACATAGGAGTCAATGACGGTGTTCACACGGGCTTTGGTGACGTGCGTTTGTCCGGCTGCGCGTTTATACGGTGTTAAAAAAACATTGCATGCAGCTTTTTCTTGGCGTTCAAATCCCAACGAACGCAAGGAAACCGCGTCTAGTTCGTTTTCTCCGCGTCCATTTTACGCTACGGAGGACCGGATATATCCCATGATCCTACATGCTATACATAGGGAACTGCGGAAAAAAGGCAAAAATATAATGCTTAAAAAATAAAACTTGCGCGGAAATGTTCGCATTTCTTCATAAACCACAAAAAACTTCCTTTAATCCGACGTTGTGCAGTCAGAGGGTGAACCCAGTAGCGGCTGCGATTTTTTTTCTCTCCCTACGTCGCTGTATTATTTTAATTTTTAAAACAATAAGATTAATGTCTAATATAGCAAAATGGTCCATATTAAAAGGAGGCACCTCAAATAAAATGACATGGGCTTTCATATCCAGTTCCCGACACACTGCCCCCACAGGTTAAACACACAAACTACAATTTGGGCTGCAGGCTGCCGTTAGGCCGAGACAAACGAACACCAGTGTAGAAATCAATCGAGCGGCACTACAAGACGCAACATAAACGTATAGGACGTTCAGAGTTCGTTCGTTTATCCAAAAATTTAACGCCCGTGTGAACAAGGCCTAAAGGAGAATAAACAGTTGATAAGGATTTTGTATGCTCTCGTTTTTATTGTTTTTATTGTTTTTACACCCGATTGAACCAAATATCTGCCGCAGCGCGACTATCTGAATAGCGCAGAGATGATCTGGTTTATTCGCGCAGCCCGGTGGATCTTGAGCAGCGCCACTCGAATCACAAACCTGCGCGACCCACTGTTTTTTATTTAAAAACAATTTATTTAAAATGTTAGGACTGTTTAATATTGTTTTCCGCCTTGCCATGCCTGGCTTGTACGTGCGCATCCCAGCGGGGTAAAATGTATTTTGATGGTCAGCGCGGTCTATTTCTATCAGCGTCGCGCAGGTGTGAGATTCGAGTTGGTCGGTGCTGCGCGATCCACCGGGTCTGGATATTTGGTCTGCCCACGCCGGCTCAATCGGGTGCCACGGTTTCGTCCCACTTTAGATGTGTTTAGCTTCCCATAGAAGTGAATGTGTATTGCGTGGTTACATAGCGTGCAACGTCACGTGATCTCAACCGCGATTAAGACGATAGACCAAAATCTCTATCGGTTGACAAATTTCTACCGGTTAACCGTGTATACCGGTATATCGCACACCCCTAATTCTGCACTGTAATTTTTTCCAGGCTGGGTGTTGATTTGTCCTTCAAAATTATCTCTCATGTTTTAGCTGTTAATTTAAATTTTTGCTGTTTGATGTTCATATATATGGAAAATCTAAAGTAATAATAATAACTTTAATAAGAGATCTATAAAATGTAGAAACTTGCACTAGATCTAACTATATTAAGTCCTTGTGATTGTAAATATAAGCGGTGCAAGCAACTAAATCAAAACTTTCAGACGTTTGTTGAACCATATCCACATCTGGGTGCAATAAATTCATAATCAGATATCAGCTTTGAATTGCAGGTCGAATCTATGCTTTGGTTTGAAGCCAGTGTGATATTTGATATCATTGTGAATCCCAAGTGGTACTCTTCTTTCCTTTTCTTGCAATAGTACCATTTTAACCACAGCTCACCCCAGTGGTAGTAGTGCGGAATCATGAAAAGGGAAGATATATGGACACCCTACTACCCTGAGAGGCAAGGGGGGGGGGGGGTGAAAAAAAGGAGGGAACAGAGGGAAAGAAGAGGATAAAGAAAAGATAGGACAAGTCCCAGTGTTAACAAATGGCCTTTCTTTCTTTCTTTTTTCTTTCTTTCTTCTCCCTATCGCCATCCCTTTCTTCTTCACAAAATCTGGAACAACAACAGGATGAGGAGGGTGGGGGTTGTGGAGAAGAGCGAGAGAAAGAGAGGGAGTGAGTAATGAAAGTGGAGAGAGGACTTTGGGTCTCTTTCTGTGTGCCCTCCAGTGCCAGTGTGAAGTTTTCAGTTTGATTGAAGGGCCCTTTTCTCTGCTGTGTGGTGTGAAAGCTGTCCTAATTGAATGATAAAGTGGCCTGAGATGGAGTCCGGTGAATAGGCAACAATGCGCAGCCTGTGTGTGGTAGAGGGGTTTTTTGGTCCTTGTCCAGGCTTCTCTCTCTTTTTCTCTCTCCCTCTGCCCACCACTGCAAGAGGGGAGACCTATTATCAAACTCTCGGCTGGATTTGGTCACGTGACTCCCCCCTGCCATCCCACCGTTCCCCTTCCTAATCTGGAAGAACCAATCAGATGGCAGCAGTGCTGGTTCTCACCAACCATGTGGTTCAAAGGCCTCATTTAGCAAGTAGCTGACTCGCAGTACATGCACCGCTCTCACCTAAGCTGTTAAGCATTGGTGACAGACAAAAATCTGTGTGCATGCACTTTCAGTATGTGTGCCCATGAAATGCTCTCTGGTAGGCACTGTGAATGGATTATGATATGCAAAAGATGCAGGAAGGAATAAAACTGTGTGGAGTATTTTCACTTTTTGTATACATTATGCTGGTCAATGTATCTTGAAAAGCAAAAACCTGTGGAATGTTTTATGGAAACTGTATTTATAAAGAGAATTTTTTTTTTTTAAATGATCAGTTTATTACATTGCCGCTAGTCTGCATCAGTTCAATAAGGTAATACTGATACTTTTGACATAAGGTTAAACTTAAATTTCACAGTGGAGACATTCTGGCACTCGATGACACTGTTAGAAATGTATAATGCAAAATCCCTTATCCGCTTTTATTGCTACAATATTTATTATTATACTACATAAACATGAGCAACAACATAGAATGTGTTAATTCTTTAAAATTAAACTGGCTGAAATGTTTTTAATCATTAATGTACTTAATTTATTTAATTTCTTGATTCAGATCCATCAGATCAAACCAGGTATTAAGTCACATTTTGGGTAATTAAAGTTATACATATATTTTGGTTTAGCAAACCCCACTTTGATATCAAGTTTATTACTATTATTATTTATCATGTCTGGTTGCTGAGATATAGGCAGTGCGAGTTTGTTCACGAGGACGGGCTCAGAAATGTCAGTCAAAATCCTGTTTTTAGAATATTTAAATGAGGATTCTGTGATGTAGCATGCTACTCCTACTCCTAAAAATATCTTTGTGAGCAGCACAGGTTTATAGTAAAAAAGTTGTTGTTTTTCTATGACAACTGGAGTAACCATATATCATTCCTTAAACTTTTTAAAACTTTCTCAAATCTGTTGACGGATTAAGAAGATATAGTATTTATCAAATGATTTTTGGCAAAATTGAAAGTATGATACTTTTCACCTAGTGCGCACTGTTGGGCAATGTGCAAAACTAACCTGTGCTAGTTATACACTATACAGTATATACAAGGTCTGTCCAAAGTCATTGTTAATATTAATAGAACGGTTTGGGTGACATCGATGTAACCTGGCAGCCTGGGAGAGTGGACTGGAATGCGCATGCATGAACAATGACGATTTCACTGTACAGTGTTGTCAGTGGGTGCTAGACGCCGTCGAGGGAGCATGTGCACTGTGTGATCGTTGCGTTTAAAATTACCCTGAGAGTAGAGCAACAAACCTGCATCAAATTTTGTGTTAAGCTTCAACATTCCTCTGTGGAAACTATTCTGATGATTCAGATGGCTTTCAGGGATGCTGTAAAGGATGCAGTGCAAATGCTTCAAGGATGGTTGAGAATCTGTTGAAAGTGTACAACAAGGGGAACACCTGAGAATGTTGAATGTGTACAGAATGTGCGAGAACTAAAAGCGTAATTAGGAGTAATATTAATTACATGTAATCCAGTCATTACGTGGCCTTGTATTTACACATATATGTGTGTGTGTATGTGTGCGTGTGTAAGTCTTATCTATATCTTATCTTATCTTATCTTATCTTATCTTATTTAATCTTATGTTATCTCACCATATTATCTTTAGTACAAATTTTGATATACATTTTTATCATGTCTGCATTATTATGTACAAAACCTGTAAAGAAAGCAGCATATTATATTACAGACCGGTTTTCAGATGGAAACAAAATACCTAATGTAATCTGCTGGATTTTGAATTTAAATAGAAAGGGGCAAGTGTGACAAAGTTACCAGAAGAACTCTGGTAAATTCTCTAGCACGGTCTGTAAAACCTCTCAGCTGTTTTACTTATACAGCTGCATGAATCTGTAACTAATACTGCTGATTATTTTTGAGCTAAGAATTTCACCAAATTTTACTACTCTTTATAGAAGTTTCTTTTAGATAAAAATGTTTTCAAATGTATCTATTATGCCATTTTTTTTGTCAGTGCCTAATATGTTTGCACAGCACTGTAAACAAAACAGCTGGGAGGTTTTACTGAGTGTGCTGGAGAATATGCCTGAGTTCTTCTGGTAACTTTGTCACACTTGCTCCTTTCTACTGTCATGAAAAACCAAGAAGCCTACATTTATGTTTTTTGTTTCCATCTGAAAAACTGGTCTGTAATGTAATATGTTACTTTTTTTTACAGGAATGCAAATCTTCTCCTGTTATTTATTTATTCCTTTACATAATAATGCAGACACACACAAACACACACACACTACTGCTCAAAAGTTTTGGATCACTTGCTTCCTTGTTTTTGTTTTGTGATTTATTTTCTACATTCTATTCTACAGATGATTTCACAATTATGAAATTAGGTAATTATGGAATTAGGTAATTATGCAAGTCAGTTCAGCCTTTCTGGAAGAGGGAATAGCTCTTGCAAGAACAGTATTGTCAAGTGCATTTGCAAAACCCTTCAAAGCACCATGATGTAACTGGTTCTCATAAAGACCATATCTATCTATCTATCTATCTATCTATCTATCTATCTATCTATCTATCTATATATATATATATATATATATTATTATTATTATTATTTTTTTACATTAAATTGCAACCAGAATATGTTTCAAAATAATTGAAAAAGCGAAGTAAAGGATAATACTTTACACCACTAAATGTCGATATATTTTCGCCAGTAGCTTGTCACCTGTCTGTATAAGTTTCAGGGCTAAAATAAGTATATAATACATTTGACAAATTTGATGAACAAACAAGCACACAAACAAATAAATAAATCAATAGAAAATTAGACATTATAAAATATTAACTAGTACAATTCAATATTAAAATGACTGATAATTTGACTACTGATGTTAAAACTGTTGAACTGGAAATATAGCACAAAATCAAGATGGTTGACAAAAAATCAAGCGCTTGGAGAATTATTAATGCTTTGTCTTATTATTGATGAACAGAATATGCATGTAGCTGATGATTGACATGATGTACTATAACACATGCTAAACTTTATGATCTCATTAAACTCCCCCACTAGGCTTTTTTAGTTAACATGCCCTCATTTATTTATATTGAATCTTAGCCACTTAGCAATGCTAGCTAGTGTGCTGAAACAGTATATGAAACTCAGATTGCACTTTTAATGTCTAAAACAGCAGCACATAATTTATAGGAGCACATGTAATTATATCAGCAATTTTGCATCATACAGTGTGGTTGTACTTGGTTTTCAGTGATGGCTACGTCACCACTACTCATCTCCCCTTTCAGAACAACCACAGGCACTGTTTCCTCTTTAGGGTGGTTCACTCAGGCAAGTTGTGATGATACAGGCGAACTTATGTGTAAACTATACTAAAATACTGATATATACAGTACCATCATATAGAAGATAGTCACTATTTAAGGTTGAAAGTAACCAATATTCTCAGATAAGTGAAAATGTGAATTGAAGTTTTAATAAATAGTTTTAACTATATAAATAAAAGAAAGGTTTTGTATATACATTAATCAGATCTCGCT
This sequence comes from Channallabes apus, assembly GCA_030522415.1. Classification (NCBI taxonomy): domain Eukaryota; kingdom Metazoa; phylum Chordata; class Actinopteri; order Siluriformes; family Clariidae; genus Channallabes; species Channallabes apus. Next base: position 17,843,503 of record CM060117.1, on the reverse strand, counting down.
ATTTCAATGATATCTTTATGTTTTATATATTGGAGGACCCGAAAACCAGTCTCAGAAAACATTATGTCTGTATGTCTGATTTTGTTACAGCGTCACTCAAAACTGACCAGATTGAATTTAATGAAACTTCCAAAAAAAAGCAAAGTTAGACGATGAAAACTGAATCTTCAAAAATGAATAAATAGATCAATGTATGGTAGTTTAAAACCATACTTTGGTATTTGCCTGAAGTTAAACCTGCACCATAAATGAAATCAAAAGGTTGAGTAGAGCTGAAGTTATTAGCAATTATAAGCCAGATTATGTACCGCACGTTTTGACAGCGTACTGCACATTCGTCAAACTGTGGGCGCATCTTAAATTGAATTTCATGAAACTTTGACAGTACTTAGATCTCTGATAAACTTTAAACTGCACCATTAGTGAAATAAAAAAAAAAAGTAAAAGTGATGTTATGAATGGTTATGTGGCAAATTTACTAATCTGCTTTAAAAAAAAAAGCTTTTAATAAGCTACTTGCTCAATGTAAACAAACACCTGCACCAATAGATAAACAGGCTAAACAGGTATTCCTGGGTTTTTCTTTTACAGGTATTAGTTCATATTTTCACTGCTGAAATAACACAAATAAGACAAAAGTTAATCTTTATCCTTTTATGATTTCACTTTCCTATTACAGAACAGGGAGTGTATATGGCTGACAATGATAGAAATGCAACTTGGCATGAAAAAAGGAATGAGGTACTCAACCTTACAAAAAATGCTGAAATTTCTGCCGTACAGAAAGACAGACAGACGTGTATGTGTGCTTTATCTTGAAATACTGATTTCACTGACTCCATTCAAACTGATCAGCTTATTTTTAGCTATAACCTTATAACTCTTTCTACAAACTCTTCTCCCGTCAACGAAGGGTACTTATACTAATTAGAAAGATATCAGCATAAATAAATATAAAGGTATTAACATTTTTTCTAATTTATTATTTTGCTCAGGCTTGTTTCATCATTTGGTTTGGGTAATTTTTATGACACTCACTCCTCAAATACTTGAAAAAGAAAATAATCAACAGCTGCAACTCTATAGGGGTATTTCATACAACTAGTGTTGATGGAGCCATGTGAATGAGAAGAATGTGAACGTATTTTAAGTTGTTTAAGTTTAAAGTTGTGTTTTGCTGGGTTTATTACATGCAGTACCCATTTTAAAGTCACTTCTGATTTCTGCATTCCATTAATTGATTTTTGGCCAAATATTATAGTAATATTTTACTCATACTTATGAAGTGTTCCTTCCTATCTGCCTTCTTTCCTGTCTTCCTTCCTTCTTTCCTACCCTCATGCATTCCTCGACACTAACTGCTTTATCCCGGGACAGGGTTAAGCCGAAACGGGAGCCTATTTCAGGCACTAGTACGTCCTCAGTGGGATGTCAATCCGTTACATAGCAGCACACACACATTCACACACTTATTCAAACCTAGGGGCAATTTAGTGTAGCCATGCAGACACCTAGAGATCATGCAAACCTCGACACAGGCCGTAACCCGAGCTCAGGTCTGATCCGATCCGAAGATGAAGCTCCGATCCCCCAACACTACGTTTCATTCACCACGATGCCGCTGTTTCCTGTCTGTGTTACTGATCTACTTGGGTGCTTGAGATTATTATTGCAGTTTACAAGAATTTTAACTCAATGTGAGAGAACAAGTGCAAGAAGTTCAACAAATGTGACATTCTTGTTAAACCTATTTTTTTTTTTCATTTACATCAGCTAGATGGCAGTGCTCATCTCATTCAGGATTAGTTAGACTCTTATGTGTGTTTTTGTGTGTGTGTGTCTGTGTGTTTGTGTGTGTGTGTTTGTGTGTGTGTGTGTGTGTCTGAGCGAGAGATTGAGAGAGAGAATATACAGATATATCCTAAATCGGTACAAACACACACACACACACACACACACACACACACACACACACACACACACACACACACACACACACACACACACACACACACACACATAGTAGATACTAGCTATAGATACTATAGCTGCATTTAAAGTCACTTATTCACTTTCTGGTTGCCTTTACACACTTCTGTAATCACACATTATATTGAATCTACTAAATTCACATGAACACAGAGCACTAGTATCTGTATGTGTGTGTGTGTGAGCGCAAGAGCTGGAGGACCACCCTGGGTTACTTAGCCCATTGAGCGGCCTGAGTGTGTTTTTATCTCTGGAGACTGAGAGAATAGAGGGGGAGAGAGGCAAAGCGCTCCAAAGGCGTTAATGAATAACTGCTCTGCTACAGGGGCTTTTCCCCCCCACAGTCCTCAGGGAGTAACACACATACGATTACACACACACGCACACACACACACACACGCACACACACACACGCACACACACACACACACACACACACACACACACACACAGAAATTCATGCATTCGCTCATACTCAGACATGCATAAAACATGTTGTCTCCTTCCATAGGATTTTGTTGGATATATAAGCATGAGATGTGTGTGTGTGTGTGTGTGTGTGTGTGTGTGTGTGTGTGTGTGTGTGTAGAATGAGTATTCCCCTCGTTTGTGTGTAAGCTGGATATTGGTGAGCAGTAGTGTGTAGCTGATCCCTATCTGACATCAGAGATGCTAGCACTAGCCGGGGCATTGCTTTTGGGAGAGGCAGTAGAACATTATACTATGGCGAGTCACATAATCGGCCTCTTCTGATCAGTAACTCAATATGTAACGACAGCGATGATACAATGCCCCACTTATGTTTGCGCATGGATGATACAGCCCCTAGACCATACATGACTTATTTGCTCTTTTTTGACTTTGTCTGGGTTTCTTACTCAGGCATAGTCAACAAAATATGATCAGGACCATCTGACAACGCATACGCAGACGCGCACATGCACACACTCACGTACTACTCCGAAAAGAAACCCAAAGAGCGCATCATGTTTTCACTGCCTTCTTATGCAGGAATGTTATTTTTCCAACTCTTGACCCGACTTCAGGGACAGGTATGAACAGACAGAAGCAGGAGGTGGGAGTCTTCCACACTGACACCAAACACCCGAATATGAAGGAGAGGGAATCGATTGACCCGAGGGAGGCAGGGTCTGTCGAAACATGTCCGATTTCTTTTTTTGTAAACAAAAGGGTCATTTCAACAATGTTAGTTGTTTTAGGCCGTGCTGACGATGCTGAACCCAGCGTGTGTGTGTATGTTGTGTGAAAGGGAAAAAGATACTGTATCTGCAGAAAGACAGCAGACAGATGGAGAGACCAGATTTTCTTGTGCCGCAAATTCATCTTAATTTAGAGGAACTTTAACTTTTTTTGACTCAGTGTGAAAGTCCATTACATAATAATAAAGAACGGAGTACAAAATGTTGTTCACAATTCATTAAATTAATTGAACAGACACTAGTTAGTGAGCATATGCCTGCCTCATGTGTGGTATTAAGGACTCAATATAGAACAGTAGAGGAGAAACTTGTGGCTATTCTGTAGGCATTTTTTTAGTCAATCAGTCAATTTGACTAACTGATCACATTCAGTAAAACATTTCTATTCTGATGACAGAGCATGAAGTGTTGAGGATAATATGCTATGGCCTTTCAGATTCCAGATCTTAACCCAGTTGAAGATCTCTGAGGAACTTTAGACTTGACAGCGTCCTCCACTATTTATCAAACCGCTGAGGGAATGTATTTTGGAGAAATGACGTTCATCTGTCTATGACCAACTTTGGCTGCATCACATTTTCAATTTTATTAAAAAATCATTGAAAAATACCTTCCTGATTCTTTAACAGAACTGAGAAAGATTTAATCCTAAGCATTGTTTTAAAGCACTTTATTGAGAACTATCCTAGTTGGTCCTCCAGTTGTCACAGAAAGCATGCATTTTTACTATAAATTTCTGTTGCTGGGGAAGTTGTTTCAAGGGGTAATAGGGAATCCCAGGTGTCAAAATGAGGCTTAGGCTTTCTTACTACATTACAGAATCCTCATTTAAGTATTTTAAAAGAAGGATTTTGACTGGGTTTTCCAAGATCTCCTCGTAAATATTTCACCAAACAGAAATGATGAATGAAGCTTATAGAATCAGGAATCTGAAATAACGCAAAACTGAAAATGTGACTTAATAGCTTCTTTGACTTAACATGTATGGTAGTTTAGAAAAACTTATCACATTGCTGTTGCTGACTTTAGACAAAAAGCCAAATAAAACTGAAAAATCAGACTATAAAGACAGATTTGTGTCTTTCTTAGTGTTGAAGGTATTATATGAATTTTTTTTCTGTCACTATAAATAGTGTTTAATTATACAATTATAATATATATATATATATATATATATATAAACATTTAATTATACAAATTATTACGCCACAAAACCCTGAAATTTATCACAAATAATTTGGTATAAATTCAGTAATTTTTTCCCATGAATTAAGTATTAATAAATATTGACAAACATCTTTGTTCTGTTAATGAGATCATTTGTAAATTTATTTGGTGTTAGCCTAGTTAAATACAATTGAATACAAAATGGTATATTAAATAGTCACACATTGCAGTTTAAATGCCAATCATGGTACCTGTAACACTATATAACTGTGTAACCCAATAACTGTAACACTATCAAAATAATCGCAGTGTGATTTTTAATATTATTCATTCATTCATTTTCTATACCGCTTAATCCTGTGTTCAGGGTCTCGGGGGACCTGGAGCCTATCCCAGGGGACTTCGGGCACTAGGCGGGGTACACCCTGGACAGGGTATTTTTAATATTACTTTATTAATATTTAAATATATTGTAAAATTATTAATATCACTTTCACAATTTAACATATTTTGTTGCCGACATAACATATCAGCAAAATTCAGGGATATTTACCAGAAATAAATAATTAATACTATACCGTATAAAACTTTTTAATTGCCAGTACAAATATGGTTTTAAACTATATAAATTAGATTCTTCATTATTATTATTATTATTAACTTCTGTATTTTAAATCTAATATCGCAATATAGTAGATACATTCAATCATTTTTTTAAGACATTACAGATAAGAAAAGTATATACAAACAGCCTTAGACTAATGGATAACTTTAACTTCTGTAATTGCTAAACCCATAGAATAAGAATAAAACAAATAATCAGTCAACTTTTAACAATTACAGAAAAAATTGTTAGACTTGTTATATTTTTCAGATTTTTTTGTTTTTTGTTATATCATATCATATATTATATCATAATTCCACATTTTCAGATAAAAAAATACACAGTGTATGACCCTTAAATTTTGTGTATTTTAATAAGCGAATACTTAAGAGCATTTGATTGGTTAATTAGCACAGTGATTAATTTATTTCAGGTGGCAACAAATCTTTTAACCCTAACTGAAGCACTGAGCAAGAAAACAACTGAAAAAAGTACTGGAATTGGGTTGCATTTGAAAAACTCGACAGTTGAAATCACAGCCATGTTTACTAGCGAAAGTAATTTTAAAGATGTCACAATGTGACAAGAACTTACAGAATTGATCGCAAAACTTGATTTTTCTAGGGAGCATAAAGATTGGACTTGTGAAGGTCTGATGAGTCTATCCTATACCTGAGTGATGTCAGAGTAAGATGGGAATCTGGAGTTGCTTCAACTGTCAAGTCTAGTCTTAGCAACATTATGTGGCAATAAAATTGATTTTACAGCTGACTACCTGAATGTACCGAATGACCATGTTATCACATCAATCGATTTCTGCTTCCCTGATGGAATAGACTGGTCACCACACATGTTTGAGTTGGAGAATTCTTCATGAACTCTCCTGGAGTCCCGACACTACTGTAATGGGTAATGAAAACTCTTAATCTGAACGAAATCCACCCACTATGTGTTTAAAAACTGTCTGTCTACACCAAAGGGTATATAATTAATGTATGAAATTATTTAGTAGCATGATCTTTAGACAAAAATGGCTATTAGTCTAATATAGAGTAATATTCTTGTAGTAGGCTGCATTATTTTTGAGTCTTTATAAGTTTGCCTTATTATGTTATTGTTATTCTTACGGCTGCTCCTGTCCAGCGGTCCACTCACAACTTGGCACAACTTGGATTTTACTGCCTGATGCAACCCTCCCATTTTATCCGGGCTTGGGACTGGCACTGCATCCACTGGCTGGGGATTGGGCATTAGGTGGGCATCAAACCCAGGTCTTCCTCAACAGGAACACCTTGGTTTTAGGTCCCGTCTGCTTATTCCTGCAGTTATCCATTCACCAATATATGTATCATGAAATCATGATAGTACAGGCCAACTTCAGTTCACTGTTTAAATCAAATTTTATAATGTTAAAAATGGGTTCTCAGTGCATGGTTGTTGGTGCCAGATTGTCTGGTTTGAGTATATCAGAAACTGTTGCTCTCCTTAGATTTCTACACACAACTGTCTCTAAAATACTTTGTGAGTATTGATGAGAGAGATCGGTGGAGAATGGCTAGACTCGTTCCAATTGACAGAAAGGTTATGGTAACTCTTATGGTTATTGCCACTCTTTACAAAAAAGTTGAACATGCTTTCATGTTCAACACATTAAACATTGAAGCAGATGGACTACACAGGCAGATGATCACATCAGATTCCATCTTTGCCAAAAACAGAAATCTGGGACAAATGCGGGCACCGACTTACGGAAACTGGAGAGTTTGGGAAAATGTAACCTTTCAGCTGTGAAAGATGATGGCAAGGTCAGAACTTCATGTCAACATGGTGGTGGTGGTGATGGTGTAATAGTGTAGGGAATGCTTCCTTGGCACACAGTGCGTCTTTAATAGCAATTTAGCATCATTTTGAATCTATATAAATATTGTTGCTGTCCTTTTTATTCCTTAATGACCACAATTTACTCAGTTTATAATAGCTATTTCCAGCACAATAATGCACCAAGTCATACAACACAAGTCATCTCAAACACATGACAATGAGTTCACTGTACTTCAACAGTCTGTCCAGATGTGGACGAATGAGGGATTCACAGCCTGATTGTGCAGCTGACAGATCTGCAGCAGTTATATGATGCAATAACATCATCATGGCTCACAATGTGAAAGAAATGTTTCCAACATGTTGTAGGACACATGTCATGATGAACTAATACTTTTCTTAAAGCTAAGGGGATTTTTATTAGGCATTAGTGTGGTCCTCCTAATCAAGTGGCTGCTAAGTGTACTGTATGTAATATACATTAATATAAGCATTAAAACATTTATATTCTGATGACAGAGCATGAAATGTTGAGGATAATATGCTATGGCCTTTCAGGTTCCAGATCTTAACCCAGAACTTTATACTGACATGCTTGACAGCGTCCTCCTCTATTTATCAAGCCGCTGAGGGAATGTATTTTGGAGAAATGATGTTCATCTGTCTATGACCAATTTTGGGTGCATATATACATTAAAGTGCCCCTATTCTGCGTTTTCAAATATGATCTGTGTGTGCCATGTAGCTGTATGTGAACATAAACTATAAGTTGTGACGCCGACAGTGCACGATAAATGAAGTTTTTGTCTCTTAAAAAAAGAGTCGGCTCACATTCGCTTAAACGAGTCGTTAGCAATTCTAATCTTTCTCTGTTACGGATCCACGTCACTACGTAACATATTTGCATAATGTCCGCCCACGTTCTACGTCGCGAACAACTTGCCCACCATCTTACAATTAACGTTACCACACTCTTGTTAACATATGACACTGAGAAACGTCCTCCTGCAGTCGTGCTTGCGAAACAGTTTCTTGTCGATGTACCAATTCATCTGTTTCATCGTCAGACTCCGGCTCGAATTGATAGGGTAAAATCGAGGCTATCTTTTCTATGTATTGACGGGTCTCCAGAGCCGTTGTTCAGTTATGGTAATGGGCGTTTCGTTTTCCCGAAACACGCAATCACAGCACTGAGGGCTCACGGAAAGGAAGGGTTTAGACAGACTGAATCTTCGAACTGCTTCACACGAGTCGTTTACGAATCATTTAGAAATGATGTAAAATTGTATCTATTTTTGGAGAAAACTAAAGTGTTTCTTGATCTTGTATGCATGTAAACCTGTTTTAAGAGACTCATAAAGCAATATTAGCATTAAAATATTGCTTTATATAATGGCATAATAGGGGCACTTTAATATAAAACCATGAAGATTCTGAACCATGAAGTTCTGGCCCATTGGGATGTGACATCCACAAGATTTTTCCGGTGTGCTAGGAGTGGATCCTTTTAGTTCTGTGGCTTATGGCGGAGACTTGATTGTATGGCACATCCAATGGATGCTTGAACGGATTGGGATCTGGGAAATTCAGAGGTTTGAACGCTTCAACAACCTTGAATTCTTTGCCTGTTGGACCCAAAGCATGGTAGGCTGTGATGCACTGGGTGTTCTGATATCTTTCTATCATGGCCAGCATTTACTTTTTTTGGCAATTTGTGCGGCATTGGCTTTTCTGTGGGATCGGTCCCTGTAAGTGTAGATGAGCCTTGGTTGCCCGTGATCCTGTTACTGGTTTACTGGTATATAATTAATAGTTAGTGTTATGGCCGATTGGTATAATACGATGTAATATTTCAAAGGAATTACAAATGTGCCTACTGGCTGTTAATAGTTTCAGGCATAATGTTTATAATGAAGGTGTAGATTCTGCTTGGATTTTTGTAGCCAAAAGGTCACTATTAGTATGAAAAACATGATATTACTTCTGTTACTACCATTGCAGTAGTTTTGTTCAGTGAAAACAAGGACACATCTGGCATGACATAATACCAAATACTGTTTAACAGGATATGCATGAAGTCATCTGTACATCTCAATTCAAGTCTTTTCCCCAATTATTTAAAACTACTTTAACGAATTTGACAGTGCAAATGCAACATAATGCGAGGTCAGTTTAGTCCGATGAAATATTGCTGATAAAGTTCACGGCTTAACGATCAAAATGTGTAAAAGAGGGCACACTTGGCTGCCAAAAAGGGAGGGATGAATGAGAAAAGGTGATGAAAAGGAGGTTTATAAATAGAAACTAAAGGGGAGAAAGACAGAGAAAGAAAGAGAGGGAGTTGGCAGGCTGCCAGATGGCACAGTGCCACAGCTCCAGAGTTCCATGTCATAGACAGCACTTGCAGCCAGAAGGGGTTCCCCCAACTCACCTCTGCACTGCCACACACACACACACACACATTTACAGTACCGCACAAAATCTCACAAAAGCAAACAAGTACTTACAGAGTTACACATAAACACACATGCAGATTGGAGAAACACAGATTCCAATTTTTTCTTACGTGCATATGAGAGCTTGGCTGCTGCCGTCATCCTCAAAGTACCCAGGCTGACTTTCAGACATCATTAAGGCAATATGTTTTTAGACAAAATGTGTGCTATGTTTATGTGCACAATGAAGTTTACAGCTCCACATGCATTTTACTGCCGAAAAATATACTAGAGGATCGGATTACAAAATATATCTAATCTGATTATATATTTGTATGCTTATGTTTCAACCTGAATTTTGGTGCAAAACAAATTGCACCCTTTTATGGTTGTTGGATTCAGATCGGCAGTGTTGGAACACATAATGTGACATGTTTACCGACAGATGATTTACTGCTATCGTGATCAAAGATGATCAAGTCCTTTCAGTGCGACATTTGTTTATTAGAACCATTGCCACCGGGTTGGTATTAAAACCACCGGTAGGCTGACGGCATAGGATTATTCAGTAGTGGCAAACATGGAATATATACAAAGAACAGTCCCGTGTCGCTATGTTTCATTTAGTAATATACTTCGTTGTTTATTTCGACTTTTCCCTCTCTTCCCCCTTCCCAGACACACTCAGAAAAACTAGCAAGCATGCTCGTCATGTCTAACGAGTAAACAAATTCCTTTGGCAAAAAAAAAAAAGCCTGAAAGTTTTACTTCACAGGTGCATGACTGGCTTTCCGACTGCCTCAAGATGAACTTGTGTTTTTAGTCGTAAATTATAATAGGGGAAGTCCCAGGGATATCGACAGCGCATCTGGCAACAGACTCATACAAAAACACACACAGCTTTTCCTGTTGTACTGGACTAAGTAATGGGTCTTATAGAAACTGTTGAGACACTTGGTCGAGCTGCTCTTGCTTGACTAAACTTCTCTGGTTTCCTCTTCCATTGTTAGCCGACGCACAGGGGAAACCACCTCCAACTGACCTGTGTTTGTGGAAAATGTTAATTCTCTCTTTTTTAATTAGTCCTTTCATTTTCTAAATACAGAAACAAAGAAAAACATTATGCATGATATAGGAACAAATAAGATTAATCATCAATATATATGAATTTATTATCGCTATATACACAGATAAGATATACACAGATAAGCCGTAACATTAAAACCAGTGACATGTGATGGGGATAACATTGGTCATCTTGTTATAATGGTTTCCAGCAAGGGTTGGGATTTATTAGGAAGCGAGGTTCTCAAAGTTAATGTGTTGAAACAAGGAAAAATGGTCAAGCTTAAGTGTGGACACAGGCCAAATTGTGATGGCTAGACCCTGTCACCGGAAAAAAAAAAAAAAAAGAACGTCAGCTCTCGTTCCCAGTGGTTCCCATGGTTAGTATCTACCAAAAGTGATCCAAAAATGCAAAAACGGCGAACTGGTGACACGTTCATGGGCAGCTACTATAAGGCTCACTGATGTGCATATGTAAAGCAAAAGTTAAATTATCACAGATTGCTCAAAACATTAATGGTGTCTATGGCAGAAATGTCAAGGACACACAGGCTGAGGCTGCATGGCCGCACACCGGTTAGAGTGTGTTCCAGTGTTCCATATTGAAAGCATCCACAGTAGGCCTTTGAGAGTCAGAACTGAACCAGACGGCAAAAGACACAAAATGTTTGGTCTGTCTCTCCTGCTTACCTGAGGAAGAGCTGGCAGCAAGATGCACTGTGGGAAGAAGGCAAGTGAGAATATTCTGCTGGGAAACCTTGGGCCATGGAAATGATGTGCATGCTATTTCGACAAGTGGCACATACCAAAACATGGTTGCAGACCAACTACCCACATTCATGGCAACAATATTCCATAATGGCATCACAGGAATGGTTTAAGGAGGAAGATAAAACATACAAGGTACTGCGAGTTGTTGGCTGACTTTGGACAATGTTTCGGCATACGTTCTGTCCTTACACAGCTGGTGGTGGGACTCTAATGGCACAGTAGCGAAGTGCATCAAAACCACAACTAAAATAGTTTATTTTCCAAAGTGTACCTCTGATGCGTCCGCATTAAGCAGGGAAGGTAAAATGAAACTGCAAGAGAAAAGGAAAGGAATGCCTTTACATAGTGAACTGATTTCTTTGTTTGTTTTGTTGTAATGAAGACAGGGTTTCCATAGCATCTGTATACTCTTTCTAATTTAATCACAGCCAAGCATGCACATCACATTAAAATAAAATAAAATAAATAACAGGGATGGTTTCGGCCCATGATCTGAAACTTTCACGGGTGTCTTTTGCATGAATTTTGGCTAAAAGTCGGTGTTTGGTTGATTTCTGCTTGTCAGTATTAGTGGATGTTGACATTAAGCAGTGAGAGATAATGATCAGTAAAAGAGTAGTAAGCCACTACATCCTGAATTGAGAACCCTGATTAATGCTTCTGTGTCGAAGTATACGATGCAGGTCTCTCATAACCAAGCGCTCACCCTAACAGCGTAACCTGACGCGAAGCGTAACTGCACGTCGCGGCGACGCAGACTGCAAAGACACGGCCCAAGCGGTACTATCGCGTTTCCGGCTTCTTCTTCTTCTACGCTTCCACTTTTGAGTCGAGTTGAGTTGAATTGAATGTTGGACTGACCGTCGACATCTTGTCTCGTTTCTGCATTTCAGTAATTTCATCTATTAATTTACATTTAAAACAAATCCAAAGATCTGCTCAGTTTTATTCAACATTATTTGTAGAACGCACACAGCGCAAAAAAACCCCAAAAAGATAAAACACTCACTAGAGCGTGGCAAAGAGACTCAGCGCACATGTATAAATGCTCACAGTCTAGGCTGCACGTAGACTTGATGCAGCAGAATTAATCAGGCTAAAAGTTCACATTTTTTCATCAAAACTTCACACCTCACATGCATGGTGGATGGTTAGTCGGTTAGTCCTATTTTTTTTACCTTACTGTGACCACAACAGTATTTTATCATTTATCATATGCATTCTTTTCTAGTTTTTAACTGTTATTATCAATAACGATAGCCATTTTTCTGCTCACTACATTTAACATAAATGACACTCAAATGTCTGATAATTAATTTTAATGTATAAATCATAAATTAAGCCATATCCGTGTAAGTATACTACATATATCTATCCAATCCTCCTGTAATATATAATATAATCTGTCCAATAAACAGTAGTTAGGTCAAATTATATTAAGGCAGGTATATAAAATCTTTATATAAAATATAAAACATCTGAAATAATATTTAGGTATAGGGATAGCATTTATAAGCTACATTAATATGTATAATGTCCATGGGATGTTTTCACGAAGTAAAGCATGTGTGTGTCTGTGTGCAGCAACCTGACAACAGCTGCTGTAACATAAGCTCAAATGACTTGACGTACCGAGCACGCAAACACCATTGTCGTTGTCATTGTTTAAAGCAGAATTTTGCTTTTAAACGCTTAACTTCTAGCTCAGAACAACATGTAACCAATATATCTGGATTGAATTGTTTAAGTACATTCAACCTGTATCTCAGGAGGAGTGAATCAACTTTCAAAGTGTGAAAGAACAGTGGATACAAAAATGTTACTGGGGTTACAAGCAGCGTAGCCACATCTCGTGTTGGGAGCCAGGCCCATTAAGGGATGTAAGGATTTGGCACAGCAAACGCCATGTGTGTGTGTGTGTGCATGTGTGTGCAGGTCGGGGGCTTTTTCCACCGTTCACTATTCTCATTGAGGTCCAAACAGATATTCATAGAGGAAATGAAACTTGTCCATTATTGCACAAACACTGGAGTAATGGGTTTGGTGCCCACCCCCTCCCACCGCGTACCTGCCCCTTCAACTCTTCATCTGTCTGTCAGTGCTTGTCACTGTGTTCAGCAAGCCATGACTCTTCATCCTCCTCCCTGGTATGGGAATGTATCCCATATGAGTAGGAGCTCCTCCCTCTTCTCATTTCCCCCATTCTTTTATTTTTCACCACTCCTTTCTTATCTTTCCCTTTCTCCTCATTATCCATTTGGTTGCACTCACGTCTCCTAGTTCTCACCCTCATGGTCTCATGCGGTATGACAATAACAACAGGTGGCTATTTTGAGCTTTTTTTTCTAATTGAAAGACATTGCGAGTCTTGTGATCAGCTCTTCCTCCACACAGACCTGCTTTCAGTCCTGATGTGTCACTTGATGCCCCCTTCCCCCCTTTTTTTAAAAAGCTGTAATCGTAGCAATTTATACGCAGGTTTAACCCAGATACGGAAAGAGATCATGTTTCTCTGTGTGAAGTTAAACAGTGCACTTCTGCTAACTGTGTCACATGTTTGGGCGCAAACTCAGGCGGTGTTTTCATCTGTTTTGCATGTTGGTGCACACCACATGAAGCTTGATCCACCATGTCACTCAGGGCTATTTTTGTCCACTGGTCCCTCCTACCTGAGGAAGGTGGACTCACTGACCTTAGTGGGCTACTTTTACTGGAGTACACAGGACAATATTTGCATTCTCAGGAGCCTTTACGATTCATTTCATGACACACAGTACTACATCAGTTTGATTTTGACAATCATATTGGGTTGTTGACCTTTATAAGGATATTAGTGCCTTGCAAAAAAAAAAAAGAAAAGAAAAAAATAAATGACAAACATTGCATGCTGAGAATATGCTGGTTGTACTATTATAGTAACCACCCACGTCTTAAACACAGCAGGTCCAGAGCTGTGGGTTGTTCCCTTATATGATATGGGGTTGAAAGAACACCTCTTTTTCCATTTAAGGGGATTTTTTTGTTTTGGGGGAAAAAGGAAGAAGAAAATTTATGCTTAACATCCAGCTCTGAATTTTATTATTTTATTCTCTTTTACTATACCCACTAGGGCTGCACGATATTAGGAAAATATGCGATATGCAATATTGTTGTTGAATATTTCGCTAGAGAAATGCATTTTTTATTATTATTATTGGCTATTTTTTTATTATTATTTATTTATATGTAATGATCATACTAAAATAAACAGGTAATAGATATTCGTCTGATGTAATTAAATCAAATTCAGGCTAAAAAGAAACTATATGTCAAGGAAGTTGCAAATATTTAGACTTCAAAACACTATGAATGACTTAAAACCCTCAGCAGATATTCTGACTTCTGGTTTGCTGTTACTATAAACCTGCCAACACAATATGAATTACTTTCAAACATTACTTTTTATTTATGTGTAACCATACACTCATCACTAATTTATCGCGATTTATTGCGATACAGATATTGCGTATACCATTATCGCGATAACGATAATTTTTCAATATATTGTGCAGTCCTAATACCCACCATCCACATAACTAGGAGCACCTCTAAACTTATCTTTTCAGCCAATGCTGTGGTAGCAGTGCAATGCATACAATCATGCAGATATATAATTATGCAAGAGCATTTGTGTGATGTTCATATCAAACATCAGAATGAGGATGAAACTATGGTGTCTGTAACTGGTGCATGGTTATTGGAACTACATGGGCTGTTTGAGTTTTTCAAATACTGCTTATTCCCTGGGTATTTTAGATTAGTTGGGATCGTTTCCGAGAACACTTGACTCCAAAGTCTGGTTCATTTTGATCGGTGAGAACACAATTGTTCCAGGCCCGAGAACCGCGCCTGAGTCTGCTTAAATGAGAGTCTTAAGCACAGTACAGCGTACGTAGCGACATATTGAATCAGATATTGAAGGCAGATTTACCTGAGCAAGGAAGTTTCTGTTCACTGTTTAGACGCAATGGCATCAGTGTTATCAGTCTCTCTACGAAATCTCTGTGTGTATGCTAAATCTCGAACCAATCTCATCCGTCCACTTTTGCAAAGCCATAGCTGATATGCAAAGTAGGAAGGTACAGCACTGCTCTTGACATTTTCCCCAGTATTTCAGGGAATGGCTGCATTATATGGACAAAAATATTACAATGTGAACTTATTGTTGCTCACAGACCAAGTACTGTAGGTGCATACTGCTACCTGCTGTATCGATGAGTGTGAATATGCAAGCGTACCCGAGAACGTAGAACAAAAAACAATGTGAACGCTTGCCAGCAGAGGAGTGGGGAGGGAACAATCATTCCTGGCCATGGTACAAATCAGTCGTGCCTAATGTGGAAAAGGGAGAATATAATAACTCAAGCAATCTCGTTTTACATCCATGTCCTACAATAGTAGTCTGTCAGCCAAGAACAAGAATCCAAGGCTATCATAGATAGCAATACATAACACTGGAGGTGAATATAAACTAAAACTCTGGATCTTCATGATTTTTTTGTATTGCACTTCTGATACATCATTGGCTGATTTAGATAACCGCATGAATGTGCTGGTGGTCCAAATAAAGTGGATGATGTGCGTATATTAGATTATATTATATTGATTGAAGAACACAAGAGAATAAAACTAATTGTTTCCTGCCCTTTTGATGATCCCGAAAGGCAACGCCTGCATTATATGGACAAAAATATCACAATGTGAACTTATTGTTGCTCATTGGAATGAAAAAACAAACCAGTGAACCTATAATATAACTCTATAACTCTACTTTATTATAATCTACAATTTTCTCACCTACATACACACAACATATCAGGAATATCTGAGGTTTACAAATTACACAAAAGTCAGGAAAGTTGTTAGAAAGTTGTTAAGGAGCTCTTTTGTATATTGCTGCCTTTTTATACTTTTTATATACAAAAATGTTTATGATGGTTACACTTGCTGTGTATTATCTTGCTTAAATGTTTTTAAAGGCATTTAAATTACAGCATGTTGTTATTTTTGAAGTTTATCTTTATCTAGGATTGTGAGTCATTTATATTTGTCTGTGGATAAATGGGTTTAATCACATTTTAGGGACCGTCTGCGCAGTTATTTTGGAGCAGATTTAAATGGCGGATGTCTCGCAGTGTAGTGTGTGTTAAACGTGAGTGCATGAGGCTGACCTTTGACCTCCAGACTAAAGGAATGTGGAAACTCTTTAATCTCCAAACAAAATGTCAGATGCACATCTGCAATCTGTGTGCAACTTCCAGATCCCTGCCCTGAGGCATCGTCTGCACCTATATATAAGTATTTCCTTAATACCGAATTAAAAGGAAAATGTAAACATTTAATATTAAACGGCCTAAACATATTCTTACGAATGCCTGTGTGGATAAACAAGTTTTATTTGCCTATAAGTAGGCAGATTGACTATGGCCTTTTTTCATTTTTTTTTTTACACCCCAGTGGTTGTATTTAAAAATGGGCAGGCAATGTAGATTTTATTTTTAAAGATTTCCTAGGATTGATTTTCTCATTTTTCTCACTCAGTTAACTAAGGCATAGAATATAAACTTCTGTCAATGTGCATATTTGTGTGTAAGTGTTTGGCAGGTTGTTGATGCGGGAATGAAGTAGATACTGAAAGCATCATGAATTGGTTGTTTCTCTGTGTGTATGTTGGCATGTGTGTGGAATGCATGTGATGATGAAGAACAGGAATGTTTCATTGACTGAAATGCAAACATATAAAAAGAATTTTACAAAAATCTATTTAAAATGACATGAATGGCAACAAAGAAGGTACTGCAATGCATAATTGAATACATTTTCCCATATCTAATACCTGTGTATGTAGATGACTTTGAGTTTTAGTATTTCGCACTCATCCATTTTACTCAGCCTTTGCAGTTTCGGAGATTTGGTGTTTGACTCCTTACTCACCACTTTACTTATGATGCCTTATAGCAGAGCATATATGAGGAACAATTTCAAACAAGTTGTGATTTTTTATTACTAACTTATTAAGTAGGTGATTATTACAAATATAAAGTAGATATTTATAAACACCCTGCCTTGCAAAAAGCCTTGCTAGATGTTAGATACAGTACATTGTGCTTCGCCACCTTCTGCTTAAGGACAGCCCACAGGTGCTCAATAGTAGGGCTGCACGATTACTGAAAAAATGATTATCACGATTATCTTGCTCAAAATTTTTATCACGATTAATAATGACGATTATTCCTTTGGTAATGAACTTTTATTCACTTGTGTATTCTTATTGCACTTTACAGCCACAAATAAAGAAAAATAAACAAACCGAACATGTTTAGAATGGAGAGTTTTTCTCAGCTGTGGTAAATAAATAAAATTAAACTGCCTCTTCTACATCAACTTGTAATAAAATCAAATAAGAATAAAAAAAATTACAACATGTTACAGATTTTTGGCTAAGAACACAAGCCTGTCAACTTGATCGGGCTTCAGGGAAGACCACAAGCAAGTAACTACATTCCACCGGAACTAAAAGCCCTGTCTGAAGGAGAGCTTGTGGCTGGTATGCACAAGTATTTTTGTGCCACTTTTGAAAGCCTTGGGTAGATCTTTTCATGTTCTTTCCACCATTTTAATGGGTCCCCCTCACTATCCAGGTAGCTTGACTGCAAGTAAGATTCCAGCTCACAGGTTACACTAGATTCCTGGTTGTTAGGTGGCAAGGCTTGTTCAGCAGTTTTAAACTAGCTTCCTAAAGTCATCTTTTTCTTTGGGGCACATCCAGCTTCAGCATCCTCCTCGCTGGTCTCTTGTGCTGTTTCTTGGGGTGGCACCTAAACACAGAAAAGGGCATTTAGAACAAATTTAACTAATTGAGACTAAAAACACTAATATAGATCTCAGTGCAGCTCATTTTTATTACCATCATTGCCAAAGTCTGCATCTCAGCTTGGAATCTGGAATGAATTGTTGTTTTGTTGTCCTCAGCAGTATATCTCATCTTAAATCGTGGATCCACCGTAGATGCCATGTCCAATAGAGCTTGGATGTATGGGTCACTGTCTTTTTCGTTTAGGTACTCCAAAATTTTAGACTTGATTGCTCTTGACAGGTCAGTATCATCATCTTTAACTTTCAAGATTGATGCGTTGAAAAGATGAAGAACTGGCTTAACAAATGACACACTGACGTACTTCTCCCCAGACAGTGCATCTGTAAAATTAACTAGAGGGTGCAAGGATTTGTTGATTGCCTCTAGGGCTATTATGTTTACACTGCAGGTCTCGATGCTTAATTCCGAATTTGTTGCCTATATCTGATTTTTTTAACCGTCTGTTTACACGTTCTTTAAACTATGACTCATATCCGATTCACGTGTTTACACTTGCCATACCATCTGAAACATCCCGCATACTTAATAGGAGGTTCTTGCGCTACACACTGGCCAAGAAAGAAGAAGGTGAAATATGCTTAACACTATCTCTGCTATATATGCAAAGTTCGCGGACCATGGTTTTAAAACGGAGGAGGAGAAAAAAACGCCATAATTGCAGCCTGCACATATGCTTTATTCATCAAATACTGATTTAATGTTAATTAGCCCAAATAAGCATTAACACAAGGCGTGTGTGTTGGAGGGGGGGGGCGTTGTTCTTTTCCTCTTCCACGTCACCTGCGATGTTGTAATTCCACACGCGCATCCCCCGGAGAATAACATTACGTGATTAAACCACGAAGAAGTCGCAGTTTTAATGACGTACAGAACACAAAGCCTCAGGAAATCCGATCAGTCTGTTTACACGGCAATCACATTAGCACATATCTGATTTATATCAGATTTATTTCCACATATGAAGGAGGCCTGAAACCGATCTCGAAATATCGGAATGCACGCTTTTTCTTCCTGTTTACACGGACATAGAACATATCTGATATGTGTCACATATGAGCAAAAAAATCGGAATTGGGTCACATTTACCTGGCAGTGTAAACGTAGCCTAGTACATCCATGTCCTGCCATGTTGGGATAAGGTGACGAGACTTCTTGTCAGAGGACAGGACATGTGCAGTGGCCTTTTGCTGCGCGATAATTCTCTCTATCATGGCCTGACGTGATCCCCACCTTGTTGGACACTCTGTTTTCAGTGAGTGCTCTGGGAGTTTCATCTCCTTTTGTGGAGCTAAAAACTCTCTCTTACGCTTCCAGCTGTAAGAGAAGGAGCTCACCAACTTTTTACAGAGCCCCACAGTCAATTCTTGGATCCTTCATGGCATTCTCTTCAGGAAATAAACATGATCAGAAAAAAAACAGGAAGACACAGGAAGACTCTTGTTGTTTATGCAACTTTTGATCAGAATTTTTTTTTTATTTCACTAATTATATACACCTACATAAGACAATTATCAAACATTTATTAATAAATAATTAACAAATAAAATGTTTTTTTACTTTTAAATGTATCTAATTTGATAGATTAGCAGAATAAAAATGATTATTATACTGTAGACATATGACTCATTGTCATTATAATGTGTCATTATAATATCACTAAAACAACAACAACAATTCAACAACAACAATTGTTTCAATATATCTGGGAAAAAAAACATACAACTTACCGATGGCTAAATGAAGTCTGTTGCCAAAGCAGTTTAGCCTCGGCCAGTTATTCACAGATGCTGCCCTAATCATATTAGCTGCGTTGTCCGTTGTGATGCACACAAGTCTTTCTTCCACCAAGCCCCAAGCGGACATCGCTTCTTTGAGGCCCCCTGCAATAAACTCCGCTGTATGGTCTTGTGGGAAAAAACGAAGTTTGCAAAAGCTTTTCGTCTCAGACTCGCTGTCAATAAAATGAACTGTCAAGCTCAAATACGGTTCCACAGTTCTGCTTGACCATAAGTCGGTCGTGGCAGCAAAATATTCAAGGCTGAGAATTTCTCTTTCTATTTCTTTTCGTCATTTCGTATACAGCGAGGGCAGCGCGACATTGGAAAAATGGTTGCGTGAGGTAAAGCTATATCTTTTATCAAGTGTTGTGATCACTTTTTAAACCGCTCACTACTCACGGTGGTTCCTGGACACATATCCTTGGCTATATTTTACGTGATCGCCTCTGTTATTTCCCGGTGTCTTTGCGAGCTAGGCAGATATGGTATTGCATTGAACAATGTCCCTGATATTGGTGTCTGTGTTGTGGATGGCTGGAAATTTTTTGTTGTTGCTGTTTGTGCCTTCAGTCGTTGAAATTCTTGATAGCGTACTTTGTGGTGGCTTTTTTGTGGTTGATGAGGTTTGTTGTGTTACCTTGGGACGTTTGGACGGAACAGGAGCAAAGTTTGCACAAGACTCGTACCTGATCAACATCACGTTCCTCGAAACCGAAATAGTTCCAGACAACTGAGTATGACCCCTTTTTAGGAACTAACGAACGCACTTTTGCACCTTCCTCACGTTGCTCCACCATCATATGTTTATTCTGACTGACTGTTATTACTGCTAATGACTTCTACTGCTTCAGAAAGCGCTTGCAATCTAGACGCAGTAAAGTCATAGTGACGTAGTCCGTAAACTCCGCCCATAAAAAACAGTTTGGTCTTTATACTGTAAAATCGCGACGATATTTATTAACTGATCGTGGGTCATAAATATCGTTATCATGATAAAAATACGATTAATCGTGCCGCCCTACTCAATAGAGTTTAGTTCTGGAGACAAACGTGGTCACCTTCAGTCTCCTTAGCAAGGCAGTTGTCATCTTGGTGGTGTGTTTGGGGTCGGTATCATGTTGGAAAACTGCTGTTTGGCCCAGGGAGATTGCTATCAAGCTGACAAACACATGAACATGATGAATAGGTTAAATAATGTACAGCTGTTATCACGTAGCGTGTACTCACTTGTGTTGCCAGCTATTTTGACAATAATGGCTGTATGTTGAGTTATTTTTAGAGTATATATACTATCATACAAAGCTGCACATTGACTACTCTAAAATATATCCAAGTCTCATTTCTATAGTATTGTCTTTTGAGAAGATATACTAAAATGTTGCTGAAATTAGAGTGGTGTACTCACTTTCATGAGATACTGTACATTTAAACAGTACTCTTTTCTGTACACATACTTGCCCTGTTTTAAAACATATATAATCTATGTACTGAACAACATACTGAGAATTTGGAGTGACCACATTTAAAAAAAATTTCACAATGGTAATATGGATTGCTTGTGCTAATGTTTTTCTATGATTTCATTTTCCTGCAGAACAATCAAAATGAGCAGTACTTATATCTACTGGACCCCGCCCATGTCAGTTGGGACTGGGTGAGAGAGAGTGACAGATTGTTTTTTTTTTCTGGAAGTTCTGGAAGGTAAGTGTTCAAAGTGTTAAATGTAGGACAACCAAAAAGTTAAAATAAATGACATATTTATGTGCTTCATTATGTGAAAGGAGATTGAGGTACTTGAATATTGTCTTTTGTAGATTTTTTCAAAGAAGAGACTGCATAATACCTAGAACCCACAAACCAGGCATTATTCAAACAGAGCCTGGAAGGTAGGGCAGCCACGGCCGGGGTTCAATGGCAACGGCACCATAGGGCTGCCATGGCAGCAGCTGCCGCTGATGCCCCACACCACATAACCACACTGACGCCTGAGGACGAGGATCGACGAGCTGCCCCCAAACTGTTTGGAGGTCCAGCTCAAGTGAGGACGGAGAGTGAAAAAGAAAGGGAGACAGAGAAGGAGGAAGGCGGCAACGAGTGTTTGGTGTGTGGCACCATCTTCAGCTCACAGGATAAGCTTCAAATCCACGCATTCAGTCATACAGGAGAGAAACCGTTCCACTGTTCCCAGGCCCATTGCCACAAGGCCTTCAGTTCCAAGTATAAGCTCTACAGGTAGGTCAGTTTGAAAACGATCATCTTTGGGTAGGGGTCTGACTCTCTCACATTATATTGAAAGTCCGTCTACACACAGAGCGTAGTACACATTCCATGAGCCTATATGATACATTTTTAACTTATGTCATTATTGTCAGACACATGTACAGTACATTGTTTATGCATGTAGTACCAGACAAAATGTGGATGCCCCTACTCAATTAAGTGTTTTTCTTTTTACTATTTTCTACATTGTAGAACAGCACAGAAGACATCCAAATGATGAATTAAGACAAAAGAAATTATGATTTAAACATTAAAAAAAATTTAAAACCAAATAGATTTATTTAGATTTTAGATTCCTCACTGTAACCACAGTTTACCTTGTTAACAGTTTTCCACATTATTGCCAGGCAACAAGTGCTCAACATATATGTGATCTCTGTTGAAAACCATTCCAGATGACTACGTCATGAAGTTGGTTGAGAGAATGCAAAGTTGTGAAAATAATACGCAGCAAAAATAAAGAAAAAACATTAAATGAGTAGGTGTGCTCACACTTTTGACTGGTACTGTACTACATGAAAAATCGCAACTGCTTGCAGAAGCTCATAATATCTGTACCAGACCACAATTGTATAATTAATAGTTTGTATAATATTTAAAATCAAAGTTACTCAGCATACTTACACAAGTTTTTTTACCCCGTAGGCATATGGCCACACACTCCCCACAGAAAACTCACCAGTGCTCATTTTGTGAAAAGATGTTCCACCGTAAAGATCATTTAAAAAATCACCTGCAGACCCATGACCCCAACAAAGAAGCTTTTAAGTGCGAGGAGTGTGGCAAGCACTATAACACAAAACTAGGCTACAAGCGCCATGTGGCCATGCACTCTGCGACAGCAGGAGACCTGACCTGCAAAGTATGTTTGCAGAGCTACGAGAGCACACCTGCCCTCTTGGATCATCTGAAGAGCCATTCCGGCAAGTCTTCAGGTGCCACCAAGGAGAAGAAACACCCTTGCGATCACTGTGACCGTCGCTTCTACACTCGTAAAGATGTTCGCCGACACATGGTAGTGCACACAGGTCGAAAAGATTTCCTGTGCCAGTACTGTGCCCAGCGCTTCGGAAGAAAGGACCACCTCACACGACATGTAAAGAAGAGCCATTCACAGGAGCTACTGAAGATCAAGACAGAACCCCCAGATATGCTTGCTCTGCTTGGTTCTGGCTCTCCAACTTGTGCTGTGAAGGAAGAGCTCAGTCCTATGATGTGTAGCATGGGCCCCAACAAGGACTCCATGATGACCAAACCTTTCCGCAGCGGCACACCCTTCTCTATGGGCATGTACAACCCACACCACCTACAGGCCATGTCCGGCCCAGGAATGGGCCACCATCACTCCTTGGTTCCTGGGACACTGTCTGCTGCTATGGGTATGGGCTGCTCAATGGAACCTCCTACAGCCTTACACCACCATCATCCACATCATCACCACCATTCACATCATCCCTCCCCTCCGCCTCCACCACACCAACAACAAACTCCACTGCAACCGCAACCCCAGCAGCAGCATTCCCAACCTCCCAAGTATCAGCTTGGATCTACCTCATACTTGCTGGATAAGCCCCTAAAGGTGGAGATGGAGAGTTATCTGATGGATCTGCAGAGTGGCTTGCCAGTTCCACCTTCAGGTGACCCCCATTCAGCTGCCTCGCCTAATAAAGATGGTCTGGAGCCTCCACCCGGCTTAACAGATGAGCTGTGTGGGGATCCCCTTCTATCTAAAAACCCTGCCGTCATTGCTGAATCTCTGTGTGCTGCTAACATGGACTTCTCCCATTTACTGGGCTTCTTTCCGCTAAACCTGCCTCCCTATAGCACTCCCATGAGTTCGGGGGGCCTTGTGATGGGCTACTCCACCTCCACTGCCTCTTCTTCTTCCTCATCATCGTCAGCATCTTCACATGCTGCCGAGTCTCATGCTGCCACAGCAACAGCCTCAGTGCCTCTTACCTCTTTGCAACCTCAACCTCAAGAGCAACCAGGCTCCAGTGGAGGTCTTGGTCTCGGGTCCCTGCATTCACTCCCGCCAGTGTTTAGCTCCAGCCTTAGCACAACCACCTTGCCTCGCTTCCATCAGGCCTTTCAATGAGGCTCCCACCCCACCCTTTCCTGCCACAGGCTGAGACAACAAAGGTGGCGCAGAAAATGGGAGCTTTAGGGCTCCCTCTAGGGGTGGGAGAATAAAACACTTGAACACATAGAAGCCTTAATTGAAGCGCACAAATGCTTTTCAGTGAGCCTGGAGAAAACCATTTATTTTCTAAAAGGAAATAAGAATACCGTGGAGCTTTTATTTAGGCTTTTCTGTTTATATTTTAGTTTAAAAAAATTCCCCCAGCCCTTTGCGCACCAATTCTTAAATAGGTGGCAGCATCATTAGGCCTTTAAGGCATGGTACCGCATACTTTATTAAGTAATAATATGTGTTCGAGAAAGGCAAAGGATAAGGTATATCTTTTAAGACTCTAAAAGAATAGTTTGAAGTTATTATAATTGTTTTTGCTTTTACAAATTTGAGACTTACTTTGTGTTGTCTCTATTTTATTAAAGTTAGGCATCATTTAATCACCCTTAAACTAAAACTGCCTTGGCAGCCAGGAGAGGAAAATTAGTGGAGGAATGAAGTTGTGATGTTGCAAAAAAAAAAATAATAATCTTACTTTTACAGCCAAAACGCAAATTCATTATTTTTTCTACATAAAATATATTATTTCCAGTTGTTCACACCCTTTCCCCCCAGTATATTACATACTTTAACATTTTCAAAACACTTTCATATAAATAAGCTGCCCCATATAAATGCACATGGCTCTTCTAAAAGGTATTTATTGAAAGTACACAGTAGATTGTGTGCAGGCGTTATGTAAGCAAGGTATACAGTGAAAGGAAGAAGGCAAAAAGACGGCAAATAAAACTGCACATTTTTACGATCCTGCTTTTATACACTGAGCATTCAGGATTAAAACAGATAATAGATATTGTAAAAACCGTACAGGTTTGTTAGTCAAAGGAAGCACTTTGTTTACAGCAAAAGGCACTTGACCATTTTGGGTCCCAATGGTGACCCGCTGACCCTCAGTTCCCTTCTTCCTGACCCAGTTTATCTTTTTCTTCCTAGCCAAGTTTCTGATACCATATATCCACACAAGTATGTTTCAAATATTCTCCAGTATTTAAATAATTAAGGTGCTTCATAATGGTTTCCTTCTTCCTTCCAGCACTAATTTTTATCTCCATGGCAAAAGTTTTATTACCTCCAGTTCCTGCCCACTTTATTATAATGTGTATGTTAGAAAACACAAAGATTTTAGGCAGGGTTATAGAGTTAATAGTTAAATGGTAATAATCACCCTGAGATATGTGAATAGAAAAGAAATGAGAGGATAGAGGGAAAAAAAATCTACAAGAGTATTTTTGCAGTGTACGAAATACCACATCAAAAATAAATATATAATTGCTTTTATTTTTTAGTAAAAAGTACTTTAGATAGATGTATTAAAATTGCTGATGGAATTTTTTACAAAAAAAATGTAGGTTTACATAATATTGTAACCTTGATCAAAAAATGGATGAAGTAATTGCTTTTCATTATAGTCTTCCCTGTACTATTTGTTCTATTTTTTCCCCTTTTTTTATGCTGGTCGAAGGATAATATTTTGACCCATGTGTAATAGGCTATTAGTAGAATAATAAGTAGATTAAAGAGTAGTTAATTCTTTAGTGTTGCTTTAAGAGGCCCGTAATGTGACACAGGTTCACAATTTCAAAAGAATCAGAATTATTACTTTTCCTGGCAAATGTTTTCATCCTGTGATCCCTAGAAAATTATATAATTATCAATTTAATTCCCAGGAGAGAATAGCAAAACCATAAATCAATGCACTACAAAATGAGGTGCTAACAAAAAAAAGAAATAATAAAAAAACACCACATGACCTGATTTATCAATGACAATTTTATATGTATTTTAGTTGAAAATGGATTTCTCGAAAAATTATGTTAATGATGGTTCTGTTTTTTCCATCAAGTTATTGCAGAAATCCATGTCAAATATAAGGGCCGTTCAAGTCAAACCTGGACTTTCTCGTGAATGAAGGCGTAAACCAGAGTAACATTTACAAAAGACTTCAAGCACAGTACGATGATGGGACTCTTAGCCTCAGGAAAACATTTGAATGGTGCAAACATTTGAAAGAAGGCTGTACGTCCGTCCCACTGCAGTCGTTCCCGTGAACTTTCAGCGAGTGGAACGCCTCATCCATGAAAATCGGCAGAAAACTTGCCACCAACTTGTGGAAGAGATGGATGTACTGTATGCACTGTACACACAATCACATTACAGGAACTTGGCTGGGAGTGATTGCCCCATCCCCATACACTCCTGACCTTGCTCCAAGAGATTTACACGTTTGGTCTATTAAAGGAGTCCCTGGGAGGCCAGTGTTTCAACCGTAAAGTAGGCAGTTCAATCATGTTTCAATCATTAGTGAAATGCTGGGCTAAGTGCATTAGTGTAGCAGGGGATTATATAGAGAAATAAAAGTAGTTTTTAGTTCAAAGGTAGTTTCTCATAACGGTCTTCTGTTATTCTACACAATCAACAGTCCCGGTTTGACTTGAAATGACTTTTCATTTTGCCCATCCTTAGACTGGTAGTAAATGTGTAACATTCAAGTTAATGATAAAATTGTTTAAATGTGAGGCCACCTCCTAAAATGAATTTAAAAAAGTTATGATGCTGCTTTAGTGCTATGGTTGGCAACAGTCCATAGACCACTTCTGCAGAAACCCTTCTGCAGAGACCTTTAAACTGAATGCGTGAACTGTTTGTCCATTTCTGTTCTCTTTTTACAGCTTTTTCTTTCATTCAAATGAACATTTTATCAAAGGGTCTGAAGAAAGACAAATACCCAGAACAAATAAGTCACCAGACTGGTCTTTGACATTCAAAGCTTGGGACAGTTGATTGGGATATTACCTAGTCGTTTGTTGTCATATATTATTTTCTGTTTGTTGAAACAGGACCTCAAAACAACACAACACATCACCTCATTTAAATTTTATTATACTTTTTTTTTTCATACCAAAAACCTGGGGAGAAGAAACATCCTTTTTTTTGCACAATTGCTGATGTAAGAACTATTATTGAGATGATATTTTGCATATAATTTAAGAACGATATGCATAGTTTTTTCCTTCCTATTCCACTATATTCACAATTGGATCGTGTAAGATTTTGCTTCAAATTAAAAGATGTGTTCGGCTTATACACTCACTGGCTAAAATATGGCACACGCTATAATATTTTATTTGGCTGCTTTTAGTGGGAGCTTAAGCTCCCACAACCATTATTTGAGTCCTGGAATATAGTCACACTACCTTGGAAGAAAAAAAATTAATTGATGGGATAACTTGGTCATATTCAGTACATTCAGGTCATCAGCAGGGCACAGGCCAAAAATTCGACCCGATTGAACCTCATAGAATATATAATCATTTTCATGTCTCAATAAGTGAAAAATTTTGTTAAACCAATTTATAACATGACACACCCACCAACATATATACCTTAAAATAACAATAAGTATTTTCATGAATGTTTTCAAATGGCATAGGCATTTAACAAAAAAATTATTTATTGAAGTAACATGGCTGACATATTAAGTGTTAAACAGAAGGAATGACAGGAAACAGTACCAGATTCTGCAAGGAGAGGTGTCAAGTGGCACACTTTGTAATCTATAGTGCATTTCATGTCGGACAGCAGATTAAGATTCTGCCCATGTCATGCACATTTCAAACAAAAAAAAAACATAAATATAGACTTTACAATACCATTTTGTGTGTATTATTTTAAATACACACAAAAATCTTTCTACAAGATAAGCCGGATATACTTTAAAACAATGTTTTGTTTTTTAGCATTTATTTTCCATTCCATCATATTTTCGTGAGGGGGGAAAAACATTTATTTGACAGGCACTTTGAAATGTAAAGGTGTTTAAATTTAAACGTCCAAAATGTCACATTAATATGTGGGAAGAGTATGAAAGGTAACAATCCTAAAGTGGTCTAAAACTGCATCAGCAGTATAAGTCATAAGCAAAGCTATGCATTTTTTAGCGCAAAGAAAGAAGGAAAAGAAAAATTATTTTCAACAAAACACGAGAAATATTCAACAGCAAGCTATTGGCAACTTGAGTTTGTCCTCCCCAGGTTTTCTGTGAGCTGATCTGAATTCTAGCACTTTTAAACCTTTAAAGAGAGTATTTTTTCATGAAATTTCAGCCTTATATGTTTGTTTGTTTTTTTGTATTTGATCTTGTACATGTATGTGCCATTAGTTCAATGTGTAAAATGTATTAATCTATATGTAATTTTGCCTCCTCTTCCAAAGGAGTAACAGTATTTTTTGATAGACTTTGACTAATACTTGCTGCATTTTGCCCCAGCTCTTCTTCCTTTGTGCGTTTTAGGACTTAAGAAACAGACATGCTTGTGCTTAGCTTATCTTTCAAACCCTTGTAAAAGTCTAACACAATTTAAAGATTCAGCTTGCTATTTCTGCAAACAAACAAACAAAAAGAGTTTGGGGGGGGGGGGGGGGTGAACAAAACAGTTCCTACCATGATTTTCTTTTCACATGAATTTATTAACTAAATATTAGAGCTGACAGGTTAAGCTTTTTACTGGTTTGAGTAAACCCTCTTCAGTTTTTTTTGGTTTAGATTAATATAATAAGCACAAAAAAAAAAAAAAAAAAAGACTTGAGCTCAGATGTGAGGGGGATTTGGGGTTTCTGGCAGTATTTGTATTTGTCAGTTGTTCAACTAGGTGTACTCTAAGAAAAGGCTTGAAAAGGTGAAAAGAAAAATTCTATCTAGTATCACCCACTGAGAACTTTTAGCCAAAATCAAAGTGGACATATTAATATGCCTATAATCGTAATGCTACAGGGCAAGCACCAGTATGACAAAGTTGTGGTAAAAAAAAAAATAAAAAAAAGAAGTCATGTTTTCGCCATCTTTGTTGGTTTGCAAAATCGATTGGAAGAGAGGGAAAAAAAAACATTTAATTTCTGTTGTGTTAAATGGAAAGTATGCCTGATGTCTAATTTGATACCCCCTCTATAATCATGTATCCTGACTTTCTTTATGATTAATTAAAATAAAATAAAAAAATCAATCTCCATTGCACCTATTCGGGATGCACTTAACATTTTCCCCCAATTTGTGTAGGTGGTCTAAGCTATGAAAAGAAAACTAGTAAAATATCATAGATTCAAGGAGGTAAAAAAAAAAAAAAGATCTAATTCTTAACAGAAAGAAAAGCTTTGCTTTTTTTGAAGAGAAAATATGCTATCTGGGGGGGGGGGGGGGGGGGGGGGTACATTGAATAGTAGTTGCATTTATTTTAGCTTATTGTAAGTCTTGCATTCCAAGCTCTTTATGTATCTTGCTTAGCAACATAGTCCTTTTATTTTTAGTACTTGCTTATTACTGCCACCCCTGGGAAAGAAAAAAAAAGTGAAAGAACAAAAATGGGACATTTTCATTCATGCATGCCCTATTTCATATAGCATGGGATTTATCAACGACAGGGAAAATTGTATAAAAGTATATGACAACCAGTCCAGTTTGTATCATCTACAATCAGTTGCTGCAATGTAAAGAAACATATGTATATTGGTTGATCCAAAGAGATAACATTACAACAAAACCTATTTACTTATTGTACAGAGCATTGTACCTTTTGACTTGTAATGTATGATGTTAAAATCATTAAAAAGACAAACCCGCGGTTTTATACCTTTGTTCCCCGCCTCTGCCCCTTCTTTCACTGCTTCCTGGGGTGATTTCCTGCTGGCTGTGGTGGAAGAGGGTGCTAGAATAAGCAACCTAGGTTATGGCTGAAAACTGCCATTCGCATACCATACAGCCAAGGCAGGAAACCACACCGCTGCGCATAAACAAAATGGAGAAGGAAAAAAAAAAATGTGAAGGCAAGTTTCCAAGTGATAAAAAAGCAGAGCTTGGGTTTTAAGGCAGACCTAATTATACCAAAAGCCTATACTTACAGGTCCCGCGGCTCTGTTTAAGCCCAACAGTCTTGCAAATGCATAAACGCATTTGCAACGTTCTTGCAAATTCGTTGGATAAAATAGCATGCCATCATTTCTTATATGTAAAATGACTCGGATCTGTAGAAATCTGAGGTTAAACAGTCTTTCTCTGGAAATTGCTAGTGTACAGTCTCGGCCACTGCTGAGGAAAAAACTGTCAGAACAGGGCCAACAGCAGAGTCATAAATTTTTTTGAAAGTGATACTGGAAGATTTCCAATTTAGCAACAAGTAAATGTTCTGATGGACCGGATTTTAAATCTCAATGTATCTTGCACTTTTATTGTTTCATACGTTATAGAACTTGACATTTGTTTTAAGGAAGGATGGCTATAAGCGGTTTTGTTTTTAATATAAAATAAACATGCTTTCAACTTAAAACAAGAACATGACCTGTACATTAAAAAAAAAAAATGCAAAATACAAAGTGGTGTATTTACAGCTACTGTAGTCATGCGCATGAATGCGCATACTCAACAGGCAAGAATACGTACATCTGTAAAAATATTTTTGTAATAATCCTTAATTCTGTGTTTCGGACAGATCACTAAGAAATGTCTGCAAAAAAAGCAGCCTTTCCAGATGCTAATATCATAAGTGGAAAACTGGGTAAACATGGGCATAAATGCACTGCTTGTAGTCACAGATACTTTTATCTCATTGCCCTTAAGTTTAAACATTGGTAGATCTCCAAAGTTTGTAAGATCTGCTTAGACACCATCATCGGATAGTGGTAGACTATACACCAACACAATATTTCTCTCTCTGAGGATTAACCATTAGCCTAAAGACAAGGAAATGGAGGCCACGCAGTACAGTATACTAACAAGCAGTCTGAATTTAATCTGGACTTAAGATAAAGTTTTGTTTTTTTTTACATTTAAAAACTTTACTACCTTAAGGCAAAGTGAGAATTAAATTGATCACAATCACCAAAAAAAAAAAAATCAATATACTGACAAAAGTAGTAGTTCACCTACACACCAAGCAGACAGGGATTTTAAAAACTGCTACCTCTGAGCACCCAATAGACTTCCTGCCCTTCCGCTAGCCTGAACACACATTTCTGTTAGGTGTTGAATGTTTCCGCTGACCTGCCATGGCTTTCTGCCTTCGCTGCTGTAACAATACCACACATACACACACAAACACACACAAAAAAAAAGAGACCTTTCTAATACTATCGAAAGCTCTATACCCTTCAACAGTTTTACAGTGGACCTTCGGTTATTTTCCCTGTAAGAACTAATAAAATGAACCGTTTGGACAGAAATACAGAGAAAACAGAAAAAATAAAAAATTTTATGCGTGCGGTCGTGCGGTCACAAATTGGATCTGCAGGAATGTTAATTAGGACGATGAAGGAATGTGTTTTGAGAAACTACCGGCAGCTCCAGAATTATTTGCACCATTTGTAACGATTAAACAAAAGTCATGAGTAATGCCTAAAAATTACAGTTAATGATAGTTGTACACTAACAGTGTTTGGAAGGCGTGCCTGAAAAGAAGATTTTAGTAATGGAAAAAAGCGAATGTTTGTGCACCTTTGGACTATAAAACCAGTTATGTTTATGGTTAGATGAATTTACTTCTAGTAACGCTTCAATTTCTGTAACATTTCACAAAAAGAAATTTTTCACTACTACTGGTCATCACCATTTCACCCATGCACCTTGCACAACTTTGCCAATATCTTTGGAGCCACCTAAGATTACCTTAAAAAGTTTAGATTCTTTATACTGTAAAATAAGCTGACATTGACCAGGGCATGTCGATATGCCCATAATCATAAGGCTACAGGGAAAACACCAGTATGACAAAGTTGTGGTTTTTAATCTCATTTTCTCAGTGCCACATGATTTTTACCATCAGCTCACACTCCTTCTATTTACAGATTTCTGCCTCCAGCATGCTGTACACACACCCACACACACAAATCTGTATAACGAACAAGTGTTTGAACCAAATACTTAGGAGCAGGTTCAAACTACATTAAGAATATTTTAAAAATGACTATGGTCTGTAAAAGGATATAAATCATTATCCATCTTTACTCTCCCTCACCCTTATTCCAAAAAAAAAACAATCTGTAAATAATATCACATATTTTGGCCCACATGATGTGTGCAACAAGAAAGTCAGAATTAAATAATAAAAAGACAATTCCAGAATCCATGACAAGCTGTTTCAGTGGTGGAGCCACTGTGCGATTCACTGACACTTCATAAACACTGTTCATAAACCACTTGTATGTTTTCTCCTCCAGTCCGCAGAGGCTGAAGCTGCACATAACCTGCTTCAAGATACAGCCACAAACATACACTCACACTAGCTTCAGTGCTTTCTCGTCCAAACCGTAAGGTAAAACAAAATAAATGAAGAAGGAACAAAGGTAACAAAATGAAGAAGGTTTGTGGCTCAGTCGATTTTGACTGCGGCATATATTTTGCGTATGAACATGTAGGCTGCGTAGAAGCCGATCGTTCCTGTCAGGAGCCAGAAGGATAAAACCATCAGGGTCGTGTAGCCAAAATACAGCAAGGAAGGAATGAACTCCACAATGTCCAGCTGTAAGAGAGGTAATGATGTTAATATGAAATCGTTGAAAGTATCTAGCCATTGGTTTAAGTTTCACTTTTATTTCTAATAATATTCAAGGCCAGAGCAATAAAAAGAACTGAGGCCCTGTAAATACACACATGGTTTTGTTTAGGCAATTAACATTAAAGAGAGAGAGAGAGAGAAAGAAATTTTCCCTGTGGGTCTATGTTAAACTGCATTACATTCATTGTAGTTATAAAATCCTGGCTGCTTAAAAAATGTTGCACTACGTCTTTGTCTGGTTATTTTACAATGTGTGTGTGTGGTGTGTATATATATATATATATATATATATATATATATATATATATATATATATATATATACTGTCGTATATATACGCCATATACACACACACACACACACACACATCTATATATATATATATATATATATATATATATATATATATATACATACACACACACAGTACAAGTCAAAAGTTTGAACATCAGTTTGCATTTATTTTCTACATTCTAGAATACTGGATTTTTTTAAACTATGTAACAACAACAAATGGAATTAGGCAATTAAGTAACAACAACAACAACAACAAGGGTCAGTTGTTATTTAAAGACATGAAGTTCAGCTGTTCTGGAATAGTTCTTGCAACAGGAGTATTATCACGTGCATTTGCAAAACCCATAATGATGAAAGTGGCTCTCATGAAGACCTTCCCAGAAAAGCAAGACCAATATTGCCCTCTGTTGCAGAGTTGTTGTTCACCAATTCGCAAAAATCACCAATTAACAGCACATCAGATTAGAGTCATCATGAAGACTTTTCAAAGCATACGCATCAGACACTAGTACCAACAGATCAAAGATTACTACACATTTTGGATGCCGTCAGCTCTGTTTTACAATTTAGAAAGAAATAGAAATCTGGTACGGCCATGAAATTGGAAGGTGATTCCAAACTTTTGACTGGTAGTGTGTTCGTGTGCGCATTTGTACACAACCTCTAAAAATAACACTAAATAACTGTACAAGGTTGCTATACTACGTCGGTCAAGGGGTATTGCATTACAGAATTTTTACCTTATTAACAAAGTAGAAAACGGCATAGATGAGCACATAAAAGGCGGAACCTCCAGACACTATGAAAGTCCTCCACCACCAGCGGTAGTCCTGGAAAGGAAAGGGAGTGGGAATCTTAGCACTATCAATACTAAATCAATCAGCTGACATTTGAAATCTCATTGCTGCTGTACTTTAATATATGAGCAAAGGTTTTGTACTAGATAATTCTGTACAAAAATATATGAGCAAAGGTTTTGTACTAGATAATTCTGTACAAAAATTTTTACATCAGGGCAAACGTGCATGCTGATATGACACGTTTGACAAAAAGACACAAAATGCACATAGTAATGGGCAATGTGACATCAAATCAAGATCAAATAAGCAATTAATTGAACATTTTACCTCGATTATGATGAAAGAACATTTTAATTAACTGTTAAACTATTAAAGCTGGGATAATTCAAATTAAAAAAGTGAAACTTCAATTCAAAAAGGGAAACTCATTATATTATATAGCAGACAGACTGATATATTTTGAGCCAATCAAATACAGGGATAAACAGGGTCCTTAAACCAGGTATTTGTTTTCCTTCTATTCAACTTTCCGTTAATGTGCTTAGATACAGCACTCTGTGAACAGCCAGCCAACTGAACCAGACTGAGAGACCATTTAAAGGCTCAGGAAACCTTTGAGGGTGTTTTTAATTAACAAGCTGATTAGAGTGTGACACCATGAGTTTTAGATATTTACCTTTTTCACAATATAAAAATTTTCTAAGATCCTAAATTTGGGGGTTTTATTAGCTGTAAGCCATAATCATCAAAATTAAATAAAAAAAACACTTGAAATATATCAGTCTGTGTATAATGAATCTATATGAGTTTCACTTTTTTAATTGAATTACTAAAATAAATCAGCTTCTCGATGATATTCTAATTTATTGAGATGCACCTGTATACTAGGGGTGCACGATTCTATGCAAAAAAGTGAAAATTTGTTAAACAAATAGAATATTAACAATAATACATAAAAACAACTAATAAGTAGCCCTTGTGCATTTTGGACACTTAGACAACTACAGAACTTTATCACTTCTGTTAGTTCATATTATTATTTTATGGTAAATGTGTGTTAGGTAGTTTGTTATTAAATACATAGTTTACAGTGTATAATTTATTGTTGTCAAAGAGTGTATTTATCTTAACACACTTCCAGTATAATCCTCTGTAGCTTTCGCTCTGTTCTCAGTCTCTGTGTAACAGTTTGAATCAACACAGCAGGTTTAATTATCTAATACTTTTAAGTTATAGCCCAATTAGAACTGCACCTGCCTGTCTCTGATCAGACAGTAGTATGTATTTTTGTTGTTAGCATGTGTGTTAGAGACATTTACCATATTTTGATACAACTAACAGATGCATAATCAACTTGACATTTTCTTCGGTTGCCGCGTTTATCATGGCATACCCCTATCTCACCTAAGTGAGATAGGGGTATGCCATAAGTCCGGTGGCCATAAGTACGGTTCATCACAATTCCCCATGAGTTTTGCCGTGGTGATTACGTTTCCAATCTTTCTGTGCGAAAAATTAAACATTTTATTTTTTGGGTTTTCACTCGCGGTCAAACTGGTTTGACACACCTATATGCATTAAGTGGACACGTGAAGCATTAAAAGGAGTCGATCGGAAACAGCTCGTCAGAACGTAAAAAAAATAAATGTGTGTATTATACTGAATAAAACTAACTGGTTGAGTTACCTTTAAGGGGAACTACTTTTACAAGAACACTCTTAAATATAAGATCTGGGAGTGGTGGCTCTAGCGACTAAGGCTCGAGACCCACCATCAGTGGGTTGCCACACCCGATACTACGTGGTCCCAGATCAAAGATTTTAATTGAACATTGTTTCCATTAACCAGTTAGTCATGCATTTCTTTATTCTAACACAGTATATATATGCACACACACACACACACACACACACACATACATAACATGTACATACATTACATTACACTACACACACCCCTCCCCCTCCCTCCCCGTCACCCTGAGCTGATGCTATCAGCAGAACAAAGGCATGAGTGCGGCGGCCAGAATTAGTTTTGCTCAGTGCGTAGTTGCGCACATGATGAAAAAAATTTATAAATGATAAACAGAATGCAAACATACTCACCTCTGCACAGAGCTGAAAGTAGACCATAACAATACTGATCTGGGAACAGGACACCACCAAGATGATGAAGACCAGAAAGAGGAAGCCAAACAAATAGTAAAACTGGTTCTCCCAGATAGCCTGGTTGGAGGAAAGATAAAAAAACTTCTCACTGAAAAGCAAAATGTAAACTCCTACTGAATTACACAACCCAGGTGGACTAAATGAGAATTTGTCTTAAGG
This sequence comes from Channallabes apus, assembly GCA_030522415.1. Lineage (NCBI taxonomy): Eukaryota > Metazoa > Chordata > Actinopteri > Siluriformes > Clariidae > Channallabes > Channallabes apus. Next base: position 17,807,299 of record CM060117.1, on the reverse strand, counting down.
GTTGCACTAATTTATATACATAAAAACTTGAAACATATCTTGTATTACATTTTTTTTTAGGTTTTATTGCCTTGGCATGTTCTTGACTGGCTGTTTGTGCTTTATGCAAAGTTATGAGAGGTATGCTCTCCCAGTGTTCCACTAGTGCTTAGATAACATCAATGTAGAAAGTTTTGTAGAAAGTGATCACACTGCTTGTTTCATGTGATTGTCACTGTTGCTACGCTGGTCTCACACGAACTCCTGGTGAAATGGCCTGGTTTGATCACAAAAAGGACAATACACCTCTACTTGGCCAGCTGCGCCATTTGCACATTACAAGAACTCAGCTGGGAGTTACTGCTACATCCCCATATAGTCCTGACTTCTTTTCAAGAAATTGCCACACGTTTGGGCCATAGTCCGATCATGGATATTTATATTTCATCTTATATTTTATCTTATATAAATTTTTGTATTATTATAAAATCTTTGTATGTGTCCTTTTTTATGCTCATACTGGTGCACACACCAAAAACCTAAAAAAAAAAAAAAAAAAAAAAAAAAAGCATTTCTCAAAATGTTATTTCTTACAAAGTGAAAACCAAAGGCCTGAGTGCAGTCCGTGTGCCCTGACTGCAAAACCGTACAATGGACGGTCAGCAGACTTATGGGTTATAAAAAGCCATAGCTCAGCCGCAATTTATTGAATATCCTCAAAAAATTGGTAGCCCGTGAAGCAAGCTGTGAACCACCAACCCTGGTACATCATGATCTGTGAACTCATAAATATCTTCTTACAGTGGTTACCCAATCGGAATGGTATTACCGTCGCGCTCACTGCCGTTTAAAGGCGACAGCGGCCAAAATAAATCAGTTGCATTTCAAAGTCATTCGTAAAATGGCCGCCAGGTGGCGCAAAGTGACATTTTCATTCATGGCAGTAAATACAACAGTGATTGAAAAAAATCTGAACCAGAGCTATTGATATGTACTGTACAATAATGAGTAAAAAAATTATAGTAGATTTATTAACTGAAATAAATGACCATATTTCTGTGATTCCCCACTTAAGGGGGTGGGAGAATTTTCAAGCCCCACTTGTCAACAAAATTATAACGAAATCGGCCAAGTTTACTATTTATTGAAATACAAATTTCTAACCCAATAAGATCAAATAACATCAAGTTGAAAACAGATAAAATACACGTGTAGTTATTATAACAGGCTTACTTCGTCACTTATCTAGAGCTTTCTTTCAAAGAAGTCGAGTGGTTATTAACGTGACTGGGGCACGCTGTCTCTAAGTGTCCGAGTGGTGCAGCTGGTAAGTCCGCGCCCTTTCCTGCGGGAGATCCGGGTTCGATCCCCGGGTGATGCGGTTTTAAAATTGTTTTATTTTAATTATAGCAAAATTCAAATAAAACAAAATAAAATGCAAAAAGGTGCGTCAGATCCTTCGCTGGCTGTTCTAAATATAGCGGTTCTGTTGTGTCTCATGTTGCAAGTTCAGTGACGCAGTAATGACGATTTTCTCCGGCCAATCAGTGACCAGCGGAGTTTACAGGTCACGTTTTGGTAACGGTTCGGCGCGCTTGGAACCTCGGCTGAGGTGCAGGGATTAAAGTGAAAAAAATCTTCTGACTGAACTTTTTTCTGGCCAAGCTATACAGGCCAAGATATAAGCGGGTATAAACATTGTAAGGGCCCATCTGATTGGTCAAATTTGGACACAAATGCTTGGCAAATAAAGTATTTATCGCAACTCCTTGCGATATGGTTATCGCGCATGCCATTATCGCGATAACGATATTTTTTCGATATATCGTGCAGCCCTAAATGACATCATATGAGATCTGCTCCCCTATTGCATGATTTATGCTTATGACAGCAAGGCCAGTGAGCCGCTCCTGAGACATGGTTGACCTCAGGTATGTCTTGATTAACCTGAGTTTGGAAAAGCTCCTCTCTGCTTGAGCTACAGTCACTGGCAATGTAAGTGCAATCCTGAGAGCAGTCCAAAAGTTGGGGTAGATCTCAGATAGATCCTTATCGTGCAGAAAAGTGATAAGCTCAAAGAGGCTCATGGTTTTTGATGGCAGTCATTAGACACTTTATTAATCTAATATAATATAATCTAAGGGAGGAACAATTAGCTCCTTGGTTAATTTACTGCCTCAAATTATATGCTTTGTCACGTAACAGAGTTATAGCAAATGGAAAATGTCTTTTAAACTATCTACACATATGTAAATTAAACTGGCTATTTACAGTATACTGTAAATATATCGTAAATATATTGGCTATAGCCAACATTAACATAATAAACAATGGAAATAAATAACTGTACTTGCTGCAGTCTTGCTGCAAAGCATCATTTTGTGGTTACATTTTGTGGCATTTAATAGAAACCATTAGAATTTCTGTGATGGTTTGTAAATTAGGCTTTTATTGTGTGTCTGTGTTTTTAACAAGGTAAGCATAGCAAGCATCATAAGCAAGAAGGCTAACAAACCTAAGAGTTAATGTTATACCACTAATTAACATCATGACATGAAAAACTTAATCATACAGAGAGAACATTGTTATATTCCTTTATCTTTTGCCCGTTTCTCCTCATCTTCTTTTCTTTTGTTTCTAAATTGGGCCCCTGACAGCTTTGGCCTTTTTCTCTCCATCACTGTGTTTACTTTATAATCGACGATTCGACAATCAGCAGATTTCCCCCAACGCTGTCACTCACGACCAGAAGTCAAGACTAAACCAATTCACCTCCACATCATCATCGCTTTTATTATCTATTTTTATTTGCCATTTCACACAATTAAATACATGAAAAAAGGGCAAATTACTGGTGTGTGTTTATAATATTTTGAATGAAATGTGCGTTATTTGTAAGAAAGTCAGGTAGACATAATTTAGCCCCCTTCATTTGGGAGAGGTGAACTGTACTCTGCGCCCCCCCCGCTCTCCTCTCCGCTCAAACACCCCCCCCCCTCTCCACTCGCTCAGCTCCTATGCGGCTCATTCAGGGGTGGCGCGAGCGCAGGTATCACAGATAATAGAAAACCGCTTAGCGGCACAGATTATTATTTTTTACTCCAGGTTCGTGTGCCGCCCCCCACGTGACATAAAAAAATGCCGCCCTGGTGGCTGCCCACTTCACCCTACCCTAAAACCGCCACTGACTGTGACCGACAGGTTATGCTGCGCTATGAAAGAACATAGACGCACTTTTACATCGCGCACACGGTCGGCCACAGATGCATGAATCTCCGTTGTGGTTCTTGTCGCACCAGACAGGGAGCATGTGTACTGTAGAGCACGAACGGCAGCATTGTGACGAGCTGCTGACTGATGGCGAGCTCGCACTTTTTTTTGCCATTATTGCCATATTGAAGATTCCTGTGGCATACTGTGCAAAGACACATACCTGGATGTTTGATTTTTTTAGTCCACGAACTAAAAGGCTTGCCATTCTCCCCAATTTCACTAAGCCAAGCCCATCTCCATTTATTTATTTATTTACACTTTTATCAATCTCCGAAACATCGGAGCCTTCCTGCATTAAGTGTGTCCATATTATCTTAAATATAGTTATACCTCAGCCTGACATGTAGTTCTTCAAAACTAAACCAAAACCCGGAGTGGATCCATACCGGAGTGATAAAAAAACGCTTAGAGTGGAGAGAGGAACGTGCAGTCACTCCACTCCAGGCTTTGATCACATCCTCCTCAGCAGGCTGAATACACTGTCTTTCCTTAATTTAAGACCCATGTAAGCCTATATATACACAGCATTAAAATAATGAAAAGTGAATTTTAAACATTACGGACAGGCGGAACAGTGTGATTGACGGAAATCCGGCGTAACGACGGAGAACTTTAATCCCTGTGAGGTGGTACTAAAAAAAAGGACCAGGTAACAGGTACTGTTCCCAGTGGAAAACCCCCGAAAAGTGAGCTGAACTGAACCGTGTCTTGCCGTACTATGCAGTGGAAAAGCGCCATTAGAGACAACACACCCCAGTCACGTTAATAAGCCACTCGACTTCTTTGAAAGAAAGCTCTAGATAAGTGATGAAGTAAGCCTGTTGTAATAATTGCACGTGTATTTTATCTGAGGCTCTTATGGAGACTTTCAGTCAGGGGCAGACTAGGACCAAAAAGTGGCCCTGGACTTTCTGGCCCACAGCAGACCACATCATAATACATTGGCTCATTAATGTAGAAATATATTTTAACACCAGTTACTAGTATAAAAATATAACAATATGGAAATCAATGCTATTTAAACATATTATTTGAAGTATCACGGAACATATATTGGGTCATATTAGTAAAACAAAGAAACAAAGGAAAGAACATCAAGACAAACTACATACAAATCTATAAAGACAATATTTAAAAAAGAATGGCAATAAAACTGAACAGGTAAGCTGAAATAAAATCAGTAGCAGCATTAGCTCATGCTAGTAAACTAGTTACTTATTTTAATTATGATGGTAGTAAATATTAATTTGAAATAAGGCTGAGAAACATTATTTTTAATTAATATTGACTACCATAATAATTACTAGCACGAGTTAATGCTGCTACTGATTTTATTCCAGCTTACCTGTTCAGTTTGATTGCGATTCTTTTCACTTGGCTCTGGTAGATCGGGGGAGACGTGTTGGTCATCATCAGCAGGCACTGGTTCATCATCACTGACCTGCTGCACTTACAGCTTACACTGATGAGTGGTATATCTTACACTGCATCACGATGATTCGCCCTGCGAAATGTTCATGATATCTCACAAACAAAAAGGCCAGTTTGTCTTTTCCTCATAAAGTGTTTAGGTGAAATTCCACCCATACAAGTGTGACAAATATGCAAAGAAAAAAATCAGGAAGGGGCAAACACTTTTCCATGGCACTGCACATGTAGTCAGATTGTTCCACTAGGATGAAACTGTGCCAGGTGGAGTTAAAGCACTTTTAAAATCATACTAACTTACTGATCTGAATAACTTTGAATAATGAACTTATTGTTCTTTCCTTTGTTTCTTTTCTTTTTTTTTTTTTACAAATATGACCCAATATATGTCCAGTGATACTTTTGTATTTACATTTTTGTTTGTTATATTTCTATACTAGTATGTGGTTTTAAAAATTTATCTCCACTTTAACGAGCCAGTGTATTCTTCTTCCTCCGTTTAAAAGGCAGAATCTGTTCATTTAAAGCATTTCACAGCATTTACCTCAAAAGCTTTTTCTTATTTCCGTGTACTTTTCCATTCCACCTTTTCTTATTCCTCCTTTTCATTCTTTGAAATTATTATTAATTTGCTCAAACAAATTCGCTGCATCGAGAAAGGATCAATATCTCTCCCTCCATAAATTAAAAGTGAAGGTGTCTAGTTAATATAGAGGGTAGGCAAAACATCTGCATGCGCAGTAACAAACACAGTTAGCTTCTCCGCTTTGTTTTTAATGTTGCTCGCGGCAGCGTAACAGCCCGTTTATTCAAGTAATGATGAGTTGGACAAACTTGTCGATGTCCGTTCATTATTTTGCTGCATTGTCAGGTTATAGTACAAACTTTCGGGTAGATCCTGCAATTAAATCAAACTAAAAACTAGTGAAAAGAAAAGAAAACTCAGACTCTATATCCCAGCTTACATCTCGCATTCGCGTTCAACTTCACACATACCGAACCTCATTACCCACAATGCATCTCCCGCACTGGACTACACTCCCGTAAACAGCTGTCGTAAATCAACCTCTCTCTCTCCTGCAACATCACGCTCTTTGTCGGCAGCGCCCGTGCAATCAACGCACTCATCCATATGATTAGGAAAGAAATGCAATATTATGGTTTCCGTCATTTTTTATATATTTGTGTACTGACTGGGCCGAACCACACTGGCCAGCAGCCCACCGGGAAAACTCCCGGTACTCCAGATAGCCAGTCCGCGCCAGCTTTCAGTGATTTAAATGTGTGTAATTTTAATCTTCCAGATTCTAGATTCTTAAGTTGACATTGTTACCTTTTTTTAACCCTTGGAATGGAAGAAATTCAGATTTTCCTTATGATAGCATAAATTGCATTGTTTTTAATCTGTAAAATTTTAACAATATTCCTTGGTATTTTTATTTTAAAAAATCATCATGCCTGGTATAGGTTTAATATTCAGTGCATACCATTTGTACATCTGTTATTTTACAACTATATGATATAAGAAATACCTTTTATTTGGGGTTAAGTGACTGATGTGGCTAACATTTTTCAGCTGAGCCTCGTTTCACCGAATAATCCACCACTTTTCATCAGTATGTAAGACTGCGACACCTCTCTCTCTCTCTCTCTCTCTCTCTCACTCACACACACACACACACACACACACACACACACACACACACACACACACACACAGCAGCCCGAGTCGTCCCTCACCCAAATTTAAAGTATACAAGCTGGTAGCAGTTTATTTTGTTTTATTTGAATTTTGCTATAATTAAAATAAAACAATTTTAAAACAGCATCACCCGCATAAAAGGGCTCGGACTTACCCGCTCGGACACTTAGAGACAACACACCCCAGTCACATTAATAAGCCACTCGACTTCTTTGAAAGAAAGCTCTATATAAGTGACGAAGTAAGCCTGTTATAATAATTGCACGTGTATTTGATCTGTTTTCAACTTGGTGTTATTTGATCTTATTGGTTTAGAAATTTATATTTCAATAAATAGTAAACTTGGCCGATTTCGTTATAATTTTGTTGACAAGTGGGGCTTGAAAATTATCCCACCCCCTTAAGTGGGGAATGACAGAAATATGATCATTTATTTCAGTTAATAAATCTACTATAAATTTAAAGAACACAAGAAATAAGATGACACAAAACCCTACACTCTTCTTTTCTAATTACACGTGATAAAATCTAAAGGCTCACTGTGTTAACATTTATTGTGCTTAAATTTGATCCTAATAAGATTTGATTTAATTTGAATTCTACATTTGTACTGTAATTTTAGTACTGTGATTATGAATTCGTTCAACTAAAGTGTTTCACTTGATTTTATCGGCTACTACGTGCAGTTCTAAAGGAGCGCGTCTCATTAATCCGGCAGAGAATGAAGTAAGGCATGAGGCGTCAGTCTGTAGTTATATAGCGCCACTCAGTGGTAAAAGCCAGCAAACGCACAAACCCAAATGCTGTCGCCGAGCGCCGCGCCGGTAAAACGAACGCTCTGATTAGGTGACCACTGTAATAGTAAAAATCCTGAAAGTAGGAACTGGCTTAGAGGAAGTTTAGAGGATGGGAGTGGCAGAAATGTTTGTTAAAGCTGTTTATATTAATAGCTGTTGTGAAAACATGCCACAATACATGAATAGATTATTTTTAAATACAGGTCTTTTAAGAGAAATTAAAAATTCAGGTTAAAGCAGGTCGAGAACTGTTCTAATTTGAGAGAAAAAAAAAACTTACACTGAAGATGAAGAAGAGCTCAATGAACATTGCACCAAATGGGAGAATTCCAGCCATCAGTATCCTACAATTTAAGGACAGCAGATAACAGTGTCAACAGAACAATAAATACAGGTCCTACTCAAAAAATTAGCATATTGTGATAAAGTTCATTATTTTCTGTAATGTACTGATAAACATTAGACTTTCATATATTTTAGATTCATTACACACAAACTGAAGTAGTTCAAGCCTTTTTTATTGTTTTAATATTGATGATTGTCGCATACAGCTCAACTATCACATAAACTATAACTTTATCACAATATGCAAATTGTTTGAGAAGGATCTGTATAGCTAGTGCTTTTAGGCTCTTCACAAATTTTTGTCATAAAATCTTACATTTATCGAAATTAGTACTAAAACACACCTGAGTAGCAAGTACATGTATGCTCTTCCAGTACTGTGTTGGTATAGAAAGGACAAACCTACCCTACAAACTTGTTCATATACCAGCGCTGCTCTGGGACCTGGCGTGGGATCTGGTTGGTGCGCACTGGGTTGTCGTAGGGCTGTTTGCGGAACCCGAAGTAGTAGCCCAGATAGACCAGAGGCATTGAGATACCGAACCACATACACAGCAGCGCCAGCATTGTGGTGAACGGAACCTGAGACATGAGTGAAACATTAGTGCGCGTTGAAGCAAAATCATATTTTAAAAGTAAAATGAGTGTGTAAATCAGCATGAAGTGTGAGAGGAGAGTGAGACTGTACATATACTCACAGCTCCTGAGGAGTGTTCTCCCCAGATAAAGCAGTTTAGCACGAAGCATATTCCAAACACTACTGCAGGATACAGGGTCGCAGTCTACAGAAAGCATACACAACATATGATATAAATTAGCAAGTCGCCAAAGAAGCAGTGCAAACCATAACATGCTATAAAATGTGTTTAAATCTGCACTAGCACACAAGTATACTTCATTTTCACTATGTGTGCAGAGCAGCTAGACAATTGATATTGCTCCCATCCCGGGTTGCACTTTATGTTACACGTTGAAGAGTAAAACGATGTTCAAGTCAAAACATCTCCATCCGACTTCAAACTCAATTGTACTACCAAGCTCCATCTGTCTATAAAACTTTCTGCTGTGGGGTGATTTGAGATTTAACTCTTGACAACATTCGAAAGCCCTCATTGTATATTCAAAAACAAATACTTGTCTAGATCATCCAGAAGACCTCAAAGAAGGTCCTTAAAACTGAACGTTTGGTGCGACTCATGATCAAGTATGTTCAACAAATGAACTCAATGTCTTGCATTTTGTGCATGTGTGTGTGACTTGACCACGGTGCGATGTGCCTCAAAGCTGTAAACGGTCCATGAACTTCAAAATGCAAACCGACCGCTGCACTACACACTACACAGCCAAATACACTACACTACTTTCACACACTACACAGCCAAATGTTTCCGAACACCTAAAGATTAACTGTTCAGCCTTAATATGATCACCACATAACATTAAAATTGATTACCAGTAAACTGGTGACAGGATCATGGGCATTCCAGGCTCATTTATGCCTATAGAAAGAAAAGTCTAGCCTGGCTAATCCAATCCCACAGAAAAGTAAACGCAGCACAAAACATTGAAAAATTAACTGCTTGCCATTTAAAAAAAGGCACCAGAACACCTAGAGACCACAGCTTGTTACACACGCAGCCGCCAACCCAACCTCCAAACTCCCTAGGTCCCAATCCAATCAAGCGCCCATGGGATGCATCAGACAAACAAGTTCACACCACTGAGATGTACCACCCTGAACACCACCCTTGAGTTAGAATGAAGGAAAAGTAGTTTCAAGACACAAACAAGCACCAAAGTATTACAGTTTGCAGAAGCAACACACTGGGGGAATCTTTTTATGAAAATACATTTTTGGCAGGTGTAGCTATGGAAAGTTTTCTATATTGTTTGACTCACGCAGAAAGCTCCTTTCTTCCATCTGTGACCTTTGAGAGTCCGATACAGTCGGCCAGCAAAGAAGCCTCCAAACACACTGAAGGAAAAAATAAATCCAAAAACATATTTAAAAACCAGGGACTTATCTAAAATCTCAACTGCATGCTTCACACACAGGCATGTTTACATACACAAGCACACAGCAAATTTACACATCTGTAGTAACAAACACAATCTTATCTTACCCCATAAACATAAAGAGGAAGCAGGCAGTGGTCATCAGAGCCCCTCGACTAGATGGAGACAACATGCCTAGCATGGCCACAACTTTATTTCACACACACACACACACACACACACACACGTTATTAGAGTTTCTCTCCCAGGTAGTTTTTATGATCCTTTACATTAATCTGGATTAATGTCCTACTCACAGATAACAATGAGGATCATGCAGAAGAGCTGGATCCCAGAGCCTAGCAGAGAACTAAGGATCATGGGATACTGTGGTGGCCGGAAAACATCTCCATGAACATTCTTCCAGCCAGATTCTTCCATGGTGTCCTCCTGAGAAAGGAGGGAATTATACATCATTAGAAAATGCAAACTGAGAAGACTTTAAGGCAAAGCACAAAGGCAGACATGAACGTCTTACAATGTCATCCTCTCTATTGTAGTTCGCGATGTCTTTCCTCAGGGTCCTGATGATTATCATGCTCAGGATGCCTGCAAACACATTCACTGATGAACACATGAGCTGCTGTAACAAGAAAATCTAGTCTAGTGGAATTCCTGAATATTCATTCTTTGGTATAGTTAGCCTCAATTCTCTTTCAAAGAGCTGCAGCAGAAGATTCTGAAGCACATACAGATCTATGTGAATTACACATTATTCGCCACACTGACCCAAAAAATGATTTTTTTTAACTTTAAATTTATTTCTGTTTACACTTAAGGTTGAAGAACTTCGCTGTTCCTCCACAATCCTACAAGTGGTGTGCTCTACACACATTGGCAGGCAGGTGAGGTGGGAGCAAATGATTTGCTAAGTTTGTTTAGAAGTTTAACAACATCTTCAAAACCTTAAATATCGTATCAGAATATTAAAAATCGTGATACTACAGTAGCAGATTCACTGAACAAATCGAATCAGCACCTCAGTATCATAATAATATCGTATTGGAAGTTCCCTGATGATTCCAATCCCAAATTGTTAGTGCCACAATGAGTAATGAACAAGGGATGGGAAAAATACTGAATGGAAGACAAGACCTTGTTATTCAGCTTAAAAATTCCAAACATAAATAAAACCCAAGAATCTTTTTTTTAAACTTATACAAGGACTATTCCACACTCATACAATGATGACTTATGATTCATGAAGACATGGAAAGCTTTTATCCTACTAAAGAATAATAATAATAACCGTCCCTATAGTCTCCATAATGTTACATCATATGTTAATAAAACTGATATGTTGTTTAGAATCTACTTGTTACTTCAGTTCATAATTCATACATACATTTCATACAAGTATTTGTACCTGACAGGAAGAATACAACCACCACTGAGTTGACTATCGAGAACCAGTGAATCTGTACGTCACTCATAGTGAGGTAAGTGTCCCAGCGAGATGCCCACTTCACCTGACTTTCCTACACACCAGCAGAGGAGACACACAGACATTAGGAGTGTACAGGATAAATAGATATGCTGCTGAAATCGTGGCCGATGTCTCACCTCCCAGTGCACAGAGTAAGTGAAGAGCACGCTGTTCTCTTTGGCTGGATCAATCTCCTGAGGAGCAGAACTACTTGCCTCCGGTAATGTGCATGCACCATTTGATTCAGCTTTCAGGTCTAAGACAGACTTATATGTTAGATTTTATACTCATTGGTTAGATCATCAGTCTGAGAGAAAGAGTGCACATGGAAACTAAAAAGAGACATAGAAGAAATTATACAGAAAATTAAACATTTATGCTCACTTTTTTAAATGACATTAGTTATAAGTGTGGCTTGTCTTTTACTTGCTGTTTAGACTGTAGTCTATCTCAAATGCGCACCAATGCTCCTGGTTAGTGGGTGGCACAAGACAACAAAAATAACCTCATGATAAGAGTAAACACTGGTAATGTATATCATATTTCGATTTAAATCACTCACTCATTGTCTATACCATTTTATCCTGTATTCAGGGTCGTGGAAGGACTGGAGCCTATCAAAGGAGACTTAGGGCACAAGGCGGGGTGCACACACAGGGCACAAGGCGGGGTGCACACACAGGGCACACACACACATACACACAGTCATAATTCACACATTACAGGCAATCAGCCTAATCTGCATGTCTTTGGACTGTGGGACGAAACCGGAGAACATGTAACTCCATGTACACAGAGATGGGAATTGAGCCTGGACCCTGGAGGTGCAAGGCGACAGTGCTAACCACTACACCATCGTGCTGCTACCGATTTAAAATCAGCAAATACTAAGAAACATTTGATTGAAAAATTACTGCAGGGATTAATGTTTCCGCTGGCAACAATTCTTTTTACCCTAAATGATGAAGTGAGCAGTTTCATATTTCTTAAACAACCATGTTCACAGACAGATGTGGTTGCCATAAAAATTGTTACTGTGTTTCAGGAGGACAAAAGACAAAAAAAAAAAAAAAAAAAAACAAGGAGATTGCTGAAACTACTGGAATTGGGTTAAGAAGCGTCTAACACCTTCTTAAAAGCCAGAAGGACAATGTTGAAGAATCAGCCTCGTTGAATTTCAGGGGGAAAAGAAAATTATGAATTTAAGTGATCAGAAATCACTTACTAAAATACATGTACAGTGGAAACTCAGATTATGAGCATAATTCGTTCCGGAAACGGGCTCGTATTCCAAAGCACTCGTAAACCAAATTAAATTTTCCCATAGGAAATAATGGAAACTCAAATTATTCGTTCTACAGCCCAAAAAAATAAATAAATAAAAATAATTAACACAAAATATGAAGTAAAAATAAAACAAATTGACCTGCACTTTACCTTACGTAAAAATAAATCCCGACAGAATAGTGTTGTGGTCTCTCCGTTAATGTGTGTGTGCGCACGCACATCACACACACACACAGCGCGTGTGTGTATATTCACTAGGGCTGCACGATATTAGGAAAATATGCAATGTTGTTGAATATTGCGATAACAATATTTCTTGCGATATAACATTTCCCTAGAGAAATGCATTTTTTATTATTATTGCCTATTTTTGAATTTTTTTTATTTATATGTAATGATCATACTAAAATAAACACGTAATAGATATTCATCTGATGTAATTAAATCTAATTCAGGCTAAAAAGAAACTATATGTCAAGGCAGTTGCAAATATTTAGACTTCAAAACACTATGAATGACTTAAAACCCTCAGCAGATATTCTGACTTCTGGTTTGCCGTTACCATAGATCTGCCAACACAATATGAATTACTTTCAAAGATTACTTTTTATTTACGTGTAACCATACACTCATCAATAGTGTCTTAAAAAAAGAGCATTTCTTAAATAAAATACTCTTTGGCTTGCCTGTTTTTTTTTTTATAAATAAAAATAAATATTATTAAACAAAAATGTAATTAAAAATACTATTTGTCACACACACACACATGCGCACTAGGACCCGGAAGTAATGCGGGCACGAACCCGGAAGTATAAGAGGAGTAAACAAACCGCATAGAGCTTAGTCACCGAGTTAACGCATGTCGGTGCAGATTGTTTACTTTCTGATTCGAGTGTGTGTCTATAGGACGCGGGTTAAATTTGGGTTTTTCCCTTGCTCCCCTTCTGTGAGAGTCCTTAAACTAATTCGCGTGGTTATCCTGCCTACTCGCTTGCTTCCGCGTTTGGGTTTACCGTCCACGCTACAAAGGGCTAACGGCTAATCGCTTAGTCTTCTGATCATCCCGGGTTAGTTCACGACCGAATGAAGTATAAAGATAGATATATATATATATATATATATATATATATATATATATATATATATATATATATATATATATGCGGGTATAAACATAGTAAGGGCCCAACTGATTGGTCAAATTTGGACACAAAGTATTTATCGCAACTCTTTGCGATATGGTATATATCGTTTTTTTTCGATATATCGTGCAGCCCTAGTATTCACCCAGCAGGGAAGACGATTACCTACAGTATCGTGAGCGCATACTAACAGAATCACTGCTGTAAAGTAAAACAACAAAAAACAATTGAACCAGCTATTCACCTTTGAAAACAATCACGACAGAGAAGAGCTAATGCCTGTATACAGACCACTGGTTAAAGTCACCAAACCAGTCTGCAAACAGATACAAGTGTGGCCGGAAGGGTCTTCTGAGGCACTCCAAGACTGCTTCAGCACCACTGACTGGGATGTATTTAAACAAGCTGCCACTCACAACAACCTCACAGACTTACAGGAGTACACAGAGTCTGTCACTGCCTACATCAACAAGTGCATTGATGATGTAACGGTAACAAAGACCATCACTGTCCGTGCTAACCAAAAACCTTGGCTAACAGGGGAGGTCTACAGACTAATGAAGGTACGGAACGCTGCCTTCAAATCTGGAGATGCAGCAGCCCTGAGGACAGCTAGGGCCAACCTGTCTCGCAGCATCAAAAAGGCAAAGAGACAGTACTCCAAGAGAGTTGCCCATCGCTTCAGCGACAGCAGAGACACACGGAGTCTGTGGCAAGGGATACAGACACTCACTGATTACAAGCCCCCACAGAGGACATGTGACAGCTCTATCTCTCTGCTGAATGAGCTGAATGCATTCTTTGCCCGTTTTGACACCCACAACAGCACCACGACACAGAAACACCCACCTCAGCCCAGCGACCAAGTGATGACGCTTTCCTCAGAAAGCGTGAGAAGATCCTTCCGCAGGATTAACGCGCGCAAGGCCCCGGGTCCTGACAACATTCCTGGCCAAGTATTGAGAGACTGTGCGGGGGAACTCACGGATGTCTTTACGGACATTTTCAACATCTCTCTGAGTTAGGCTGTTATCCCCACATGCTTTAAAACCACCACCATAATCCCAGTACCTAAGAAAACCCTCCTGTTTTAATGACTTCCGCCCAGTTGCACTTACTCCCATCATTATGAAGTGCTTTGAACGGCTAGTCATGCAGCAGATCAAGACTGCCCTCCCCCCCTCCCTGGACCCCTTCCAGTTTGCTTATCGCTCCAATCGCTCAACCGATGATGCCACTGCTACGGCCCTCCACTCAGCGCTCACCCACTTGGAAAACAAAGACTCTTATGTTAGAATGTTGTTCATCGACTTCAGCTCAGCGTTCAACACCATCATCCCACAACAGCTCACTCAAACTGATTCAGCTGGGGATCAGCACCCCTCTGTGCAACTGGCTGCTGGACTTCCTGACTGGCAGACCTCAGGCAGTGCGGGTCGCCAATAACACTTCCAGCACCATCATGCTGAACACTGGTGCTCCCCAAGGATGTGTGCTGAGCCCCCTCCTCTTCACGCTGTTGACCCACGACTGCATACCATCACACAACTCCAACCTCTTCATCAAGTTTGCGGACGACACGACTATGGTGGGTCTCATTAGCAACAATGATGAGACGAACTACAGGAGTGAGGTGAGCTGCCTGGCCAGGTGGTGCACAGACAACAATCTCTCCCTGAACGTGGAAAAGACAAAGGAGATTGTGGTCGATTACAGGAGAACTTACACCCAACACTCTCCGCTGTCCATCAATGGTGCGATCGTGGAGAGGGTAAGGAGCACCAAGTTTCTGGGTGTGCACATGACGGAAGATCTCTCCTGGTCCATCAACACTGCAGCACTTGCCAAGAAAGCTCAACAGCGTCTCTACTTTCTCCGTAAGCTGAGAAGAACCGGAGCCCCGACACCCATCATGCGCACCTTCTACAGAGGCACCATTGAGAGCATCCTGACCAGCCGCATCACTGTGTGGTTCGGCGCCTGCAATGCGTCCTGCAAGAAAACTCTCCAGCGCATAGTGAGAGCAGCTGAGAAGATCGTCGGTGTCTCTCTCCCCCCCCTCCTGGACATTTACAAAAGCTTCACACGAAAAGCTATCAACATTGCCCGTGACCCTACCCACCCGGCTTCTTTAGTCTGCTACCATCAGGGAGGAGACTAAGGAGTCTCCAAGCCAGGACAAGCAGACTGAAGAACAGCTTCATCCATCAGGCGATCAGGAAGCTCAACTCTCTTCCAGCTCTGCCTCCCCTGTGCTCTTCGGCCTCTCCAACCGTTATACTCTGACTCCTTCATTTCTCACACACACACCTCACACACACACACATACACCTCACACATACACCTCACACATACACTTGCACCTGTCACTTTGTGCTCCAGGCACCATTGGTACTTTCACTACCTCAAACCGGTGAAAAGAAGAAAAAAATAAATAAAAATAATTCCTTGTTCACACTGGATTTATTCCCCATTTTTGTTTACTGATTCATATAGCTCATTATATTGTCACTTGTCACTTTTTATCAACTAAAATAAGCACACTTGCACTATTCCAATTGCACTGTACCGTTTCTCTCCATATCTGCCTTCTGTGTTGTTAACTGTCCCTTTTTGCAGGACAGTAACTAAATTACCTCACCTCTGTTGTCTTTCTAAGTTTGTGTTATTTAAGTTTTTTTTTTTTTTTAAACCTCTTCAGTGTTATTTGTAACTAGGGTGAGAGAAATGTAATTTCGATTCTCTATATGTATGCACTGTACATGTAGCAGAATTGACAATAAAGTTGACTTTGACGAGTTGCTGTGTGTTTGTTTGGGAACCTGAGAGAAGGGGAGCACAAACAGCGTGTGTGTGTATGTGTATTCACCCAGCAGGGAAGACGATTACCTACAATTCCACAGCGCAAGAGAGAGAAAAACCGTTGGCTCAGTTGTGATGACGTGACGCTCGGCGTCAAAACAAGAAACGCATGCGTGATACATGATACTCACTGCTTGTAAACTAAGACAATGCTCGTTTTTCCAAGTCAAAATTTATTAAAAATCTTTGCTCGTCTTGCGGAACACTCGAAAACCGTGTTACTCGCAATCCAAGTTTTCCCTGTAGTTGCATCTTAAAAAAAACAACAATAGCTATGTTTAATAATGAAAGTAAGAGCATTTCTGCACACAATTACCTCATTTCCACTACACTGGTGCTGGTGCCAGGTGCCAGACTGGGAACCACCGAGAACCCCCCGCGTTTACACTAGACAGGAGCTCAGCGGGAGCTGCATGATAATATGTCACAGGCCACGCCCACTAAACAGAAACGAACTTGATCGAAGTCAGTTTACTGGTTATTCTCCAAACTATGAAAATGTATTTCAGTATCCAAAAGCAGCTTATTCCCGCTGAAAGAGATCGACATAGACAACTAGCTTATTCACTATTTGGTCGGTTGTTCGCGTGAAGCCTGCAACTAATTAGTTCTTCTCTTATTTCCTACTTTTTTTTTTCTTAAAACACTTTCCAATTTCTGCTGAATCTTGGCGGATGTCCAAATTGTTAATAGCGCTTTTGTTTCGTCCGTGCTCCACATTAACGGACTTTGCGCCTCCACCATATTTTTTATGCTCCCTATAACTCGTGACGTTACGGGTTCTCGCGACTAGACCAGCAGAGTTTAGGGGCCGGTGCCGGTGCTTATTTTAGGGCACCGGCACCAACTTTTTTCTGTGGAAAAGCACGGCACTGGTTTCAAAATTGGGAACCGGCATGGGAACCAGAGCACTGGAAAAGGGGTAAATTCACAGGATTGGCACTAAATAGCTGTCTTGTCATAATAAAACCACTTATGAGTGAGATTGATCAGAAAACAAAACAAAAAGGTTTTCAATTGGACTTTGAAGAAATGGAAAAATGTCATATGGTTCATATTTTTCAATGAAGTTAAAAGCAGCTCATTTGACTTATTCTTTAACCTGTTTGAGTGAAGTCTTTACCTTCTAGCTTGACGCTTTGTGGCACCACCTCGAAGCGTACAACACGGTAATTATGCTCATCTACATCCTCCACTTTCTCTTTGTGGTAGTACAGAATGAAGGACAAGTGGTTGTGCAAATAGTACTGCAGGAAACAGTAGACATGTTAATTTACTAAACAATACCCTAGTATCATAACTGTAAAATGCCAAGCAAGACTTTGCACTTGTTTTCTTACAAACAGTAAATTAAAAGATCTACATCAATCAGCATATAATGATATAGTTTTGTTGTTTCTGATTCCCATAACCCATCGCCAGCTCTAAACCTAATATAGACTAAGGTTTCTCAGAAATATTTTTAAATAAAGAAACACTAGAAACAGCAAACGGGTCCTACAGATTTAAGTTTCACAAATTATTGTCTCATTTGTTCCTAATGGACAGTAGCACTTTTAGCTTTAATAAGTGACAAACAAAGGACTTTAAAAATTCACTATAGTATTTTTATGCATTTTTATTTATAATGCACTTTATATTTGAAGCAAATCTCAAAGTGCTACAAAATTAATTTGACCCAAAAGCTCTGATAAAAAGATAAGTTTTAAGACCAGATTTAAAAGCATCAACAGTCTGTGGCGTCCTCAGATACTCAGGGAGAGCATTCCACAGTCTGGGTGCAGGCTGAGCAAAAAGCTCATATGCATTTAGGAGTACTTTCAGACAACTGTTTTTCAACCCAGCTCTACTGATTTAACACAAAGAAAAGCAGAGCAGGATTCTATACATATTGTACTCTGACCAAATATTTGCAAATCCCTCCCTGAGTATACAGGATGTAGACAGCTGATGACTTGTTAAGCAAAACACATAATTCAGTAGAACTGAAGCTTCCATGAGGGGCTTGCTTTTCTTTTCTTTTTAAAATGCTAACTAAAATAGGAGAGACTACTAGGGCTTCACGATTTGAAGAGGATAATAAATATTCAATTGCAATTGTGATTTAAACTGTGATATTTAACTACTAAATGTAACATGTTTTCTAACATTTATATCCAAATGTACTAAATAATTGTACAAAAGATTGCCTTAAATCTAAATTTTATATTGTTTTTTTAATTTAATTATTTAATTCTCCAAACAAACAACAAATAAATAATTTAATGAGAAACACTATGCATCTACTACTAGTAATAAATTGCAGCCTTTCGCGATTAAATAATTAAGTCCATATTGCAATTTTGATTTTAATGTGATAAGTTGTATAGCACTAGTTAATACTCAATAATGATCTGCAGTAGTACATGTCATTTTGCTATTGTATCCGATAGTAGAACTGTGAATCATGGTTAGACTGCTGATTTGTTTGTTTTTTTGGGCATTGTGATTTATTTATTTATTTGTTTTACCTTCATTAATGTTTACTGTCTGGTTTGTCTCAAGTGACTATATTTCCCACTGTTTTGAGGTAAAAATCCTGTAAAAAATACTTGTGTTGGTGATTGTTTAAATGTTATGTCTGATGAAAAGAAGCGATATCCTTGTGATTTTTTCCCCCTGCAAAACAGCTGGTTAGGTTTTTTTTATTTATTATTCGTTGATTTTATGCCATTTAACATTTGAAGGTTTAACTAAATAATTTTAAAAAAAATGTTAAACGATTCTAAATTACAAACTGACCGATCAATCAAGAAAAGATCAATGAAACTGCATCATCAATTGAATCATGCAGCTTGGTTTATTTAAATTTTTGCAATAGGTGCAGTGAAGTGTACTTACCTTGTTACTGTCAGTAAAGCCCAATCTGTAGCCATGTTCAAACTGGACATCTTTTACTATGTCTCTCTTCTGTTCTTCATCTGTCCCTGCCTCTCCGTTCGGGTAAAACTCCAGCCTGGTAGCCACTGGAAGATTGTCTGCAATTCTGTTAAATGCATATGAAGCAGTCAGAGGTATGGGATTTAACATGCTAAGATAAAATGCTTAGAAAATTGTGTTAAGTCTTATTCTTAAAAAAGGAATTGTACAAAAGTCAAAGGTGCATCATTATTTATCGAACTGATTTTCATACTAAATTTTTTAAAAATATTATATGAGAGGAAGTGCTGTTGGGCTGAATATCAGCACCTTCATGCGACTGTATCACAACTTGATGCGATGCAATGTTGCTTTTAAGATGACCGTGTTTTCTGGCTGAAAGTGCTTTGTTACTGGTTTTGAATTTAGGCTTTGGCAGGCATATGTTTCAGAATTAGATGCTCTTAATAAATAAAATACTAATTTTGATTGATATTACAGTTGCATCGTTTTTACATTCAATTATATTGAATTTTTCTAAATGAAAATCCCACATGAGGATTCCAAAGCAATACACGTTTTGCTAGTTAGTAGATATGAACAGAAAAGATTAATGGGCTAGCTACACTGATCAATCATAAGCAAATAAATCTAAACAGTTCAAAATGGCAACACAAATCTTAGATCTTGCTCAGTGTCTTGAGCCAGTTGATATTGCCTGTGTCTATAATCACACAGACATCACACACATATTACAGTTAGCAGTTGGCTTGACAATCACTAGCGGGGTGGGGTCACCCGATGAAAGACATTACATGCTATATATATATATATATATATATATATATATATATATATACAGTTGTGGCCAAAAGTTTTGAGAATGACAAATAGTTTTCACAAGGTCTGCTGATAAACTGCTTTTAGATCTTTGTTTCAGTTGTTTCTGTGATGTACAGAAATATAATTACAAGCACTTCAAACGTTTCAAAGGCTTTTATCGACAATTACATGACATTTATGTAAAGAGTCAGTATTTGCAGTGTTGGCCCTTCTTTTTCAGGACCTCTGCAATTCGACTGGGCATGCTCTCAATCAACTTCTGGGCCAAATCCTGACTGATAGCACCCATTCTTTCATAATCACTTCTTGGAGTTTGTCAGAATTAGTGGGTTTATGTTTGTTTCACCCGCCTCTTGAGGATTGACCACTAGTTCTCAATGGGATTAAAATCTGGGGAATTTCCAGGCCATGGACCCAAAATTTCCACGTTTTGGTCCCCGAGCCACCGTGCCGGTGCTCCATCGTGCTGGAAAATGCATTGTTCTTCACCAAACTGTTCTTGGATTGTTGGAAGAAGTTGCTGTTGGAGGGTGTTTTGGTACCATTCTTTATTCATGGTTGTGTTTTTGGGTAAAATTGTGAGTGAGCCCACTCCCTTGAATGAGAAGCAACTCCACACATGAATGGTCTCAGGATGCTTTACTGTTGGCATGACACAGGACTGATGGTAGCGCTCACCTTTTCTTCTCCGGACAAGCCTTTTTCCAGATGCCCCAAACAATCGGAAAGCGGCTTCATCGGGGAATATGACTTTGCCCCAGTCCTCAGCAGTCCATTCACCATACTTTCTGCAGAAGATCAATCTGTCCCTGATGTTTTTTTGGAGAGAAGTGGCTTCTTTGCTGCCCTTCTTGACACCTGGCCATCTTCCGAAAATCTTCGCCTCACTGTGCGTGCAGATGCGCCCACACCTGCCTGCTGCCATTCCTGAGCAAGCTCTGCACTGGTGGCACTCCGATCCCGCAGCTGATTCCTCTTTAGGAGACGATCCTGGCGCTTGCTGGACTTTCTTGGACGCCCTGAAGCCTTCTTAACAAGAATTGAACCTCTTTCCTTGAAGTTCTTGATGATCATATAAATTGTTGATTTCGGTGCAATCTTAGCAGCCACAATATCCTTGCCTGTGAAGCCATGTTTATGCAACGCAATGATGGCTACACGTGTTTCTTTGCAGGTCACCATGGTTAACAATGGAAGAACAATGATTTCAAGCATCACCCTCCTTTTAACATGTCAAGTCTGCCATTCTATCCCAATCAGCCTGACATAATGATCTCCAGCCTTGTGCTTGTCAACATTCTCACCTAAGTTAACAAGACGATTACTGAAATGATCTCAGCAGGTCCTTTAATGACAGCAATGAAATGCAGTAGAAAGGTTTTTTTGGGATTAAGTTAATTTTCATGGCAAAGAAGGCCTATGCAATCTACTCTTCATAACATTCTGGAGTATATGCAAATTGCTATTATAAAAACTTAAGCAGCAACTTTTCCAATTTCCAATATTTATGTAATTCTCAAAACTTTTGGCCACAACTGTACACCATAAGATGATATACAGAGGTTGTCTGATTAAATGCTCAGCGGATAAACTATGCGTCTATTAATTGCTTAGAGCTGATAACAAAATCATGAATTATCTTGTGTTTGTGGCCACAACAAAACCTAACAGCAATCACTACATGTGCTGTCTCTCTAGCTTCTCTGCTTTTGCTCTATAAAGTACACAGGGGCGCTGAACCAAAAGAAAATTGCTCACTGAAGTATTATAATAGGTGTTACTTTAATAAGTGCTCCTTTAACAACAATTTGCATACACCTAGCTTTCATCATCCAGCAATTTTTTTTACCCTTTTACACTGGTAATGCATGTTATACTTGGTCAGTCCAGTAAATCTAAATCCACATCATGCACTTACTAACTAATAGTGAGAAAGTACAGAAATAAAGCTATGTGCTTAATTCAAACCCAACGTGAAGTACAAAATTAAACTATAAATTAGCGATACGCTAATCTTTCAGGAAAGATTCATATTTGTTCAAGGTATGGGACGTTGTTGGGAGTTGAATGTATTCTTAGGAGTTACTTGACATGACACTCTATACTGACGAATAGTACTTCAGGGTCCTATATGATGCCTCAAGGATTGAAAAACAAAGGTAAATCTGTGGAATACTACCAAGCAAAACCAGAAATAAAAAAATGAAATGGGTTTAAAATTCATCGCTGCAGCAGTTATGCAATTATAAATATTCCATTGCCTGTCCCACCAAATGAACACCACATGCCTAAAACTACATGTGCCTCATCAGGATTAGAAATTAACTTTTTTTTTTGTACACCTCCCACTGTAACAGGTTGATTGGGAAATCTACCAGCCACTGATTTTTCACCAGCAAGATTCTTGGTAAAACCAGTTGGATGTAACTGCATGTGAACAAATCTACAATATTCAAATCATGATTATTTAGGCCAATATGTTTGTTTGCTATGTTTGTTTTATATTTTAACTCCTAAGTAAATATGGACAAGCAACACCCTTAAACAACTGACATCAAGAGCTGGAAAAAAAACTATCAGAACGTTTCCCAACCAGAAGCCTTCAAGAGAGTGAACACCAGGAAAGCAGCAAGACCAGACGGCATCTCAGGTCGTATTCTCAGAGCCTGCGCAGACCAGCTAGCACCAGTGTTCACTGAGATATTCAACATCTCTTTGTCTCAGTCGGTGATCCCCACATGCTTCAAAGAGTCAATCATTGTTCCTGTCCCGAAGAAACCTCATGATGCTTCTCTCAACGATTATCGCCCTGTAGCCCTCACCTCAGTAATGATGAAGTGCTTTGAGCGGCTGGTCAAGGACTTCATTTCATCTCTACCAGACACACTTGACCCACTACAGTTCGCTTACCGTCCAAATCGTTCTACTGATGATGCCATCTCTCATCTCCTCCACACATCACATCACTTGTACACTAGAAAGGGGAATTATGTTAAAATGCTCTTCATCGACTACAGCTCAGCATTCAATACCATAATTCCCTCCACACTCACCACCAAGTTGGAGCACCTGGGATCTCTAATTTTCTAACTGGCAGACCACAGGCAGTAAGGATGGGTGGATATATCTCAGCCTCCCTCACTCTCAGCACTGGAGCCCCCCAGGGTTGTGTTCTGAGCCCCCTGCTGTACTCTTTGTACACGTATGACTGTGTGGCCACTGCCAGCTCCACCACCATCATTAAGTTTGCTGATGACACCATCGTGGTGGGCCTGATCTCTGACAACAACGAGTCGACCTACCTGAAGGAGATTGGGAATCTGGAGAACTGGTGCCAGAGGAACAACCTCCTTCTAAACGTCAGTAAGACAAAGGAGTTGATGGTGGACTTCAGCACTAAGCAGGTGAGGAACTACCAGACCCCAATCATCAACGAGAGCCCAGTGGAGAGCTTCAAATACCTTGGTGTTCACATCACACAGGACCTGTCATGGTCCTGTCACATCAACATCGTGGTAAAAAAGGCCCAACAGCGTCTCTACCACCCCAGAGGCTTGAGAGACTTCAGACTGCCCTCCAAAGTACTCAGGAACTTTTACTCTTGCACCATAGAGAGCATACTGACGGGAAACATCTCAACCTGGTTCGGGAACAGCACCATGCAGGACAGACGAGCTCTACAGAGGGTGGTGCAATTAGCGGAGTGCATCATCCGCACCGAGCTCTCTGACCTGCACTCAATCTACAGCAAGCGGTGCTGGACCAAGGCCTGGAAGATTGTGAAGGACCTCAGCCACCCAGCAATGGACTGTTCTCTCTGTTGAGGTCAGGAAAGCGACTCCGCTCCCTGAAGACCAACACAGAGACTGAGGAGGAGCTTCTTCCCGCAGGCGATACGGTCTCTTAAGCAGCACACCACACAGTACTGATCCATTTTGCACATCCACACACATGGTTTTTGCACTCACTGTGGACATATTTGCATATTTGTACACCCCCTGGAAATTCTGTTACCCGGATGAACAAGTCACTTTAAACAATTTAAATATGTGGCATTTCCATTTATATTCAATTTATATTCAACATCATTCGCACAAAAGTCCATAAATTCTATATCTCTGTATTGTACAACTGTTTCTTATTTTTGATATTTTTCATACATGTTTCTTATATTGAATATTTTGTCCTGTACAGTACAGCTGTCTCTTATTTTTCTATATTTTTCATATATTTTTCTTATATTGTATATTTTGTATCGTACAGTGTTTTTATATTTTAATTTTATTCTTTCTTAGTCAAATTTACCTTCTGTTTTCCTTTTCATACTTATTTTCTATTCATAGTCTCTATTTTAGGGTGCTTTCACACCTATAGTTCGATTGCTTTAGTCCGCACCAGTCAGAAAAATGTTACAATGTAGTAAACAGACATGGGTACGGTTTGCTTTCACATATGCAGAGTTCTAAACGAACCAAAATAGACCGCGAAGCCCATCGGCACCGGAAACAGACTATTTTCAGAAAATCGCGCCACTTTCAATAATCATGGAGGAACAGCTTTGATTTGCGCTCATGGCGCTGATCGCGCACTACATTGTACGTGCAAATCATTATTTTCAGATAATTCATTTCGAACACGATTCGCGGCTGCGACTCCAAACCAGCTCCCTGGTTTTCATCTCGCCGACGGCGCATAGCGCGCCACTTCAGGGAGAAGAGACGAGCCCTCCTCCTGAATGATCATTTTGTTATTAGCCGGCGATCTTCCTGCTGATTCATCAGGTAATCCGTTGGCCTATCAAAACAGCCCAGCCACACATTTTTCATCTTTAATGTGAATACAGAGAGGCACTTAAATTCTTCGGCACTCCATGTTTCTCCGCGGTTTGATTTCATCGTGAGTCAATAGCTTGAAAAATTTAATGGAGTCAACAGGAAGTGAAAAGAATTTAACCCACAACCACGTCTCTCTTATACCCAAAGTGCATTAAACTATACCATTTCGTCAGATTTGGTTTGGTTGCTTTCACACCAGACGAACTGTGCCAAAGTAGAGCGGATAAAGCGGTCCGAGACCACCCCTTCAGGCAGGTCTCGGATCGATTGATTTGGTGCGCACCAAAGTGCCGAGATTGCATTCACATCAACGCAAACGAACTGAACCAAGGGACCAAACACGTTTGGTGCGCCCCAAATGCTGTAGGTGTGAAAGCACCCTTAAGGTCACGGGCAGTTGTCCAAGCATTTCACTGCATATCGTACTGTGTATGACTGAGTATGTGACAAATAAAATTTGAATGGATTTGAAGTTTTTAGCTTTGCCCTACCTGAAGGCCCAAGGTCAGAGGTATGGAGTAAAAGCTTCACCTCATTATCCACTTCACTAAAGCTATGTTTGTAAATTTAATTTAGCCTGGAATGAGGCAGGTTGCTGGGTGCAACAGCACCTCTCAGAGGTATAATGTAATTTGTTTTCAGTTTTGAAAGGCACGTATGACGCACGCTCATGTGTCCACACACCGTTGAGTTGCAGCTTGTTTTAAGAGCTGTTATCACTAAGGTGTTCCTAAGGTGTCAAGTTTATCTACATTCATTACGTGCATTATGCGTCAGAAAGACAAACCTCTAGCTTGGAATATTCATACTGATTCATACTTTGTAATTAGATTAAGTGAAATACTTAAGCAATTAAATTACTTAATTTAATTAATTAAAATTAAGTGAATTTTAATCAATATAGTCATGAATGAACATTAGCCATATTTGAAATCTCCATTCTGAAGAAAATTTGTAGTGCAATAAGAGGTTATGCTCAGATTCTGTAAAAGCTTTAAAAAATATATATACAAAAAAAGAAGTAGATTTACACACACATACACATACATACATACACACCGTAAAAAGCAACTGATTAGTGGGTATTAGCCAAAGAGGTGTAAATGATGGTGAAAAAGTGAAAGACCAGCCATTATGTTAATAGTTGAGTGACTTACAGGTGAACATAGTACTCCTCTTGGATGCGTTCGGCGATCAGCTTGCTGTCGGCCGCACCGAATTTCGTGGGCTGTCCCGGTTTCCCACATGCCAGTTCACACTTCTTGTCCTGGTTCATTTGCACCTGGTATGGTGTGTTCACAATACGATCCCCTCGCAAAACCTCACCTGATCACCCATCAAAACAAACACCAGCATCATCATAAGAAGAGAAACAGAAAAGTCAAATTCACCGTCATGTTTACATTGACATTTCTTTTTTTCCATAACTTACCCAGGTTCTCTGCTTTGTACACAATACTTGTGGGTCGACAGAAGGGTAGTGAGTAGTACTCATAGGGTAGCTGAGTCCTGGAACTGGTGAGCTTTACAGCCTAGACATGATAAAAAATAACGTATGTTATTAATTACGCTACCTGCAAATTCATACCTAGGAAGCAACCACATGAAACATTTGCAGCACAAATACCTTTAAACTAGTTGTCACATATACATCACTGCACATTGAAATTCATTCTTTGCATATCCCAGCTTGGTACCTGGAGCCACGTTTATGATGTGATGCAGTGTACACATTGTACAGATAGCAGCACACAACATAGTTACTTTGTTTAATTGATCTAAAAGAAAGAAACAACCAACAGAAAAGATCTGTGAGAATGAATCAATGTGAAGAAGAGGCTCATGCTACATTGAGGTTATACTTTACCTCAAGTGACTGATGTTGATTATCAAAGCTTTCCCACCTTAAAGTTATCCCTTCTTCAAATTTAGCAGTTTTTCCCTTGTAAGTATATCACTTTAAAAATGCGGACATTACATGGCATTAACTTCTAAATTTCACCAACAGCAATTTTAAGATCTCTCCACAGGTGTTCAATGGGTTTTAGATCTGGACTCATTGCTGGTCACTTCAGAACTCTCCAGAGCTTTGTTGCCATCCATTTCTGTGTGCTTTCTGAAGTATGTTTGGGGTCATTGTCCTGCTGGAAGATCTCGGACGCAAACCCATCTTTCTTACACTGAGTCCTACAGTGCGACCCAAAATCCTTTGGTAATCCTCAGATTTCATGATGCCTTGCACACAGTCAAGGCACCCAGTGAACCTCCACCATATTTGACTATAGGTACTGTGTTCCCATCTTTGTAGGCCTCATTCAGCTTTTCGACAAACAGTAGAATGATGTGCATTACCAAAAAGCTCTATCTTGGTCTCACAAGACATTTTCCCAGATGGATTTTGGCTTACTCAAGTACATTTTGGCAAACTGTAGTCTTGCTTTTTTTATGTCTCTGTGTCAGCAGTGGGGTCCTCCTGGGTCTTCTGCCATAGCATTTCAATTCATTTAAATGTCAACGGATAGTTCGTGCTGACACCAATGCTCCCTGAGCCTGCAGGACAGCTTGAATTTCTTTGGAACTTGTTTGGGGCTGCTTAGCCACCATCCGGACTATCCTGTGTTGCAACCTTCCATCAATTTTTTTCTCTTCCATCCACGCCCAAAGAGATTAGCTACAGTGCCATGGGTTGCAAACTTCAAAGGCAAATCTCAATCTCTGGTGATGGACTGGTAACCTTGTGATTGTTGATATTTTTCCCACAATTTTGGTTCTCAAGTCCTCACACAAATCTCTTTTCCTCTCTGTTGTCCATTCTTAATGTGGCACACACAGACACACAATGCAAAGACTAAGTGAACTTCTCTCCTTTTTATGTGCTTTCAGGTGTAATTTTTATATTGCCCACACCTGTTACTTGCCCCAGGTGAGTTTAAAGGAGAACCACATAATTGAAAATCTTATTTATCCACAATTTTGAAAGGGTGCCAATAATTTTGTCCAGCCCATTTTTTAAATTTTGTTTAACATTATGTCAAGTTAGTTTTTTCCTCAATTTTTTGTTTTGTTCCAATACATACAAAGGGAATAAGCATGTGTGTAGCAAAACGTGTTAATGCAGTACTTTTCTGGAACAAATTCAGGTGTGCCAACAATTTTAACCATAGGAAGAGATTGTAACCATAGGAAGGGGTTTCCTAAATGTACATGGTTATTTCTGTTCATTGGCTGAAATAATCCAAAAGACATTTATACATGCTGTCCAAGATGTTCACATTGGTGACTTTTCTGATATGGCTCATTTAAATAATACTGCCTTGTCAGTACTGACTAATAGTGGCGCAATAGTTAAACTAAGCATTGCAGTCAATACATAAAAATATCTGTAATGTTATTGCCTACAACAAATTGAAGCATCATAATTTTTTTATTTTTTTTTTTATCTGAACAAAACAGGCATGCGCACCTTAATCTCAACAGGGTCATTCTGATGAAAATCAATAGGCGCGACACCAGGCACATAGAACGGCTTGACCAAAGGCAGTAGAGACAGGAGCAGCAGAACGACCCACGACTCCTGCAGAACAAACACAAAGCCACACTCAAACTGAAACTGATGAGAAGCATTGAATTATTACAGTATTTAAAACAAACCAAATAGCTAAATTATATACACACACACACACACACACGCAAGATGTGTATATACGTTGCAGCCTTTTTATTTCTTTTGTCACCAAACTGGAAAAATAAATAAATAAACAAACATAAACCACCATACAAAGCAAGAATCGACTCCAGAAACCTTATTGTTATATCTCAGCACAGACAGAAAAAGAAAGCTTAATTCCAGGTCTGAAAATTAGTTTGTATTAAGTCTAGAAATTTCTATACCCGCACATGAATCCTCATGACATCAATCAATAGCAAGGAACATTCAAGTCATTATGTATAAGTGTAAAAAAATTTATGAATTAATAAAAAAATAAATAAAGTGTGAGAGAGAACACGAGGGAAAACAGAAAAATGCTTGTGACGGTGAGTTGAAGTTTAGCGACAGTTCTTCCAGATTGATCTAACTGTGTAACTGTGTGGCGTAAACTCAGAAATTTGATTGATGTCACCTCTTGTAAGTACAGTTGTGTAATGAGTTGAATGATGTTACATTTCAGATGTTGTATTGTATTGCTGTATTATTTTTATTCCAAATTTGTCTGTATTTTTTACCTCACACAAGCCTATAGACTAATGTTCCCCCCCCCCCCCCCCCCATCATCTACTACAACATTCAAGCAAATACAAACTGTATTTTACAAGAAAGCTTGTGCGTTTTCACACAAAAAAAGTTATTGAATCATTAATCTCTCGACTCTGATCTTTATAGGTCCAACCGTGAATCGTTTTTTATTAAATCTGAGTTTGACATCCCTGTCCAGCTTTGACTACTGAATGGAATCCAGACGCACAGGAGATTACCAGGAAGTGTTAAAACTGCATCCCTTTACAAGAGCTAAGTGACAAACACCTCATTATTGTAGATATCCTGACAATGACAAGAGTTGCAACGACCACAACACACTCTTTTGTCATATCCGAAAACGATTTCATAACCCTTAAGCATATCTGTAAGCCATATTTACTCTTCCTTTTTAACGTTACAAATGAGTGCTATCTGGTTCAGCTAGCTAAACCAGATGAATATCAAGCTAACTAGCTAATTATCTAGCTTGCTAAAGAGCTAGCTGAACACCGGGGCTTATTCTAAAAGCAACAAACGTCCAAAGCGTATAAAACACCTCGGTGTTAGGGTTATTCTAAGATACACGGCGCCTGAATCAACACAGACGAGTATTGTTTTTCAAAACATAAGAGTTGTCGTTTCAACTCACCGTCGCCGCCGCCATCTTGAATACACGTGTCATTCGTGACCTCACCGGAAACTCGTAGGTACGAAGTCACGAAGTCTTCAGCCAACGCTGCATAAAGGGGATTTTTTTTTTAGTTTCTTTATTAGTTAGCTCGCCGGGATATGCTACATTTTTTAACACTCTGTAAAACAACTGTGTAAAACGCGTACATTTCTGTATAAATATCGTTAATGTAGGTTTTAATGGCTAAACTTGCTTTATACGTTTGTGTGTAACACCTAGTATCAGTATGATAACTATTGATGTCATAAAGTTCTGATTTCTGAAAGTGCTGATGTCATTGTGTGTGAAGGGCCCTCTTGTTTTTCTAAGTATTTTCCCCCAGCTTTTGAGGTTTTTGGGGGGACTCAAAAAGTTGTGAAATTCAGCACACAGGTTTGAAGGTGCTGTCATTAGAATGCTTGAGAGTCACATAAATTTTGCTACATAGCTGATACACATTTGCACGTATGCACAAGGTGCGTTTGCCTACTCATTGTTGCTTCTTAGGACTTTTTTTCTCTGGGGGTCTTAACATGTTAAAAAAATCATGGAAATCATCAAACAGGTTGTAATCTGTTGCCTTAGCAGCTGGACCCCATGCTTGGCGCTGGGCACTCACATGAGATTTTAATTCATACCTCATACACATATGCACACAAAACCTGGTACACATTTAGAGCTCATTGAGCTGAAAAACTTAGCGTTGTGTGTCATGGCTCTTCTCAATAGGACGTCAGTTATTTTGGGTCTTTTTTTAAATTTTATTTTATTTTTTATCTCAAACAGGTCAGCCGTGACAATGCCTTAAAGTTGTGCCAAAAAGTGGTTAGTAACTTTCTGTGTGACATAATATTAAGTGACATCACCTCAATTGACATAATAGTGTGATGCTTTTTTCCATAATCTGGGGCTTTTCGTTGGTCTAAACATGAAATTCCCTCTTTTCTAAAATTATGTCCTAATGATATTTGTATGTCTTTAAATGCATGTGCCCACTGTACCCATTGTCTCTCTGGTGCACATGGGTGGTGACGGCGC
The DNA here is from genome assembly GCA_030522415.1 of Channallabes apus. Lineage (NCBI taxonomy): Eukaryota > Metazoa > Chordata > Actinopteri > Siluriformes > Clariidae > Channallabes > Channallabes apus. Next base: position 17,776,482 of record CM060117.1, on the reverse strand, counting down.
AGGGTGCTTGGGCACGATCATCATTGCTTGCAACTATATTTACTTTTGTCTGTTAAACTCAGTTATCCAATGAGGCATTATAATAAGAACATTTTGTATGCTGACAAGTTTTTCTGTATTTCTTTAACCATTATTGGCATAATGGTGTTGGCTGAAGCTGTTGCCACAAAGTTTGTGAGACACCTGTCTGTGTTGCTTCATAGGCTGTAGAAGTGAAATTTCCCTTTCCTGGAAGGTAATGGTTTAACTCTGACCTTATCGAGTATGACTGTGCACCTGTGCATAAAGCGAGGTCCATAAAGGCATCTTTTGCCAAATTTGGTGTGAAAGAATTCAATGGCCTTCAGAGCTCTGACTCCGACCCCACTGAACACCTTTGGAATAAATTGTAATGCTATGTGCCCCGATATTATTGACCAGTCTCACTTAAGCTCTTGTGGCGGAATGAGCACAAAACAACACACCCATGTGTTCCAAAATCTAGTGGAAAGCCTTCCCAGACGAGTGGAGGCTGTTATAGATTTAAAAAAAAAGTGGACCAACTTCATATTAATTCACATACTTTAGAAATGGGATGTTCATCAAACACATGTGGATGTCATGGTCAGGTATCCACATATGGTCATAAAAGCCTCAGCCACATGAGCAACATGGCTAAACCAGCAAAATCCGATAAAATGCACATCTTATCGGATCATCAGCTTTGTAAATGGGAAAAATGAAATCTCTAATCATAATTTTTTCAATTATGAAAATCATTATGATTAGAGATTTCATCTTTACCATTTACAAAGCTGATGATCCGATAAGATGTGCATTTACTTCCTCAAAGTATGATCATAAACAAACTGCGGTGAAGCATTTAATCTGCTGGAGTTATAACATACGAAGAAGAAAAATAATTTTTTTTAACTTTGAAAAAAAAAATCAGTTGATTACGTAGAGGATGACCAAAAAGGATTCATATCTTTTCATGGGTACAATATTTTAATTTTTGCTGTTCTTTCCACTTAGGCAGGAGCACATACTTCTCTTGCATTTTTAAACACCATAAACTGATTTACTGAAATTTGCTGATTATGAATGGCCAAAAAATACTACTACTAATTGTCACCTAAGGAAGGATATACTTAATGTTGATAATAATGTTACAATCAGGAAAGCACTTCCGCTCCATGAAGGACAACACAGAGAGACTAATGTAGAGTTTCTTCCTGTAGGCTATATGAACTCTCAGTAACACCACATACAGTAGGACTAAACACTCTGATCTGCTTTCTTTATTCTCTCAACAATAGCACAATAACACTCTCGCTACTCATACACATCATACACTCATCACATTGCACATTTAACATTTTCCACATCATTGAACTTTACACATTGTTCTGCTCATGACTAAGCATTGCGTTTCTATTTTGATTCTATTTCAGTTCTATTTTATTATTTGTACATATTGTAATTTTTTTATTTCACAGCAAACGTTTTTCTATATTTATATAATTTTTATTATATTCTTATTTCATATTTTATATTCTTTATTTAAAAAGTCTATTTTTCTTTTTTTATTTTATGTCATGGCATTAGCATTTCACTGCATATCATACTGTGTATGACAGTGTACAGTATGTGACAAATAAAATTTGAATTTGAAAAAATCTGATTCTGGATTTTTTAATGCTACTTTGGCACTGCAATCGAATGAGCCATGGGCTAACTGATGCATTTTTATTCTGAATGGGACAATATTTTACACACAGGGATAATATTCTGGCCCATGTACTGTAAATGAACCAATAGTATATAAACCAATACCAATATGTTATGAAGAAGTGACTCACCCTAAGACCAGAATAGTGTATGGATATGACCCTCTAACTGGAAGGCATGATGTTGACTTATAGAACTTAGAAAAGATGCATGATACCTGGGCAGCATTACAGACCTCCTATATTGACTGACCTCTAAGTACTTCCCATGAGGAGAAAATGCTTCTTGTCTGAGAAGGGAGAAGATTTCCATCACTCATTGTGGCCATCTTTGCTTAGACAGGGAAGTGTCACTTCCCCATGCCAGCTCATCTGATGATCAAATTTCTGCATGCTGGTTTTATGTGGAAGTACAGGATGTGCACTAGGCATAGAAAGTCATTCATGTGGAATATAGAATGCATTATCCAGTCACCAGCATATTCAGGGTAAAAGTATCCCTGAAGGAAATTCTGTTTACTGTCTGTTTCAAATCTGTTTCAAATCAACATTTTGCAGGAACTTAGAGACCTTGAAGCACAAGGTCACAGGCAGGGCTCTTGGGTCAGTGTAAAGAAGTGACTCATTCCCAAGCTTATGAGTGCTTAGTGAAGCCCCAGCCCAGTGCAGCCAAATACAGACATATAATAGCTAGCACATACTGTATGCTTTTAGCATTGATGAAGACCTCTCCTTGTCAAGTTGTCCATGCACAAATGTTAAGACTTAGAGATTAGACAATGCAGTATGTACATACAACGAAGCCCACACCAGACACATAATTTTGCCACAACATGAAACAACCTGAAAGCATATAAGGTTTGTGTTTCCTGTACTGCTGGATAGTAATGTATGACCCGTTCATTTCTCTGAGAGACTATACTGCAGGTGCTACAGCCAAGGGTGTGAAACCATTCCATCTGACTGTGACAATAGGCAACTGATACATGGGGCACCCTGTCTCTCAGCATGATTATCATGGGAAAGCTGGGTTTTTTTGTCTACATCAAAGGCACTAGCAGGACTCTGTGGCCTAAACATCGAATGCTGTGTAATATTAACAGAATTTATTGTAGAGGTATATAGGCATACAGAAGACATTCAGGCCAGTTGTGGGCCTATACATCCTACATCAGTCATTGCATTATTAACAAAAATGATCAGTTGAAGTGTCCGATGTCCAATGTTGATTTATTCCCCCCGCAGACCCTTTCCTTGATATATTTTTTCATTCTACCAAGATCTTGGGGCCATGCCAGAGGTTCTGTCTGTGGTGTTTAGGATTCAACTGTAGTCAGATGACACATTTTTGAAAGTTCCTTCACTTCACAGGCCTAGAGAAACTACTGCTATAGCTTCTGTTAACAACACGACCATTCTTAGAAAAAGTAGATTTCTCACATATTTCCTCCACAAACAAAAATATGCTTATCACCTGTTAGGACAGCATAAATCTATTTCCACTGCAATGAATTGCGCAGTTTATTTTGGTATTAGAGTGTGTTTATTTGTTCTTTCAATTAACCGTGAGTTCCACAATGGGCAGTCTATAAAGTGGAAGATTTAAAGTGATAGCTTAAAGTGTTTAGATACAGCAGTGTTCTTACGCCTCATGCCATAAAGTGATAGGGCCACCTTCATTCATTTTATCCTTGGTTCTAGAAAGTGACTGAAGGCGAACTTGAACTTTTGAACGGAATACCTTTTCTTGGAAATGATGTGTCAACATCCAAAATAAATTTTTTTCTCTATTCAACTTTCCCTTTTCTTTCTTTCTTTCTTTCTTTTTTTTTTTTTTTTTTTAAAAAAAAGGGGAATTAAACGAGTAGAGTCCCTTGTTCTGAAAAGCAGATTGTAACATTATCCACCACATCTTTGTCAGAAGTGTCAAGTAATGAAGTACAAATACTTCCTTACCTTACTTAAGTAGAAATTTTGGGTATATATACTGTACTGGAGTAATTATTTTTCAGCCGACTTTTTACTACTTTTTACTACTAGGAAGGTAACAGCACCAGGAAGGTAACAGGAATGATATATACTGTATACACACACACACACACACACACATATATATATATATATAAAAATAATAATAATAATTATATATATATATATATATATATATATATATATATATATATATATATATATATATATATATAAATAATAATTTTTTTTTTTTTTTTTTGATTAACCACTTGGATGAATCATTCATTCTGACAGCACTAATGTTTATTGTAGACAAACATACAAGGGTAATTGTTACTAAGCCGGCCCTGGGTACACTAATTTTCTTGCATGTTGCCCTTACAGATTCCTGCAGCTAAGCTTGGATGTACATTTACATTCCAATAAAGGTTACTGATGACATGCCTCTGAAGTTTGACTTTTTGTACCATTAAAATACTTAGAGGCAACTAATTATTATATCTTCTTGTCCATAAAACATGTTAATGCTCAGTAGTACACATACATGGTTCTTTAATGTATTTGCATTGTACTAAAATGCATTCTTTTTCAATTGCCATATACAGTATCACAAATCACGATGGCCGTTAAATAATACAACAACAAAACAACAATATATTTCCTTTTTTTTTAAATGAGGTGTTAGTGTACAGTAGTATATAGGCCCGTGGCACAGCCTAAGCTTTTATCCCTAATGCGTTTTTCCCCCCTCAGGTTACTTTTACTTTTATACTTTAAGTAGTTTTGAAACCAGTACTTTTATACTTTTACTTGAGTAAAAAGCTTGAGTTGATACTTCAACTTCTAAAGAAGTCTTTTTAAACCCTAGTATCTATACTTCTACTCAAGTAATGAATGTGAATACTTTTGACACCACTGATCTTTGTCCATGAGGGGTCTAACATGTTGGGAAATGTGATTCGAACAAATGTGATTAATCTATGAGACCCTGAACACTGAAATGTTTGACCTTAAAAGCAGAACTAATGCTTGTCTCAACCCCTTGGTCAGATATGGTTTTCGCCCTGTAAGCAATATTTTTCATTTGTAATGGCGTCAGTTAATAGCACTGCAATGTCTGCTGAATGTCTGTGGGTGGTCAGTATCTAGTATATTATATTGAGGATGAAGCAAACTCAAAAACTTAGGTTGTTTGGAATATTTTTTGTAAACCAAACTGAGTGATAGTCTATTTGATTATCCCAGATTTGTTGTGAATGAGTGTGTGTGTGTGTGTGCCCTGTTATGGATTGGCACCGAGTCCAGGGTCTACCCCGCCTCGTGCCCTAAGTCTCCTGGGATAGGATCCAGACCCCGCGTGACCCTGAATATAGAAGAAAGCGGTATGGACGATAAGTGAGTGAGTTATTTGGTATTTATAATGGTGTTATAATGAGTTCCTTTAGGTACGTGTACTCTAGAACTTTAGATGCAGTTTAATTAATGTTTTATTGCGCAGGTGTTCTGTATTCCACTCCATTGATTTCATTAAATGGCTTGATAATTTTTGTTAAATAAGGAACATTTTAATTACTTTTTGTCTAAATTTCTTTTTAGATATGTCCAGTATATTTATACAGTCCTCCAAAAGTATTGTGACTGTATCCGTTTGATTTGAAGATTAAAGGATGAACTGTATATACAATATATGTACAGTACAGTAAGTGCAAAATGTTTCACCATGATCTATGTAATTTGGTATACAGACATACTGTATATGATGATACATGAGTAATCGTGCATAATTCACTTATAATAACCTCTGCATTGTACCAGAAATGTTGAACACGTGTTAAACAATTCTCTATTATACTAAACAGAAAAAGTGTACGTATTAAAACAGTTTACAAATATAATCTTGGCCATCAAAGGAAAAACGTAAAGTACAACCTACACAAGATTCAATATCTTTTAATTTAATAAGCATGTAGAAAAAAAAAGTATAAACACAAATAATATCTACAGTCATACCATGTTGACTGTCTTCAATAATTATTTTTAAATTATGTATATTATTTTGATTCAGCTTCTCTGTGAAGCACTTTAGTTTAATATCATCAGATTATGAATGAAATGCATAATTAACCAAAAACTATTACAAATACACAGTACAGCAGTACAGTACAACAGACATTTAGGCAACATATACTGTATATTTAAAATGGGTTTTAGAAAGATTAAAAAGATATTTGGTGTTATTGCACAGATCTTTGGGAAAGTAATTTCATATATTGAAAAATGTAAATAAAACAACTTTGGTAAATGAGTTCTGACTGTATTATCTGAAGCACATTAATTCAGGTGCACATGAAAACATAACAGTTACTGAATGTACATAATGGCTAAGAATGACAAACAAGATCATTATAAAATTAATTTCACATAAAAGCATTAACATTAACATTAGGCTGAAGAGTGACCTGAATTCACTTCAGGTGGTTTTAACCTAATATAGGTTGCAGTTTTGAATTATTTTTTTGTATTTTTTTTTCAACAATTCAAACTGCAAATTCTTAATTCATACTATGCAATTCTTATGAAAAGACATCAAGATTAAGACTGTGGTTAGGGTTGAGTTTAGAGATAGTTCACCTAAGCATGTGAAAGCATGGAAACTTTCTTAAAGTCACCTTGGTAAAATGTAAAGAAATTAGAAACAGTAAAACAGCTAAAACAAAAACACCCCCCCCCCCCCAAAAAAAAAAATATAAAAAAAATAAAATAAAAAAATAATAATAATCCTCAGTAATCCCATACATAAATTATAATTTTGTACAATTTTGTGCAATCATATGCTACACTCACCAAAAGGTTAAAGGCTTTGCATGATTAAATTAAGATTGCATACTTTGTTAATTCATTGTCATTCACTCATGCTGTGCATTTGCATTAAATATGAATGCAGGTGAACTTGCTGCATCTGCCTAGCCTAAGGTGCTCGTGTGCATGTGTATCTCAGGGCTGTTGTTGGTACTGGCTCTCTGTGGCCGTGTAGAAGTCCTCCAGCACACTCTGAAGGTACTCAAATGTTGGTCTGTCTTCTGGCTTGTTCTTCCAGCACTCCAGCATAATGTCATACAGCTCCTGAGGGCATGAGTCCAAGCGCTGCATGCGATATCCTCTCTCCAGGGATCGAATCACCTCTGGATTTGTCATGCCTTGACATTACATGCAAACAAAGAACATTAAAGAAATTTAAAGGTTTGCACAATACACACACTTGACTAATGATCTTGATATTTTAGCAAGGCAGAATAAACTGTACAATGCTAACACTATTTGCTCTAGCCTAAGACTATGGATTCAGGTCAAGAGGTGGGAGGAACACCCTGGACAGGGTGCCAATTCATCACACATAAGCACACACACACATATACACACACACACACACACACACACACACACACACACACTACAGACACACACTACAGACACACTATAGGAAATTTGGAATAGACAATTAGCAAACAGAAAGAGCATGCAAAGTCCACACACCAAAAGTGAGTCGGCGAATGAACCCTAGACCCTAGAGGTGTGAGGTGCTTACCACTGTCACCAAACCGCGCCAATGATTATTATAATTTTTTTTTTTAATGACAGGTTAAGCCGCAACATTGTGCAGTAGATATTTGGCCATATGACTAAATAGTACATGATGGTCTACAGATCAGATAATATACAGATCATTTGGCTTCAGTTAACTTTAAATAAACAGTTTTAAACAAAATAAACAGCAAATTAGATGTTGTCTACTGCAAAACACCCTAAATTAACATGCACACACTTACATTTATGCCTACTAAAAACAACATTGTACCAAAGCATCCAGGATCTTTCAAAAATCATATATATGATATCTTACAAAATAAGCTAAATATTTGCAAAATATATATTTTTAAATGCTGTCTCTAAAGTTGTCATAATCCACTAGACATTAAATAATTAATTATTAACTAAGTCCTGTGGACTACAAGACCAAACTGCTTTATGCAAATTATGCTTGATTTAACCTATAAAGGATCTGAATGGGGTAAAAAAAAATAGTACTGCTACCAGCCACTAGATGTCATCAAAGACATGTGGCTTAATTTTTAGCTGTAGTCATGCTCACAAAAGAAAACAAAAAGATTCTGTAATGCAATTTAATCAAATCAGAGATACTCTGACGGATCGCTTGCCTCCTATGATGAAACATTTCTTTTAATGGGGGTGGCTTTCTAAAGGAATTAAATGTAAAATATAATATGAGAATTATCTCCTTTCACAATCCCATATCCTCAACTCAGGCAAACTCCTGATGCATGATTTTCTACCAACTGAGGGAATATCCTTCATGAACCCATCTGCATATGGAAAGACGTTGTTCCCCACATTACAAACAGTGCTTGGCTTTCGTTTATGATAAAAAAAAAGATTCTACATAAGGCTGTCTACCGGAAGGGACAGAGCAAATTCTACTTCCTGAGGAAACACAGATTCTTCAATGCAGCAAAATGTTGCAGATCATTTTATCAGTCTGATGTTGCAAGTGCAATAGTGTTTGTTACTATCTGCTGGGCAGCAGATAGCAGTGACATTAGGAAAAATCAACAAACTAATCAGAAGGCTAGCTCAATTTTGGGAACTCCAAGAGAAGAGAATCCTGTTAATTATCATGGGGAAGACATCAAACCTCCTCCAGAAGTTACTGGCTAAAGAGCACAGCAATTCAGCACGAGAATACTTCAGCCCTGCTGTGACAAAGAACGCTACAGGAAGTCTTTCCTGCTGACTGCAATTAGACTAGATATCTGCTCTGTGTCAGGAGAGGGTGTAGCTTCTCTGACATTACTATAATTAGAATTGCATATATTCTGTAGTCTACCTGACTGCACGGATACGACAGAGTGTACTCTCACTTTCTCTTTTTATTAATATGACATCTTGCACCTTATATACAATTACGTACATTCACACCTGTATATGCTGTAAATAAATAGTATAATCTTATTATTGGCCAAGCATTTTCATAAATAGATTAGACTTAGGTAAAGGAGCAGATCTGGGGGACTCATGGACGTAGAGTATTATGGTGAATTGGTATGTTTAGATGCTGTCTTCCTCACTCTCATTGATCACTCAGGTTTGTTGACTGTGAGGTGATTGTTTGCTTTACATCTCAGGGAGCCCTCATGTTTGTGTTTCCTTCTGTCTCTCCCTTTTAGTTATGCTGTCATAGTTAGTCCTGCCGGAGTCTCTGCTTGCATTCTACAGTTAATATACATTCACATTATACATCGTATGACTGTGACCATACCTAATTGCCATCTCTCCTCTTCTTCTCTTCCCCCCCTCTTTCTCTTCCCTCTTTCCCCCTGTCTGCCCCTTTCACTCTTTCTCTCTCTCTGTCGAGCAACACATGTCGTTCCTGAGCTGCCAGTGATCCAGACTCCCTCTGCCCTCCGGACCTGTCTGACCCATCCTGGTGCCCCGCTTCTGCTTGGATATTTCGTCACATGGATGCCCTGTGTGTCTCTTTGGTATGCGTCTGGTGCCTGGGGATGATTCTCTCTACCTAGACGACGGTTCTGGCCTCGACTGGTGTTGGCAACTGTTTCTCTCGGGACTTGACAGTCCGATAGTTCAGGACTGGAATTTCCTACAAGTCTACCTGAATCTCCAATAACTACATGGACTCCATATTAACATCAACATCAACTGGTTCCTCTCAAGGTTTCTTCCTATCACCATCTCAGGGAGTTTTTCCTTGCCACTGTCGCCCTCGGCTTGCTCACCAGGGACAAACTGACCATTTTGATTCATACACATTCATATTCCATATAAACTTAAATAATTCTTTTGATTGTGTAAAGCTGCTTTGAGGCAATGTCAATTGCTAAAAGCGCTATACAAATAAAATTTAATTGAAATTTAATTGAATTATTTTACAATGTTTTTACCTTGCTAAGGTCAGATTTTTTTTTACTTTACTTTCTCATTGTGACATTGATTTATTTTAACCTGGCCATAATATTTATCTACACCTTGTTTCTTGTATAATGTGTAAACTGGCTGTTGTAACATTGCAATTTTCCATTGGGATTAATTCCGATCGATCGCAATTTTCCATTGGGATTTATAGATAGATATAAATCTATCTATCTATCTATCTATCTATCTATCTATCTATCTATCTATCTATCTATCTATCATTACATATGCTAGAACCAGAACAGACATGCTCTGATTCAGGTTTTTTTTGGAGAGTCAGAGAATAAAAACTTATGTGAATACAAACCTTACACGTATACCCTTACACTCCCTTGGAATTATGAGGTTCTGCATTTTGTGCAGTTTTGAGATATTGAGTTTTAAAGTTTTTTCCCTCCTTAAAGGAGAAAAGGTGAACCATGCCTTTTAATTTTCAAACAAAGGGTGCAGATCACTGAAAAATACCCCATCCTATGTTAATACTGTATGCTGACACGGAATAAGAAAATGAGAATTAGGGCTGCAACTACTGTATCAATTAAGTTATTGACTACTGAACCAACTAATTAGATTACAAATGAGACTTTTACTAGCTCTTATTTAGCTGTTAGCCTTTAAATTTAGCTTGAGGTTGTGCATGTAAAAACTAACATACTTAGTAATTAACTTTCGTGATGAAATAGTGCATGCGTTAGTGTGAAATTCACTTAAAAAGGTTATTGAGGAGAACTGGGGAAAAAAAGACTCACAGCAACACACAGTCACTTATTTTCCACATTCTCTTCAGGTATGAAACCTTTCCCATTTAACTGACTCTCCCGTCTTTCACAAAGCGCTGCTTGGTCACGGCCAGTACAATGTCATTCTCTCTGATTCTAGGGGTTGTTTTGCTCGAGTTAAGAGTGAAATGCTTGTGAAGGCGTGTATCATCACTCTATTAAACACTTCATTCCAGTAAGCCTAACATCTGTATGTTAGAGCGTTCACAGTTCGTGTGAGAATCAAGTGTGATGACATCATCAAGTAATTGACAATTAGATTCGTTGCCAACTAATTTGATTATACATTTTGATGAATAACTTCATTTTAACCAAAAAAGTCAGACAGAAGCTGATAATAATAATTCCATCTTAACGATTTGTTAAACCTGAATTTCAAAAGCGACCTTCCTTCAATGTGGATATTGGACATAATTCTTGTACTGTATGTTCCTTAATGGTGTTTGAATGTAGCCTACATCTTTTTTCCCCACCTTGAAAAGTCATCATGCTTTTTTGGGGGATGGACCCCACAGGTTAAAAACCCTAAAATAGAATATGGTGTGGTAGGTGCTGACCTGGGTATGGTGTTCGGCCATAACTGATAATCTCAGTTAGCAGAATACCGAAGGACCACACATCTGATTTGATAGTGAAGGAGCCGTAGTTTATAGCTTCTGGTGCAGTCCACTTAATGGGGAATTTGGCACCTTGCACAGAAGAATAGACAGTTTAATAGTTAACATCATTTAGCAATTCCACAAAACTTTGTAAATAAATAATGAACATTAACAGTTATGCTAATTTGGCAAATGAAACGACTCACCTTCCCTCGCAGTATATTCATTGTCTTCTATGATACGTGCCAGACCAAAATCAGCAATTTTGCACACCAGACTCTTATTAACCAGGATATTGGCAGCCCGCAAGTCTCTGTGAATGTAGTTCCGTCGTTCAATGTAGGCCATGCCTTCTGCTGTCTGACAATAGACAAAGACAGGTAGACTGTTGAAAATAATCTAAAATGCGATTTGTTTTTGTCACACGCACGCACGCACGCACGCACGCACACACGCACACGCGCACACACACACACACACACATCAAGATCCCCTGTAAGGAGGGGGTAGCTCATGGTTAAGGCATTGAACTATGGTCCGGAAGGTTCCAGGTTCCAACCCCACTACCACCAAGTTGCCACCATTGTGCCAGTGAGCAATGCCCTTAACCCTTAACTGCATAATGAGAATGAAAAATGTAAGTTGTTCTGGATAATGGTGTCTGCCAAATGCAATAGATGTAAATGTCTGCCAACTCCAATAAATGTGCAGTATTTGATTCAATCCTAGATTGCCTCTGCAGTTTTATATGGAGCCCTATAATTGCAGGTATCAAGATTTGGGGTTAAATGGAACACTTTGATTTTAGCAAATAAATGTTTGTTTTCCCCTTTGCAACATTTCTGAAAAATAATTAATACAAATAAAAGTCTTTTGGGCTTACTGTTTGATTGAAATGTAATCATTTGAGCTCCACCTCTTGACATACACAAAGCCTGATATAGCATGTCTACTTCTGTACACACAGAGGTACCTGTTGCTTATCAGATTTGAATATTAAAATTCACCCACTAACGGGACAAACCTGTTTTGTACATCAAAGGCAAATGTGCCATGGTACATTCAGTTCCATACTTAAAATGCAGGAACTGCAGGACAATAGCCGGCGTGAAAGGCGCAGACAGCGATAGACTCACCTGTGCAGAGAAGTCTATTAGTTTGGGCAATTGAAGACGATTTCCTTCATCACTCTTGAGGAAGTCCAATAAACTGCCTTTAAAATGAACACATAGGCATATTTAAAAACGGTCATTTCATCTTGTATCCAGAAAATCTTGCATGTGTTCACACTCTCTCGCACAACCACACCCACACATGAACATACCTTTTTCCATGTACTCCGTGATAATGTAAATGGGCTCTTCCTTGGTAACTACAGCATTGAGGCGAACCAGCTTGTCATGTTGGAGGCTTTTCATAAGGTTTGCTTCCATCAGGAACGCCTCCACAGACATACTGCCTGGTTTCATAGTCTTCACAGCTACCTTGGTGTGCTTGTTGTATGTGGCTGAAAATGAGAAGCCAAGCTATAAGCAAAGTGCTACATATTGTTCTTTATTCATTTATCCATTTTGGTTTTCACCACGAATAAACCGATTACCCATTACAACACAAGATGCTCAGTATTGCATAAGTTCTGCTTGTGCCACCTGGGAAGCTCTGGCCCCTCAGGTGATGACTTCATAAGACTTCTGGGGTTGTGCTGTTGTGTCTGGCGTCAGGATGTTGTTATATCTTTTGGGTGCTATGGGTTGGGGCCTCCCTGGATCAGACTTGTCTGGCACATCCCATGTGTGCTCGGCTTTATTTGGATCTGGTGAGTTTAGATGTCAGCGGCCTTGGGCCCTTTGCCTGCTGGATTCTGCGCACATCAGGCTGTGGTGCACTGGGTGTTTTTGTGCCTTTCTACTTTGGCCAGAATTGACTGTTTTGACAATTTGTGCAGCATTGACTTTCTGGGGAATTAAACCACAGAAAACACTGGCCTTTGGTTCCTGCAGACATGGGTGAGCCTTGGGTGCTCATGATCATGATTTTACTGGTAACTGATGATCAATATTGTTATTGTGTTATTATTTTGTGGCGTAAATATCATGGCTGATTGGTGTATAAACGAAACTGCAATACTTATGTAACATATTTCTAACTACTGTATCTAAAAGAATTGTGTTGAAAAGTGCAAAAATATGCCAGATATATCAAATTAATACAAAATATTAATCGCAGATTAGTGTTTGGCACTTACCCATCCAAACTTCTCCAAATTGTCCAGCTCCCAGCCGTTTGTCTAGCTTGAGGGATTCTCGTGGGATTTCCCAGGCATCCTTTTCCCATGGTTTCTGGGGTTTGGCACTAATGCAGGCGGTAGTAAGTGCCTGACACAGTCCATCTCCTTGCTCTGTAAAAAAATGAGGACAACAAAAACACACCAATGAACCTCTCATTATACATGTATGTATTAGTAAAAGGACTCTGCTCTAATGCAAAAACCCTATACACTGGAAAACCGCTTTTAGCTACTGGCTGTGACGGTGCAGACCAAAAAGATAAAACCAAGAAATTCTATTATCAAATTTTTTTTTTAAATTAAAATAATAATTCTGGTGAAGCTAGTAATTAAAGCTAGTGACATTTGGTATAATAGCAAAAAAATATATAGAGTATAACATGCTTTGTGACCACACTACATGATAGAAAAAAAACTTAGAAATGATCTTGGTTAGAGAACTACAAATAATATTTAAGTTTAGGAACAGAGGCAGCTATCTCAGTTTAGCTACAATACTGCTAAACCCTTTTTAAAAATACATGGTGGTGTATGCGTTGTCACATGACTTTTCTGGTTCTTACTCTTGTAATGGTTGACAAGTTCCTGCAGGGTGTTGAACGTGATTCGAGGTGAAATGTAGAAACCGCCGCTGTCTAGCGTGCGGATCTTATAATGCTTCACTGTGTCACCTGCTTGAGGGTCATGGTCCCTTACTGATAATGAATAGCTTCCTGTAAAAAATGATTGTAGATTTATTCTTTAAGAACAACAACTGTTTTGTTGGCCAAATCAAGATTATGAATGATTGTATAATGAAAAACTCACCTTTGGTGGTCTCACTATCTCTGATCATGTAAGAGCCCACTTTATTCCCAGAAGCCAGGAGCTGTCTCTCGGCATCTTTCCTGCTCACTGCTTTGAAGAACCAACTAAAATGGACACAATGCATTTCAAATCATTGGCTTAGAGGTGATCCAAATGAACCACAGGAACAAACGTACTTGTTATGAGCTTTATATAACTTTGTATAATGTATTCTTTAATTTCTACTTTCTACAATATTGTGTATGTTATACACTCACTCTTCAGTTTGAAGTGTGTCTTTAGCTACATAGTTACTGGGGATGTAGCCTTCCTCACCACTGCTCACAGACAATGCTTTCCACCATTCACCTGACCTGCACCGATAAATAGCATAAACAACATTACATATGTATAAAAGTATGAATAAGAACTATGCCACTTTTGAAAGCTTATGTACAATAGGCACTTACTCTTGTAAGATTTTTAACTTGTCTCCCTTTTTAAAGCCCAGGTCTCCATCATGCAATGCTTCGTAGTCAAAGAGAGCTATGGCAATGTTCTCAAAATCTAAAAAGCATTAACAAAATTTTAGTCTGGGTTCACTCAGCCAACCTTAGTTAGCACCATAACCTGTATGATTATAATTTGTACATTACAGAAACACAGAAAGCTAGCACATAAAGAGCTGTGAATTCATCATACTATAAATACTAGTCAAGCAACTAACAGGAAATGTATTCGACACCAGGCTCATGAAATCTCACATGAATTACAGTTTTTTTCTTCGTCTTCTTTGCAAATTAACACGTATTGTATTAATAGCTCAACTGTAAAGAAGCATGAAGTTAGCAGCGACTTCCTCTTTAGTGTACAGTGAACATTTTATCAAGTGCTCCACCTAAATCTAAGTGAAATTATTTAGTGTTAACATGTTCAATGAACACATACACTTCCTTTGAAGTGCACGCATAAAGACACTTCTTAAAGCAGTGATGGGCAACAACTGCTCATTTAAGCAGTAGAAAGTCAGTAACAAATCTTTTAAAGATTGAAAAATGTCGCTTACCATCCGTACTTTGGGTAGGAGGAATGGGGCAGCTTTTGTTCTAATGGGAGAAAAAAATAACATGATTTATCTGATCATGTTTTTCATATTTCATATGTTTATAAAACAGGATCAAAGTACTAGACATTTAAAGTTTTACAGTCACTTTCTTTAAGTATAGTTTTTTGCTGTAGCATATAATATGGGTTGAGAGAGTTTTACACTTTTGATCCACTGCTGTAGGACCAACTTCCAATCTATCCATGATGATACGTTTGCAGTGTGCACTGTGTCAATTAAAGGTATAGGCTTTTACATATAAAACTCCTAAACACAAAGTAAAAATTGTAATCAAAATTTCCACTTGCAAAATTAGATCTTACTCAATTATCTTACTTTCCATTATGCTCATACTGGGTACTCTTTTGCTATAAATATGGTTAAAGAGGACGTATGGTTTTCTAATCGCACTATCTGGTATCACCCAGAAGATGATGGGTTCCCTTTTGTGTCTGGTTCCTCTCATGGTTTCTTCCGTATGTTGTCTCTTCCCTTGCTACGGTTGCCTCTCTCTTGTAATAAATTTAAATATAAATGTTCATCCAAAATTCGGTAAAACTGGTTGGTCATAAAGTCTGTGGTTAAATTCAACTGATTGTCAGTTGTTAGTTGAACTGAATTGAGATTGTTAAGATTTTTACAAAGCAAACAGAATCTATATTCAAATGAAGGTGTTGTGAAAGAACCAAATAAGTACATGACAAGTTAGTTATCTTTATTCAGTCCACAAATTACTTATAGGCTGCAGTAAGAGGAAAACACAACACTAAAGTCACCAAGGGCACAAACAGGAAGTAAGAGTGGGCCATCTGCTCAGTTTGGTCATTATTAAAATCAAATAGAAATAGTCAAAAGTGCAGGGCAGAATATTACTGTACATGGTTTTAGTGAAATTTCAGTAGATTACATTATATGAAATGGAATTATATAATTCTCACTGCAAGATTCTACTCTAAAAACTAATTTGGAGGATCTTGGTCCATGCTTAAATATTTGTATTGTTGTGAGATTAAAAAAATAAAATTAATTGAATTTGTTACTATGTTACTGATCATTTTTGCTGCCATCCAAATGATCCGTATTGTTTTAACACACTATCCTGACTAATCAAAGATTAACTCGTAATTAAAATAGCTTAATTAAATGTGTTTTCCAACTTTATTTTGATATTTTCTAAAAATGCCTTTCCAGGTTCTCATGGCTTAATTGAGGACAAATGGCAAAACAAAACCAAATCCTATACATAAACAAGGTCAGTTTTACCGTTACAAACATTTTTTTTTCTTTATGACGTTTAGTCTGTATGATATGATAATCAATAATTGGATATTGGATTGGATATTTAAATTAAATTAAAAATTTTATTGGAATAAAAAAAATAAATAAAGTAATTTCATGGTAAGCTTGTATCAAATGTATCTATCAAATCAGGGTATGTTGCAATTGACTTGTGTGTGTGTGTGTTCATGTTGGCATTTATTATGTTAATTAAAGTTAATTAGAGTAAATTTGTATTATGGGCAAGCCCTTCATCATATATATATATATATATATATATATATATATATAGAGAGAGAGAGAGAGAGAGAGAGAGAGCATTGACTCAAAGCAACGTAACTGTAATAGAGGTTTGACCTAATAAAGATTTTGCCTTTTTTGTTGACAGAGTGTTTTTGTTTATTCATTAATTACATTTTTTTTACTAAGCTCTAGAGCAGCCGGAAATATAAAATCTGCTGTATTTGTGCTAATGCAATATAATGGACACATGTTTCCATATGCAGTCACAACTAATAATCAGTCATAAATAATTTTAGCCTCGGTCTTGACATGTAAGGAACATATTGCTAACCATAATAAAGAATGTTTCATTCTTTTCACTGTCCGTTCATTCCAGGAAAAGAGGTAGAAAATTATTCCCTAAATGATAACCCAGCAGTTCTCAAAGTGGAGTCCCGCGAGCATCAATGGGGCATGATGGTTTTTGTAATTTTTCTTTTCTTCAAATTTTCTTTGAGTAATGAAAATCACAGCTAACCAACATTAAAACGATTTTTTAATGGCTGAATTATATGATTATTATTATTATATTATACTATGGATTATATTCTAACTGCTTCTTTACTGATACAAATAACTTTGTATTTTAACGTTGCCTTAAGTGCAATGTGAATTGCGATAGATATGATTGTAAGGAGTATGTGTTTCTTTCTAGGGACTGTTCTTTGACTAGCATTAAATTTGAAGTACTCAGTTGAAAGATCTTTAAGATTTATGGTACGATGCTAGAAAAGCATCTTTTTGGTCTCATAATAGTGTATACTGCATTAAATACTAATAAAACTTAAAATAGGTATCAAACTGTGATACCGTAACAATCATTAGCTGTGTTTAAAATGGTTCCTCATTCCTTACAAACAGCAAACTGCATTTTATTTTTACTACAAGCGTTCATTGTTTGTAGACTAATGTATTGAAGTACATTGTAAGATTTCATAAGTGCATTGAATTCTATGCTCACACTATGTACTATGCTTTAAAATTTACTAATGTAACAAATGACAAAACTCCCTAAAAGTGCGAATAGGGAGTGGTTTCAGAAAGAATGTCATGTGACCATTTTGGCTCATTTCAGTACAGTATCTTAGAGTAAACTGTTGTCTGCACCTTCACCCAACTTCAGTGATCAGGAAGAGGAAATACCTCCAAGCAAGCTAAATATACTTAAATATTCCATTTTGCTGACCTTACAAAACACAGGCTACACAGTAAAGTGCAATCATAAACTTTTTAAGTAGAAGTAAGATTGTGAGAAAGTCCCCGTAACACTTCTTCTTTCCATAAGACTTTCTGTTTTCTTCCTCAACCAAATGAAACCCTGATGTACAACTCCACTTACTGGCTTGCTCCCTGCTGTAGGGTCTTTGACATAGTGCGCTGTCTGATTGCGGTTTCCCATGTCGTTGTTGCCCACCGTTTTGCCACCGGAATCCTGTTCTGGCTTGGTGCCAACACAGCCCATGATAAAAACCTGCACACACAATCAGAGAAATGAGGACAGACATGTTAGACATCGCTGCCTAGGATGGAGGAGACATGAGAGCTGGAGTTGGGAACTAATCTTTCGAAGAAATCATGTATGAAATTATTTGATAAATTCGCCTGTCATGTTATGGCTTTGCTGCATACTACTTATGACCTGACCAAAACAGAATTATAATAAGAGATGAGATATTTATTAATAATAGATCAAGTGCTTCTTTAAACAGGAAGCAGACATGGTGGTCCTGCGGTGCGCGCGTGTGAGAGACAAGTCAGAAGTCAGCTATCAAAAGGAAGAAGCCTGGGGAAGCTATGAGACACAGACACACACACACACACACACACACACACACACACACACACACACACACACACACACACACACACACACACACACAGACACACACAGACACACACACAGACACAGACACACAGACACACACACACACCACAGCTGCACAATGTACAGCCAGTACAGATTAAGCTAGCAGTACCAGCTGTTCAACTATTACTCCTTATGGGACAGACATGATATTGCACAAAAAATAACAATAATAGGGCATATCAGTCTAGCTTTCTACATGTCACTGTTTAAAAAAAAAAAGAAACCTTACATTTGACAAAAAACATACTGTACGTATTTAATTTTAAACAAGTAACTAATGAATTCCTGAATTCCTGGAATTTAGATATGTCTTGTCTGTACAAACATATTTGTTTTTCACATATATATCATTGGTCTTGGCCTGTAATGGTATGTATATTTGTCTGCTTCTCTCTTGAGCACACACTTCTCATGTCTCATGTTTTTATATAGACATGCACAGATATATTCGGATAGTCTTGTAGACACATCTATTACAAAATGACACCTCATCATATCTTGTACTGAGTTCTTGCCATTATAGTGTACAGAATGTCTGGACGCTGTAGAAAGATGTAGAACATAAGAACATATAGAACAACTACATCTTAAATGGATAAACTTTTCTACTTGCTTAACAATATACATTTTTAATTGCCTATATTGCATTACAGTATATTAAACACAGTATATAATATGATGAACAAGCTAAAACAGCTTTGTGAAAATGAAAGCAGCTTGTGTATAATACATAACTTTTTCATTTCTCTTTTATTAATTTTCACATCTCAAATCATTGGAATAACTGCACTGGAGGTCACATGCTTCGGCACAAATTATAATCAGATATTTCTAACAATCCCCTGAAAGGACATGTTGTTCTGTCTATTGCTTGAACACCCGATACTAGTTTGAACAGAATACATGTGATAATTAACCAAATAATTTACATCATGTCCTTTCATTGGCTCTGTACATTTTATGGGGGTTTGTTACTGAAAAATGACTACAGGGAATTAAAATGCAGTGTAACACAACTTACTGTAGGTGTGAACCTCAATCCGACAGCACTAATCAACAGCAGGTTGAATGAAGCTCAGACTTAGGGGTTTTCCTGAAGCCATAAACATGAGCACTGTACACTTGAAAAGGGGGCAAAGACTAGTGAGTCAACTCTGAATGTATATACAGTAAAACTGCATTCATTCAAAGTGAGCAGACTTAACTACTGCATAGATATAAACCATCCCCAGGGCTTGTGTTCGCTCAATCGTGTAGCCTGTAGCATTGCTTTACTGATACCCATTCACTGATAAACAAAAAATACAGAATTACAACCATTTTCTAAACTTCAGAACAATTCCAGGTGTTAGAGTCTGATAGCCTGAAGTGTACTAGTTACTCTAAGCCAAAAGTTTGCTGTTGGGTTTTTCCAGAGTAATAGAAATGCAGGAAGGCAGATGCCAGGTAAGAAAAAAATATCCCACAATCATTTCCTGGGAAAACCCAAGTAAGGTTAATGAACTGTTGTTATGCACAACAAATCAATTGATTTAAGCTTCACGGCTTCAAATTCACCCACCCCAATGCACTTACACACGCACTGAGAACCATACATTTAGAAGAAGAAGTAGAGAAGGGTGTTGCGAATAACGGAAATACACAATGAAAAAAGTTATAAAAAATTATTAATTTTAACATGAACCATTACGTGCTTGGATGTCACTCACTGGGGGGAAAAAAGAAAAAAAAAAAAAAACACTGCTCATTTCATACTACTGAGATTACGTGTAAGGGTTTTTGAAATTAATGTACCAAGATGATATAAAAATGGAAAGAAATTATCTCTACCAAATCGTTGTTCTTTTTTGGACATACACTCTTAAAAAGGGTACTAACATTTATCTTGGTTTTTTATTCTAAGATATGCTGAAAATATATACAAAACATTATTTTCAATATATAAAAGCCATGTTTTGGTTGATTCTATATAAACATTTAATTCCACCTGTGCAACTAAGCACGTCAGGCAACGGGTTCTGTTGTTTGTATAGCAGTGGTTGTTTTAATGGGGCCCAGTTGCTAGTCCGACCCCAAACCTTAGTCATTTGGGCTCATAGGGGTAAGGGCCTTATCCAAGGACCAAAACGTGCCAACCTGGTTGTGGATAGTGATGGGGCTAGACCCACAACATTCAGACCAGCAACCCAGAGTTCGACCTGAGCCACCACTGTCCCTGATATGGCACGTGTAAACATGCTATAAAGGTTAGTCATGGTAGGGGCTTGTATTGCAGCTGATTGGACACTGTTTTACTCAAGCAGACACACTAACACACTGAAGCTGTCCAGTGTCGCTGGCAAGCAATGAAGCAGAATAAAGGCAAACTGAAAACTTGCTTCCTCATTCCGCTCTCACTGGTTCCTCTTTTGCTCTATTCTTATTACTGTGCGGCTATATCTGGCCCATTTCTACTACTGCTTTTTTGTTACTGGACCTGGAACTTTTTTTTTTAATAGATTCAGCTTTTTTTTTTTTTTGGATGAATCTAAACTAAATCTTAACAGGATTTGGACTATTCCAGCAACGAAGGAGGGATTTTGCACCTTCTTGCACCTCTTTAAGTAGGATGCTAATAGATAAGGCTGTCTACATAGAAGTTTCATTTTCTCCTGTAAGCCACACAGACCAGAGATATGCTCTCTGTTATAGATGGAACCCAGAGACTCATGTCATATTTCATACTTTGAACTCTGAGCAAGGGGGAAGTCAGCTGAAGGCCTGCTTCTACAGGAAGTGATGGTATTTGAAGGGGTATTTGAAGCAGAAAGGGGGTGTGAAGCTAATCTGTTTCTTACAGGAACAGCCATGACCTCAACCTCACTGCATGACATTAAATGAGAATGTGCAGCCCATTGTATTCTGCCATGTCAGTACTTTTGCCCTCCTACTTTGCAGTGCTGTTAGTCGTTGTTGTCAGTGATTAGCCTTGCTGTACCAAATGATGTGCATAATTTGCTTTTAAAGATTGCATTAATGTGTCAATGTTAGTCTACATTGCTGGAGTTTCTAGCACTCTTAGGGTCTAACGCTTTCTCTCTCAGTTCACCATGTCACACTTGTTTGTGGTCAGTTGATGGAAACATTGTCTTGTGTAGCTGCTATTGCTGTCATTTTCTTTTTTTTCCACTAGCCACATATTCAAGAATCTAACTGAATTATATTCTAATTAACTTCATTTGCTTTGGATAAGTGTGACAGCTAAATGTGCAAAATGGGGTGTACATGTAAGTGGATACCATCAAAAACAAATAATAATAATAATAAAAAAAAAACTGAATCACACATTTCCTAGGTTAGTGTGGTGCTTGCAAGCAGAGTTTACATATTTTTATCTGTAAAGCGATGGTATGTTAAACATCATCATTTTGGGTGTTCCTCCCAATAGGTATACCAATCATACTGTCAATTTTTATAAAGTTTGCAAATTAAAATAAGGACATTCAGCCTTTTAAACAAGGACTTTTTTCTTCTGTGTTGGGCTTTATAAAACTCTCTTTTAAAACTAAAGTATTTATCATTTCAGATGAATAGGACAGTCTAGAGTATGGAGCTGGTTTAATGATTAACCTCTTTCCACTTATCTACATACAGTAAGAGACCATCTCAGCTGGAGAAGTGTGTTTGGTTGCTTTGCTTTACAGCACTCTTACTCTTTATGGTGGTGACTTGGCTTGTTAAAGGAAATGGATACTGATCTAAGCACTTCGTTTTCCATAACACACAAACCGAAAAGGTCAGTATTTTAATAGTATATTTAATATAAGCGAAAAATCACTTGTGAGAAATAAACTGCTTATACGACATGTGTTTCAATTCATTCATGAGTCTGCAGTCCATAACAAAGTGAAACAATTCATTTCTGCTTCACTCTTCATCATTTAACCAACCACCCCAAAAAAACTAAACAAAAACTTTTTTTTATAGCATCAAGAGGAAATTTGTTACAGTAGGTGTGTGCGAGGAAACTACTCTAATACTGTAGAGGTATTATTTACATGTGTTTTAATGCTACTGAAATATATAAGTAAATAATAATTATAATAATACCAATAATAAAAAAATCCTTACCCAGTTCAAATTTAGACTAATCCACGAGAGCCTTTCAAAATGCCGACCATGAGAGAAGTTTCTTTTGTCAGTAAGGCATGTTTTTAAGCCGGTTCCCACATCTCGTGTAACGCTGTGTGTTGTGAG